>OZ012736.1:529517500-530250833 GCA_963859935.3 Lathyrus sativus
TAAAGTAAAAGAAAAGATGGAAAATGAAGGAGGTAGCTCGCTAAGATATCAGAATCTTATGCCTATGTATCCTGTATAGGAAGTCATAGCAATCGTAGTTTGGATAACTATGAGTGAAAACAATGTTAGTTGGTTATTTTTAGGAGAAGAGACAAGTTGTCATCTTAAGGAGAATACTCAACTAAACCACCACAAACATGTGGAAGATGGATCTTTGCTTCTTGTTGAAAGAAGGGCTCCAACTCGGATATAGAATCAACGAGTATGCCACATACCTCTCTCAAGTGGAAAAGGAATCCATATCTTTCTCAACTATGTCATGGGGTAGGAGAGTTACATCTCAACTAGAGATGACTAGTGTCTAATTCTATCATGAGAAAAGGGAACTTAATTGTAAGTTATCTAAAGTTGAATTATCTTAAGAGAAACAACCTAAAAGGATAAACAATTTAAGTATATAAAATCTAAGGTAATCAACCTAAAGGGGGACAAAGATCATACAATGAGTGGAAGATGCAAAAGAGAAATGCAATGCACATGATTATATAGTCAACCATGAACCCTTCCCTTGGATTTGGGCATAAGCAAGCAACATCAATGGAGCACAAAGAAAAAAAAACTTTAAGGCAAAGCTAAGATCATGAATGAATGACAACATATACTAAGGCAAACAATCAACTCAAGAAGTATAACAACAAGCCACTAATGAGGCATACAACATGTTAGAGATGAAGGAAAACAGGTAGGGCAAACATTTGTATCTTAAAGTGTCAACAAACATCATTATCTAACATACAAAGCCAAAAGTGACTCAATAAGAAGAGAACTCATAAGGGTCGGTAGCTACATAAACCCATGCTCAACACACTCAAAGAATTAAGAAATAAGCATAAGAGCATCCAAACATGCATCACATGATAGCTAAACAAATGTCAACAATTAGCATATAAGAAATAAGTCTCAAATGAATCAAACAATGAAATTAGGTCAAGAAACCAAAATGGGGCAGTAACATACTTAAACATTTCAAACCAAAGCAAAACTCATGTAAAAAAGAAAGGTTCAATATGCATCATTCTCAAAACATAGACAAGGAACCAAGCAAGCATTACTCAATGTTATCCACAAAAGGGAGCAAACATTCATGAAAAGTGAAAGAGACAAATGAGCAATAAAATAAGCATGAAAACAAGCATGAAAACATGGAAGTTATAAACTTAAAAATGTCATTCAAGTCACTTAAAACACCAAGCATCAAAGAGATTCACATAAGAAACATGTCCAAAAACTAGGTCAAAATAAACCAAAACCATGGAAATAGTAAAATGGCCAAATAAATTCAAGTTAATGGATCTACCTCATGGAAATACATTCAAGAATATGTGTGGAAAATATCTCTAAAAGAAATTCATAAATGCTCACACAAAATTAATCAGCAAGTTCATGGTACTTCAGTAACCGAGCACAAATCGAGGTTCCAATAAGTCAAGTGAAAAGCAATAAAAAAAGTATCATTAAAGCTCGAAAAAACTACTCAAACATCATGTATTCATGTGTCAAAAGATGGAAAAACAATGGCTCAAGAAAGCATGTTTAAAGCATCCAAAATCAAAACCCTAATTCAAGGGTAGCCTTAGTAAAACACCCTTAAAAAAAATAAGAAAATAATTTTAAAAATAAAAATAAAAATATGAAAAAATTCTAGAGACATTAAATGACTTAAAAAATATTTTTGTGGACATTTTTTAATAAAAAGGTAACATTAAAAATAAAATAGGAGAAAATGAAAAAATTAAATAAAAAGGAAATGGAAAAGGGGGTGTAGTAGAAATTTTGAAATAAACTGAGGTTAAGCTTCAGCCGATTGATAGGTCCATGCTCATTAAAAGAAACAAAAATCAGAACACAAAACAAAAACATGCCACATGTGCGTGTCATTAATTGACGTGGCTATGACTCAACGCCACACAGGCATTGACCTGGGTCAAAACATGTCACATAGGCAAAGGGAAGAGCCAGACGCTGGAGCCCTAGCTCCAGTCATCTTCTCCAACGACGACCATCAGAGTTGGCTGCAAACTATCACAAAACTAAAAAAAACTGACTTTTTCATGTAGATTCCATTTTTGACATTAGTTTTCATGTTTAAGAGCTCTAACACACGTAAAAAAGACCACGAAGAAAAAAGTTACATTATGTAACTTTAACATAACAGCACAACAACAACATAAATATGTTCGTCATGTTTCCAGACCTCCAAATACAACCATCATATGTTCAAATACGCATTGAAAAGTGAGAAAGAAAGAAAGAAAATTTACCCACATAAAAGCACTTGCAACCTCTGTTCTTGCTTCAAACAAGCCACCAAACTTCTCCTTTTGCCTCTTGGGACTCTTAGAATGATGATGTTGATCAAAGAATGAAGAAACAAGCTTGGAAAATGAATATTCAAAGAGAGAGAAAGTTTGAGAGTGAGAGAGAGTGTTTCCTATGTTTGGCTACAGAATGAGCTTCCTTCCTTGTGTGGCTAGGTTTTTTAACATATATAGTAGGGTTTGAGTGAGTAAAAAGAGAGCTTACTGAGGTTTAGTTGTGGTTAAATATTTTTTTGAAAAATTTGGAATGGAGAGTGAGTGGAGAAAGGTGGTAGGCATGATATGGTGTATGGTGTGTTTGTGGGTGGTCCTTTGGTGGCTGTAGAGGTCAGAATGGTGTAGTAGTTGAGCAACCTCTTTGTTATGCAGGTTTTATACATGTTTGGATTTTTCCTACTTTGGTAAAACTTATTTATGAAGGAACATATTATACATGGATGGTTGGCACATATTTGGCAATGTTTAGTGACACAAAATAGGTGAATCATGTGCATGAAATTAGTACACCAAGAATGTCTTGCATGAAAAATTTATGTGTCATGAAAAAGGGTTCAAGAAATATGCATTAAGATCAAGTCATATAGCCCACTTTGAACAATAATACCTTGATGAATTTTGATCTAAATTATGAGATCTTTGGCTCAATGGAAATTAAGAAGATATATGAACAAACTTCATATTTAAAGCAAATAGAGATGAGGTTTGGAAGATAGAGAAAACAAGCCATGAAGTCATGTCCACAAACTAATTCAAAATGACTTAGAAAAAATTCTGTTATTGACTTTTGAAAACTTTGAAACCCTAACTTTGCAACCTCATAACTTGAGTTATGTTGATTCAATGAAGGAGTTCTTGGCATCAACAGAAAGCTTGAAGAATGCCTAACAACTTTTATGTTGAAAGAATTTTGAATTGGAGCTTAGAACCATGATAAAAATAGCCTTGAAAACTCTTCCTCTAAGTTAAGATTCAACACTTAGAAAAAAAATTCGAAGTATAGAATTTCAAAATCTTATTTTTCTCAACTTCTTGCTATCATAACTTGAAATCTATGCACTTTTTGAGAATTATTCCTCATTGTCAAAGTTGTAGTATGGAATGAGCTATTCAAATTGATCTTTGGATCAAAGAAAATAGATGTCTAGATTGGAAGTTATGACCTTTACAAGTTAGCACCAATTTAGGGTTTTTCCATGACTTAGACAAAAATTCACTTTCTTCCAAGTTGCCCCTTTTACAAGTAACCTCAATTCTCTTGATTTTTCTTGATCAAACTCAACCATAAGACATATTTTCATGTAATTCTACTTGAAAAGTTCATGTTTGACCAAAAAAAACCTAAAGTCAAAGGTTTGACTTTACAGTTAATGACTTGTGTATCAGATGAATTTCACCTCTTGATCTTCAATTAATCCAATCTCTTGAGGTATTTTAACATCATGGATGGAATCCAAGGGTGTATTTGAATGTCTTGAATCATGTCTCAAGTCTTGAAATCATGTCTTGATCAAAATTCAAAGATACAGTTGACATTTGGTTGAACAACCCTAGTTTCATGACCAAATAAATTTGAATCTTGAAGAATTTGTAGTGAAGCCATGTTGCACTTGATATTTGATGGAGGGGGATCTCTTGAGAGTGTGAGGACTTGATTGGTTGATAATCCATCCAAAACTTTGAGTGATCAATCCCTTAGGCCTCTTGAAACAAACCCTAATTCACAGGGGAACAAGAGCAATGTCTGATAACTTGGTTAGCTATGCATGAATGATTTGACCTAGAATGTTATGCAAAGTGATGCAAAATGAAGTGGAATCTTAGGGTTAAAAATTAGGGTGTCACACAATGTTGTAGTAGATTCCTTTACCTTTACTTATGGACCATGTTCCTTTCACTATCTTATCCTTTCCAACAAAATGAGCTTGCAAAGCAACTTTAGTATTTGCTTTGTCAACATTCCTCTCCCCCATTCTCTGCTCATGAGCATCGAGAATTTTTGAAACTCTTATTTGCTTATGTTTAAAGTATCCTTGAACTCTTCAATGGCAACCACTATGTTATCAAATCAATTTCAAGATTTTACTAACCATATACTGCTCGGTGATTGTCTCTCCGTAAACTTTGACTTGATTCACCAATTTTGTTATTCTTGTAGTAAATTCACTAATGGTTTCCTTCTCCTCCATTTAAATTAAATTCATCCACCTCTTGTGTGTTTGTAACCTTACCACCTTTTCCTTACTAGCTCCTGTATAACTTTTCTCCAATCTTTCTCATGCTTGCTTTGAGGATGTACAATCACCAACCTTCCTAAAGTTATCAGCATCATCACATTGATGAATGAAATGCAAAGCTTATCAATCTTTCGTCCTCTTCTCATTGTCCATAGTTATTTGTGTCGCTGTTGCACCTTCTACAAGTGGGTTAACACCGTTCTTGATTACTTCAAGAACATCTTGATAACCAAATATCACATTCATCTGTTTGCATCACTTATCATAAATATTTGCATCGAGAATTAATAGATTTGTAGGGATACATTAATTGGATATGGAAAGCATTTTCGCACACTAAGTGTTCGATCAAAGAATCAGGCTCTTGATGTCAAATGTTGGACAAAACCCCAATCACAACAACAAAATTGAATAATAGAGAGATGGATAAAATGAGAGAATTAGAGATGATTAGGGTTAATATATGACATTCTAACATTAATGACCCAACATGGTTATTTAATGGCAAAATACCCTTTTTGGTCCTATAACTTTACCTTGGGGTCCACTTTGATCCCTTAAATTTAAAAAGTTTCAAATTGATCCTTTAATTATTTAAATAGTGTCATGTTAGTCCTTTCTATTTACTCTGTTAGTCAAAGTCAACAGAATGATCTATGTGGCTCTGATGTGTAATCTGAAATGACACATATACTTTCATTTTGTCAAGGTGGATGACATTGAATATGCCACATAATTAATAACATGTATATAAAATATAAAAAGAAAATACAAATTTCAAAAAAATATAAAAAAAATAGTCCTGTTCAGTTTCGTCTTTTTCTTCCTTCTTCACTATTGTTCTTCTTCTTCAAAACACTGTGTTTCTTCTTCTTCAAACCCTTTATTATACACTGCTCCTACTTCAAACTCATTTTTTCCCTCATTCTCTCTCATGTTCATGAACATTTATTATATTTACTAATCAACCAACAACAACAACCCTTTCACTAATCCGTGAAGAACAATGAAACCCTAAAAGCTAAATTAAATGGCAATGGTGAGGAATTAAGGCATGCAAGTATGGGGGTATGATTTTGTGTGGGTGCAGAAACAAAATCGTATCAAAAGAACCATAGAAATGACGTGAGTTTGAAGTTATAACTGATGAAGCTCAAGAACACGATGAAGATTCCGGTGGAATGTGCAGATTTTGACTAGTCTCCGACTAAGTTCTTGCTAGGTGTTTTTTAAACTTTTTGATACATGAGATTGGTGTTAATTATTACACTAGTAATTTGCACTAGTGGTTTTTTTGTCCACCTTCTGTTGTTGGTTTTAATTGGTTCAAGACCAAGAAAACAAGGACTTCTTGTTGTATGTAGTTCATACTTTATATCAGGGAAAATAACTACAACGTCATCTTAAGATTTTAGCTTTTTTGTTTCTGCTGCACTTAACTTTGAAGCCATTCCATGAAAAACAGTGTTGTAACTATAAGTGAGCAATTCAAGTTGAATAAAGAGTAATATTTCTTTCGTTATTAGGATCATAATTAAATATGTATATTTTTTGTTAGCAACAATATCATTTTGTGTTTTATACATTTCATGTTTTTATCACAGAATCATATCCAGTATCAATTGAAGAAGGAAATGTTATATTCATACCACTAAATATCAATAATTTATAATATAATATTTTTCTCAATTTTATTGATATGGAAGTGAACCATTATAATAACAAAACAAATTATATTAAGTGTAGCATATGCATTCAGCTCCAAAATTCAATTTCTTGAGGAATAATAGTAGCATTAACATTAATATCTTGAATGATTTGGCAAGAATCATATGCTTAAACCTTATGCTTAGATTCTTTTGTTGTAGGAGATTATATCTTGCATGTTGAATAAGATAGAAAGAATAAGAGAAAAAAAATCAAAATTAGAGCAGTAGCAGAGAAAAATTTGTAGTTTGGAGAAAAGAAAAATTATTTGTAAATATATATTTCATTTTTAAGTTAAATTATTAAGAGGTGAAGTGGTCTAATGGAAACTATAATACATAGCAATTGAAGGTCCTTGGTTTGAAACTTGTCTTAATTCAAATTTTTGAATAGATGCCACACGTATGTTCAGGTGGCGGTGCCACGTTGGATGCCACTAATGCAAAACTAGACGATAAAGACCAAAATGAACCCCGAGATAAAGTTAAAGGGGACCAAAAAAGATATTTTGCCTTATTTAAAACATCATACAAAACAATATAGATAACCAACTAATGAGAAAAACAAACTTCTCAAAAATACACAGGTGCAACCAGTTGTTCATTTGGAGCAACTTGTTGCTCCAAACCTCTGCGAGTTTCACATCTGCAACCTGTTGCACTGACTTAAATTACACTATTTTCTCAACAATTCCATCACCTTCTATCTATCTTTTATAAAATTTAAATTAATAAAAAATTTATACAAGTTACAAGTGCGAAAAATTTGCGACCATATTACATTTTAAGATTGCAGGTGAAAAAGTATAAGAAATGAGAGTTTGAATTATGTTAATGTTTAAAAAAATTAATAAAATTAAAATTAAAATAATCTAACGCAAATAGTAAAGGTGAAAAGATAGAAAAAAAGAGATAAACACACATATTTTATCTTGGCTCACTTTATAATATGGAGTTACATACAGTTTCCTCACACTTGAGTGATTCTTACTATAGTTCAACCGATCATTACAACTTTACTAAGGAATCTTCTAGTCCAACTGACTTATCCAATAAATTTCTCAACACAAAAAACTGACTACAACTTAATCTCTTTATCTTCTCAAAGAATCTGATTACAATTTAGCACTTTGGGTAGATTAAATCCATACAACCTTGTACCATGCATCTACCAGTCTTGAGAGGATAAAACTCATAAAATAATAGCAAATTGGTCTTCTATGTTAGAAGATCAACAATGTTTGTGCAATTTTTGAGATGATGGTAACGATGAAAGCATTCCCATAAGTGATTAATGATTTAAGTGGCATACAATATATTTTTATACTCATCTCGAGTCCAAATTATTACAGTTTGACTTAACTTATCCTTACAAAACTGACTTGTAAGGTGAGAGTGTCACTCTATATATATCATTGTTAAGCTCTATATCTAACCAATGTGGAACTTGGAATATTTCTAATACACCCACTCACACCCAACATACTTTTAGACTTAATGCATTGATATAAATAGTGGACGGACCATGGTCCGATCGATAGACTGTGATACCATATTAAAGTTTAGCTTAACTCATCCTTACGAATACGGGTTGTAAGGTGGGGGTCTTGTAGATTTGTATGGTTTTTTCATTGTATATATTACTTATAATCTTTTCAATAGTTTTCTACATATGTAACAAACATTAGAAAATAAAATTGTTCTCTTATATCTTATTATCATCAAAATTAAAATTAGAAGTCATTGTTATTCAAATCAACTTGAATCCAACCGAGATTGGCGCCACAAAAACTTTTGAGCATTGGTTCTTTTCCTACCATAAAAAAAAGAATATGATCACTACTATAAAAAGTATTTAGCACCACGGTTGGGAGAAGGATTCCACCATGGATGATAGTCTGTGGTAACGAATAGGGTGATAGTAAGTGGGATACTTTCAATCACAGGTTAAGGTCCATGGTGAAAATATGGATTGCACGTTACATTTCAGCACGATTGAATATTCCAACTGTGGTGAATTGTAGTCATCCCACTTTTCACCATGGCTGGAAATTTCAATTGTGGTGAAATCTATTAGTAATAATTCATATTTTATTATATTACTTTCTTAAGCCCATAAGTTTGTTAGAGGGTATTTTAGTATTTATCTTATTCTAGTAACCCTAGTTTTAGCTTATAAATAGGGTGACAATCATTGTAACCAAATATCATGTTTTGTAGCCGTCATTCTCTTTAATAGAATATTTCCCTATTTCATCATTTATTCTATCTTTGCACCAACAAAATCTCAGTCAGTCCACTTTTAACCACGGTTCAAAATTCCAACATTGATGAAAAGTCACTCAACCCAAATTTTCATTTTTGCCATATGTTTTGGCTGAATACATTGATAACTTCCATCTTAATATAGAATATTAAATATTTCTAACACAACGACGATGACAACAACAACAACAACAAATACGACGACGATGACAACAATAATAACAACAACGATAACCATAACGATGACAACAACGACAAAGAAAACAGCGACAACAACAACAACGACAACAACAACAACAACAATGATAATGATGAAAACAACAATAACAACAACAACAACAACAACAACAATAATAATAATAATAATAATAATAATAATAATAATAATAAAAGCAACAACAACAACGAAGATGACAACAAGAAGAACAACAAAAATAACAACAATAATAATAACAACAACAACAACAATGACAACTACAACAACAACAACAATAAAAATTACAAAACAACAACAACAACGACAACAACAACAACAACGACGAAAACAACAACGACAACAACAACAACAACAACAATAACAACAATAATAACGACGACAACAACATCAATGATAACGATAATAACAACGACGAAAACAATAACGACAACAATAACAACAACAACAATAACAATAACAATAACAATAAAAATAACAACAACAACAACAACAACGTCAATAACAACAACAACAATAACAATGACAATAACGACAACAACAACAACAAAAATAATCAAAATAGCAAAAACAAAAACAACAACGACAAAAACAATGATAACAACAACAACGACAACAATAATGATAACAACAATGAGAATAACAATGACAACAACATCAACAACAACAATATCAAGAACAACAATAACAACAACAACAACATCATCATCAATGATAGCGACAACAACAACAACAATGAAAACAACGACAACAACAACAAAAATAACATTAACAACACCACCACCGCCATCATGATCATCATCGTTATCAACAACAACAACAAAAATATCATTATCATCAACAACAACAACAACCACAATAAAATCAATATAATCGTTAAACATTAAATCTCAACAACAACAACAATATAAAACAAATCAATAGAATCGTTGAACATTAAATCTCAAAAAAAAAACTAAATCATTAGAATTGTTAAATATTAAACCTCAAAAGCAACAACAAGAAAATAACAACAACAACAACAACAACAACAACAAAATCAATAAAATCGTAAAGTATTATATCTCATAACAACAACATTAAACGTTTTTTCTGACATAACAATAAAAATTAACATTGCTAACTTTACTCCATGTTTTCTCTTACTCATTCGAGTTGGATAAGAGATGGTGGAGTTCCAAAACTTGTTAATCAAAGAAATAATTTTTTTGGGTTTCGTTTACCGAAGAAATAATATTTTCGAGTTTGTTTTAATGGAGAAATAAGGTTTCACATATGAAAGATGAAGTTTGGAGGTAGAAGATGAATCCCGTCTATGGCAAAAGTGAATGAAAGTAGAGCGTTATATATCTTGAAAAAACAAAACTGGATAACTTTTCACCATGATTGAAATTCCCAACTGTGAGAAAATGTAATTTGTTTTTTTATTTAAAAAATAGGAAGACACCACTTTTCACAATAATTGAAATTTCAACTGTGGTGAAAAGTGACTTAATATAAATTAAATAAATAAAACTTGTGGTGCTAAGATTCAAACATATGACCAAACGTCACTTTTTATCATGGCTGGAATTTCATTCGTGGTAAAAAGTGACTTAAAAAAACTGTTGGTGTTAGGATTCTAACTCATGACCAAACACCACTTTTTACAACGGTTAAAAACTTTGATCATGATAAAAAAATAGATTAAAATGAAATGAAATGAATACATCTAATTGAATAAATTCAACTACGGTGAATACTTTGGCCGAAGTGAAATTTTGCTAAAAACTCTATTTTTTATTGTTATTTCTGGTTTTCAATGTGTTAAAATTCCTCCCTAATATTTCTTAAATTTATCTTACTTATTCAACATTCTATAAGGATTTCAATGTGTTAAAATTCCTCCCTAATATTTCTTAAATTTATCTTATTCAACATTCTATAAGGAAATGTAAGTCCTTAATGTTGAAGAAAATTTATGATTTTAATTTTAAAAATTTGAATGTTATTATTCTATAAAGATGATTATAAAAATAACTAATGGTTTTTATGTTGTAAAAATTGGTGGGAGATGCCAAAATAAGTCATATGAGTTGTGCAAATAAGAAGTTGTGATAACTAAGTTGAGAAGGAAATTAAAACAGCCTTCGTAGTCTCCATTTCCAATTCAAAATAAACTAACATAAGCTGATGACTAGGGTTACCTAAATTGTGAGATTGCCATTAGTAGAGTTTTTATGGATGATCCTCTAAACTAGAGTAAAGTGAGAAGGAGGAATTGCCTTGATCCAAATGAACTTTGCACAATCCTTAGCTTGAGATGGAAGGACTGTGAAAAAGTATACATCTTTTAAGGAGAGCATGTATGAGGTAGTGTGATTTCAAATCATCATATCAATCTTATGCTCCAAAGGGATGATAATATTATTATGTGGTTAAGGAGTGTAGGGAACATCTCTTGTAAACTCCAAAGGAATGTACCGACTTGAATTGAGAATATATATTATATGAAATATGTGTAGGGGTGTTAAATATATCACTAAGAATACTTGCTTCAGAGTTTGGAATCTTGCTATCATTGCCAACGAGGCATTACATATTTGACATTAGAGTTTGGAATTAAATCCTGGTACCACTCCAGTTGATGAGAACATGTGGTCTTTAATACACGTGTTCTCTATCCAAGCATGATTTGAGATTGGTTGCGTCATTAAGATGATTGATTGACCTCAAACCTAGAGAGAGAGAGAGAGAGAGAGAGAGAGAGAGAGAGAGAGAGAGAGAGCACTATTTTAAATTGTAAGAAGTAATTGCAGGTGCCATGGAGCACCCTAATCAGCGCTGCCTCTATTCGTCTCAGATCATCCTTTTCCTTTTCCATGGTTGTAGCTTCTTTTTCAATCAATTAATACAAATGCAATGTCAGTTTCACAACTTGAAGAATGGCTATTTGAAAAATTCAAGATGAAAAGAGTAAGAACAGAAACTTCAACATCTAAGCGTAACTTTATTTATGATGATGCAGGGAAAGAAAGGGTTTAGGCTTAAAGATTGAGTACTGAATCTTCTCATTTATCTTCAAAGAGTTTTTCTTGCAACTTTACTAAATATTTCTAGTTCAAGAATACTTAATTTGTTGAATAATGCAAGAAGGTAAAGCGAACACTCTTCACAATAAAGTTAGTCCTGATGAGGGCTTCTACATTCTGATATTTGCGTTGTTCGACTTCAACCTTACCAGAATAAAAGCACTCGTGTATCTTTCACTACACATCTCTCTGCCTCTTTTCAAAACACTAAAACTGGTTGATGAATGGTTTTTTATTAAGAGATAATTTGGTTATAATGTTAGATGTGAATGTGACTTTATTTTGCTTTAAGATCAGAGACAAACATGAGCTGGAATTGAATTTCAAGAGATTCTGTGAAGGTTTTTGTCATTGTTTGATTTCTTTGATATCTAATGTATGTTTGTCCTGCCATGGTTAAGAGACAAGGAGTTGTTAATGTAGCTCAATTAATAAAGAAGAAGGCTATGTAGCTCAATTAGTTACCTTGTAAAGAAATAATTTCTCCTTAAACTCGTTGCATTATTATACGTCTGATAATCTATATGCAACTTCAATGACCATGGTGAAATCGAACCAAACTAGTTCTTTGGTTCAGTGCACTTATTTTTCAATTCTAAAAAAAAAATTGTTTCTTACACGCTACCTAACATATTCTACTGTTGAAGTGGTTCAAGCACTTGACTCAAATAATCTTAAATAGTTGAAATATCTGATTCCTCCAACTAATTAAAAAACACATCCAGCAGAAAAGTTGAGTATTAACAAGGACGGATGTGTTCTCAATGTTACAGTTGCATTTTCTAATTGTTTGCATGATAATGGGATTTCAACCTAGTTTGCAAAGAAACACAACAGCTTGTGTTTAGGTTAAGCTATATGGATTGCATATGAGTATTGGTGTCAAAAATCCTATATGTTATTTCCAGTAACATAGGAACACCTATATGTACTAAAGGAATGTCTCAAAGTCTACAAACCTATTGTAGTGCTATTCCAATGGCCATATTAAATCAGATTTCAAATTTCTTGGTGTGAGACATTGGATCGAACTCTAGTGTGGTCGAAGTCTGTTCGCAAGTAATGCGTGTTGTAGTCGAAGTTTGTTCTAACATGCATGAGTAAATATTGCTAAGGTTGTTAGCATGAGTAAATATTGCTAAGGTTGTTAGCATGAGTAAATATTGCTAGGGTTGTTAGCATGTGCTATTTTATTATAAATAGGATGCTAGTTTCTCAATCTTGGAATAAGGAAAAATAGGAAGATAAAATCCTAATTTCAAGGGAGAGAGGTTATTTTGTTATTCTTGTATACTTGTAATCTTGTTTGAAGAGAAAGGAAAGAATAGCAGTTTAATAACCAATCCTTGTTGTTCCTTGTTGTTTTACCTTGTCTTCTTTGTTAACCCTAACCCTTGTGTGTTTCTTGATCATTAAGAAACAGTTTATACTTTGTTTAAAGGTATCCGATTCACAACAAATTGGTGCGGTGAGCGTGGAGAAGATGCCTTCAACAAAGTATGAGATTGAAAAGTTCACCGGAGTGAACGACTTCGGTCTGTGGCGCTTGAAGATGAAAGCCCTATTGGTTCAGCAGGGTTGTTTGGAAGTGTTGAAGGGTGAGGCAGCCATGGACGCTGCGTTAACGGCAAAAGAAAAGACGAGCATGATCGAGAAAGCCCACAGCGCAATATTGTTGAGCCTTGGTGATAAGGTTCTTCGACAGGTATCAAAGGAGACTACAGCATCGAGATTATGGGTGAAACTTGAAAGTTTGTACACGACCAAATCTCTGGTGAATCAACTATACCTGAAGCAAGCTTTATATTCATTCAAGATGAGTGAAGACAAAGTGTTGGCTAAGCAGTTGGATATGTTCAACAAGCTGATTCTTGATCTTGAAAATATTGATGTGAAGATCGATGATGAAGATCAAGCACTATTGCTGTTGTGTGCTTTGCCCAGAACACATGCTCACTTCAAAGAAACTCTCTTGTATGGAAGGGAGTCCCTGACCTTTGAAGAAGTTCAATCAGCCTTGTATTCTAAGGACTTGAACGAACGAAAGGAGCATAAACCTTCGACGGTGGGCGAAGGTTTGGCCGTTAAGGGAAAATTCTTGCGAAAGGATGGTAAGTTCGACAAGAAAAAAGGTAAAAGTCAACAGAAGTCTTATAGTGGCGAAACATCTAGTATTCGATGTTATCACTGTAAGAAGGAGGGTCACATAAGAAAGGTGTGCCCTGAACGCCTGAAAGATCATGGAGGTAATGGCAATGCAGCCATTGTTCAAGATGACTTCGACTCATCTGATGTTCCTGTGGTTTCAAGTGGCGACTCGAGGAAAGAGTGGATTATGGATTCAGGTTGCACTTGGCACATGACTCCAAACAGAGAATTGTTCGAGGAGCTATGTGATTAAGATGGTGGATCTGTGCTGTTAGGAAACAACAAATCTTGCAAAATTACAGGTATTGGATCTGTGAGATTCAAGCTCTATGATGAGTCAATAAGGTTATTGACTGAAGTCAGGTACGTACCTGACTTGAAGAGAAATTTGATTTCTCTTGGTGAATTCGACAGAAAAGGATATGTTTTTCAAGGAGAGAAAAGTATCCTAAGAGTCATGAAGGGGTCGAAGGAAGTCTTGAGAGGCGTGAAGAAACAAGGCTTGTATACCCTTGAGGCTGAGGTTGTAAGTGGTTCGACAAATGTTGCATCCACGAAATCTATGTCGAAGACAGAATTATGGCACATGAGATTGGGTCATGTCAGCGAAAGAGGCCTGGTCGAATTGGGGAAGCAGAACCTGCTAGGAGGTGACAAAGTCGAAAAGTTGGAATTTTGTGAATCTTATGTATTTGGTAAATCCTGTAGGGCGAAGTTTAACAAAGGCAAGCAAAGAACACATGGATCTCTGGATTACATTCATGCTGATCTTTGGGGGCCTGCAAGGAATCCTTCACACTCAGGTGCAAGGTATTTTCTATCCATCGTTGATGACTATTCCAGAAAACTATGGGTATTCATTCAGAAGACGAAGGATGAAACTTTTGAGAATTTCAAAAGTTGGAAGATTCTAGTCGAAACTCAGACTGGCAGAAAGGTTAAGAGGTTGAGAACCGACAATGACCTTGAATTCTGCAACGAAGCTTTCGACAGTTACTGTGTTGGGTCTAGGATTGCAAGACATAAGACTGTAGCAGGTACTCCTCAACAAAATGGCTTAGCTGAGAGATTCAATCGAACAATCCTTGAAAGAGTTAGATGCATGTTGGTTAGTGCTGGATTGAAGAAGGTGTTTTGGGCGGAAGCTGTTTCGACAGCAGCTTACCTGATAAATAGATGTCCCTCGACTGCCTTGGGAATGAAGACACCTGAAGAAGTTTGGTCGGGACATCCACCTAGTCTCGACAGACTGAGAGTATTTGGCTGTGTGGCCTATGCTCATATTAGGCAAGACAAGGTCGAACCTAGAGCTCTGAAATGCATGTTTATGGGATACCCTGAAGGAGTCAAAGCTTATAGGCTATGGTGCCTAGAGCCAGGTCACAGGAGGTGTATCACCAGTCGAGATGTAGTTTTCAACGAAGCAGAGATGGCTTTCAAGAAAACTGATGATGCTGACGAAGAGCTGGAACAGGGAGAGATTCCTGTTGAGGTGGAGCATGTTGATGCTGAATTGCTTACCCCAGATGAAGTCGAATAAGACACAGAAGATGTTTTCGAAGATGAGGAGACTGATAATGACTACCTGCTAGCAAGAGACAGGTCGAGGAGAGTCATCAAGCCACCTCAGAGACTTGGGTATGCAGATCTTATAGCTTATGCCTTAATCTCTGCAAGTGAGGTTCTAGACGAAGAACCTAGAGACTATAAGGAAGTTATGAGGAATCAAAATAAGACAAATTGGTCTTTGATGTATGCTATGGTCTGTACTAGACCCGACATAGCATATGCAGTAAGTCTTGTAAGCAGGTACATGGCGAATCCTGGAAAGGCTCACTGGCAAACATTGAAGTGGATTTTAAGGTACATAAATGGGTCTCTGAATAGAGTCCTAATTTATGGTGGAGCCTTGGGTGAAGATAGTAAAGCAGTAATCGAAGGATATGTCGACTCTGATTATGCAGGTTGTATGGATTCTAGAAAATTTATCTCCGGATATGTGTTCACTATGTTTGGGACAGCAATCAGTTGGAAAGCAACACTTCAGAAGGTCGTTGCCTTATCAACCACTGAAGCGGAGTATATTGCTCTAACTGAAGCTGTGAAGGAAGCAGTGTGGCTTGAAGGTTTTGCAAAGGAGCTAAAACTTCAAGCTCGAGTTATCACTGTTAAATGTGATAGTCAAAGTGCAATACATCTGTCTAAGAATTCAGCCTATCATGAGCGAACCAAGCACATTGATGTGAGGCTGCATTTCATCAGAGGGGTAATCGAGCGTGGAGAAGTCCAAGTGCTGAAAGTTTCGACAGATCATAATGCTGCTGATATGATCACCAAGACATTGCCCAGTTGCAAGTTTTTCCACTATATGCAGTTAATAAATCTGCATGAAGAAAGCTAGTTTCTTGATGCTATAGAGTTAGATCCAAGGTGGAGATTTGTGAGACATTGGATCGAACTCTAGTGTGGTTGAAGTCTGTTCGCAAGTAATGCGTGTTGTAGTCGAAGTTTATTCTAACATGCATGAGTAAATATTGCTAAGGTTGTTAGCATGAGTAAATATTGCTAAGGTTGTTAGCATGAGTAAATATTGCTAAGGTTGTTAGCATGAGTAAATATTGCTAAGGTTGTTAGCATGAGTAAATATTGCTAGGGTTGTTAGCATGTGCTATTTTATTATAAATAGGATGCTAGTTTCTCAATCTTGGAATAAGGAAAAATAGGAAGATAAAATCCTAATTTCAAGGGAGAGAGGTTATTTTGTTATTCTTGTATACTTGTAATCTTGTTCGAAGAGAAAGGAAAGAATAGCAGTTTAATAACCAATCCTTGTTGTTCCTTGTTGTTTTACCTTGTCTTCTTTGTTAACCCTAACCCTTGTGTGTTTCTTGATCATTAAGAAACAGTTTATACTTTGTTTAAAGGTATCCGATTCACAACACTTGGAATACACTGTTGGTGTACAAACTTACGGCCAGACAGTTGGTGTAGTCCTCCCTTAGTGCAAATCCTTCATATCACAGATGATTTTCATGACTCTCTCAAGTCAAAGGTTTCTGACTTCATGCATGATTTCCAGCGATGCATCTCTCCGTAAATGGTTCAAATGTTTCCTTCTCTGACATAACTTTTGCAACACTTAACCATCCCCCAATTGATAGTAAAGAGAATAACCTTGTGTGGATTTCAACAACTTCTGGTGAGCTTTCTCTTAAGGAAGCTTATATATTCAAGTCTCATCATTCCCTCACATTCCATTCGACAAAATCTATTTGAAGTCTCGGCATCCCTCCTTCAAAATCATGTTTGGCATCAAGACTCATCAATGAAAAGGTTCCAACTAATGACATGCTTATTGTGATAGGTTGAAACTTACCCTATATATACAATATTTGTCTGAAACATATAAAAACTTCTTTCCATTTTTGTTTGCCCATTTGCTATAAAACTCCAAACATGGTTGACTACAACCATTAGACTAAGCATGCACTTCAACTCTATTGATGAGATCTTAAACATTTGGGATAAGGCTTGTACTCCTCAGTGTAAGGTAGTGATTTAAGCCTCAATTATCTGCATTCTAAATACAATTTGGCTAGCCAAAAATCAGTCCATGTTTAAGCATAAAGTCTTCCATGGAAATCAACTATCAATATTTTCATCTAGTCTCTTTTGTTAGTAATCTGGTAAAGAAATGGGTTGACGTTGCTGAATAGGTTCAACGGGAATGACAAAGAAAGGGGAATAGGGCCACAGTCGAAGCAAGCTCCAAAAAAAACCCATTCAGATTGAAGTCGAAGCAAGCTCGACGGACAACCATTCAGATTGAAGTTGAAGCCAAACTGAAATGGGCAAGTTTTTCAACTGATGAGAACATGGAAAAGTTACAAACAAAGTGGGTGTGCATGGATGAACACTTGGCAAGTTGTAAATAGTAGACAACCAAGCAGCAGTTATTTTTTATGCCTATTTAAGTAGAATTTAGTTTCGATTCAAAAGGTCGCATTTTGTAACATTGCAATGAAAACACTCAAAGTACCAGTGTTTAAGAGAAACAAGTTCTTTCTACACAAATGTATGCATGCGTCCAACTTATATTCAAGCAATTTACTTTATAAGTTCCTTTTTCAATTCATTTTCCTTTCCAGTTTCTTGTCTTGTTTTTCTCATTTATTTATCTTAGTTGCACGAATGCAGATTCATTCAACCCTTTGCTTACCGTTTCAAATCCAAACACTTAAATAACCATTCCATACTAACACTAAGTCTAGGATTTTGTAGCCAATCCTGCAAGTAACCATCAATAAGAGGCTAGAGACTGTTTGGCAGAAATCTGAGTGAACAGTATGCTAGAATTTGTGTTGTTAACTTGCATGGGCATTTCTAGGTAGTAATATCTGCAGCTATTTTCTTTTGACATTTTTAGCGAGCATTTTGCGACCCCTTAGATATATATAAGTAATGAGTTTTTTAATTATTGTAGGCACAAAAAATAATGATGAATGTGCCTTGTAAACACCATATCCAACAATAAAATTAATTAAGTTATGGTATTTGGATTGAAATCTAGCCTCAACAAAGATAGCTTCATGGTTCGACAGTAGTCAAAGATATGCATGTTATAGTCGAAGTTTGTTCTTGCATGCAGTTGTCTAAGTTAGCTTGTTGTTTAAATTAACATGTTGAATTGAGTCAGTATGTTGGGTCAATTTCTTAGTATATTAGTTAAAACCTAGGGTTTAGTTTTCTTATAAATAGCATATTAGTCATCATTTCTTCATCAATCCCTGATAATCCTGATCAGAGGGAGAAAGTGGTGTGCATGAGATTCAATTGTAAACATTGTTCCTTAATATGTAATTGAATTAAGAATCCAGGGTTTTAAACCACTTTGTATTGTTTTTCTTCTCTATTTTCTTTCGCTTTGTGGGTTTCTTGCTAATTAAAAAATCGATCATACTTTATTTTTTGGGCATCGATTTCATAACAAATTAGTACGGTGAGCATGGAGAGGAAGATGTCGTCAACAAAGTATGAGATTGAGAAATTCACTTGTATGAATGATTTTATTTTATGGTGCTTGAAGATGCAAGCCCTACTGGTTCAACAGGGTTTATTAGAAGCGTTGAAAGAATCGGAGAAATGACGATGATCAAGAAAGCATATAATACCATCATATTGAGCCTTGTTGATAAGGTTTTCTGGCAGGTCTTAAAGGAGAAGACGACATCAGGTGTGTTGAGCAAACTCGAGGGTTTGTATATTACTAAATCTATAGTAAATTATTTGTATTTGAAGCAAGCTTTGTATTCATTCAAGATGAGTGAAGACAAAGTCTTGTATACGCAACTGGATATGTTTAACAAGTTGATTCTTGATTTTGAGAATATCAAGGTCAATATTGATGATGAAGACCAATCGTTGTTGTTATTATGTGCTTTAACAAGATCTCATGCCCACATCAAAGAAACTCTCTTGTATGGAAGAGTGTCTCTGACCTTTGAAGAAGTTCAACCAGCCTTGTACTCGAAGGATTTGAACGAAAGAAAATAGAAAAAGCCATCATCTGTTGGATAAGATTTATCCGTTAAAGGAAAGTTGTCAAAGAAAGGTGGTAAGTATGAGAGAAAGAAGGGTAAAGTTCTATAGAATTGTTATGGTGATAATGGTTGTGCTATTAGGTGTTATCATTGTAAGAAAGAGGTTTATAGCAGAAAGGTGTGCCCTGAACGTCTGAATAATCATGGTAGAAAGGATAGTGGTAATGTAACCATTGTGCAAGATGATTATAAATCATTTGATGTCCTTATGGTTTCAAGCAGCGACTCTAGCAAGGAGTGGATTGTGGATTGAGGTTGTACTTGGCACATGACTCCAAATAAAGACGTGTTTGAGGAATTATGTGACCAAGATGGTGGATCAATGCTGCTAGAAAACAATAGAGCCTGCAAGATTGTAGGAATTTGATCTCTCAGATTCAATCTCCATGATGAGTCAATAAGGCTATTGACTGATGTCAAGTATGTACTTGATCTTAAGAGGAATTTGATTTCTCTTGGTGAATTCAACAAGAAAGAATATATTTTCAAAGAAGTGTAAAGTATCTTAAGAGTAATGAAAGGGTCGAAGGAAGTCTTAAGAGGCATCAAGAGGCAAGGCCTGTATACCATTGAGGTTGAGGTTGTAAGTGGTTCGGTAGATGTGGCGTCCATAAAACTTGTGTCAAAGACTGAGCTATGGTGCATGAGAGTTGGCCATGTCAGTAAAAGAGATCTGGTCGAATCTTCAAAATAAAATATGTTATATGGTGACTAGGTTGAAAAACTGGAGTTTTGTCAACCTTGTGTAAATAAAGAACACATGGATCCCTTGATTCTATCCATGATGATCTTTGGGGGCCTGCAAGAAATCCTTCACACTCAGGTGCAAGATATTTTCTACCCATAGTTGATGATTACTCACGAAAGCTAAGGAAGAAACTTTTGAAAACTTCAAAAGTTGGAAGATTTTGGTCGATACCAAGTGGCAGCAAGGTCAAAGGTTGAAGACCGACAATGGTATTGAATTTTGCATTGAGACTTCCGACAACTATTGTGTTGCGTTTGGTATTGCAAGGCACCAAACTATTGCAGGTACTCTCCAAAAAATGGTTTGGATGAAAGGTTTAATCAAACCATTATGGAAAGAGTGAGGTGCATGTTGGTTAGTGCGAGATTAAAGAAGGTTTTTGGGTTGTGGCAGTTATGACTGTCGCTTACCTGACAAATAGGTGTCCCTCGATTACTTTAGGGGTGAAGATGCCTGAAGAAGATTTGCCAGGTCATCCATCAAACCATGACAAACTTAGAGTATTTGGTTGTGTAGCATATGCTCACATTAGGCATGACAAGGTCGAACCTAGGACTATGAGATGTATGTTCCTTGGATACCCTAAAAGAGTCAAAGCTTGTAGGTTATAGTACCTAAAGCCCGGTCAGACGAGGTGTATCATAAGTCGAGATGTAGTTTTCAATGAAGTTGAGATGGATTTCAAAAAAACTGATGATGTTAGTCAAAGTACGAAGATCTCTGGAAAAGAGGTGGAACAGGAAGAGTATTCGTGAAAGTCATTTTTATTTGAGAATATGAAAATTAATCAGAATCATTAAATTTTAAAATAAATGATGGAGATTATTGGTAGTTTTTGTTTGTTTGTGTCTTTCATTATTAAAATAAATGATGGACGAGAGAAAAAAAAACTGACACATAATCTCTATCATTTATTTTAAAATCTAACGGTTCAGATTCATTCTCATATTCTCATCTAAAAATGATATTCTCATATGATACGTCCCTATATATATATATATATATATATATATATATATATATATATATATATATATATATATATATATATATATATATATATATATATATATATATATATATATATATATATATATATATATATATATATATATATATATATATATATATATATATATATATATATATATATATATATATATATATATATATATATATATATATATATATATATATATATATATATATATATATATATATATATATATATATATATATATATATATATATATATATATATATATATATATATATATATATATATATATATATATATATATATATATATATATAAGGGATGCTCAACCCAAATAATACAAGAAAACATCAACAGAATGGAACAAAACAACCGCAAAAAAAACGTTATCCAACTAATAGAGCGGCGAATTATTTTGGCACCAACAAATCTATTACAGTCTGCCCACAAGACATATTCAAAAACCACTCCTTAGATAAAAAATTTATAGTCCTCATAAAATCCATTTCCTCCGATCTCCCTTCTTAAAAAATGATAGAGTTCCTATCATTCCACAACACCTAACAGATTGCCAACAATAAACAACTATGAAACTCAACTTTAAACTTTTTAGAGCATAACAACTTAAAATGCAAGAACAGAGATCCCAAAGAAGTCTGCTCCCTACAAGAATCAATTTCAAGCCAATCATAAAGGCCCTCCCAAACCAATTGCACCACATCACAAGAATAAAGAAGATGAAAAAGATTTTCGTCGGCATTATAACAAAACAGACAACTAAAATTACTTAAAATTATACATCTTCTTATTAAATTCAGTTTTGTAGGCAGCCTGTCCAACATACATCGCTAACCAAAAAACTGGATTTTACTCGGTGCCTTTAATCTCCAAATATCCGATATACCTTTGAGAATCAAATTATCTATCATAAATACTTCGTGTTGTTCATGACTAACTGGAGGTAACAACTTGTCGTCCAAACAAATGAATCTTCTTCTAGCTGCTTCGGACAAACACTTTGTAAAAGTTACTCCATGCAAAAACTAAACCACCGAATGCCCCGACGTAGACCTGTTCACATTAGTTAAACTCCACACCCATAAATCCCATATCCAAGCACCCATCGACGCTATGACAGTCAGCCCCGGAACAACTGAACTGTGCAAGTCTGGGAAAGCAGCTTTGAAGAAAATCTGCCCACATCACGCCTGCTGCCAAAAATATAAAGTAATGTCATCTCTAAAGGTGTGTTTGGTTCGGGGTAGATGGAGGGGAGGGGAGGGGAGGGGAGGGGAAATTTTTAATTAAATATGTTTGGTTCAAATTTTAGGAGGGGATGGGAGGGGAGCAAAATCCCTCCAAAACACACTTTTTGGTTCCCTCCGAATTGGGGGGATTTGGAGGGGAGGGGAGGGAATATGAGTTTTGATATTTAAAAACTATTATATTTACTAAAATATCATCAGTTTAATTTTATTATTTCAAAACTATTTGTTATCTTTTGTGTTACTGTTTTTTCTCGATTGTTTTAATCAACTTATTATAATTGTTCTCCACCTTCAAATTATTTTATAATTTTTATAATTAATATAAATCATAATCATTGTCTTTTTTTTATAAAAAAAATTATGTTTCGTTATATTCGTTTTTTTCTTTTAATTTTATTATGTACTCTATCATATTTTCTTTTATATCAAATTGTAAACCATATCATTTTATTTATTTTTGTTTATTCATTTTATTAAATATTTTGAACTATTAATATTTAGTAATAAGTTATTTTATATATTTGTTTTGTTATATGATTCATCACAATTTAAACGATGTTATTGGCATATAGTTTAATTTATGTTGGAAAGTTATAAGTCGAACCGATTGTACTCAATTTTTTTTAACTTTATGTGACAAATAAATATTTTTTTAATCACTCAATATTAGAAATTTTATTACCAACAAAAATACGCACGAATTTTTCACATTTTAATATCATATGACTTATATAAGATCATAAGGATAAAAATGTAAATTATTAATAAAACCCCTCCCCTCCCCTTCTGAACCAAACACATTTTTAATTAAAATCCCTCCCCTCCCCTCCCCTCCTCTCTTTTGAACCAAACACTTATTTGATTAAAAAATTCATTCACCTCCCCTCCCCTCCCCTCCCCTTCATTAAAATCCCTCCCCTCCCCTCCCCCTCATTTGAACCAAACAGACCCTAAGTTTCCCGTAAATTGAATTATTGAGCCAATTATCATCCGGGTTCAACATCATTCCAATACTACTAATGTCTCTCCACCACAACGATTGCTTAAGAATAACCGAATTTGAATCACAAGAATTGGAAAGAATGTTGAAATGAAGATTATCATACTTTTCCCTTAACAGCCCAGTCCAAATATTATCTTTCTCATCCAATATTTGCCATAACCATTTGCTAAGAAGTGTGATGTTAAACCTCCCAACATGTTTGACCCGAGCCCTCGTCCTTTTTAGTCTTGCATAGATCGTCCCATTTAATCCAACAAATCTTCTTAACTTCATCCACCCCTCCCCATAAAAACCTTCGTTGGATGGATATCGATTGTTGCACCACGTCTTTTGGAGCCTTGAAAAAAGAGAGAAAGTAAACCAGAATATTAGTCAAAATCACATTCAACATAGTTACCCTTCCTGCCAAAGTCAGGGACTTGCTATTCCACACCGACAGCCTCCGACGCATCTTTGCGATAATGGGGTTCCAAGTAGTTTTCCTGTGGTGATTAGCTTCAACTGGCAGACCTAGGAACAGAAACGGAATGGTTCCAACTTTGCACGAAAGAAATGTAGCAACAACATGTAAAAAATCAGGACGCATGTTTACACCATAGACCCAGCTTTTGTTCAAGTTTAAACTTAGACCGAACACCAATTGGAATCCAAGAATAATAGCTTTTAAAATCCATAAATTATCCCACTTACTATCACATAACACCACTATTTCGTCTGCAAACTGCAGCAACTCAAAATGCATCAACTCTTCTACCTTGACTCCACTAAACTGCCCCAGATTAACAGCATTCTGCATCAAAAAAGAAGATGAGAGAGCAGATCACCTTGTCGAATCCCTCTACGAACCACAAAATCCTCCGTAGGACTACCATTAATTAAAATCGACATTGTGTTGTTGAAGATCAACGTGTTCATCCACCGTAACCATCTAGAACCAAAACCCATCCGCTCTAATATGTTCCCCAAATAATCCCACAATAAGCAATTGTACGCCTTTGCAAAATCCACCTTCAAAATTAAGCATCCCTCCTTACTTTTCCTCGCAAAATCTATCACCCTATTCACCACCAAAATATCGTCTAACATTTGCCTTCCTGCCACAAACGCTGTTTGAGTTTTTGATATCAGATTATTTAGAACCTTTTTAAGTCTATTTGCCAAAATCTTAGACAAATCCTATAGAGACTACCGATAAGACAAATTGGTCTAAAATCGTCGATCTCTTGAAGGTATCTCTTTTAAAAACAAGAGCAAGAAACGAAGTTGTTATTGTCTTATGAACCCTACCAAACTCGTGGAAATCATTAGTAAAATGGTATAGATCGTCTTTAATGAAATTTCAGCAAACCTTGAAGAATCCCTAATTGAACCTGTTCGGTCCTGGACTTTTGTCTTTATCTCCACTCCAAACCACAACTTTTATCTCCTCCAAAGTAAAAGGATCTTCAAGCATCTTTTTATCCTCCAAAGAAAGTTGTCAAACCTACTTTCAAAATGGAATTTGAGTTTCGATTTCACTTCATGAACCTACTATATTCTTCCTCTTGCAGTATTGAGGCTCACAATACTATTCCTCCTAAGTCTAGACTTCATAGAATTTGGGTTGAGAATAGAAAAGACAGAAGTGTTATAAATTTTCATATTCTTAATAATATATAAGAGTAAATTTTAAATTGGTTACAACTATTTGAGCATGCTATTTAGACGCATGCATGTATTTAAATAAAGGTAGAAAGTGAAGAAAAAATATATATTTTTAAATGATTGTGACACTTGAGAATTTTCCTTTTAACATTGAGAGAAATTTAGAATTTAGAATTTAAAATATAATTAAGGAAATAATGCATAATTAAAAACTAAAGTTTATTAAAAAAAATCATAGATTAAATCTTTAAATAGAAACTTAAAGAAAAACAATGAAACATAACAAACCAGAATTTGTGCCCACACAACACCTATAAACAAGGAGAGTCTTCTAATTAATCACATCCTCTCATTTTTCATACATTAATTAAAGATGATTTAGTTTTTTACTCTTTAATTTTTCTCTCTCCATTTCTTCACTCATCTCACATCTTCAATCAACTTCGTCCTTGTACATTGTCTTGTCTCGATCTTTATCTATATCTCACACTAATGAAATGAAACAAACAATTGCAAAGTCATCATTAAGGAGACTATGTCCAAACATAGATAAAGAAGATGGATTGGAAACTGTTCTTGAAATACCTATACCTGAAGAAATGTTTTCAAACATGGGAAGTACTGTAACATTAAGGTGGCAGAATATGTTAACATGGATGAAGGCTCAAACTGAGGATAGATTGTCTTCTCCTACAGTTTGTGCACGGTTAAATGAGCTTCGTTTTTTGCTTTACCTTGTTGGTTCTCCTCTTATACCTCTTCAAGTTCAATTAGGACATTCCATTCATCGTCCCGTCAGAGATTGTTCAATTGTAAGAACGCATGCATAAAATTTATGAACAATTATTATAATGTTATTTGCGTTATTCTATCATATTATAGAATGATATATATCATACTCTTATAGGAGCAGAATACAAATAACATCATGATATGTGATTCTAAATTTTGATATGTGTGATTAAATTGTAGTCGTTATTAAACATTTACATTTGACAAACAAATATTTATATTTATATTTGGTAGGAAGCATCAACAGCCAAATATATAGTGCAACAATACATAGCAGCAACAGGAGGACAACCAGCATTAAATGTTGTGGAAAGTATGTGTGTAATGGGGCAAATTAAAATTACTGCATCAGATTTTCATCATACCAGTGAAACCGGTGATGTGAAAAAAACCTCAGAAGAAAATGGAGGATTTGTTTTATGGCAAAAGGATCCAGATTTGTGGTGTTTAGAGCTTGTTGTGTCAGGTTGCAAAGTTTGTTGCGGTAGCAATGGTAAGGTTTCGTGGCGCCATTCTTCTAATCAACAAACACCTGTTTCAAAAGGTGCTCCTAGGCCTCTTCGTCGCTTCCTTCAGGTGTATATATTACTTGATGTTTGGTAGTAAAACATAACATATTTTGTAATGCTTTTTATTTGTTCTTCTTGTTGAGTATAACTAAATTATTTCTTTGTAGGGATTGGACCCAAGGGCTACGGCTAATTTATTTTTAGACGCTGCATGTATAGGAGAGAAAATAATCAACGAAGAAGAATGTTTTATTCTAAAACTAGAAACAAGTCCAGCCATTCGTGAGGCTCAAAGTGGACCAAATTTTGAAGTCATTCATCATACAATATGGGGCTATTTTAGCCAACGATCAGGTCTTTTAGTTCAATTTGAAGATTCTAGATTACTAACAATGAGAACCAAAGATGATACTGACATTTTCTGGGAAACAAGTTTAGAATCAGTAATTGATGATTATAGATATGTAGATGGAATAAATGTTTCGCATAGTGGCATAACTCGTGTTACAGTTTCTAGATATGGAGAACAATCAGCAAATCACAAAAGAGAATTGGAAGAAAGGTGGAAGATTGAAGAGGTAGATTTTAATATTTGGGGTTTGACTGCTGAAAGCTTTTTGCCTCCATCAAACTTAGGAAAGACATGAAAATAATTTGTAATTGAATCACATTATGTATTTTTTTCAAAAAAAGAAAAAGAAAGAGAACAAGTAATAAGTATCATATTGCATTTTGAAATGACAAGCACGAAGTTAATGTTGATATAACAGTGGAGTCTAATGCAGGTACTGATTTTTGAAGCGTGCACACATAATTATGTTTTCCAAAAACCTATTTATTTTGTAAAACAAAATAACAATAGAATTTAATATGTCCTTCAAATTTTTAATTACTATATATCTTAATTGATAAAAGAAAGTTGTATATTTTAGTAATAAAAGAAGAGTTGTATATTAGAAGAACTCAAATATAAATGTATCAAATATTCATGTAGCCTTTTTTTTATACTAAAAGTACTAAAATGACTATATTTGCATTACAATATGTTGTGATTACAAATAATACCTTTCAATAAATAAAGATTGAGAAACGGAGTTTTTGGATGAATAATAAAACAGTTAGAACAAAGAGAGAAAGAAGAGAGGATAAAGAAGAAAGAAGAAGAAGGATTAGGGAAAATTTCTATACTATTCACTTTTTCAATATTACAAAAGATTACAAGTGAATAACACAATTGGCCTCACTTAACAACCTGAGTGATCTAGCTTATATATATACTTACTAGTTAACTTATAACTCAAGTTAACTAAACAATTGGATCCTTAACATAAGGCTCAATTCGACAAACATTTCGACAATACATATTAGAACATACTTCGACTATAATATGTATCCTTCGACTACAGCATGCGACCTATCTTTGACTTCATGCTTGTCTCCTGTCGAAACACTTGAAAGTTATCCCTAGACAGAGTTAGAGTTCGACACAAAACCTCACAAATCTCCACCTTGGATCTAACTCTACAAACAATAGGGAATAAACTAACTTTCATTGTGCAGCTTTATCAACTGCATATAGTGAAAAACTTGCAACTTGGCAACGTCTTGGTGATCATATCAGTAGCATTGTCATCAGCCGAAACCTTCAGCACCTAGACTTCACCACGCTCGATTATCTCTCTGACGAAGTGCAGCCTCACATCGATGTGTTTTGTTCGCTCATGATAGGCTGAGTTCTTCGACAGGTGTACTGCACTGTGACTATTACATTTAACAGTGATACTTTGACCTTGAAGTTTCAGCTTCTTTGCAAAACCTTCAAGCCACAATCCTTCTTTCACAGCTTCAGTGAGGGTAATACATTTTTCTTCAGTGGTTGATAAGGCAACAACCTTCTGAAGCGTTGCTTTTCAACTGATTGTTGTGTCAGACATAGTGAACACATATCTAAAAATAGACTTTTTGGAATCCATACAACCTGCATAATCAGAGTCGACAAACCCTTTGATTTCAACTTTGCTATCATCACCACAGGCTCCACCATAAATCAAGAATCTTTTTGGAGACCCATTTATGTACCTGAGAATCCACTTTACAACTTGCTAGTGCACCTTTCCAAGATTTGTCATATACCTGCTTATAAGGCTCACACCATACGTTATGTCTGGCCTCGTACATACCATAGCATACATCAAAGAACCTACTACACTAGCATATAAAATGCTACTTATATAGATTATTTCAGTTTTAGTACTAGGACTTTGAGTAGTACCAAGCTTAAACTGAGGATTCGTTGGAGTCACAACAGGCATTGAATTCGACATACCAAACTTGTCGAGAAGCTTTCATAGGTATGTCTCTTGAGATAAGCATGACCTCGACTGCTTTAAATCTTTCAAGATGTCACTCCCAAGAATCCTGGTGGTAGCTCCCAAATCCTTTATTTCAAACTCCTTACTGAGTTCAACCTTCACCTGTTTCTAGCTATGAGGATATCATCCACATAAAGCAACAAAATAACAAGTGAGTTTTCAGGTCGAAATTTGAAGTAAACACGGTGGTCGAACTGGCTTCTAGTGAAACCAGTGTGTGCCATGAACTTGTCGAATCTCCTGTTCCACTATCTAGGAGATTGTTTCAGGCCATACAAAGACCTATTCAGCTTGCACACATAGTTTTCCTTATCCTTTTCTGCATACCCTTCAGATTGACGCATCGGGATTGTTTCGTCTAGGTCACCATACAGAAATGTTATTTTCACATCCATTTGCTCAAGTTTTAAGTCGAACTTCGCCATCATGGCCAACAACATTCTAATGGATATATGCTTTACAACAGGTGATAACACGTCATTGAAGTCGACATCTTCTTTCCTGAGTGAACCCCCTAGCAACCAGCCTTTCCTTAAAGCGCTTTGACATCACTCCTTCAATTCCTTCTTTAAACTTGAAAATCCACTTACAACTGAGTAACCTTGCTCCTGCAGGTTTCTCAATCAGTTCCCAGGTGTTATTATCATGAAGAGATTTCATCTCATCATCCATGACTCTTCGCCATTCAGTCTTATTCTGACTCGTCATAGCTTCCATGTAATCTCTAGGTTCTTCCTCAAGTACCTCACTTGCATAGATTAAGGAAAAAGCTATAAGATATGCATAACCAAGTCTCTGAGGTGGCTTGATGACTCTCCTCGACCTATCTTTTGCCAGTAAGTAGTCATCGACAGTTTTCTCATCCTCTTCATCATATTTCTCTTCTTCTTCGACTTCATATGGGTTATGCACTTCAGCATCACTATGCTCCACCTCAACATGAATCTCTACTTGTTCCAGCTTCTCTTCAGAGATTTCTGCACTTCGACCAACATCACCAGTTTCCTTGAACACCTCTCGACTTCATTGAAAACTACATCACGACTTGTGATACATCTTCTGTGACCTGGTTGTAGGCACCACATCCTATAACCTTTGACTCCCTCAGGATATCTAAGGAACATGCATCTCAGAGCTCTAGGTTCGACCTTGTCTTGCCTAATGTGAGCATAGGCTTAACAGACAAATACTCTCAGTTTGTCGAGATCTGGTGGTTGACCTGACCAAACTTCTTCAGGTGTCTTCATTCCCAAGGCAGTCGACGAACATCTATTTATCAGATAAGCTACTGACGAAACAGTCTATGCCCAAAATACCTTCTTCAATCCAGCACTAACCAACATGTATCTAACCCTTTCGAGGATTGTTCGATTAAATCTCTCAGCTAAGCTATTTTGTTGAAGAGTACTACTACAATCTTATGTCTTGCAATTCCAGACTCAACACAGTAATTATCGAAAGCTTCATTGCAGAACTCAATGTTATTGTTGGTTCTCAACTTCTTAACCTTTCTGCCAGTTTGAGTTTCGATCAGAACCTTCCAACTTTTGAAATTCTCAAAAGTTTCATCATTAGTCTTCTGGATGAATACCCATAATTTTTTGGAATAGTCATCAACTATGGATAGAAAATACCTTGCACCTGAATGTGAAGGATTCCTTGCAGGCTCCCAAAGATCAGCATGAATGTAATCAAGGGATCCATGTGTTCTTTGTTTAGCTTTGTTAAACTTCGTCCTACAGGATTTACCAAACACACAAGGTTCAAAAAACTCAAACTTCTCAACTTTGTCACCACCTAGCAGGTTCTGTTTCCCCAATTCTACCAGGTCTCTTTCGCTGACATAGCCTAATCTCATGTGCTATAATTTTGTCTTTGGCACAGGTTTTATAGGAAAAATTTGGTGAACCATTTACAACCTCAGTCTCAAGGGTATACAAGCCTTGTTTCTTCATGCCTCTCAAGACTACCTTTGACCCGTTCATGACTTAAAGGAAACATTGCTCCCCTTTAAAGACATATCCTTTCTTGTTGAATTCACCAAGAGAAATCAAATTCCTCTTAAGGTCAGGTACACACCTAACCCCAGTCAATAGCCTTATTGACTCATCATGGAGCTTGAATCTTACAGATCCAATACCTGCAATATTGCAAGCTTTATTGTTTCCCAACAACACTAACCCACCATCTTGATCACATAATTCTTTAAACAAATTCTTGTACAATAGCTCGATACCACAAGGAAATCAGATGATCCATAATCCACTCTTTGCAAGAGTTAATGCTCGACACCACAAGGACATTAGATGATTCATAATCATCTTGCACAATATCTACATTGTCATTGTCCTTACCTCCATGATTATTCAGGCGCTATGGGCACATCTTTCTTGTGTGACCTTCCTTCTTACAGTGATAACACTTAATCCCAGAAATATCACCATTATAAGACTTCTGCTGAGTTTTACCTTACTTCTTCTCAAACCTACCATCTCTCTTCGAGGATTTCCCCTTCACGGACAATCCTTTGCCAACTGATGATGATGGTTTTTGCTCCTTTCTTTCGTTAAAATCCTTCGAATACATGGCTGCTTGAACTTCTTCAAATGTAAAAGGACTATCTTTCATACAAGAGGGTTTCTTTGAAGTGAGCATGTGACTTAGATAAAGAACACAACAATAACAGCGCTTGATCTTCATCATTGATGGTAACATCAATATTTTCAAGATCAAGAATCAGCTTACTGAATGTATCTAGTTGTTCCGTTAATGCTTTATCTTTATTCATCTTGAATGAATACAAAACTTGCTTCAAGTACAAATGATTCACCAAGGAATTTATCATATACAATCCTTCGAGTTTCAGCCAAACACCAGATGTCGTTGTCTCCTTCGAAACCTGCCTGAGAACCTTATCACCAAGACTCAGAACAATTGCACTATGAGCTTTCTTGATCATCATTGTCTTTTCCTTCTCCATCAATGCAGCATCCATAGCATCTTATCCCTTTAAAGCTTCTAGCAAACCCTGTTGAACAAGTAGGGCTCGCATGTTCAAACTCCATAAACCAAAATCATTAACTCTGATGAACTTCTCAATTTCAAACTTTGTTGACGACATCTTCTCCACGCTCACCGCACCAATTTGTTGTGATCAGAAACGATATCTTTCAACAAATAAATATTGAGAAACAGAGTTCTTGGGTGAACAATGAAATATTTAGAATAAAGAGAGAAAGAAGAGAGGATAAAGAAGAAAGAAGAAGGATTGAGGAAAATTTCTATTCTATTCACTTTCTCAATATTACAAAAGATTACAAGTGAATAAAATAATTGACCTCACTCAACAACCTGAGTGATCTAGCCTATATATAGACTAACTAGTTAACTTACAATCCAAGCTAACTAAACAATTGGATCCTTAACACAAGGCCAAATTCGACAAACATTTCGAGAATACATATTAGAACAGACTTCAACTACAATATGTATCATTCGACTACAGCATGCGATCCATCTTCGATTTCATATTTATCTCCTAAAGATTGAATAAATGTTTAGCATAGTGGCATAGCTCGTGTTACAATTTCTAAATATGGAGTACAATCAGCAAAAAGAGAATTGGAAGAAAGGTGAAAGATTGAAGAGGTATATTTTAATATATGGGGTTTGACTGCTGAAAGATTTTTGCCTCCATCAAACTTAGGAAAGACATGAAAATAATTTATAATTGAATCACATTATGTATTTTTTTCAAAAGAAGAAAAAGAAGAAGTAATAAGTATCATATTGTATTTTAGAATGACAAGCACGAAGTTAATCTTGATATAACAGTGGAATGTGATGCAATAAGGTTACTGATTTTTGAAACGTGCACACATAATTATGTTTTCCAAAAACCTATTTATTTTGTAAAACAAAATAACAATAGCATTTAATTTGTCCTTCAAATTTTTAATTACTCTATATCTTAATTGATAAAAGAAAGTTGTCAGTTTTAGTAGTAAAAAGAGAATTGTATATACTTAAAGTCTTTTTAAGTTTATACTTAAAGTACTAAAATGACTATATTTGCATTACAATAGGATAACTTATAAATGTTATTCAATGTTATATGCATCTTTTGTTAGAATAATGTGATATTTTCTAATTATAAATGAAAAGTGATAAGTTCTCATATATTTTCTTTCTATGTTTGTTGAGAAACTTTTATCAACAAAACAAACTACTATTACATATAAATATTAAAATTAGGCTAGAATAAACTTTTGGTCTTTACGATATAGTGATTTGACAATTTTAGCCTTCACTTTTAAAATGAGTTATTTAAAAATATTTATCTCTATTTGTAATTTGCATATACTTATTTGTCTTTTGTGAACACATTAACACATATACAACCAAATTGACAATGTTCAGTGTAACACATTAACAAACCAGAAATGAAGGTTACAAAAAGATTAGCCTATATTTGGTTTTCTTTTCAACTAAAAAACAACCAAATTGACACAATATGCATTGAAATGAAACAATATAATAAACCTGCATCTGCTATGCACTTTGCATATTCAAAGCAAATATAACAAAAAAGAAAGAACAATTACCTGTCTCAACTCAGCAGCTTTAGTTTGGTCACGATCCATAACATATCTGAATCAAACAAACATAACAAAATAGAGAGAAAAAGACATTACAACTGGAATCATTTGTACACAATTTACACTATAGGTTGAAAGACGCATCCTAACACGTCCAATTCTACGACACCAACACATAAAATTTACATTAAACCACTATCATTTTCTTAGATTATTGCCGATAGCGTCTCAATGTACGACACCAACACGATCCTGACACATAAAATTTACATTAAATCACTATCATTATCTTAGATTATCGCCGATATTGTCGTCTGTCGTGTCCGGTGTGCGTGTCGGTGCTACAAGGAAGAAGGTACTAACTTACCCAACAGCATTAAAGAGACAACTGTTATCAGAAGGAATGACCCTTCTCACAACAACACCATCCATGATATAGATTCTTGATAGCACCTAGCAATCACCTGAGTATTATCTGAGTATCTTTCATACATCTTTGTAAATTTCAGGGTACAGACATTCAAATAAAAGTTTCAGCGATGTTTAAACAGGCTTTTGATTCTGTGTTGACGGTCCATAACACATATACCATTGCAAATTTCCAAGTCATTATGAATGATGTCATGTTCAAACTGGATGGCCACAAATATGTGTTGATATTCACTGGTGGCGCTTCTGTTTGCGACAAAAATAAGCATGACATACCTCCAAAGAAGTTGATATTCACATCCTTTGCTGATATTATTACTGGAAAATGGAAAATGATCTTTTAATTGGTAAGTTTATATATGTTTGAAAGAATATGTTTCATAATGTTATATGATATTTTGTCATAAATGTTTGTTTCTTATAATAGTTTCTGTGTTGCAGATGTTATGGGCATTGTAACCGACATTGGCTACACACAGATGCAGAGTGGACACAAAAAACAGCAAGTTAATTTTGTTAGAACACAGATTGGTTCTTAATTATATCTTTATGTTTTTATGATAACTCTTATGAAATTTTGTATTAAAGAATTATATACTCTAAAAATTGTTTAAGATTGTTTGCTGCAGATATTAAAGTGTATATCAATCTGGAAGCAAATTAGATCTGAACATGAAAAATATGCAAGGCTCTGAAGCGTCAGAAGCATCTGTTAGAAGATTCTGAACGCTGCCTACAGAAGATTTTGAGCGCTGTCTACAGAAGGATCTGAAGCAGAAGCTACAGAAGAATCTGAAGCAGAAGCGAGAAGCATCTAAAGCAGTGAAGAATTTTGTATGAAGAGTTTCAAGCTTAGTTTATTTCAGAAGACTCTGATAGTACTACGCTGCCAGTACTGAGGATCTGATCCCAAATTCTGCTCTGAACAATTACACGCTGAAAGCACACATGCTGCAAAGACTCTGATTCAGCAAACTCTGATGAACATCAGAAGACTCTGACCTATCTAGACTCTGATGATACTTTGCTGAAACTTGTTGAAGAAGAATTCAAACTTATGTCCGTTGGTATGGTCAAACAACTCTTTCCTCTTTTATGCTAGACACAAGAACACGAACAAAAAGGATTTCTCTGTGCATTCTACTTCTAGGAAAGGTCATGTGATGTGAAGACAAAAAGGCTCAGACCTTTTAGTACACAACCTTCAACGTGATAGCTACTTGGATATCTTTGCCTATAAAAGGAAGACTCCATCTCTCTTCTTCAGTTGACGAAACCTTTGAAAGAAATTCATTACAAACTCTCATACAATTTATTCTCATTAGCTGAATTTATTTCATAGTTCTTAAATCTTAAGTGATAAATCACAGTTGTGATATAGCTTAACTAGAAGCAATTTAAACACTTGTATTATTCTTACATTTGATTGTAAAAGATCCTTAAGAAGATCTAGTTGGGATCAGTAGTTCTTAAGAAGACTAAGATCAGTTTCTCTTAGTGCTTGCTATTGTAATCAGTTGATTTAATAGTGGATTAAGTCCTTGTTGAGAAAGGCAAATCACTCTTGATAGGGTGGACTGGAGTAGTTGAGTTCAACGAACCAGGATAAAAATCCTTGAGTTTTATTGCTATAAGTTTTTTCTATATACTTATTTAAACACCCCCCCCCCCTTCTAAGTATTTTCTCACCTTCAGTTGGCATCAGAGCTCCGGTTCTGTGTGTGCTACCACTTCACAGTGACAGAAAAGATCCAGTGAGAAAACTTTGATATATATTTGGTTGTTATTATGGCTGAAACTTCAACATCTAACAGTAACAACAGATATGAAGAAAGGGATAGAATCAGCACAAAACCCCCTATGTTTGATGGGGAGAAATTTGATTATTGGAAGGACAGGATAGAAAGTTTCTTCCTTGGTTATAATGTTGATTTGTGGGACTTGGTCATAGATGGGTATGTTCATCCCACTGATGGGAATGGCAAGAAAATAGACAGAAAATCTATGACTGAAGCCCAAAAGAAGGAGTTTAGAAATCACCACAAGGCTAGAACAATCTTTTTAAATGCAATATCGCACACTGAGTATGAGAAGATTACAAATAGAGAAACTGCATTTGACATGTTTGAGTCTTCGAAGATGACTCACGAAGGAAACCTTCAAGTTAAAGAGACCAAGGCTCTGGCGTTAATACAGAAGTATGAAACGTTCAAGATGGAAGAATTGAGTTTATAGAAACTATGTTCTCTAGATTCCAGATCCTCACAGCTGGTCTAAAAGTTCTGGATAAAGGTTACTCAACTGCTGATCATGTGAAGAAGATCATCAGAAGCTTGCCTATCAGATGGAGACCTATGGTCACTGCTCTGAAGCTTGCCAAGGATCTGAACAAGATCACTCTGGAGGAGCTAATCAGCTCACTAAGGAGCCATGAAATTGAACTTGAGGAAGATGAGCCTCAAAAGAAAGGTAAGTAAATTGCCTTAAAATCTAACAAATCTGTGAAAGTTTTGCAGGTGTTAGAAGAAAGCTCTGAAGAATCTTCTTTTGAAGAAGAAGATGAATTGTCCTTGTTGTCTAGAAGAATCAACAGACTCTGGAAGCACAAGCAGAGGAAGTTCAAGAACTTCAAAAAGCCAGATCAGCGCAAGGAGTCCTCTGGACCAAAAAGATCTGGAAAGAAGGAAGTTGTTTGTTTTGAATGCAAACAACCTGGTCATTTCAAAAATGAATGTCCAAAGCTTCAGAAAGAAAAGCCCAGAAGAAAGCATGAGCACAAGAAGAAAGTTCTAATGGCTACATGGGATGACTCTGATGAATCTGGATCCTCATCAAAATCTGAAGATGAATGCGCCAATATGGCTCTGATGGCAGGCATTGAAGATCAGAATGAAGAATCATCTGGATTTGAGTCTGATTCTGAATCTGACTCAGAAGAGGTACTTTCTGATCTCACTAGGGAAGAGCTTATTAAAGTCTTATCTGAAGTCCTGAAAAATTATAATCAGATTAAGCTCAAATGCAAGAAGCTTAAATGCAATCTTGGTTCTGAGAATAATCTGTTAAGATTAGAAATTGCTGAGCTAAAAGAAAATATTTTGAAAAATATTTTAATGAAAATGGCATTGCTCATGATTTTTCCTGTCCTAGAACTCCACAACAGAATGGAGTTGTAGAGAGGAAAAATATAACTCTGCAAGAAATGGCCAGAACCATGATCAACGAGAGTAATCTGGCAAAACACTTTTGGGCAGAAGCAATAAACACAGCTTGTTACATTCAGAACAGAGTGTCTGTAAGACCTCTTCTGGAAAAGACTCCCTATGAACTGTGGAGGAACAGAAAGCCCAACATTTCATACTTTCATCCTTTTGGATGTATTTGTTATATGTTAAACACTAAAGAGAATCTTAACAAGTTTGATTCTAAAGCACAGAAGTGTTTCATGCTTGGGTATTCTGAACGCTCTAAAGGCTACAGAGTATACAATACTGAAACACGGATTATGGAGGAATCTATACATGTTAGATTTGATGATAAGCTTGGAATTGAAAAGGCAAAGAAGTTTAAAAGTTCTGCAGATAGAGAAGTAATTCTCACAGACTCTGAAGGCTCAGAGGCAGACAAAGCTCAAGTAAAGGAACCAGAAGCAACGCCAGATGCAATTCCTTTAGCTTCTCAGATGAACAATTTGAACATTTCTGAAGAATCAACTGTTAGAGGATCATCTTCCAGAATCAAGGTCTCTCACCCAGAGGATGTGATCATTGGAAAGAAGGATGACCCCGTTAGAACAAGACCCTTCCTCAGATCATCTGAAGCATCATTATTTGGGTTGGTGTCAGTTATTGAACCAACTTCTATGGATTAAGCTCTGCAAGACAATGATTGGATAATTTCCATGCAAGAAGAGGTCAATCAGTTCATAAGAAATTATGTTTAGGATTTGGTTCCAAGACCAAAAAGATTCAACATAATTGGAACTAAATGGGTCTTCAGAAATAAGTTGAATGAAAAAGGAGAAGTTGAAAGAAATAAAGCAAGGCTTGTTGCTCAAGGTTATAGCCAGCAAGAAGGAATTAATTATACAAAGACTTATGCTCCTGTAGCCAGGTTAGAGTCTATTCGTTTACTCATTTCTTTTGTTGCATAGAATAACATCACTCTATATCAGATGGATGTTAAAAGTGCCTTTCTAAATGGTATTATAGAAGAAGAAGTTTATGTTCACCAACCTCCTGGTTTTGAAAGTGAAAAATTTCCAGAACATGTTTTCAAACTAAAGAAATCTCTTTATGGTTTAAAACAAGCTCCCAGAGCTTGGTATGAGAGATTGAGCCATTTTCTTCTGGAGAAAAATTTCATCAGAGGCAAAGTGGACACAACTCTCTTTTATAAAATATTTAAGAAAGATCTTTTAATTTGTCAAATATATGTGGATGATATTATATTTAGATCTACCAATGTTATGCTGGGAAAGAAGTTCGCTCAATGTATGCAGACAGAATTTGAGGTGAGCATGATGGGAGAATTGAGATTCTTTCTGGGAATTCAAGTCAACCAGACTCCAGATTGCACTTACATTCATCAGACCATATATGTTAAAGAGCTTTTGAAGAAGTTTAACATGACTGATAGTAAGATGGCAAAAACTCTCATGCATCCAACAACTACACTTGGTAAGGAAGAGGTAAGTAAGAAAGTAGATCAGAAACTCTACAGAGGTATGATATGATCTCTTCTCTACTTAATTGCTTCTAGATCTGACATTTTGTTTAGTGTATGCTTGTGTGCAAGATTCCAATAAGATCCTAAAGAATCACACTTAACAACTGTTAAGAGGATTCTAAGGTATCTGAAAGGTACTTCTAATGTGGGTTTGTGTTACAGAAAATCTGATGATTTCAAGTTAGTTGGATTCTGTGATGCTGACTACGCTGGAGACAGAGTGGAAAGAAAAAGTACTTCTGGAAGTTGTCAATTTCTAGGAAGAAATTTAATCTCCTGGTACAGCAAGAAGCAACCTACAATTGCACTATCAACTACAGAGGCAGAATATATTGCTGCTGCTGGATGTAGCACGCAGATGCTCTAGATGAAAAGTCCACTAGAAGACTATCAGATTTTTGAAAGTAACATTTCTATTTTCTGTGATAATACTTCTGCTATATGTTTGTCTAAAAACCCTATTTTACACTCTAAGTCAAAACATATAGAAATTAAACATCACTTCATCAGAGACTATGTTCAGAAGGGTGTTATAAACTTAGCCTTTGTTGATACAGATCATTGTCGTACCTCGAAAAATACGATCCTCGCGATGGACGCGGAAAATACGTTCGAACAGAGTCGCCACCGAACTTTATTCATTCCAGGGATGGAATAGGAAAATATCGATAAAACCTTTAAGGAGATAAGAACATGGTCATCGCAACCAATATTCTAGGTTCGGAGTCGGTTACGCAGAGGGAAGGTATTAGCACCCTCTACGTCCGTTCTACTCAACGGGAACCTCTTGATTCAATTCGAGAGTAAAGTTAGTTACGCTTGTTTGTTTTCTTCTAAGGTTTCTCCTATAGGGGAAATGGGTGGTTTTAAGATAGGGTGCTCACCAAGGATTGGGGCCCTTGTGCCTACATATCTTCACTTGTAAGAAGTGGAAAATCAGAGCATTCGTAGTTCGGGGGACTACGGGAAAAAAGAGAGAATTATGGGGAATTATGGGGAAATGTGCTCGCCAAGATCATCGCAATCTTGTGCCTACGTATTCTCAACGGATGTGAGAAATCAGAGCAGCCGTAGTTTGGCTAACTACGGTAAAAGGTTTGAGAATGAACGAGTGTTTAGGTCGCATTCTAACTGCTAAACGCTGGCTTGTCTGCTCGCTAGGGGAGGCTGAAGCACGAGTTCATATGCGTGGAAGAAAGGACTAAACAATGTTCTTGGAGAAAAGGTGTATTTGAGTCAAACGAGAGTTTAGGTCGCATTCTAACTGCTAAACATTGGCTTGTCTGCTCGCTAGGGGAGGCTAAAGCACTAGTTTGTTATGCGCGGAAGAAGGGACTAAACAATGTTCTTGACAAAAGGTGTTTTGTTTGGAAATCGCGCGAGGGCGAGAAGTGAGAGTTGGTTTGAATAGGTTTAAGGTTTCGATCGCACGGGGCGAGAAAGAGGAGTTTAGTTAGGCAATTTGATGGAGAATGATGACTATTCGATAAACGAGACGTCGGCCTCGCAATCAATTAATCGGGGTATTATTAGAATGCTAGATCCCAACAACACTTTTTTCATTCAATTAATTATGAAATTATATTTGAATGGACAATGACGATATTTGTCCAAATAGTTAGGGCATATATTTTATAGACGAAAGGTCGACTAATCCACAACCTAAAGCGTACGCCCCAAGAGTGTTTACTCAAGAATTCAAGAAATGCAAGACTCCAAGAACTCAATTCTTTCGTAGTTTAATTAAGAAAATAATTTGAATTTAATGCACGGTTTACAAACATACTAGGGTTTAGACTCGATCGCACGAAGGTGAGGAACGAGGTTAGACGGGTTGAAAATTTGGGAGGAATGACGACTATTCGATAAGCGAGACGTCGGCCTCGTAATCAAATAGTAGGGATATCGTTGAAATGCTAGATCTCGCCGATATCTTTTTCATTCCATTAGTTATAAAATATGTTTGTTGGACAATGAAAGTACTTGTCCAAGTAATTATGGGAAGTGTTTTAAGAACGAAAGTTCGAATGACACGCTGCTCGAGGCGTACGCCTCAATAGTTGTCACTCATGAATTCAAGGAGTGCAAGACCCCAAAAACTCAATTCTTTCAAGATTTACTTTAGAAAATAATTTGAAAATATTAGCGTACTCGGACTAGGCGTGCTAGGTATTCTAGAAATGTAAGATCAAAAGGATCACAACTCAAGGTGTGCACCTTGAGGGCAATCCTTCGAAAATTCAAGGAAGGCAAGATCCAAGAATTCAATTGTTTTGAAATTTACTTAAGAAAAATAGTTTAATTTAATTAAGAAAAATAGTTTAATTTAATTAAGAAAAATAGTTTTAATTTTTATATATAAAATTAATTAATCAATTGCTTATAAAAAGAGTTTGAGAAAAGCTAATTATAATTAATTGTTTTGAAAAAAAGTTTAATATCTTAGAAAAAATATTTTAACTTAATTAATAAAGTATAGTTTTTCAATATTTAAAATATTATAAGAATTTTGAAATATATTTTTTAAAGAAATAATAATTGGAGTTACTTATAAAAATATCTAATTAATAAAATTGTTTAAAAATATCTTAGAAATTTCAATTAATTTGAGTAAAAAAACGTTTTTGGAAACCGAAAGACGGAACAACCACAACTCAAGGGCGTGCGCCTCGAAGCGGTTGTTCAAGGACCCAAGGGATGCTAGACCCCAAGAATCCACCACTTTCGTAGCGCGGCGAAAAATTCAATTAATGTGTAAGAAATTTTAGTGGCATAATCGACATAGAGTTGAGTTTTAGGAATCTTGGTCTTGGCCCACTTTATTTGACAAAGTCAAAATGGAAAAATTTATTAAATCACTTAATTAAACTAATCTGAATTAATTATCAAAATTATTCGATTTAATCAAATAATTAAGTTAATTAAAATTGATTAATAAGATTAAATAATTAGAATTCGATTAATCAATTAATTAGGCTAGTTAAAATTAATTATCAAAATTATTCAACTAAACCGAATAATCAAGTTAATTAAAAATAATTAGCAAAATTAATTAATAAGAATCCATGTTAGTCCGTCAATCCTCATAATTAAAACTTGACCTTGATTTTGTAGCAAGGTCGGCTTCTTCATTTATCACTTGAAATGCTGAGTTGATGCGTTGGGGCTGTTACGGCAATAGGGGCTGTTACGGCATTCTTTCTTGCGAGGCGTTTAAATGCGAACCACGTTGAATCCTTCCTCAAATCTGCTGCTAAAGTGAGTTGAAAATACAGTGTACTATCAAGATGTAAACATGTTAAACATGGAGAATGATTTCTAATTATTAATGCTCAAAACCGCGACATAATGCTCAAAACCGCGACACCTTCGTAAGAAACGGCGATGGTAATTTAAAAACCAATCATCCATACAGAATATCTTAGGAGCGACGACATTTGAAATAAAATTTGTTAATCCAAAACAAACATACTGATTATTGGCAATAGTAGCTACCTATCACTCCAAAATACGCTTTGAACCAATACCAAGCTTCAAAATTGAAATCAAACACAAAAGCAGTAGTTTGGCATTGACAATATTCAACAGTATCCAACAGAATGGAAATTAACGGCACATAATGAACAACAATAAATTTATAAAGCTACAGCTTGAATATGCAGAAGAAAAGTGTAACTCCAATTGTTAAATCGACTCCAATCCAAAATCAATTCAGTTCTGAACATTACCATGCCTATGTCAGATTCTCCAAAGTCAGCATTGAATCCATGATCATGAGATGAACCTCTGCTTATAACCGGAAGCCTTTTAACAGCAACAAGTTCCCCATTCGGCATCGTCCCTTTGTAAACAATGCCAACACCTCCTTTTCCTATGATATTATCCTCCTTCAAGGAAACCAAAACATCATCAGCAGTGAACTCCAAACGTTGAAATGAGGTCAATTTCCACGCACGAGCCTCGCTAGCTTTCTTCAAAGATCGGGCCTTAAATATCGCTGCAATAGGAAATACAATGGAGCATGCAAGCAACCCAATAACTAGTACAATATCATAAAATTCTAACAACCAAAAATCTGCAGCAATTGACAATAGCATAATATTACTCTAAATGTGTATGCTCAAGCCATAACTACCAGCATAACAAATGACAAAGAACGGCCTTAACAATCAAATAACAGCAGTAAGATGATGTTTTTTTAAAGCAATATTTGAGAGTTATTACAGCATAAAATAAAGGCAGAAGTTGAACAGACAAAGAATACACCAACCGACAATATGAGACCATTGATTTGTTCTTCGATTTTGTTTCTGCAAAGTTATTGTTGCTGATGATGTTTAGTTTGCTGTTAGCATCACACATCCCGCGCGAACACCGTAATATCCACGAAAGCTAAACTGAGTCGAAGGTGCATTTGGGTATGTCGTTGTTGTCAGCGGAAGAGTGTCGAAATGTCCTACGAACGTAAAAATCCCGTTGCTGCCGCGTCTGCTGAAAATGAATCTGAATTCGCACTTTCATCGAGCTTAGATTTTCACCGTCGGTACCTGCAAAAGAAAACAACTGCAATAACAGATAACGGAGTGCTTATTGTTTCAGCTGGCGATGGAGATGAGTCTATTGCAGCAACAATCATCCTGTTGAATTATCAAAGCTTGTCTTGCAAATATGTATGATGAATCGAAGGTGGTAGGAACACATCACTTCGAGCTTTTGTTTCATAAATCGAAAATTCGGCGACGGATTTGCGTCTTGAAAAATTGCTCTGTTCTTCACAAACCCGTGGCTCTTCAGATTTTGAAGGTGTCGCGAAAGAGAGCAGAATCGGTGAATCTTGAGCCACTGATGCGAATTAATGGAGCCATGCCGTTGTTGTTGCACTGAAAACTTCTTGTCAAGATTGATAGCCCTCAAACAGTATTGAGGTTGTCTCCGTTACCGCAGGCATCGACGCCGCTACCCGGATTTGTCGTCTGTTGTGAGAAACAAAGAAGAACATAACTAACAAAAGGTCAAATAGCGCAATGTTTCTCGCGAATGCATCGTATTGTGGTTGTTATGGTTTTCTAAAGGTAAAAAGCAAGAAAATTCGATGGAAGTGGTTAGGTGAAGAAGATGAATGGATTTCTGGTGAGGGCTGAAGAAAGTGACGATGAAGGTGGTGATGAAAATGAGGGTTTCATATGATAGTGGGTTTCGGGGAAAGGTTTGAGCGGCGGAAAGATTGTGAGGTTGAAAGGTTGCGTTTTGAATTGTGATTTGGGGCTGGATTTGTGAGCTTAACGGCGACGAAGAGATGAGGGATCTAGGTTTTTGGGCAGCCGTTTGATGAATTGAGGGGGTAGTGAACAGTAGGGTTTACAGGCGGCGCCAATTTGGGGCTTTAGAAGGATTGTGAATAGTGATTTTTGATTTAGGGTTTTTTCAGAAAGGGGGCTCATGAACAGTAGCTGACCATTAGGTTTTTTTATTTCTTCCTTTAAAAAGCCAGATGAGGCTCCCTCTGATGGGCCGTTTACAGTGGGCCTTTACTCCCACTTCAAATTTCTTCTTTTATTTATTTAATTTTTCTGGTTTAATTAAATCTAATTTTCTAACTAGATAACTATTATACTAACCCAACTAATTTCTAAATTAATTATTAAATATTAAGACTAAACTTTCTAATAAATAAACAAACATAATGTTAATTACTATTATTAACAACTAACCAATAATTTTTTTAAATTCTAAATATTAATATTATTAACAAAATGACAAAACTCTTATTTACAAACCTATTAAAATAAAATAAAATAAAATACTTTTATTAATGTTATAAAACTATATACTTAATGTAGTCTAAAAAATATTAATTATTAAGATTTAAAAAGGAAAAATATTATGAAAGCAAAATAATTTTAGGTCACGTGTCACACTTTTATTGGACAAAAAAATGAAAAATATTTGGAAAGCACTCAATTGCAAGCGGACACGTGTCTAAATAACCAGAAATTAAATAAATAATGCAAAAATGAAATAAGAGCAAAAATGCAAAAATATCCTAAAATGGGTAGGACAAATTTAGGGTATGACAATCACCAGTGGGCAAATATTTTCACAAAACCCCTTGCTGAAGATAGGTTCAAATTTATTCTGAAAAATATTGGTATGGATTTTTGTCCAGAATGATATTAATCAGAAGCAAATTTCTCAGATGCAAAATGTTTAAAACTCTGAAGTATTTCATTTGTCAATTAATTGATTTATTGATTTATTATTATTTGTGTGTATCTGAACTAACCAATCTTAGAGGATCTGAACGTTAGCTAACGTTTCATTTCTCAAAAGAATTCAGAAGCACATGCAAGCAAACACATGTCACTCTGAATCTGAAAAGATTGCGTGCACACTACTGAAGAGACATTTGAGGTATTGTTTGAATAGTGAAAATCTTGATTTTCCCCCCAAATTGTCAGAATCAATTAATGTTTTGAAATGATTTTTATTCCTTTCATTAAATGTCATTAATTGCTATGTGAGAACGTGTTATTTGTGACTGTTTGTGTGCCCTATTTCTTTCTCTATAAATACCACATTTCACACCAATTTCACACTTTTCACTTCACAGACAATTTTATGCATTTCTGTCTTCTCTTTACTCTTCACAAAAACCCTAAATCTTCGTCCAAATCATCTTCATCTTCAACAATGGCAACATCATCCTCAACATCAGCTCAATTTCAATCATCTATGGCTGCAGTTACGTCAGCAAATATGGGTGTTACTCCATTTAAGGAACCTAAGAAGACATTGTTAACCCATGTGGACAAGCTTGAAGTTCTTTGTGAATCCATGGTGGAATTTGACTCTCTAGCTGAAAATGGGTTTGAGTTACGTTCTATAATTGATGCACACGGCTGGGTTAAGTATTTTGACAGGTTGTTTGGACCAGTGTACCCATATCTTGTGAAGGAATTTTGGATACATGCATCTGTTTATCCTAAATTCATGCTTTCTTCTGTTCTGGGAAAGGAGATCATTATCACTGAAGATCTCATCAGAAAACTAATAGAGTATAAGGAGACTGATGGAGTGTGTCATCTGCCAGCTGGGCGTGTGGATATGGAAGAAGTTTATGAGGAAGTCATTACATCTGGACAGGCCTCCAACAAATTTAAGGATCTGAAACCTGACTATAAAATCTGGGCAAATATTTTTTTGGGATGCATCCATCACAGAAAATTCACAAATTCTCCAGATTTTGTGAATAATGAACAACTCTACTTTATGTACTATTTGAGTCAGAGTACAAAGGTAGATATTCCATACATTCTCTTTATGCATCTGTGGAATCATATCAATGCATCAAGAGAATCTGTAAAGGATAAGGAACAGAAGATCAGGACATGGATTCCCTTTGGAAGGTTGATCTCAGACATTCTAACAGAGAATGATCTGGTGACTGCTCTTTATGAAGCTGGAGTTAAAGATGAACTTGAAACAATTATTGGAAAACCATTGAATGCAAAGAGTCTTCAGAGGCTAAAGATTGTGGATGAACTCACAGCTGTTCCCAAGAAGCTAAATGTTTCTGAAGTTAGTCAGAAGAGGATTTCAGTTCAAGATTTTCCACTCTTTGGTGCTGAAGAACCTAGGGATATTATTCTTAGGTATATTGATGCGTGCAAAGCAGATGGAACACCTTTTCCTGCAGACATTCTGATAAGAGCAAGAGAACCTATGCCAGATATGTATGATGAGAACATGAGGAAAAGAAAATAATTAGAGGCAGAAGAAGCTGCAGCTCAGAAGAAACCAAGAGTTGCTGAAAAGCCACAGAAGCAAATCAAGAGGAAAGCTTTTGGAGAAGTTCCATTTGTTCCCACCAAGCGCATAAAGAATAAAGGTACTAAATCATCTGTATCTTCTTTTTCTAAAATTGTTGTAAATGCGTCAACATTTAGTTCTATGCCTGAACCTCCTCCCACCCAAAATCAAACAATTCTTGCTCCATCTCAAACATCTGAACCACCAAAAATTCCTACATCATAAATTCATTCTGATCCTGTTTCCACTACACCACATAAATCATCTGAAACTCCTTCATCAGAACCACAAACAAAACAAACAGAACAAACAACAACAACACCAGCTGACCCAATTCCAACACAACAACAACTAGAAATACAACAACCAGCTGCATCTGAACCCATACAATCTGATCCACTTGCATCTGAAACTGTTGCATCTGAAACAGTTACACCTGAACCTGTTGCACCTGAACAAGTTGCATCTGAACTAGTTGTATCTGAACCACCTCCATCCAAACCTTCTGAGATTCAACCAAAACCATTCAATCCTCCTTAATCAAATATTCCTGACTCTAAAATTCTGGATGTTCAACCTCTTAAGACTGTATTTGAAGTGTCTTCTACATCTTGTACCCTAACCACCTCATCTGATTCCTCTGAATCTGATATCCATCCAGATTTTATCTCACCCCTTCCCTCAGAGTATTTGAATCTAACCAACCAGATCTACCCATTTCTTCTGAAACTATCATTCCTGAAACCAATCCTGAACCTATACCAGGAACATCTGAATTTGTTTCATTTGCTTCTTCTAAACCGTTTCCTTCTGATCCCCTTCCATATGGACTTGAAATAGAACATTTTTTTGATCAACCACCTCAATCAACTTTTGTTCCTTATCTTGTTAAGTCAACATCATCAGCTTTTGTTCCCTATTTTGATAATCCAAAAGTTGTCATCCCTTCCATTCGCAGAATCAAACCGTTCTTTCGTATTATGCCAGCTCAGAAGAAACCAGTATATCCTAGCCCTCTGATCATTATTCCAGAATTCACCATTCCACCTTCACCTCAACCCAAGCCATTCACCTTGGAAACCCTTCTGAAACCAAAAATTAGGCTAAATGTTGATAATTTATTTGCAACTTTTACGAAAGAAATAAAGATGCATTTAGGCTCTGCTCAGAAGATTTCTTAACAATGGATGCAAATGAATCTGATGCTATCTGGAATAGCTTCATAAACAGATTCAATACTGTAGCCTCAAATCTGAAGAATGTATGTTCTGATGATGCGAAGCTCAGATTTGCTGAGACTGCCAGAAGCATGATCTGGAATGTAAAAAGATCTGAACCTTTGCTTCTTGAAGATGTTCCTTCATCTTCTGAAGTATCTGCTACAGAAGTGTCTGCTGAATCTGCTTCTGAAGAAAATCCACTGGCTATGACAATTGTGAAACATCCCTCTGGATCTGTTGCTCCTGACTCTGCATCTCCAATGGAAATTGACTCTGTTCCTGCTTCAGAATCTGCCCCACCTTCTTCATCTGAGATCAAGAAAGAGAATCCAGATTTGGAAGATAAGATTGCAGTTTTGGAAGCTGGACAATCTGAGATTAAGTCATGGATGGCCAAGCAAGACCAGAAGACTGAAGACATGGCACAATGGATATCCAAGCAAGATCAGAAGAATGACAACATGGCTAAGTGGATGACAAAGCAAGAAGAGTCTTCATCTGAGAGCACTTACCTGTTGAAGATGATTTTGTCCAAGCAAACCTAGTTTATGTTTTTCTGTATCTGATGTTTGTGCACATGTACTTGAATATTTATCTGATGATGTGTCTGTTTGTTATCTGAATGAATGAATGACTCTGAGTTTTTCTCTACATGAATTTATCTTTTCTGTATTTCTTTTTATTTGTCTTTAAAAGCTTTACTTTTTGATTATGACAAAAAAGGGGGAGAAAATGGATCTGACTGTTCAAATAAACTCTGACAAATTCTTTAAGAGTAACTCTAAGATCCCCAGGTCTAGTTTTAACTTATCATGCTCTGATTCTGAAACATGCATCCAAAGTCAAGATCTAATTTTTGGAACAATCAGGCTCTGATTCTGAAAAGAATACTCATGCAAAAAGGGAAGTTTATATTTCTTCTAAGTATTCAATTCAGGGGGAGATTCATCATCTCAGGGGGAGTTATAATTATATTGTTTATTAAACAAAAGTTCTTATGTTTTTGTCATCATCAAAAAGGGGGAGATTTTTAGAACACAGATTGGTTCTTAATTATATCTCTATGTTTTGATGATAACTCTTATGAAATTTTGTATTAAAGAATTATATACTCTAAAAAGTGTTTAAGATTGTTTGCTGCAGATATTAAAGTGTATATCAATCTGGAAGCAAACTAGATCTGAACATGAAAAATATGTAAGGCTCTGAAGCGTCAGAAGCATCTGTTAGAAGATTCTGAACGCTGCCTACAGAAGATTCTGAGCGCTGTCTATAGAAGAATCTAAAGCAGAAGCTATAGAAGAATCTGAAGCAGAAGCCAGAAGCATCTGAAGCAGTGAAGAATTATGTATGAAGAGTTTCAAGCTTAGTTTATTTCAGAAGCCTCTGATAGTACTACGCTGCCAGTACTGAGGATCTGATCCCAAACTCTGCTCGGAACAATTATACGCTGAAAGCACACATGCTGCAAATACTCTGATTCAGCAAACTCTGATGAACATCAGAAGACTCTGACCTATCTAGACTCTGATGATACTTTGCTGAAACTTGTTGAAGAAGAATTCAAACTTATGTCCGTTGGTATGGCCAAACGACTCTTTCCTCTTTTATGCAAGACACAAGAACACAGACAAAAAGAATTTCTCTGTGCATTCTACTTCTAGGAAAGGTCATGTGATGTGAAGACAAAAAGGCTCAGACCTTTTAGTACACAACCTTCAACGTGATAACTACTTGGATATCTTTGCCTATAAAAGGAAGACTCCATCTCTCTTCTTCAGTTGACAAAATCTTTGAAAGAAATTCATTACAAGCTCTCATACAATTTATTCTCATTAGCTGAATTTATTTCATAGTTCTTAAATCTTAAGTGATAAATCACAGTTGTGATATAGCTTAACTATAAGCAATTTAAACACTTGTATTATTCTTACATTTGATTGTAAAAGATCCTTAAGAAGATCCAGTTGGGATCAGTAGTTCTTAAGAAGACTAAGATCAGTTGCTCTTAGTGCTTGCTATTGTAATCAGTTGATTTAATAGTGAATTAAGTCCTTGTTGAGAAAGACAAATCACTCTTGATAGGGTGGACTGGAGTAGTTGAGTTCAACGAACCAGGATAAAAATTCTTGAGTTTTTATTGCTATAAGTTTTTTCTATATACTTATTCAACCCCCCTTCTAAGTATTTTCTCACCTTAAAATTTGGTGTTGAAGGACTTGGGGTTTGTATCCCAACTAAATTTTATAAAATAAAAAAATATTTTTATAAGTTTGATCTTATAAATATTAAACTATCAAATCTATTAGATTTACCCTTCAAATTGATTCAACCCAATCCATAAAAAACTAAATTTTGAGGAATTAACTTGCCACCCCCATATTTTTAATATTTCAAAAATTCCCCGGTTAATATTTACCTAAAAAATTTACTATTTTTCCAAAATAAAATCACTTGTTTCTACATAAGATTTCAAAATTTTCGCTAGTTGTTTGAAATTTCCAGTACGCATTGTTGCGCAAAATTTGAAAATTCATGTGTATACACTGGAAATTTCAGAAAATCTGGTATACATTACTGGAAATTTGTAAATATCTGGTATTTTATATCAAAAATTTGGAAATATCTGGTGAATAGCATAAACATGTTGGCAACAATACCGAAAATATTTGAAATTTCCGGTTCCCAGCAAAAACTACTGGAAATTTCGCTTGCAACTAAAATTTCCAGTAACATAGTAGCAAGTTCAAAAATGTTTTCTTTGTGTGGTTTGAAACCGGCAGAGTCATCTACGAATTTGTGTAGAGATTACGTGCAATTCTTCACCACGGACACAGTTTGTTTTCTATATAACATGTTAAAATTTAATATTTTCGTTGCGTAATATGATATTGATATATGATATTGATACTATATTTTTTTATGTAATTTAAACAACGGATATTTGAGGGTCGAGATGAAGTATTAGCACGGGCACAACATATTGATAAGTAACATGGTATTATAATTGTGATTGTTTGTTCTGATACTGCAAATGGCCAGCGAGGTAGGAAGGATAAGTTGATTATGTATTGTGAGAGATGAGAAATTATAAAAGGAAAAATACATCTGAAAGTAGTAAATCTTCAGATGGAATTTATAGTATGAAAGTGAAATGTCCTTTTATGATGAGATGTTCGTTGAGTGGTATTACTTGGAAAGTGATGGTTAAGTGTGGACTTCACAATCATAAACTATCTGAGGATTTAGATGGTCATGACATATTGGGTCGTTTAACAGATCATGAGAGACAATTTGTGAATGACGTGACGAAGTATAACATGGCTTAACGATACATAGTTTCTTCCTTGAAAGACAAAGATCCAGAAAACCTCACCAATGTTATCTAAGTGTATAAAGCTAAAGCTACGTACAATGCGAGTAAGTTGACAGAAATGCAAATGTTGTTTACTCTTATTCATAGAGAAAAGTATATGTGATGGACAAGAAATTGAGAAAACTCAAATCTTATTGCTGATATCTTCTGGACACATCTTGATTTAGGGGGGAGTCTGTTCATTGGACTATGAAAAATGTGTTGACTACAAGTCGGGGAGATTTATGCCATTGTTGGGATGTTGTGAATACCATGCTAAAGTTGCATCTAGGTTTAATCAGAGTGTTGTTTCAAAAAAGTATTATCAATATTAAGCATCGGTATAACACTCAATTTTATGCCAACTTGCACGGTTTTGTTTCAAAGCAATGTATACAGCACATATGGAAGGAGCTAGAAAGAGTAAAATTTATTGGTACAAGCAAGGATATTTGTGGTTGCTGCATTAGAACTACACATGGGTTCAACTTGCTGATTTCCAAATACAAAGCTTGTTTGTTCCTTTAGAACCAATTCATGTTTTTTTGGAAGAAGTTACACATTCAAGAGCATGCTAACGGTCATGACAATAGTGGCACAAAGCTGGATTTAGAGGCAGAATGTGAAGAGTTGAAGGCATATTTTAATTCTTTAGATATTGTAGGCCAGAGGATGTTGAAGAAAAAAGTTCGGGAACTAACACATCCAACCACAACTTCTATGTGTCCATCGTCGGTGAAGTACAAGCCAAAGAGGGGGGGGGGGTTAAGACTTAAGAAAAGCATAAAGGGTGAAGAGAGTGATGTGCATCGTGATCCATCACATTAGGAGTACGGTGAGGGCTTGCAGGGGAGTCAGACTACAAAGAGATCATGTATAAACCCAACATGATGTCAACCTTCTAGTATTCCAAGTCAAAGTCAACCTTCAAGTATGTCGAGTCAAATTCAATTGTCCACTGTATCTTCAAGGCATCTCTATTTGTCTCAGTTTTTTTTTTTTACATCCATACATTGATAACATTATTGATGTGGGTGACAATGTAAATTATGGTTTTCGGGCTATTACAACTTTACTTGGATGGGGCGAAGAGTCATAGTCGTTGGTCCGGACGTAGTTGAATACTCAAGTTCATCAACACCCAAAATTATTTTTCAAATTGTTATATAACAAGGTTGATGAAGCTAGGAATTTCTTAATAGTATAACACTTGGGTACATCGTCGATTCCTAATATAGGTTACCCTATTGCAATTAGGTACATTGTCGTCTTTGTCTCCTTGTCACATGATTTAACATTACCTTTTTCTCTCTTACCATAGCTTCACCTATGTATACGAGCAGACATAAAATCATTGTTGTTGGTTTCGTCAACAGAAATCATTGGGTTCAGGTAAAATTAAAACCTGATAGTTCATTGTCTCCCGTCACTGACCATTAGAGACAGAACTGTACTAAAGAAGCAAAAGCATGAGAATCAACATATGTAGAATGAATTAAGTACTAGGAGAAAGAACTTAGGAATTCATCTTAATTTTCTATATAATTTTGTGAACATTATGTATTTATTATATGTGAAACCATTTATGTAGGGCAATGTGACAAAAATATTGAAATTATTAATTTTTTTGAAGTTTTGGTTTCATATCAAAAATTTCGAATTTATGATATTTTTGCCGAAAATTCTAAATTTTCGGAAGAGTTATCTATTTTACGTAATTATTATATTTTTGCTATAATTTCACTAAAAATTTAAAATTTCTGATATGTGCCATATGCAAGTTCTACTATAATAAATTTAATAAAATTTTTGGTATAATGATGAAATTTCTAATATCAAATCAGAAATTTCATATTTTTTAAAAAAATTTCAACGACACAAATAAATTTTTGTTATAATTAAAGGATATCAAGTATAAGTGGAAGATGAGAGGTTCATTTCTTCCTAAACTTTAAATTATTGAAATTGAACCTTTAAAATAGAAATGCAGTTTGAGTTGAATCTAAAATAAACTCTTATTTATTTATAAAAAAAACAAAGCATCGAAAACGGTGTCGTTGGTTGTCGGTTGCCTCAAAAAGCAGATATAGCATACACACAAAAACACAAGAACTCAACGGTGAGAATAATGCCACATAAGAAAAAACCAAAGTCAAAATAATAATAATTAAATAAAAAATATCCCTCAAACACCAAATCCGTCATTTCACAATTTCCATCTGAATCAGTAACGCGGTGCCGGTGGTGTCTCACATTCACATTCGTTCACACACACAACACAATTAGATCGGAAAACAAAACAATGAAGCTTCAACCGGTGTAGAAAGAAACCACAGCAGAAATAGAATCATAACGATTATTTATCAACCGGTGTTAAATCTAATTGATTGTGTGCAACGCGAAACACATCTATTAGATCGATTTCGAGATTTCAAAACGAGAAATGAAGGATGACGATGGACTTCCAACCTCAACAACAACAAGTATTAAGAAGGAAAACGTGGATTCTTCTCTTTTTGGGAAAGGAAGGTACAAATTCTGGGCATTAGCTGCTATTTTGCTTCTCGCTTTTTGGTCTATGTTCACCGGTACCGTTTCTCTTCGTTGGTCTGGTAATCTCAATTCGTTGTCCAGTGATTTAGATACTCCGATTCACGATGACCTAGATGTTCTTGTAAGTGAGATTTTTCTGTTTCTAATGTTTGTGAAATTTCTGAAATTGGTGATGTGATTTGTGAATTATGATTTTATTATGTTGTGTGTGTGTAGGAAATGGAGGAGAGGGAGAAGGTGGTGAGGCATATGTGGGATGTGTATACCAACAGCCGTAGGATCAGGTTGCCGAGGTTTTGGCAAGAGGCTTTTGAGGCTGCTTATGAAGAATTGACTAGTGATGTTCCTGGTGTTAGAGATGATGCAATCACTGAGATCGCTAAGATGTCTGTGCGTTCGGTTAATTTTGATCCGCCTCCTATTCAATCCACGGTTCGGCTTTCTTCTTTGATCTATGCTGGTGTTAGTTGATATTATTGTTTTTATATTTGTTTGAAATAGTTTATTGTTATTGGTGTGAAGTGAAAACTGGTTCAGTCCTTCAAATTTCATTTTGCTTTAGAAAATTGGATTACTATTTTATTCAAAGTCTATAACTTTTTTGGGTTGAACAAACTCAAGAGGATCAGCTCTGTTTGAATAATGAGTTCTTGTGATACTGTTCTGGATAACATGGTCATAAGTTGTTTTGAACTTCTATAAGCTCTTCTGTATAAATTATGAAAACAACTTATTTTATCTTTTGTTATAAAAATAGGTTATATCTAAGCAGCAAGCACATAAATTATAGTGTTTGTGTTATAAACAATATTAATTAAATTGTTTATCCAAAACATGAGTTAAACTTCTCCACAAAACTACTTGTGAAAAAATAAATATTAAAAGATTTTTGAAATTAAAATTATGAGTTTGTGAAATGTTTCATGAGTTAAAATTAGTTTGTATTTTATACTTTTAAAATGCTCTTTCGTTTTGCTTCTCCATATGAACATATATTAGGACTTTTTGTGAACAAAGAAACATATACTTATTTTAATTGGAAAGTTTCACAAGCCAGAAGCTAATCCAATCTTGAGTCTCAATGATTAGTGTTATTTAGAATGTGGTTTTTGTCACAAGTGTTTCATTAGATTTGTTGCAATTTGCATATTTATCATGTTGAGAATAATTTATCATATTAGTGAATTGCTTGAGGATTGCCTAAACCTTTCTCTGGGTCGGAGGTTCCGCGCAGTTATGTACATGCATGGTGTATTTTGTATGAGCAAAATGCTGAAAGTTTGAATTTGCATGTTAGACTTATAATAGAAAATGTCTTTTACCATCTATTACCTATATTTAGGTCATGGTTACCGAGATTCATTGGTTCTCTTTCTCAATTCGTTAGTTTTAATACAAATTTTTTTGTTCTGAATATCACTGCTATTTGCATAATATGGTGTAATCAGTTTGAAGTAGGTTTACATTACAAGGTGTCGCCATCTTTCTTTATCTGTCTTACTCCAATATGCTTAAACAGCGATCTTGCTTGCTTTGATTTATTAGAATTCTCTTCACTTCATTCGTTGTCTGGTTGGATAGCATATCCTATGTATAACAAGACAAAATACAAAAAGCTTGAAAAACTTCTACGATAAAAATGCTTTGCTGCATGATAGATGAGCCTGAAAAAACACTATTAGCTGCGCATGTGTTTTTCTTTTATGTTGTCAACTAATTCCTTTTTGCTTCTACATTAAATGACATGGTATGCCCTCTATATGCATCCACATCACTTTGAGTTTAATTGGAGATTAGTTACCTCGTAGGTGTAGAATTTATTGAATAGCCACATCATGATGATTTAAGCAGAGTACTTTCGAGGAGTTTTTAATTAACTAGATTTTTTGCCAGCATCACTGACCAAATGTTAATGATAACTTTATGGGGTTTCCTTTTTGTTTATTTACACTTTTGATTCTCTGGTTTGAAAAAGTTCAATTTAATCCTTGGTTCCTAAATTTCTAGTGCATGTCTTGTTTTGGAGTTGATGCAAAGTAGTCCTGTCCATGTGTTGCGCGACTTCTGTATAAGACTGATAGTTCCATGTCAGCAAAATGACCAACATGGCTATCTTTTTTTCACATATCACCATCTTTGCCGAATCACTAATGGCATGACTCGACTCCATGGTAGAAATAATGACCGTCAGAAAACAGAAATGATCCAACTTGCAACAATTTTTAGGAAAATGGTTGAGAATTTATTGTTTGTCAGAAGAAAGTTCGCTAGGGTTGACAAATTCTCATTAGTTAACAGAAATTGCTCATTCATTATAGTCAGGTGAAGGGGCCTATCGCAACGTTCTTTGTTTAAATTGGAAGTTCATGCTGGTTAATCATGATCACCCAAAGATTCTAGGAAAGAAGAAGGGAATCCCAAAGTGTCTTTTCCCTCCAAGGCTTCCTCTTTATTTACAACAAAAACTGTACCCTTTCTAACTAACTGTACCCTTTCTTACTATACTTTGAAAGCTTTATTTTTCAGTTGATCAAAGACGCTAAGTTCGTAATTAAACTTAGACTGAACAAAAATTAGAAGGCTTCCTCTATTTATTACAGCAAATTTAACTTACTAATTGTACCCTTTTTAACTATACTTTTAGGGTTCTATCCTTCATAATCGAACGAACAAAATTTTGGTCATATCATAAGTAATGGCTGACTGTTGTGTTGATTGGTGATGCAATATCAGCGTGATTAGAGGGACAAAATCCTTAAAACTTAATGTTACAGGCCTATTCTGATCCCTGATACTGAGAATTGTTCATTTAATTGAACTTACTTTATTAGAGTGAAAACCTGGTCCCAGAAAAAAAAAATTGAGAACCAGCTTACTCCCTCAGAAAACAAAGTTGAACTTTCTTTTAAAAAATCAGGACACACCTTAGTCTCATTTACTGAAAGTAGAGAGGGATTTTTTTTTGGTCAAAATAAAAGTGTAGTTTGCTTGCATATTTTGCTCTAGTATATTTATATAAATTGATTAACTATATTTTTATATACTAACATTTGTCTATTGTAAAACACTTGCCTCAATTATATGGAGTTTATATACCTTGCATGTTTTTCTTCTGCAAATAAAGAGTTGGATTGGAGTTGTTTTTGTCTTTTCAAAAGTATGAATGTATGATTGGTAAAGTGTTATCTGTTTACAAATACTTAGTATAGCATGCTGCAGATGATTATTAGAGCTGGGATTTCCAGCGCCATTGTGATGCCCCTGCTCCCTTTTGTTGTAGAAAAATACAATCATAGTCTGCATGCATATATTCCGGCCTGATGTATTTACTGCTTATAATTTCAGAGAACACAGGAATTTAGCAAAACCCTCAAGATAGCTGAGAAAGGAAAAGAAGCCATTGCATCTCGGCGTGCTTAAAGACTACTATAATGAGCAGTCAAGGGTATGTCCTGTGCTTGAGAGTGCCATAAAAAGATTGCGAAGAAACAGCTATGGATGAAGCCATACTCAAATTTCCATGCTTTCCATAAGCAAGATGATTATGTATTTTAATAGGTTATGGTTGGTTCTTTCAAATTTTGCAGTCAAGTTCAAGAGAAGTAGTAAATTAAAACAATGTTTTTCGTCAGACAAAATTGACTGACTATTTTCTTTTAGACATAGTCAATATGCTATATGACAAGTTGATTTATTTATATTTAAATTATTTGGTAATCAAATTTAATGGGTGTATAAATTAAATTTACTTGTGGTTTACATGTATAAATATAAATAAATATATAACTTTATGTTTTGGTGTTAGGTATATTTTTCTAAAGTAAAGATGCACCGTAACCAGATCCCATGTACTGATATGGTTCAACTCTAGATTTTGCTTTTCAAACAGAAAATGTGTTTGAGAGGTAAACTTTGTGATTTTCTCGAGGTAACAACTAGGTATCCCACTTCATTTTGAGTCCATGAAGATGAAGCTTTTGAGTACCACAGGCTATAATATGATGGGCTAAGTGTGAATATTTCTTAGTTAAATGCTGTCAAACTATTGTTTCTAGTGTGGTTGGCTTGGTGCTAATGAGTTAAGGAGTAGAGTGACGAGAGAAGTCTCTCTCGAGTTTCATTCACATCTTCAGCATAAAAGGGAATATATTTACAATGAAAGATATGCATCCCGTTAATTCTTTTATTTTATTATTATTTTTTTTTAATATCAATTATGATTTGGCAAATTTAAACATTTTGATTGGATGCCTGTGAAAAAATTGATTTACCAGTGCACTACCTATTGGATGTCTGCGAAAAAGGTGCACTACCTTTAAACTTTTTTTAATATGTTATGCATCACGTGAAAACACTAAAATACCTCTCAAATTTCGATATGCGGACGCATTCAATTCACACATAATGTAGATGCATCTTTAATATATGTCTATAGATATGCGAAGCACTAGTAGGAGCAAAAACAAAAACAAAAAATGTAATTTGACAAAATAAAATTAACATTGAGAACATAAAATAAGTATTACATAGATGATTTTAACATCATATGCAACATTATACTTCAATATTCAAGTGAACGCTTCAACATCTTCACAATATTTTCCACTGATCTTGAAATCGTTGTTTTCAACTCGAGAAATTTTTTTGTTTTGAAACGGAAATATGTATTCTGTATAGTCTTTACAGACGCATTCGTCTTAAACTCAAAGTTGTTGAACTCAATATTTTCTCTGTTTTTAATCGATAATGAAAGGTACTCGAGCTTGACAATTTTTCTATTGTCTTTGTAAGGTAGAAGATTATGGACTTCGTATTTCAGATCTGCAAGAGAGGTGTACTCGGTGAGTCTAAATTTTCGCCTGGGTGTCGCGTTGGAGAAGGAGACGTTTGGGACATACTAGATGGTGCTTATTTGTGACATTTTAAATTTGTGAAAAATAAAAAACAAGAGCACATTAATTTATAGAAATTGTAGACAAATGTGGACCATTCAAAATCTGGCATACTGACTCCAAAGATATATCTTCGGTTCCGCACTCTATTATCTTATTCTGGAGATACATCTCCGGAACTTCTCATAAAAAATGAACAAATGTTATGAGAAAGATAAAAAAAGTATTAAAACATTAAGAAATTGAATATACTACACTTCATTAATATTGAGACACAATTACATATACTTATTTGTCTGGCTAAACAGGAAATTAAAATGAATCAAAACATCTGTCGTCGGCTAAATCTATGGGTGGCACCCCCTTTGACTTTTGAGCATTTGATTCTCTTTCAATGTTACTCAACTTCTCGAACTCTTGCATCCTTTCCACAAAATGGTTCAGAAAAGTCTCGACTTTTGTTGTTGAATGAGTCGTTCACTCAGGTGATGTAAGTGGTATAGGGAATTCCGGTTTCAAGTAAACTTGAACAAAATGTCGTGATTTTGAAAATCACCCAATACGCATAATACGATTATTTGAATTTTAAGACGGGGTAGTACACAGTGGAAAAAAGTTTCTGAAAAAACTGTATCGTGTAAGGTCAACACACACTCTACTATACACACATGTTATGAGGAGACCCATTTCAGGGAAGCGCGACCATTTTCTTCTTGTTCGTCGTGAAAATTGGTGAACAACCGCTAGTCTTACAAATCGAAAAAAGATTTGTTTTACTTGCAGGATCGGCCGCACAAATCCTAAGACATGTGCTAATTGATCTCAAATAAAATTTATAAAAACTATGAACACTTCAACAGAGTTCATGATAAAGTAACTTATCTCAAATGTAAATAAATTTAGGTGACAATAAATAAAATCGAAGTACTGGTAAATGATAAAGACAAGAACTTGCATAAAGAAAGAATAAATTCTTAAAGAAAGAGATTCATTAAATTCCATTGAAATGAAAAATTGGTGTTAAATCAACGTACATTCTTACAAACTCGTTTCTCTCAATACACGGTACTTGGAGTATACTGAAGAATTTGTACACAATTGAGCACACACAAGTTCTAACATTAAGACCTGCTATTTATAATAATAAAAATTAACTGACATTAACTGCTAGCAAACGAAATCGAGACAAGTGTCGTTATGCATGCATTCGGATTCTATAAGCGCGTGTCTCCTTTAAGAAATAGATGAAACTGAACTTTCCCTCTTTTATTTGAATTCAAATGAACTTGTTGAAATACCCTTAGTGACACCTCTGTCTAATTGAATCTTCCAACTGCTGAGAAATATCTCTAAGTCCGTAACATAGATTCTCCTAACGAAAGGACGTCTTCGACTCCCATTTCAAAATATGGCTCCAGCCGAAATAATTAAATTTCTTCAGGAACTTTATTTCCTACTTTTAATTTCATTCAGGCGTCAAAATTAAGAGCCAACACTCCCGTGCTGATCCACTAAGGCAATGAACAAGAGACTCATAAACTTCATCGAAGTGTTCTTTCTTTACGTACAACCGTGTGTATGATTCTTTATGAGTCCTTAACTTTTAGATAAGTTGATGACAAACAAGTGTATGATTATCTTATCTTTTATCGAGTAAAGCCGAAATAGCTCGATAACCGCAATTACCGTCCCCATCAACATTGACAATCCGCTATATGTATTTGTGCATAAAAAATGTCATCTCGTTAACTTTGGCGGAGGCGGCGGAGGAGGTGGTTTGCTAATGTGAGCTCCTTTGACAATACTTTTTTGAGATTTAAGAGTTGGTGAGGCAGGAAAAACTTTGTCAACATGTTCAAAATATTAAGGAGACTGTGTCATTTGGTGTAGGCTTGAGCTTCTTCTGAGGATCTTTTGTTTTGACCGGTTAAGGGGGTGGTTTCAAGGCGATGGTTTGGGATAAGTAATCTTCCTCAATTGTTCTTTAATGTGGAGTTTCATGTTGTCGTCATCTTTCAAAAACCTCTATTGTCTCACTTTCCATTCAGCCAAGATAAAGATATTCAATTTACCGTCTTTCATGACACCACCATTATCATCAAACCGAATCTTCTTTCAGTGTCTGCAAACCTCATCTATTTTTATTGGGCTACAAATTTTTACCTTTTTGTAATAACACAAGCACATGGGAGACCATATATTTTCACAATTGTGCATCCATACTTTGCGCTATCAGAGCCTACATTATCAACTTATTTAGCCTTGTGAAAAATAAAATTCAAACCCGCTCGAGATATGTTGTCGACCAATTGAAAATAAAGATTGTTATCTTTAAATCTGTGTTCCAAAACTGTGATGCTCCCTACCAAATGATGTCTATATCTCATTATGCTGATTCTAAATCATTTGGTTCACGGAGTCTCAATCTCTTCACAAATCACTCTTACTATTTCCTAACCAATTCTTCAATGTAGCATGGGCAAACTTAACTCAGTTAGTTGTTGTATTTTTAAGGTATCTAACCTGCTCAGTCTAAGCACAAACAATTTTCTCCTTCACCTGGTCAAGAATTGTGCTTTCAACATATTTTAACAAATCAGGATATTTTTCACACACTTTCCTAAAATGCATAACAAAATCGGCATATGATTATTTAGTGGAAGAATTTATTATACGATTTTATACATCCATTATTTTTTCCACAACCACACTCGTCTTCACTATTTTTCCATCTTCGGACTCTACCTGTTTCACCCCTACCGCGAGTTTAATATGACTTCTCACATTCTTTGTTATGTGATACCTACAAAATAATGCGTAAGAAGTAGAAAATACCTTTGCAACCAAGTTCATCAAGACGATATCGCATTCGGTAACAATCACTTTAGGCATCTCTTCTTGGTCTTTCAACATTTCCCGACACACCTCTAAGGCCCAAGTAACATTCTTCTCTTTTTTACTCTCTAAAAATGCGAACCCGATACATTATGTCTTTTCAATAAAGGTAACCCCAACCATCTCCAATAATGGAAGTCTATACTTATTGGTCTTGTACGTTGAATCAAGTATGAACACCGTAGGAAACACGTTTAACAACTTGGTAGAATCCAGATGAGTCTAAAATATATCTCTAACGGCAACTTCATCCTCGCACGTTCGGTACCTAGACACATAATCGTTATCATCCAATAGTTTCAAGAGTTGTTGCATTTTAGTTTTATCCCTTCTAAGAACATTGTTAGTTTGGCACCGAATATTGTACACTTGCTTGATATTTGAGATATTTTCCGGTCTATTATGTTTCAAAGTTGCAAGTATATTTTTTGGTTGAACCAAAATCAATGTCATGTCAGCAACATATTCCATCTCTTTCGACATGAGCCGACACACATCTAGATGGCCAGCTAACTTTTCACACAGGTCATGGTTATGCAAATTACGTATGACATTAAATCTCCAATTTCAAAGTGTTGTTGTCCGTTACGGTCCTTCAAATCAGCAATGATAATGGGTTCCCTAGACATGTTGATCTGAAAAGTACCAACAACAAAATAATAAGTGTAACCACACCAACCTTTTTCATAGGATTGTTTGTTAGCAGAACTATTATGTGTAAGAATGAAAACATGTAAACTATTTGTGTGCACATTCATCAAAGTACACTCATGACAAAGATACAAGTTTCGGCTACAACTTTCTTCAAATGGTGAACAACATGCTTAAACTGGAGTATTTGAACAACATGCTTAATCATGATTTATAATAACAAACAGTTACAATTTTTCAACATGCAAAATGATGAACAGAAAACATCAGGATTTCAAAAAATCTCTCAAAAACCAATGTTGAAATGGGTGCATACACGAGAAAGTGAAAAAAGAGTCTCCCAAAAATCATTAGTGAACGCTTTCAAAGTTAAACAAAACAACATTTTTAATGGAAATAAGGGAAAACCCCAAACTTTCGGTTTCTGTCACGCATAATGACGAACAATGAAAAAAAAAACGATAACCACCGGTTACATTCACGAAAAATCAGTTGCAATGAAAAAAAAAAGGTTGAACGAGTGCATACACAAGGAAGTGAAAAAAAAGTCGATGAAGGATGAATCTTGTTACTTCTTTTCTTGGATTGTGAGGCAGATAAATGAGGAAGGGAAAGCAAGACGTTTGGTTGTGGCAAGGTGTGGTGCAGGAAGCAAAACTTGTGGCAAGGATGAAATATTGAAGAGAGAGATAAGATTTGAGGTAATGAAGTGAAAAGAGTGGAAAAATCATTATAAGCAATTAAGATGAATTTTGTCCAATTGGTGAATGACAGCCGGATGAAAGCAAGGTTCTCAGCCATTTAAAATAGTTGAATATGTTATTTAGTATTTACATGAGTAATATTTTGTAAGACATAATTTTTAAAGGTGTAAAGGATATTTTTGGAAGAATTGTGGCAATGAATAGATAGTTGACAAATAATATTAGAAAACTTACACTATTTATTTTATTATTTTATCAATCTTTGAGCAGTTGTATTGACTATAGTCTACAGAGTATTAGCGATAATTGACTATCGACCAGAGGAAGAGACTAAGAAAATGAAGTGTCCGTACTGTTCAGCGGCACAGGGTCGCTGCGCCACCACAACCACCGGAAAATCCATCACCGAATGCTCATCTTGCGGCCGCGTCGTAGAAGAACGACAATCTCATCCCCACCACATATTCCACCTCCGAGCCCAAGACAACCCTCTCTGTCTCGTCACAACAGATCTCCCTCCTCCCACACTCCATCAAAACAACCAACCACCAAACACCAACGAAAGCGAAGAAGAAGACCCATTCGAGCCCACGGGCTTCATAACCGCCTTCTCCACATGGTCCTTAGAGCCCACCCCGCTTTACCTTCAATCTTCTCTCTCGTTCTCCGGCTACCTCGCCGAACTCGAACGGACGCTTGAGTCCTCTTCTTCCGCTTCCTCGTCTACCGTTGTGGTTGATAATCTTAGGGCTTATATGCAGATTATCGATGTTTCTTCGATACTTGGATTGGATTGTGATATTTGTGATCATGCGTTTCAGTTGTTTAGGGATTGTTGTTCTGCTACTTGTTTGAGGAATCGGAGTGTTGAAGCGCTTGCTACTGCTGCACTTGTTCAGGCCATTAGAGAAGCTCAAGAACCTAGAACCCTTCAGGTTATAATTCTTTTCTTCAATTCAATTATTGATTGAAACTTAATTGGTTATTGGGGATGCTCGTGGTCGGTGAAAGACTTAGAAAACTATAGGAGAAACTATTAAGAAAGATACGGAGATTAACGAATTGTATAAAAACATGGTCTTCGATAGAACTTTATAGCATAATTTGATTTATGTAGCCGACTCCACAGGCTTGAATGTTGGTATTGTTGTTGTTGTTGAAGTTGTGCTGTAAGGACTATACAACTTTTGTCATGAAAAATCTGACTTGGATACTTCACAAATAAGTATTGGTGAAGTATCCAAAGTATCGGTATCAAATATGAGATATGTACTTCATGTGAGTAAAATTTGTATAATGACTAAAAAATTTTATAATGACTAACATGCAATGCTTGTGAAATGGCAGGAAATTTCGATTGCAGCAAATGTGGCACAAAAGGAAATTGGGAAATACATCAAGATATTGGGAGAAGCTTTACAGCTAAGTCAACCTATTAACAGCAATTCTATATCAGTTCATATGCCAAGATTTTGCACTCTTCTTCAGCTCAATAAATCTGCTCAGGTAACCGGGGTTTGCATCAAAATTTGACGTCTAGTGTTGACCTTGTTTTGTTTTGAAAATCTTGAAACGGTTATACCATGATATAATTAGTAATAGCTTTTAAATTTACTTCTCTTCACCAAAAATTTTAAACAGATTTTGAATATATTATCTATGATTTTTTTATTGGGGGTGGTGGATCTGAGATAGACCTTACATCACATAACTGCTTTGCTTTTATAAGATTATGAATTTTCTATTGCTGTTTTTGTTCTATCTCTACCAATGGGCAAACATCTTTAATATGTCCGTGGTGAGAACTGTGTACTCATTACATGTGTGGACATTCTTTATATTATATTGAATAATACCCATATCTGAGAATGGCTCCTACATTGCATTTTAGGAACTGGCTACTCATATTGGAGACGTTGTGATCAACAAATGCTTCTGCACTCGCAGGAATCCAATTAGCATCTCAGCTGCCGCCATATATTTGGCCTGCCAACTAGAAGACAAACGCAAAACTCAGGCCGAAATTTGCAAAGTAACTGGTCTTACTGAAGTCACTCTCCGTAAAGTGTACAAAGAATTACTGGAGAATTGGGATGATTTACTTCCCTCTAATTACACCCCGGCTGTTCCTCCTGAGCGAGCATTTCCCACTACCCTAATTGCTTCTGGACGTTCAACATCTAAGATTGATGCTATGGAGGTTACTTCTTTGGACTCAGAAAATTTGCCGGAATTTAAACCAAGCAAACCTAACGAGGTCTCGGTCATGGTCCATCAGTCAAGAGGAAAGGATGAGGCCGATGGTAAAAGCAATGCTCGTGCAAGCAATTCCACAGCTATTCAACAGTCAACCTTTTGGCAATCCCAACTTCCCAGTGCAACACACAATCATCAAAATCAGAATATTTTAGAATCAATGGATATTGATGCGTCGCAACGAAGCCACCAACAACCTGAACCCATGGTAGAGGTCACAAATGGTGCTGCCATTTCTAGTTCGCTAAACTCAAACCAACTTTACAGTCCTCCTGCTTCAAGTTCAAGCTCTATTATGAGGTCGTTTTCAGCTCCTCCTTCATCTGCTCCTCCAAATATTCGACTAATGCAGTCCTCCAAGACAATGCCGGGTTTTCCAGAATACTGAGATGAGTTCCTTGTATGTTACTAACATAGCTCAGATAAACGAAATGAGTAGATTTCTTCGGGAGTATACTGTTGTATATATTTGGTTTGACTCTGATATGTGACTTTACACTAACTCGTCTCGAATTGCATTGCATTTCATTCTTCAAAACAGGGTAGGTTTGTATTGAATATGGAAAACATTTTATTTTTAAATTATTTTTCTCATCTTGATTTTTTGTATCTATCTTTTTAACATTTGTAAATTTGAGTGCAAGCTTGGGTTAAATATTGGTGGATACATTTTAAAAACGCTCAATAATAACTTAAAATAATTCATGAACATAAATGACAATATGAATTATTCAGTACTAATAATGACTTGATAATAATATAATAATAATAATAATCATTATTACTATAAAATGGGATGGGGTTAATAATAATTCGTCTAGCAGATTTTTTTTAAACAACCAAGGAAAACATTAAAATCTAGTATCATGTTTAGTTTGTTCTTTATTTTTCTTCAATTGATAATGTAGTTTTAAATTTTAAATTGGAAATTTATTAGCATGAACTTAATCATTTTTGTCAAAAAAAAAACATAATATTATTATTTATAAAATAATATAACTTTCTAAATAACAATTTCTGGTGTCAAAAAATATATATCAATTTCTCGCATAATTAGAAATGGATTATTTATTCTGAAATTATCTCTCTGCAAATATCTTATCCTCTCAAAGCACTCTCAAAAGCTCTCAGACTTAGATCAAGTTCTGTAATCATGGAAGCCTCAAAGATATTACTATTCTCCCCATTATCAACCTCAAAGTTACACACAAACCATTCAAATTTCTCGAGTAGAAATCCAAAATCTCATCATGCGAGACTGAAACTCAAGATCACAAGCATGGCAAAAGAAGGAAGTGACACAAACATAGGCATAACAGAGAAAGCAGCAATAGCAGGTGGTTTAATCTCATCTCCAGTCATAGGTTGGTCTCTCTACACACTGAAAACAACTGGTTGTGGTCTTCCACCAGGACCAGGTGGATCAATTGGTGCATTAGAAGGAATAAGTTACCTCGTAGTAGTGGGAATTGTTGGTTGGTCTTTATACACCAAATCAAAAACTGGTTCTGGTCTACCTAATGGTCCTTTTGGGTTACTTGGTGCTGTTGAAGGGTTGTCGTATTTGGCATTGGTTGCAATTGTTGTTGTTTTTGGTTTGCAGTATTTTGAACAAGGTTACATCCCTGGTCCTCTCCCTGCTGATCAGTGCTTTGGCTAGATTTTTCTGTTGGTTTTCATTAGGATAATGTGATATGAGTTTGAGCCACTACAATTCTATCATTGTATTTGTGGATGTGGTTGCTCTATGTATCTTTAACTTTATCATTTTCCACTCTCTCTTGTTGTTACTATAATATTGAATTAAAACATATTTTGTGATAAACGTTCTGATGGTAAATAGAAATTTACTGTTTACTATCTCCTCTCATTGTGACTGCACTGGCCTTCTTGCTAACACAAATTCAGGCTTCTAAATTATCCGGCAACTCTTCCTTTTCATGATAATCCCCTACTTCATGAAACACGGGATGAAGTTTCGATCCCTCTAGCAGCTTTAACTTGTATACAGCAGCTCTCAATCTCTATAGGATATCGAGTTGCTGACTTAGCATGAATTCTAGTTACCACTGAATGCTGCCAATGTGCTCGCAACTTCACAAACACCCATTCACCAACTTCATAACTCTTGTCATGTCTTTTCTTATCTGCCAGCTATTTCATTCTCTCCCCTCACCAACAACATATTAAACTATCCCTTTGCACTACTTCGACTCTACTTTTGCCACTCATCCAACGTGTAATTCATGGAGGTTTTCGACCAAATACTACTTTAAATGGGGTTTGGTTAGTAGTTGATTGGAAACCCAAGACTTTGAGTAATTCCAAATCAATCTTGACGAACAAGATTCAATCAACCGATTGAATTCTCTTCTTGTTCTTTACTCTTCACTTGAGTGAATCAATCAAACCTTGATTGCAAGATGATTCTGCAGCACAACAATAATGGAGAAGAAAAAAATAAAAAAACTAAATTCGAAAGAAAGGAAATTAGGGATTCAAAATAAAATAGGAGAAGAAGAAGAATTTTTACAAAGTTTCTCTCTGCTCATAAACTATGTTTTTTTATTCCTTTTCTTGCAAGCTATAAGTATTCAAATGTTTTCAATAATAGGGGTTACTCGCTATTTATAAATTGGGTTTGCTTGCTACTTAAGCAAAGCTTAAATACTTAGTTCTACTAACACTGCAAAATTGAGTCTAAGTAAAAATCCATGTCGAGACTAACTCCTTGACACTTCGACAACTAGTTGTTTCGACAGCAACATGCTTCGGTACCATGAACTATATTCTCAACACACCACCTAATTTATTGTATCTAAGCTATCTACATTCATCATAGACTTTAATTTCTTGAACATTTCGATCTGCATTCCTTTCGTAATGATATTTGCAATCTGATTCTCAATTCTGCAGTGTTCCAAGTTCAGCCTCTCATTCGCTACCTGCTCTCGAACATAATGGAACCTCATTTCGATATACTTGCTTCGTCCATGCGCTATCAGATTTTTCGCCAGATTGATAGCAGACATACTGTCGATCTTCATGTTAATTGCTCCATGACTCTCGCTGTTATCTTTTCTACCAAATTCATCATCCATGTTACTTGACGGGCACAAAGAGAAGCAACTATGTACTCTGCTTCACACGACGAGAGTGCCACTACTGTTTTTTCTTGAAATCCAAGCAATTAGTTCACCACCTAACATAAACGCATAGCCAGCTGTGAATTTTCTATCCTTGGCATCACTATATGAACTTGAATCAATGTACCCACTAGCTTGCATTCTTTTCCTTCATCAGTTACAGGAAACAAAATGCCATAGTCGAGAGTTCTTTTGAAATACTTTAGTATCCTTTTCGTCGCTGCTAGATGTGATACCTTTGACTTATGCATGAATCTACTTACCATACCCACATTGTATGCTATATCAGGTCTTGTATGACAAAGGTATCTTAATGATCCAATGAGTCTTTTGTACTGCGTTGGATTGACATCATCTTTATCTGTGTATTTCGACAGTTTCATTCTGAGCTCAGTTGGAGTTGAAGTTGGGTTACAATCTTGTATCTCAAATCTTTTGAGTATTTCGCCTACATATCTTTTTTGGTGCATCATCAAGCTTCCACTACTCTTGTAGAATTCAATTCCAAGGAAGTATGAAGGATTTCTCAAGTCTGACATTTCAAACTTCTCGCTTAAGTCATGTTTGAAATCTTCAATCCCCTTTTTCCAACTTTCTGTTATCAATAATTCGTCGACATAGAGACATGGTATAAGTAATTCACTATTGCTTCTTCTTACATATATTTCATGCTCAGTTGTGCACTTCACTAATATCTTATCCCTTAGAAAATTATCTATCTTCTTATCCCAAGCTCTTGGAGATTGTTTAAGTCTGTACAGGGCTTTATGCAACCTGTATACCTTGCTTTTTTCACTTTGTTTCACAAATTCAACTGGTTGTGCAACATAAACCTCTTCACTAAGGGGCCATTCGGAAATGTACATTTCACATTCATATAACATATGTGCCACTTGTTCATATTTGCTAGACCAACAATCAACCTGATTGTTTCGATCCTAGCAACAGGTGCAAAGAGTTCATCGAAGTCGATTCCTTCTTTCTGAAGAAATCCTTTCGCCACAAGTCTTGTCTTGTGTCCAATTACTTCTTCTTTGGGGTTCAACTTCACCTTGTATACCCACTTCACATTGATTTCCTTCTTGTCTTGGGGCAATTCAACAAGTGACCAAGTTTTGTTGACTTCGATGGACTTCAGTTCCTCATTCATTGCTTTCACCCACTTTAAATTCTTCAATGCTTTAGCCGCATTGAATGGTTCGACATATGCATAGAAAGCATAGTGTACCAGCTCATCTTCATCATCGACCACATCGTCTGATGTAATCACACATTCTTGCAACCTTGCAGGCATGTGTCTTGTTCTTTGAGGTCTTCTTGTGCTTGCTTGACCTCTGACTTCTTCTTGTCGAACTCCTCTTTCGACTTCACTTGTTGGTTCTTCACATTAGATTCTCATTGAATTCTTCTTTACATTTTCAGTCCAATCTCATTCCTTAAGCTCGTTTAATGATCACATCTCTGGTGACCACTACTTGCTTGTTCGCTGGGTCGAACAACTGGTAACCCTCAGTCAAATGATATCCTATTAGGATCATTTGAATCGACTTGTCATCAAGCTTTCTTCTCAACTGATTTGACACATGTCTATATGCTATAGATCCAAATACCTTCAAATGACCTAAGTTAGACTTGACACCAAACCAACATTCTTCTGGCGTAATTTCTTCTAGCCTTTTTGTCGGACATCTGTTCAAAATATATGTTGCAGTCGACACAACTTCTTCTCATCATTCTTTGTGTAAATGTTTGTCTTTCAACGTATTTCTCACCATATTTATGATGGTTTTGTTCTTCCTTTTTGTCGTTTCATTATGCTATGGAGTGTAAGGTGGAACCACCTCGTGCACAATCCATTCTTTCTCACATAATGTGTCGAAGTCTTTCAACACATATTCTCCACCACTATCAGTCCTCAAAATCTTGAGCTTTCGACCATTTTGTCTTTTGACCATAGATTTAAACTTGTCAAATACCTCGATCACTTCACTTTTCTTCTTGATCAGGTAAGTCAATAGTTTTCGACTGAAATCATATATGAAAGTGACAAATTATTTGTTACCTCCAATCGAGTTCACTTGGATAGGGCTATATACATCAGAGTATATGATTTTAAGAATCACATTCGATTTGCTTCTTGTATCTTTGATGAATTTGTTCTTGTGTTGCTTCGCCTGCACACATTTCTCACATACTTCATTTGGAATGTCGACAAACCTTTCTTAAACTATTCCTTAGTTGGTCCATCTCGACAAACCTTTAATATTATAACAACTTCAATTTTCTCATTAATTTTATTAAATTAAAAAATAATTAAATTTATGTAAAACTGATCAAAACAACGTAGCCATCTTCGTATTTTTAAATTTTAAAAATTGTTCTTATTCAATGGAAGAGTTATAATTAGTCTAATGACATCAAATTTTAAAAAAAAGTACTTTAGTTTCATAAAAAAAAAAAAAAAAAAACGAGAATGTATCTGTTTGTAGGGTTGGTCATGGTGTAGTTCATTCAGAGAATCGAACTGTACCAAACCGAACCTTCACAAAAGACTGTAAGAATTAAACCGAACTGTTTCATTTTATTTAGAATCGAACTGAACCAAACTATTGGTACGGTACACCGATTCTTAATTTCGAACCATACCAAATTGTTAGTAACCATTTCTTGTATGAGAAATGTTTTGTTGGCAGAAATGGGAAGCATAGATAAACAAGGAAATCCAAATAATTTTGCTGTAAATCCAAATATGTCATTAAATTCTTCGGTAAATATATATGGTGTCAAACTCCCCTGTACAATTATTTGCAGAAAATAATTGTTTTTTCAAATTCTACTACTATTTGATTCCCTATTATTTAGCCACACAATATACTACTACTAATACCAAATTAATTATTTAAATGATCTGTTTAGAAAATAATTTATCAGTTAATTTATCTATAAAAATTATTTTTTTAAGAAATTACTTTTCCATAATTTAAATAAACTTCAATGTTAAAAAATAAATTTGGAGGAAATAAACCAAAGTTACAACATAAGCAAGTAATTGGTTTGTTAAATGCGGTTGTTTTGGTTCGGTTAACCGGTTTAGTTTGGTTATTAAACTGTTTTATAAACTATGGTTCGGTTCATTAACCAAAGAGAATATTTTGGTTATTTAACAACGGTTCGATTCGATTATACGGTTCAGTTTGGTTCTATGGATTTTTTTACTTGCATCTCTTACATGGTCATATTGGTCTTCTCAAAGTGGTCTGAATCAAGTTTTTATCTTGATTCATTTTGTATAAATAAAATCAAAACGTAAAATCGTACCTCATATTAAAATCTAAAGTGATATTCAAGATTAAGATAATACACAGCCACCTGCAAACGTCTATGCAGCAACGTTCATCGTAACATATGAATTCATAACTATAATATACATAAAGAACATTTATCTTATATCAAACAGTAAACAACTAATTGACTAAAGAATACATTAAATTAAAAGAATAAACCAAAATAATAATAATAATAATAATAATAATAATAATAATAATAATAATAATAATAATAATAATAATAATAATAATAATAATAATAATAATGTAAAAAGGATTGATCTAAAGTGTAAGAAAACATCCATGCTTTTAAATCAAACCGAATGATTTAAAGTGTAAGAAGCTTAATCATAATGATGTGTCCACATATTAAATTTCAAATGCCACAATAACTATGAGAAGTTGTGAACTTACTATTTTTGAATGTTATTGAAGTTGCTTTGAATAATTTTATTTTATTTTTGGCAAGAATCCATCACCTCATTGATGAAACTCATGGTGGGTTTTGCATCAAAATCCACCAACCTAAGCACCTCCATGAGAGAATTTGCAGTCTTGAGACACATAACATTATTCTTCCAGAAACGATGATCCATGACACTCTTTGCAATTTTTCTTCCATCTTTTGTAGTTGCAAACCTATTAGACTTAGAATAATCTGAGTCAAACATATCAAGACAACCAAGAGTCAAATAAGCATTGGCAAATCTTCTCATAGCCTGCCTAATCAAATCCCTCCCATTTGTGACCTTCCTCAACAAAGTAATTAGCATCATTCTGAGTAAATATAGGTTATGAACTTTCTTGCATGCTTTACAGTGACTTGATGAATAATCAACTCCTTTTCAAAATTCTCAAATATCAAAATCAATGCAATGGGTTGCACATAGAGTCCAGAACAAATTCTTTCGCTTTAGCATCAATAGTTCCCCACCAGCTTTGAAATTCGAAGAATTATCGATGATCACTTCGATTACATTCTCCTCTCCTACAAATTCTATCGCATTATCTAGCATCTTACAAACTTTATGAAATATCATGTGTCCAATGAATAGAGAAAAATAGAGAAAAATTGTCTCTTTAGGACTATTCACCATAAAATTGCAAATTGAAGTTTTTTTATCTGTCCACCCATTAGACATGATTGAACCGTCAGTTCTCTTCCACTCATCCTTTAAATCTGCAACAATTTTTTCAGTCAGTCCAGCATCATCGTACAAGTGAAATGACACTAGAGTTCAAAAGTTTTAACTTTCATTGTTATACTAAATAAAAAGTCTAATGTCTAACGAAAAAATGTTACTTAATGAGAAGAAAATAATCAAGTGGAAGAAGTTTTATTGAGTTGGACTTTTTAAAATTTCAAGAAAAGAAAATTTTAATCAAATCAAAGAGGAAAATTCAAAGATTTTACAAATTTCAGAGAGATTTAAATCGTATAAAATTATTACAATATACAATTCTAATGTCATTTCTTTAACTAATGCTCCAAACAGAACCGTGTTAGCATCTGCCAAAAGCAAATGTAAAGCTTAATCACTTTTTTAGTCTCATAGGTTAGTTTTGAGGTCTATATTTATCCCTTAACAACAACAAAAAAGTCATTTTAATCCTTCAGTTTTATTTAGTGAGTTATTCCTTTTCATCCAAACCACAGAAGCAGACCAAAACTCTTAGACATAGTTTGATACAAGAAACTATCCTTTAATTTATACTAACATACTAGGAAAATAAAATCTGATCCTCTGGTATGCATAGTCAGTATTCAATCCGAGGAATTTCTATAAATATTACACAATCAAAATTTAATATAACAAAATTCAAGCAATAAGTAAAAATGGCACTCAAAAATAACAACAAAAAAGTTTATAATGCAGATTCATATTTGTTGCCCCCTATTGCCACGCTTTCCTCCCCCGGAATTGTTTGCCAGACCTCTGCCTTTTAATCTTTTTCTCTAGCTTAACTCTTGCTATCTTATTCCTCTTCGCAATTAGTGGCATGCTTTTCTTGTGTTCCTTTTGTCTGTTACTTAGACCACCCGTCTGTTCAATTCAAAATATACACATACATCAAATTCGAGCGCATAAGAAAGACAATTAAAATGCATAGATTCAAATATTTTTAAAAATGAGCAAATATGAGCAACTAACATACCTTTTTCTGTTTTACAGCTGCTCGAGAATGGTACTGTCCTCTTTCCTCCCTCCCTGCTCTAACCATTGCCAACCTCTCCTCCTTGTTAAGCTTTTTCTTTACATGAGCCTAGAAGGTGGGCATATAAATAAGTAAATTTTATTGCCTGTGTTTTTTCCTTTTAGCATCTACAGAAACAACTTAAACAAGCCAGAGAGCTACTTACTTCAAGCATGGAACCATCAACTCGCTTTAAACTAAGTTGATCAGAGCTTGGAATCTTATTTGTGGATGACTTTACAAGCCCATGTTGCGCTAATGCAGTTCTTGCTTCTTTTTTTGCCTGTGAGTTCAGTAAACAAAATTCAACATGATAAAAGCTACAGAAATTAGACCTGAGCCTACTGAATAAGAGATGAACAAACCTTTAGTTCCTTGATCCTCTGGAAGTCTTCATTAGAAAGAATTCCATCCTCCTTTTCTGGCAGGGCATTCTCTATTGTTGTTCCTGCCAATTTCTTCAAAGCCCGGAGACTTGTATCAGCAGATATAAGTTGATCATTGAAATCTCTAAACTTCCTCTTTTTTGTTGAGTCGTTTAATGTAGATTTTGCATCCACGCTTCCATCATGACTTGTATGCAGATCATCATCTCCTTCGTGATTTGAAATCTCAACATCCTCTTCATCAGCCTCTTCACTGTCTTCTAGAGCATCATCATCCTCATCTTCAACATCATCATTGGTTTCATAATCAGAACTCCCATCATTTTCATCTTCTGATATAACATCAGAATCTTTGTCTTCATCGTCATCACTTCCAGTGTTATCACTGCCTAGCTGGTTCTCATCGTTGAGATTTAAACTTACCTGATCATCTTCCTGGTTATTGTCTGAGTCACTATATGCAGAATCATCAGAATTATTACCGTCCTGCTGAACATCATCATCACTATTCTGCAACAATTCAGCACCAGGAACGTCAGTCGCGATATTGACTTCTCCATAAGCCTTTGGTCTAGCCTTGGGGTCAGTGGGTCGCCCTCGGTCCTTCTTAATTAGTAGTGAAGGGCAAATCTGCAAGCAAATAACATTAATCAGATGTTTTACCTTCTTAACCAGATGTTTTACTACACATGCACACACACCCATACAAAGGAGTGACGGTAACCACCTCTCGGAATAATGTAATCAAAGACCGAGCTGCTATTGAAACTCCCTTCTCATGTGACTTCTTATAGAGGGCAAGGTCTTGCAGTAAATCTTCACTCATTAACTACAGTCCACAAACAAACGATCAACATAGGATAAAGGAAGGAGTTTAGGAAGTTAACCAAAAGCACAGAATATATGTTTTAAGGAATGGAGTTATCCCATTCCAAGGATCATGCCACAAGCCTACGAGACAAGGAACTCATGGTTGATCTTCTAATGAAGGAATACATGTAGTACTCAAACCCATGACCGGGATCTTTAGTCAGCTTAGTTCAATCCTACTAGTTAAAAGCAATTCGTGTTGGATGTGCAATATATATATTGGTCAGAACATAATTAAAATGCATATATGTCCAAAAACTAGAAAATTGCAGTAGTTACCAGTGGTATACGCAGGCACATCTCCCTTACTGCATTTATTCCAACAGTGATAGCCTAAACATATCAATCAAACTCATCAACAAATCAAAGTTGAGTGTCCCTATCATAATAAAAACTCCACAGTACTATATCAAATGATAAACAAATTCAAATAAAAACCTCTGGACGAGAGCGATCATGTACAAATTGATTCACAATTTGTTTGAACAAGGGCATAACATCATCTGCCGGAACCTGTGTCAAAAAATAACACCTTGAATGAAATAGGATATAAAGAAAAACAAAAGAAAGCATCATATTGAAAATTACTTAAGAATCAAATTTTGAAAGAAAAAGCTAATAATTATAAAAACAAATCTGGTTAAAGAGAAATCACAACATACTGTACCTCATCATGGCAAGCCTGGACTGCTGCTGCAAGCAAATTTGTAACGTCTCGTTGATGGGGCTGATTGCAAAAGGTATACATTACAATTGTCACACTTCAGTTATTTATAAAGTACCAAACTTCACCAAATTTAACTAATGATACCTGGATATATTTCTGAAGATAAGGGTAAAAGTTAAGTAAAATTAAATGGTGAAGCCCAACTGTTCGAGCAATCACTTTCAACATCATCATCTTGACCTAAAATTTTGAGTGTAATTGTACAAACAAGTAAACATGGAATCTTTAAAAATCATATTGAAAGTCTTCATTTACAACAATATACGCATATGTTGTTTTGATTTTTATTAGAATTGTGTACCTCAAATCGTTCGTTACATTTCTGCAGACGAGAGAACAGCTTCTCAACAAAACCCTGCAGATCATGTGGAATCAAGATGTTGATTTTATAGAGCAAAACAAACAGGAAATGTATCTATGATGACAATGACAAAAGTTTACAAACCTGTGGATCTTTCAGATGGTTGAGTGGTGAATAGTAGATGTTGTTGGTCCTTTCAGACGATCCGCGCTGTTTCTTTTTCATGCCGCGTATTATGCGGTCCAATTTCTTCTTCTTTTTCTTTTTGCTAGCTGATGTGCCTTGGTGGCTTGCCTAAAATTTCGTAAGAAATAAGAATGACCCATGATTCCTGATAACTAAGTGCAATTTGCAAAATTCATCAACTTGAAACATATTGCAATGCTACTATCATTCTTATCTCCAATGAATGAGTGTGAGCACAAAAGGTACTAAATACTAAGTTTGGATGCAGGGAGTGGAGCAAGGAGTTACTCAGTCTAGTTTTTGAAAACAGTCGGCAGTTGAGATTGTGACCACAATATTAGGGTCATTTTTATGTCCCCGCTACAACAGTTTGTGTAAGTGTATTTGACTACAAACTTCTGCAATATCAAGAGCAGCAATGCAAGTATGCAACCACAATTTAAGACCTTGGGTCGAGTGGTATAAAGATTTCAATCCATTGCTGGGAGTTTTATTAGAAAAGGGTGAGACGTTAAAGAGGGAAATCTGAACCAATCAAACCTTGCAACTAGAATGGTTTGGATTGTACATGTTATTTCTATATGCCAACTTACTAAGCTTTTTTGCTTCTCAGTATGCATAAAAGTGAAATTTGATCTAACCACAGTTATTGTCAATTTATGTTTCCTTGATTGACATTACAAATATCAGGTCTGTCTTGTTATTCCTACAATTCAATTTGCATATGCACATCCTTATATCAAGGTCTATTGAAATTTTTTATTTGTTGCTGGTATGTCAAATATTTTACTTTTTATAAACGATTTTAAGCCGTGTATCAGATTGATCAAGGCATTAATTAAAGCCTGATGGAATCATGTTCCTACTTTGATTATTTTTATGTGTCTGTGTGATGTTAAATATAAAACTTGAAAATCTGCTGGAGCTAAATTCTTTACTTATAAGTTGTAAGTGAGATTTATTGTAACCAAGTATTTCTTGTTAATTGAAGTTATCTTGTTTGATGTTATCCTGCACTATTGAGTTCACTCTCTATATATGTATTGGATACCAGACTTGACAACACAATTTAATAGAGACCCAGAGATAGACCCAAGTGAACAAGGCATCACAAGTCGTAAAATGTAACAAAAATCCAGAGATAGACCGAATTGAACAAAACATAATGTTAAGAGTCCTACATCGAACAATATATAGCCTGAACATGTGCTCATAAGTGGGGGTAATCCTCACCTTACATGCCGGTTTTGTATGGTTGAGTTAGAACCAACCACAATTTCATAACATGGTATCAAGAGTCTGGTTAAGGATCCAGTGGGCCACCAACCATCAGGTTTCCACTATCAGGTCACCCACCATTTATTTCTACGCTCTAGATGTTCGGTCCCAGTCATGTGGAGGTGTGTTAAAAGTCCCACACCAGACAACATATGACCTAAACATGTGTTCTTATAAGTGGGGGCGATCCTCACCCTACAGGCCAGTTTTGTAGGGTTGAGTTAGGCCCAACCACAATTTCTTAACACATAAATTACACGGTGCTCAAGGTAACATTCAAGTCAAATGGAAATCTACAAAGCTCCAGAGCATGTAATGTGATTTTAGATGATGGCCTTCTGCCGATGCCCTCGAGAACACTTCATTTTCCCATATATCTACTCATTCAGGTGAATATTCCCCTTTACTACCCAAATGATATAACAGAATGCCACCTCATCCGATATTGTGTAATGTTCTCCAACTACCTCACACTCAGCCCCATATTCTTCTTTCTCAAATACACTCTTGATTCTTAGCTTCTCACAATGCCAACTATGCACTTGCTAATTGCTAAATTCTGGGTCCTACAAGTGTGTCCCTTGAAAATTCTGGCTAACTGGTATGGATCTCATATTCTCTCAGACATGATCATGTGCCTAGTATTCTATTCACTGTGGCATGTTAAGGCATATTTTTAATAACGAATTAGAGATTTTATCTTATATTAGATTGCAAGATCTGATCTTTGTTGCATTATTTTTAATTTATGAACAACATTTATTACCTTTCCACTCCATTATGGACCCCTCAACCCCACCCTCATCAAAATTCCTAAATATATCCTCAGATAACCAATGCCAATGTCAATCATATCAACTTCAATGTTAATTCAATCAATATTAATTCAATCATATCACTCTGTTTGGGTTTGGAAAACAGATATGTGATTATATGAAAGCTATTTAGCTAAAAATTAAAAGAACAGCAGTGTTAATTCAACTTCAATGTTTATCAGACGATCTCACCTTGTAAACTGTCTCTCTTGTAAGCATAACTTGAGGTGTTACAGTCAATTCCTCATCACTGTCTGAGTCATCACTATCGTGGTAGTTTTCAATCTTCTCATAATCAAGCAGAAAACATAATGTTGCTATCAAGATTCTGAAAAAAAACATGAAAAATTGTAACAATTAGGCCTTTGATTAAAAAAAAAATCACAATAGAATACAGAGCAGGAAAAAAAAAAACCTTGACGATGAATGGAAGGAAGCAGTGCAAATTGCATTTGCTGTTCTCTCGTCAAACCATATCTGTCTTTTGTGAAGGTCGCAGAGAGTCACAAGCGCCCTCTTGGCCCGACCTTCATCCTCATCCTATTCAAATAATACAAAGCCAATCACTAAGTTAGAAATGTATGTTAGGATTAACAAATTTTGTGCTTTATCCACTTTTAATCAAAATTTAACAGCCAGAAAAGCAAGCTCCATGGTAACAAATAGTTTACCAAACAAATTTCTGAAGAAATAATTTAAACAAAGAATGGAGAAATATTCACAAACCTGAAGCATGGCGAAAAGAATGTTCTGAAGTGCGCGGTTTTTAGCTTCATCCTTACGCTTTAGATTCATCCGCTTTATGCTTTTAACAACATGATTAAAGGCCAACTCCCTCAGCGGTTTATCGCCTAGGGTTTGAAGCTCCATGAACAACGGAAGTGTTTCTTTAATATTAACAATCTACAAAACTCACAATAAAAAATCAACAAATCAAACCAAAACGCTACTTTCAAATTCAAAGCACATTCACAAAAAAGAAACCAAAAACGCAAACCTCTCGATTGATAAGCAGAATAAGAGAGCTAGCTAGGTCTTTACGAAGTCCAGAAGGAAGCGTACGTGCGGCGCACCCAAGTAAATCAGCGAGTTTGTGAGGAAAATCTTCAAGGTGATTAGGGTAGAACCTAGTCATGTGGGAGAGGAACATGGCCTTCTCGGCGAGATCTTTGGCAATGGTGGGATCGTTACTGATTCCGGATATGGAAGTGAAGTTCATTGCGGCTTGTTGCTGAAAGAGTTCGAGTGAGGAGTTGAATTGGCTGCGGATAAGGAGAAGCTCCGACTCGTAGCCTTCAGGGTCGCACTTCATCTTTGATTGGAGAGCTGGGAGGCTTAGCTTCTCGGAGTTCCGACCGGAGGCTAGAAGAGCCTCCGCCGCAGGGACGCCGTGAGAAGGCATGGTTGTGATAATGGAATTATCGGCAAAAGTTCGTTACGGCGTCGTGTTTCTGTTTAGCAGTATCACTAGGTTAAAGAGGGAATGGGATTTTGTTTTTGGTGTTTTTGTTTAGCACCGTTCGATTAATCAAACGGCTCAAAAATAGCCACGTGTTAGTGAATTTAATGGGAGACATTTTGTGCACACACATCCTATATGAGAAATGATATTTTAATAATTTTTTTTGTAAGTGTATACATACAAGATACTAGTTGAATTTTTTAATAATTTATTTTGCATTGATTTTTGTGCAATGTTATTTTCTTTTGCTTTGATATACGGTGTAGGTGTAGGCTACGGTGTAAAGAAATATGGTGTCACCATAATACACCTCCATCCTAAATATAGCTCGTACCCTTTATTTTATTCATCTAAATGTTGTTGGGTTAAATACGTTTTTGTATTGCGATTTTTATTTTTAGTCTTAAAAAAAATTAATAATAATTTTTATAATATTTTTCGTCTATATTTTTGTTCTCTTATATCAAACGTTAGTTAACATAGAAATTGACGTGGCACGTAATGTGAAAGTTTGTGATGATTGGACGAACATATGACAATGTCAATGTGGCCAAGAGGCTAGCGTGGCATGTCAGGTGGTTAAAGTTAACATCATACTCGATCCCATAAAATTTTGTAGCTAATGAATAGTTAAAGTCGTAGCTAATCTCTAGCAAATCCTTTGCATGAATTATGGTTATAAAAAAATGTAGTTTGTTCATTTAAAACAAGAACCAATTTATGGTCATGTTTTTTCTATAAAAAAATATTGTTTGTTCATGTTGATGCATTTTATTGTGATGCCACGATTAACTTACACTTATCACCGTCATCAATTTGTCATGAAGCTGAATAAAAGAAAGTTGAAATCTAACTTTCATAAACTCTAAAGAAAGTTAAAATCTAATTGTTGGTTTTTGTAACCTTTGTTTCCATTATTGTAGTCATTGTATGTTTATACATGTCCATTCCATTTAAAAGTTCAAACTATTAGAATGCAATAGGGGGCCCGATGATGGCAAAAGTTTATAGCAAATTCTGACAAGTATAGCTTCCCTATGCATAAGTTTATAGCGAAAATTCTAAATTATTTGGAGGTCTCTGTTGTAGATTCCACCTCGGTGTGGATTCCACAATTTTATCTCCTAGCAATCAATTATGCCATTGTACACCTTAATACCAGGGATCTATCAGAATGCAATAGGGAAAATATTCTACCAAACTTCGTTTCACTAGAAATTGATGAATCTGAAGATTTAATTTATGTAAGTTTCTTGTTAATAGGTTTTAGCACTAATATTTGTAAAAGAATACAATCCTACAAGGCTGCAACATAATAAATTTGAATAATAGACAAGAACATGATGCCAAATTGTGGAAACATAAATGGGTTTGCTGGAGAATGTGTATCAATGAGGGTGAAGCGAATGAAAGTGATTGAACTTTTACTTGCTTAATCATATTGTTCCTTTTATATTTTGTTGAATTGATATGATGTTTACTTGATATACTTAAATAAGTTATGTCATCTTCTAATTCATATGAACCTCAAAATAAAATCTTCTTATCTTCTGAACAGATTGATCTAGAATGCTCAAGTGGACGTAACAATTGGCATTTTCAGCCATAGGAAAGAATTTCAAGTTGATCTAAATTAGTTTTAGTAATTCATATTGTGAGATTTTGGGTTGAACTCTAACTTTGTCGATGAATAGCTTTCATGTGTTTCGACAAGAGACAAGCATGAAGTTAAAGTTGGGTCACATGTTGATGTCGAAGGGTTACATATTGTAGTCGAAGCTAGTTCTAGTATGTAATATCAAAATATATTATTGACTTATTATGACGAATTGGACCTTATGTTAAGGATCCAATTTTTTAGTTAGCTTGTATTCTAAGTTACCTAGTTAATTTATAAATAGGTTAGATCACTCAGGTTGTTGAGTCAGATCAATTGATATTCATTTGTAAACCCTAAATGAGAAAGTGAATAGTAAACAATTTACCTTAATCTTTATTCTTCTTTCTTCTTTATCCTTTCGTCTTTCTCTCTTTGTTCTAATTGTTTCGTTGTTCACCCAAGAACTCTATTTCTCAATCTTTATTTACTGAAAGGTATTGTTTGCAATCACAAAAAACTGGTGCAGTGATCGTGGAGAAGATGTCGTCAACAGAGTTTGAAATTGATAAGTTCACTGAAGTTAATGATTTCGGTTTATGGCGTTTGAAGATGCGAGCCCTTCTTATTCAACAAGGTTTTCTAGAAGTGTTAAAGGGAGAAGATGTCATGGATATTGCATTGACAAAGAAGGAAAAGACAACGATGATCGAGAAACCCATAGTGCAATTGTTTTGAGTCTTCGTGATAAGGTTCTCAGGCAAGTTTCGAAGGAGACGGCGGCAGCTGGTGTTTGGCTGAAACTCGAAGGATTGTATATGACAAAGTCCTTGGTGAATCATTTGTACTTGAAGCAAGCTTTGTATTCATTCAAATGAATGAAGATAAAGCATTGACGGAGCAGCTGGATACATTCAACAAGCATTGTCACGTCTAAAGTAGCCCAAGATACTTGAGTTTTCTCTCAAGTCCACTCATAAAGGCACTTCTGAATGTGTTTGAGTTCAGAAGAGAAGATGGCCAAGAAGAAGATCCACGGGTACTTATTTGAGAATGGCATACCATTGATGAAAGACAGGAGTAATTTATTTTTGCTCCCAACCCTATAAGAGACTGTCTATGTTTGAAGATTTCCTATCTGAATTCTTGGAAGGCAATCTATTCTGGAATAGAAAAGAATGAATGGTATGTTTGTTCAAATGTCAGCACTGACATTCAACTAGGTTAGAACTGGAGTAAAAACTGATAAATGTCAAAGCATTCTTATGAGTGTGAAGATATTGGATCTTTGTGGAGAAATTCTTCCTACTGATTTCAAGAGCAACTACACGAGGTTTCTAACTCTTGGAAAGTGATCATGATTATCTGAGGATATGGTATTCCTAGTCTGAACACCAAAGAGAACATTGATATGTCAAGAAGTTGTGTATCAAGAAGTAAGTTGAGTCATGGATGTTAATCCTAATGTCTCGGCATTGTAACCATCATCAGGATTCTCTAGCTAAAGGGGGTCTAATGTCATTTGGTGATTGAAGAATACATAATTGAGATTTAAAATCAATTGCTATTTATTGCCTTAACAAGTATTTAATTGATTATCCTTTTGCTTGGTGTTCAAGAAATATGATGTCAAAATGTCTCACCGGGAGATGCAGCTTCAGACATTTGCAAGAACTCAGGAATCTCTTCTATGTATCTAATTTGTCTTGAAGAATGGATACAGTCAGTATCATCTATGAAGTTCTCAAAAGGTCTTTATCTTGTTCCTAAATGTAATCAAGGTGTGTAATTATAGAAATGGCTTCAGAACAAATTTCAATGATATGTTCATTGGAAAAGGAACCGATGTTCGACCTGATGTTAAAACATCATTCCAGAATAGTGTGTGCAGAATCGTGTTGATCCAAGGGGTGAACTTCTTGGACAAAGGAGTAATGTAACATATGCTCTGGATGTTAAACAAATGTATGTTGACCAAAAGTGTTGGGAATCTTCTTCAGACAACTGGATTGCAGTCTAGGAAGTCTATATCCAAGAAACTTGTTATGGATATGTGTGCTGGTGGAAGTGAAAATTAACACATGATCATCTTTATGAACATTCCTTGGGTCAGTTTATCTCTGATCTAAGCGCATAGGGGTGCAAAAGCTATGTTCCAATATCTCATATAGGAGTATATGTTATAATTCCTAGTGGAGGATGTAACACCCCACTTTCCCAAATTAAAATAAAATACGATTAAGTCAAATAATTATCAGAGTTTCCATTCCAAAAGTGGGATATCACATTCAACAAAATTCTACAAAACATTTCATTGTATGATTTTCAAAATAAAGCAGCGGAAAATTATCATTAATATATCATTCACGGCCATCCGCCAAAATACACAAAAATCATTCATCATTAAGGTTCACCAAAATATGATACGTCACAGGAATACAACAAATTTATCACAAAACAAATAAACTTCCAAGTCCCGTGTTACGTATCAGAGCATCCTAGGACCCGACTCGCACACCACTATCCAAGCTAGCTATGCACCTGGATCATCTGTACTTCCGAAGAAGCACAAACCACAACAACAACAGAGGGGTAAGAAAACATGATCGAAATTATCGGTAATAAAATACATGAATAAAAGGCAGTAAATAGGAAAATCATCACCCCACCAACATCAACCACGACCTATTGTCCAATCATCAACACAACATACAATGATGCAAGAATGCAACTCAACACTATGCATGCGGTACCGACTCATCATCACTGATGGACATCGGGCCATCAACCCTCCACAAGGGAGCACATCATAAACAAGATATATCACTTACGCTCCTCCTGAGACATGATTTATCCCCAAAATTCTCCACAAAGGAGTACGGGTGAATCACTTACGCTCCTCCTGAGACATGATTCAACTCCGCAATCACTGATGGACACTGGGCCATCAACCCTCCACAATGGAGCACCTCATAAACATAATAAGAGAGTACGGTTGAATCACTTACGCTCCTCCTGAGGCATGATTCAACCATACCAAGACACCATGTTATGCACAACACCAAATGCACAACACACAAACATCAAGCACACTAAGTGCACACGATCCTACTGATCACATCACCATACATCATACATATATATATATATATATATATATATATATATATATATATATATATATATATATATATATATATATATATATATATATATATATATACACACACACACACACACACACATACACCAATTAATTATATCAATTAAATTCTATATTTCATAATTTCACCTTTCAACACCTGGTATACACTCTACACCACTGAACATCATCTCTCTACCTATCACAACCGAAGGAATCCCACAAAACGAATCACAAAGCAAGACAACACAAAAACACCTTTATGTCACGCTCGCTGGCTCACTCGCCTAGCAAGGCCTCAGCAAACGCTCGCTGCCTCATTCGCCTAGCGAACTTGCTAGTGAGTGCAGACAATGGCTACTGGAAGTATTCGCTTCCCAACTCGCCTAGCGAATCCCTGGCGAAAGCTCGCTCAGCGAAGGTGCTGGCGAATGTCTGCGATTTCACAAAACCCTCACTGTTCAGAAATTCATCAAAAGCTCAAAACCCATCTGATTCTCACCAAACCAGTCCCAGTAGTTTTAGCCTAGCACTCTACGACTAAACCACACTACTTATTCCAAACTTTACCCGATAAAACATCAACTATACCGATTAAATAATTTTCGACCTAAACGGTAAACTACTCAGAACACCCAATAAATCCCTACATAATCACATGCAAGGTTGGAATAACAAAATTTCACCAATTCATAACAACATCATCACAACTCATCCATGGAAACAACAATCAGAGACACAACAACATCCTAATCATAATCATCAAATCCCTATGGGGTTAAGGAATCCCCAACTACCCCACTCATGTAATTACCAATCCCAATCTGTTTCTCCCCCTTACCTCGATTAGTTGCTTCGATCGATGAAGAACTTCCTAAGAATCCGACAGCTTAACCTTCTTCTTCTTCACCTTGTTCTTCCTCTCAAACTTTCTTTCCACTTGATCATGTTTTTCTCCTTCTTCCTCTTTATCGTGTTTTCTTTCCTCCTTTTTCTCCCAAAATCCCCTTTTATTACTTAATTCAATAATAATAATAATAATAATAATAATACAAATACCATATTACTATTATTTATTAAATTATTATCATTATTCATTATATTTATTAATATTAACTCTAAGACTTATTAAAATAATCCTTATAAATTAAGGGCACCCACCAACGCGCTTAGACACACTCCCCACACAAGGACACACCAAAAGACTAAATAATTAAAATGGGTGTTACAGAGGACTGTTAAAGGCATCTCAACCTGACTATATGGGGGTTAAAATCTAATATCTAGGACATTCTCTTAAATATCTTGAAGATTCTTCTGCTCATAAGAAGCCAGATTCGTGTGAAACTGCTTGTGGATACTCTTTTCAAATAAAATATTCTCTGGTATGGATGATTATGTTGAAGAAAGGAACTTAAAAAATCAATTGATCAAGATGGTTTTTCAATAGACTGGTTGTTGTTTTTCTATACATAGGATGGAGGTTATTTACTAAACTTGAATATAAGTTTCAAGTCTATGAGAGCATGAAACTCTTGTTCTGTTGAGGTAGAGAAATCCTTCAAGATAGGATGAACTGATCAAGAATTATGTATGGAGCAAGGGGGAGTTAAAATTGGAAGATCCAATTTCTCTGGTGGATCAAAAGACCACTATTATGGAACTTTGTTTGATCATCCTTTGTAGGGAGTTGTGTCAAATAACCATAGTCATTTGTATGCTCGAGGGAAGTATTGATTTTGCTTATGGTTCAAGAAATGTGTGTCGTCACATGTTTGAAACATTTGATTTTGCTAGTGATGGTGTCTTGACTTTATGAAGGTCTGTGCAAAAAGGTAGGGAGAAACTGCTTTTGTCCGTGCCTTGGTGCGTGTAGAAGAAATCCTAAGGTGCTTAAGGATGATTGAGGTCTCTAAAACATCAGATTGATTGGTTTCACATTTTGTGCATGAGAGTTTATTTCCCTCAGTGGTTATGTGATTAAGTCGATACAAGTGTGTATCATATTAAGATCTCCATGTATATCTTAACATGATGTAAGAATTACTATGCAAATGGTAAGTCTAGTGATTGGTGTTTCAAAGTACATAGCTTCTCTGATTGAGACTGATGTCCTAAATGATGTTGGAATATCATCCTTATTATTGGTTATTCTTGGAGGATGACTGAGTTTGATTTTCATCTTCAGAGCTATATTTATTCATTATGGAGTATGATGTAGAGTTACTGGTCAAAACTGTGTGGATTATGATTATTTATGAGTAGATGGTAGATTTTGCTAGAAGTATCTCTATCAAACAGTTTCCTCTGATGGTCCAGATGATCATCTTCAGTTCTGGATTTGGCAATCATATCGTCCATGTAAACCTCAATCTTTATGGATCATATCATGAAAGAGGGTTATCATAGCACATTGGTATGTTGCCCTTGCGTTCTTCAAACCAAATGGCATAACTTTGTAGTAATATGTACCCTTAAGGTACGATGAAGTTGGTATTCTACATATTAGTCGGGGACATCTTAATCCGGTTGTATTCTAAGAAACCATACATGAATGAAAAGACAGAGAACTGCATAATATTGTCCACCAAGACATCAATGTGAGGCAGAGGAAAATCATCTTTCGGACTCGCCTTATTGAGATCTCGATAATCCACACACATTCTTACTTTCCCATATTTCTTAGGAACCGGGACGATGTTAGCAATCCATTCAGGATATTTGGAAGTGGCTAGGAACCCAACATCAAATTGTTTCTTTACCTTTTCTCTGGTTTTAAGTGTCATGTCGGATCTGGTCCTTCTAAGTTTTTGCTTGACAGGAGGAGATTCAGACTTGAGTGGTAAGTGATGTTCAATGATATTGGTATCCAACCCAGGCATTTCTTGATAAGACCATGTGAAGATATCAACATAATCTTGCAATAACTTGACCAACTCGGAGTGTACATGCTTAGTGAGGGATGCCCTAACCTTAACTTCTTTTCTGACACCATCAGTACCAAGATTGACGACTTCCACTGGTTCTTTGTACGGTTAAATCTCTCTCTACTCATGCTCAAGGAGCCTTACCAAATCAGTCGGTAATTCATAATTTTTCACACTGTCTTCTTCGGCTTGGTTGATTGGAATCCCATAATTACAACGGATGTTTACCATGTTGTTATCAATGCAATTATTTGTTCTGCATGTTTACGAATTTGTTTATAATGGGCTAATTTGAAAAGTGAAAATAAAAGAAACTATGTCATTTGCTATTTATGAAAAAGTAAAATAAAGAAAGAATACAGAGCATGATTTGAATGCAAAAAAAAACTTTTATTTATTGATCACATAATAAGTCAAAAGCGTGAGGCCCTTTACAAGCCACTCGTCTCGGGCAAGGACGAGGGAACAGGAAAGCAAAATGCATTACATGTTTGTAGAAAAAACCAAGGGAATCACAGTAGACGTCCAATTATTGAGATTGAAACTCGATAGACACTTGCATACAAATCTTGCACTCTGATTGCTAGGACCAACATTATCAACGACAACCACAATATCACCTTTCTAAAAACCAGCGCTATTGAACGTGATCATGTTACAATTCTTTTAACCACGTGAGCTAGCTTGTAGATCACGATGGTAACGCAGTCCAAAACGATCATGCTTATCTACCACATTCGAGATTTGCCCCCAGCCAGGCAAAGCCTTTTTCTCAATGGTCTCTTTAGCACTCTTGGTAGATGACATGGTCATTTTTGGTGATCTGATTTGATTAATAGAAGCGGATTTATCATCTTAGAATTCAAGACATTGCAACGGTCTTAGCTATGCCTTTATTAGTTTCGATGTATCTGAAGGATAACAACTTGCTTACTAGCAAATCCTCTTCACCACACACAATGACCAATTGATCATCGTACACGAATTTCAATTCCTGATGTAATGTGGAAGTAATTGCCCCTACGGCATAAATCTAGAGTCTACCCAATAAGCAATTATATGCAGGATTGATATCCATCACTTGAAAAGTAATGGTAAACAAATGTGATTCGATTTTGATGGGTAAATCCACCTCACTAATAACTTGCCTATTGGAACCGTCAAAAGCTCTCACAATTAAAGTGCTTGGCATCATCTCGCTCCCTTATACCAGTAGTTGACTCAACGCGCCCTTATGCATCACATTAAGAGAAGAATCGGTATCCACAAGGACACGAGAAAGCAAGGCGTCTATGCAAGTCACTAATATATGTAATGCTTTGTTATGTGCAGTTCCTTCAAGAGGCAACTCTGATTCGTTGAAACCCAAAAACCGACTTGCAGTTATGTTAGCGACCACGTCATCAAACTGATCCACAAGAATGTTGTGCATTACATGAGCAACATCTAAAACTTTCAACAAAGTCATTATGTGTGCGAGCAAGCTCATGAGCAAAAACAAGATTGAAATCTTTGAAAGAGTTTGCCCTAGCTGATCCACAATCTTAAAACCACTATTCTTAATAATCTTCAGAAATTCTTAATCATCCATGACCTCTTTACCTTTTATAGAATCCACGGACGAAGTGCATGGCACTGATGCAGCGACAGATGCCCCTTGTTGCACAACAGGGGTTGCTGAAGTAGATTTCTCCTTGGGAGGACAAGAATTGGAACTTGCACTGGCTTAGACATGACCTTTGGAGCAAACACTCGTCCACTACGAGTCATACCTCCAGCAACAATTGCATTTACTATCTCGGATTCTAAAAACTGAATTTCTTGATTGTCGCACCTCGAAAAATCATAAGGACATTTCATAGAAACGACCCTCGCGCGAAAGGCGTGGAAATGCGGTTCGACATAGTCGCCACCGAACTTTATTTATCCCGAATGAACGGGAGAGGAAAATATCTAGAAAACCTCTTAAAAACGAAAGGAACGCGGCCTTCGCAACCTGATGTTCCGGGTTCGGGAGTCGGTTACACAAGGGGAAGGTATTAGCACCCCTCACGTCCGTTGGACTCAACGGGAACCTCTTAATTCGAATTGCAATGAACGTTAGCTAAACTTAGTTGTTCTCTTCTTAATACTAAATGCAAAAACAATATTATAAAAGGATAGAGACGATAAAGGAAACGGGTGGTTATAAGATAGGGTGCTCGCCAAGGATTGGGCCCTTGTGCCTATGTATGCTCATTCGGACGAGAATGAGAAATCAGAGTGTCGTAGTTCAACTACGGGAAAGGATAGGGAGAAACGGAAAATGGATAGAATTGTGGACGGAATAACGGAGAAAGATAGAAGTGTGCTCATCAAGATCATCTCAATCTTGTGCCTACGTATCTTATATTCACAAGAGAATGAAGAATCAGAGCGGTCATAGTTCGTGGTGACGACCACGAAAAGAAACGAGTTTGAATTGGTTTGAAGTTGGTACGGATGACGATTACTTGAAGCGTAAGAAAGGCTCCTCGGGCCTAAGTAATCGGGAAAGCGAGTCAAAGGCTTGACTCTCTCTTTTTTTTCATCTGGAAAAGCAGGCTATGTTTGAAAGGTGAGGTTGAGATAGGATGACGATTACTCGAAGCGTAAGAAAGGTTCCTCGGGACCAAGTAATCGGGAGTGAGAGTCAAAGACTTGATTATCTCTCTTTTTCATCTTGAAATGAAGTTGTGTTTGAATGGTGTTTGAATAATAAGTGGCTTGGGATATGATTAACGTTGTCGAATTGGAAATGTTATTATAGGCGTCAATTGCTCACACACGGGTAAGGTAACTCGCATTCAAACAACTGAAAGAGAGATCAAAGACTCAATCCCCTTCTTTACTCCTTGAAAATAAGTTAGACAGTTGCTAATTGATTAATGTTAATTATGAAAAATCTGCTTGACATTGGATCAAGGGTTTGACTTATATTTGTGTGCGAAACCGTGGTGGAGTGGAAATAGTTTGAGAAATGGCTCCACGACGAGTCGAGGATTTGGATTGAAAACAGAACCGGCTTGATGACGAATCAAGGGTTAGGTTGTGAAAAGTGATATTAGTCCATGAGGGTGCTCCCAATATCGAAACCACGATGAAGTGTGTGCAATAGGTTGATGGCGAATGCAGACGAGCACTCAACTTACGAGGGGTGTTTGAAAATGGCTCGATGACGAATCAAGAATTAGTTTGAAATAGTTTGATCTACGCTAGTCCCTATGGGTGCTCCTAGAAGATAAACCACAATCAAAGAAATTCGAAGCATACATCGGAATGGGAGAGGGGTACGTGTAAATTACACGGGATTTCACGAAATAAAAGGTCTCATTGTCAGGTAGCCCAAGAGAAACCCGTGTGTGTGCGATGTATCATAAACTAAGCCTTGAGCAAAAGTCAGGCACGACTTCATGCTAGGGTTCCTGAAAATGTCTAATGATCTAACATTCCACCAATTTAAGCTTTTAGAGTTTCAATCATTTATTAAGTGTTTTAGAAAGAATGTGAATAAGGTAAATATGAATAATATGACAAGATAATATAAAAATATAATCAAGATAATATTCATAATAATATGAACAAGATATAATGACTGAGTTTAAAGCAGTTGATATTTGACAGAAAGTAAAATTAGTAGTTAGTTTGTTATGGAATTGAATCAGGCGAAATATAACGCTAAACCGTCGTAGCTCGACTTATGATGAAAGTCAAACTATATGAGGCCGCGTAAATTGATATCCATGCTAAAAACAAGATAGAAAAATGATATTGAGGATCATTCTCTGATTTAATTGTGTCGTACGGACGAAAAAGGAATGGGGTCTCGTATTAATCATAAACTTGTGTCGATTAATCGAAGGTAGCCTCTCACGGTCCCAAAGTAAAGAAAATGACCCAAATGGTCATTTCCATAGATTTGAAATTGTGAAGGTTATCGACTTCAATAAGTCGACGTTTACGAATCGAAAGACTTCATAGATCGAAAAAATTAAATAAAATTGAAAATGAAGAAGAAATTAAAAGAGAAAAGAAGGTGGTCTCGGATAAATTGTCATATATCCATAATTTGACCGATAACAATTATTGGAGTTTCGTCATTGACCATAAAACAATAAACATGAATAAAGTCAGAAATGAAAAGGTGAAAAGAAAGTCGGTCTCGAATTTACTATTATTTATCAATAATTTGACAAATAATAGTTTTGAGGTCTCTTCATCGACCTAAAAATGATAAAAATGAATAAATATGGAAATGAAAAGGATTTTGGTCTCGGATTTGTTATTATTCATCAATAGTTTGACGAACAACAACTTTGAGGTCTCTTCATCGACCCCATGGAATTAGAATGGAAATAAAAGAGAAGTGGAATTGAAAGTAAGAACCAAATAAAAAATAAGCTAAACACATTTTTTAGAATAAAATAAATAAGTAAAATGTGATAAAATGAAATAATCAAATAAACAAATATAAAAGAACCCACAATAAAACTAAAAAGAGAGGGACAAGGGTGCAAATTGAAACGGATGAAGGTGAGACATGAAGATGTGCAAGTCAAATGGGCCCTTTAGCCTCTAACGTGACCCGGTTCCAAAGTTCTCCGTCCAAAATGGCATTAGGGTTCCTTTTACACGGTATCCTATCCAACATCCTTTTCTTATTTCTTTTAATGAACCAGAATAAAAGTGAATATGATACAAACATAAGTAACACATCTGTTTTTTCTCAAACAAAAATTCATCAAACTAAATGGATGGTTCACCAAAGACAAACAAAACCGAACCATAAATAGAACGAGGATTCAATTAACTCAAAAAAAGAAAATACGATGTGAGTATTGAATGCATCATCTTCCTCAACCTTCTCGATGCGACTTCGCTTTCTCCTTGATCGTCTCTTTCGATCTGCTCTAATCCAGGTTGTCATCATTTCTTATTTTCATTTCGATCTCTCTCATCTCCTCAAATTCTTTGATTCAGTGTCAACTCTCCCTCTTTTATTCCTCTTCTTTTGATTTGCGGTTCTGCGATTTTGAGTTGGGGGTTTATTGTTGGATTTGGTTTTTGGTTTATGGTGGTGTGAATCAGTTGATTTGAAGGAGGCTAGGGAGATGAAGGTAAAGTTTTATTCGGTTGAAACACAAGAAGGTTGGGTCGGCTGTAGATTTTGGAGATAGCTGAAGAGATGTTGAGGGAAATGATGAAGGTTCATGAAAGGGATCTTTGTAGAAATGTTTTGGCCTCCCTCTTTTCACTTTTTTTCGTCAGGTTTTGCTTCTGGGCTATGGGTTTATGGGTTTGTGAATCTGTTTGAAGGAGCTTGAAGGAATTCTGGGTGAAGGCATTGAAGAAAGAAAATGAAGGTTAGGTTGAGAAAGAAGATTTTCTCTCATTTGGACCGAGATTGGACCGTCTTATTTCTAATGAGGTGAACGTTTTTTCCCTCTCTTTCCAATTGTGTGGTCGTTTTATAACATGTAGGGACAATTTTTGGTGATTTTTGAAAAGGTTTTGAGTCATTGTGAATCACTGCAAGTTATACGACATGTTTTTTTTTGTGTAAAGTTGGTTTTGCGATGCAATTTGGTACGTGTAGATCCAAGGAAAAATGGTTTATGCCCAGGGTATGAAGTATGGTTTTTTACGTCAGTCGTGTGAGGCTTTGGCTATGTATAACATTCAGGCTAGCTGACGATTTTGCGTCACGGTTTATGGGTAAAGTCTGCAATTGGGTTATGTAATTGTATGGAAATGGATTGTTGGGTTGTCCCTTGTGGATTCATTGTGGCTAGGCCTTATTTTGGAGAGGCTAGAAGCTTTGGCCAGATATTTTACTTGAGAGATGGATGCAGCATGGGTCTTTTGAAACCCGACTAAAATTGGGTTTTGTAATGTTTTTTTTTTTAATTTTTAATTTCTAATGGAATTTCTTTGTAGAGAATGGAAATGGGTTTTGGATGTAAAGTTTTTTTGTTTTGTAGGAGTATATATTTTTTGTAAAAAAGGATAACGGGTTTTATTGTAAACTTATGACCCAATGATTTTTTTGTAATTTTTTAAGAATTTGGACATAAAAGTGTAAATTTTGCTATATGGAAACATGTGTTTTCAATGTATGGGCTTTAGACATGAATAGTGAAAAATTGAGTATGAGGTGGAATGATCTTGAACTTGCAATTATTTCAAATTCTTCGACTCTTGATTTAAAAATAATAGTGATTAGAATCGAATTTTCATTTTAACTCTCTAACTACATCAATTCGTCAGAAATGAGTCGAACATGAATCAGTCTTCAATTCTCTTTTGAATTTTCCTACTTGCACTGACAATCCAAATCTTGAACCAAATAAGCAACACAAAGTTGTATTGCAACTGCACAAGAACCCTAATTAAGGCTTTAGACGTACACCATATAAGTCCTACATCATGATCTTAATCATGAAACAAAATCCTTGCTTGACCAAAACTAGGTTATATCCACTGAACCTTAGTCAACACACACACAATTCCCCTGATAGCCTCAAGTGAACCTCAATTCAACTCGATTCATCATTGTGATACCCTGAGTAACGGTCACACATATATTTTTGATTTTGAATAGCAGTTAATGGGTGGATGTACAAAATGGAAGTTGTGCACAGGTAAGACAAATTTGGGGTATGACATTGACCCCTAGAAAACACAGTGGAACTATACTTCCAAGGAACCTCTTTTGAATTATGATACAGAAAAGGATTTGGCACACAAATAATGGTGGGCTGTATTTTCTTTTTAGGAGTTTCCATGGGAACTTTCCTATATATAATCTTGAATGGCTCAATAATAGCTACCTTTTCCACAAACTTGGATCTGGAAAACTGAACCATACCTCGGTTCATCAAGATTTGAACACAACCCTTCAACTGTTGGCATTGATTAAGACTATCATCAAAGATCTGACATTTTCCATGAAGGCCTTTTAATAACCCATGCTCATTCAACTTCTTGATCACAATAGTCATCAGAGTTTTCACCTTGACGACATCTATGATCAACTCGGCCCCTTGATTGTCTTCGACCATATTAACCCCAAGTCCGCCATGGGTAGGCAAGGGATTAGTCTGTATATCGGGACGCTATTCAGCAAATGTCTGGATTTTCTGATCAATGAGCTCTTAAACCTTGGTCTTGAAAACAATGCAATTTTGGTGGCATGTCCTATGTGTCTAGAATGGTAAACACATGATGCATTCAGATTGTGCTTCGAGCTATAACGAGGAATTGCAGCCGCGGTCTATTTTGGGAAAATTTCCCCTTGATGAACCAGATAAGGTAATAAATTTGTATACGGCACAAGAATTTTGTCAAAATTCGGACGTTTGCGATTGTTCTGATTGTTGTTGTTGTGTTTGTTCTATTTGTTCTGATATTGTTGATTTATGTTATTTTGTTGAGATTGTTAATGTTGTGGTTGTTGTTGATTATGAGAAGTAAGAGCTTATTGTTGTGGATGATATTGATGTGGTAGTTGTTGATATTGGGCCGCAACAACATTAGGATAATGATAATACGACATGAGGGCCATATGAGCTTGATACCGAGGGAAAGCTTTTGCCATAAAAACATTCGCTTCACCTTCCTTCTTCTTCAAATAATTGCTTTGAGGTTTTTTGGTTGGTTGTTGACCAATGGTACCAACAATCCTACCAATTTTCAACCTGTTCTCAATTCTTTCACCAATAGTCACAATATCAGCAAGATTTGAAGAAGAACTACCCATCATTTTCTCATACTACAACCCTTATAAAGTTTTCATAAAGATATCAACTCAACCCTTTATACTTTGGCAGTTATAGAATCTTGAAATTTTGTGGCAGCACAACATTAGGAACCAAACACAAGTCTTTGGCTTCCATGCCAAAAGCAAAATAACCTTCGATAGCTCTGATCCTTTCATCAAACTATTTGTAGTCTGTAGGCTTGTTATGATCAACATGCTTGACTAGTGTTTATGGAATTGGAAGTTGTGACACAACTAAAGCAGCCACCAGTTTAAGAGAAGCAAACTAAGACAAATACACCAACCCAGAATTTACCATCTTACCAGAATTTTGACCCATAGGAAATCCAAACGGATAACTAGGAGGTACCACAACAACAGAGGATGCCCCAGGGTAAGGCATTCCAGACTGAACATTCTGAACAACAGTTTGAGCAGGTTGAGACAAAACCAAAACATGAATAGGAAGACCCCTATATACATGATCATCTTCATCAAGAGCTTTAACATCAGTCGGCACAAGACTCTGGCGAATATCTGCTCGAGGAATCTCGAGTTCATCATGGTTCACCTTAGGAGGTGGAATTGGAGTAGACATGCCCCATGGGTAGGTAGTAGAGTTCCCATTGGGCACAAGTACAATAAAATGTTGATAAAGGTACAAATGCACTACTGTTGGTAATCTGAAGAATGAAATTTGGAGGCATCCCCAAGGATAGGCAGCAGGCATCTGATTTGGACCGAGATGAGAGCTTGGTAGGTTGACAACAGGTTGAATAACAGTCTCAATCGGTGCTTCAACAACAATAGGAGAAGAAGTAACAATAGGAGCAGAAGTGAGAACAATTGCATCAGTAATGGTTATAACAATAGTAGCACCAACAATGGCGTCCTTCTGAGCACGAAGGAATTCCATAATAATATCCACGTTAGTTTGGAACCAATCCATCCTACCTTAAAACCGAGCCAAGGTTTCCTTGTAAGCAACATTCTTTTGTTCTAGTCAGTCATGATTTTAGACTTGCTTGATCGAGTGAAATAGCGATGTCGAGTCGTCATCTTGCTACAAGGTGGAGACATACAATGTAAGCATTTTGTTTTCCGGATGAGGGACGTGCATATGTGTACATGAATGCAATGCAATGCATGCAAAAATAAAGTTTTAATTCCAGAAATTCGTGAACTTTTATCTTTGTTAATAATAGTCATAAAGCATATAAGTAAAGGCATAAAGATAAAATTGGCAAGAAAACTCTTCATTCATTCAATAAAATGAAAAAAGTACAAGTCAAATATAACTCAAATATCTGCCTTCTGGGCTACAAGATCAACATGAGTCCTATCAAAAACCACTCTGCAAATTAGATAAGAAATGAAAAACAACCTAAGGAGTCTTGTGCGGCAACACATCAGTATATGCATCCTTCAACAACTATGGCAAATCTTCAAGTGTGTGCTCGATAAATCTGGCTAGAAGGTTGTGTCCCTCACTCCAATACTTCGCATCCTTCACGAGGTTACATAGTAAAGAATATTTAGGTCCCTAAATAAGATCTTGTAGGAAAGCCTCTTTTTGATCCAAGAGGATTTGCAAATGGCAGCTTTGACATTCCCGCTGAGTACTCTCCAAGTTGTGCTGACTGTTTTCCTCTCGATTCTGATGCGCTTGATCTTGCAGCTTCTAAATGTCACTGAAGGCTTTGTCGAGCTCAACTTAACGTTGAGAAAAGTCTTTAACCAACTGGTCAACACGATCATGTTCACTCTGCAGCTTTGTCTTGTACTTTGATAGCTTTCCTCAGAGCTCTCCAAGTTGTTTCTTATAACTCAATTCATCTCTATAGGCTTGATATTGAGTGTCAGCAAGTTGTCTCTTCTTTGAAGCCAGTCCATCATAAGTACCCTTCAAAGCATCTCCTACTTTCCTTCGCTTGTTTTGTTCAACTTTCACCTCTTTGAGCATGTGATCCCTCTTTTGGTGAAGTCCAATATGTAAGATTTCCTTCTCAGATGTGACTCTATCAAGGTCTAATTAAAGATCAACATTATCCTTCTTCAACATATCAATAATCTGCTTAAGTTGGTCAACTTCAGATGGAGTAACAATGACAAGTTCAAAAAGCTTAGCATTCATGGAAGGCTCATAAGGAAACAACGACAAGATCACTTTGACTCGTTCTTTAACCCATTGTGTGTAGGCTTATTTCACTATGTAATTCTTCTTACCCAACTAAGTTTTTCCTTCACGGTGAATCTGTGCCAAGAAGCACTAAACCTCTTCAGTAATCCCATGTCATCAACCCCTTCATAAAAGATGAACTCTCCCACTACATCAGGTCCTGGCTTGTCAAACATAGGATACCCCAATTGATGGAAAACAAGTCTCGGATTATAGTTAATTCCTACCTTTGTACCTATGAGTGGCATATTGGAGAATTTACCACAACGAAGAATGTTATAGTGTCGTCGTAGACTCGAGAATACTAAGAGATGTCACCAGTAGTAAGAGACATGATTCTTTGATACCATTTGAGATTTTCCTTATTTTCAACGAAGGAACCCTTGTGCGGAAGGTGTGACATGAACCAACAGTACAACATAGGAGCACAACAGACAATAGTTCCTTTATTCTTTTCATTCCTAGAATGTATAAAATAATAGGTATCAGTAAGAAGTGTAGGAACAAGATTATTGGACAGAAAGATACTGATGGTAGTTTGATCCACAAAGTCTTCCATGTTCAGAAATAAAACAATCTCATATTCTAGCAAAGCAAACACAATGTTGAAATCCTTTTAACTTCCAACCTAAACAAAAGAAACAACCTTGTCTACCAGAAACTTAGAAGCAAACACTCAAATATCATTCCCTTTTGTCTTGAGATTAGCTTCATCATCCTTCTTACTAATGCAAAGAGCTTCAGCAATAAGATGAGACTTCGGGCAACTGTTGGTGTAGATGAAAGGTACCTGATTCTTGATCTCAACCCCAAGATATGCGAGTACTCCTCAAGTGTATGTGCTAACTGATAATCTTGAAATGTGAAACACCTTAGTGGCAGGTCATAGAACTGAAAAAGTGTATGAATGGCAATGATGTTGACATCAGTGTTGAGGATGGCCAAAAGATTACCATAATCATCCTTGAAAATACCCTTGTTATCTTTAGACATATGAGATGTTAAACCTCTCAAAGTATTCAACTTAGGCTCGACAAACTTATAACTAAAGATATCTCTACAACCAGTACTCATCTTCTATGATTATGTCAACAAAGAATAATCCCTCGAATAACCTAGAAACGCACATGCAAAAATCAATTTTCATGATGAAATGATACGCAACACAAGCATCAAGAAGCTAACACAATCTGAATATCTGCATATAATTCTGTGTCAGTGCAAAGATCTGACACGCATGAGAGAACAAAAGGTATGAAGAGTCTTGGTTTCCTGCAAAAACTCAATATCCCTCTCACATGTGTGATCTAGTATTCCAAAAGTGGTCCCTATAAGGTCTCTAAAAATCATGGAATCAAGTGAGAATACCCAGTCGTAGCAAATTCTCACAGGACAAAGGTACTCTCAACTGAAATGATTATGGGGTGTGGCTCTCGTGACAACCTAACGCACAAAACGTAGGCGTCACAACTATCCACAATTCTATTCTGTGTATATGCTCAAGCCTGTATAGTGGGCTTATTTCTCAAGTAACATCTACACATACCAACAACAGTTGAATATATAACAGATATCCAAATTATGCAACATATGAATATTTAAAGTAATAAAGAAATACAGTAAATAACATAAAGATAAAGAGAGTAAAGCATAAAGATAAACACTCAAATAAGCAAGAAAAGCAAACAAAACTAGGCGACACACCAATTTGCAAAAGCAAGGAATCCCTAGCAGAGTCGCCAACTGAAACTAACGGGATTATACCTGAGTGAATCGCACACTCAAAGATACAACAGAGTTTCTACCAAACTTTATTTATTCCCAAAGGATAGGGAAAATATTGATAAAACCCAAGGGGAAGAGAAACGAGTAAGGGGGTCGGTTATGCGAGAGGAAGGGATTAGCACCTCACGCATCTATCGTACTTGACGGGCACCGTTTTGCTTTCTTATAGGCTTGGATGAGTTATCTATCTAAAGGCTTCTAGCTAAAAATAAAGGAAAAAGGAAAAAAAGAAAGAGAAAGAGAGAATGAGGAAGAGAGAAAGTAGTGCTCGCGGAAGATTGAGGCCCTCGTGCCTACATATCCTCATAGTGCAATGAGGACTTTAGAGCTTCGTAGTTCATGGAACCAGGAAAGAAGAATAAGAAGAAAAAAGACAGTAGAAGGTAGGAGGTAGGAGGTAGCTCGTCAAGATCTCGCGAATGAGGAAGTCAGAGCTACCTCCTACCTCCTGCCTTCTACTGTCTTTTTTCTTCTTATTCTTCTTTCCTGGTTCCATGAACTACGGAGCTCTAAAGTCCTCATTGCACTATGAGGATATGTAGGCACGAAGGCCTCAATCTTCCGCGAGCACTACTTTCTCTCTTCCTCATTCTCTCTTTCTCTTTCTTTTTCCTTTATTTTTAGCTAGAAGCCTTTAGATAGATAACTCATCCAAGCCTATAAGAAAGCAAAACGGTGCCCGTCAAGTACGATAGATGTGTGAGGTGCTAATCCCTTCCTCTCGCATAACCGACCCCCTTACTCGTTTCTCTTCCCCTTGGGTTTTATCAATATTTTCCTTGGCATTGTTATAGTCGTTCCCTTTATTTCGTTGTTTGTTTTGACATTGTTATCCTTTTCTTTCTCTATACCAGTTCCTATAACAGTGTAATGAGGAAGTCAGAGGTCCGTAGTTCGAGGAACTGGTATAGAGAAAGAAAAGGATAACAATGTCAAAACAAACAACGAAATAAAGGGAACGACTATACTAGGGAACGCAAGAGAAAATGGTGTAAAAACCAGGAAAGAAAGACAAAGGGATGGTGCCAAAACCACGAGAAAAATAGAGGAATTAAACCGAGATAAGGTAAGATTCCCTGGGGATTCGGTATATTAACATGCAGGCTATGGTTAACCAAAGAAAAAGAGGATTACTCTGTGGGGAAAACATAGGGATTAATGTCAACAGACGAACTGTGATGAACCAGAAGGAGAGTATTGAACCAAGAGAATATGTCTGACTCTCTGGGGGATTCGGTATGTTAACTGATAAATAATGGTTAACCAAAAGGAGAAAGAAATTAGTTTCTAACTGGCAGAAGGTGATTAACCAGAAAGAAGGGTGTGGAACCAAGCAAAGGTTATGACCCGAAAGGACATGTGTGGAATCAAACAAAGGTTGTGACCCAAAGGGGTTTGGTACACTAACTGAACAAGTAGTACTTGACCGAAGAAAGGGTATTTGAACCAAAACAAGGTTACTAACTCAAAGGTGCGAGTATTTGAACTAAAGAAAGGTTACTAACTGCAGGGGGTATTGGTTTTAACAAAAATATTGTGATTAACCAAAATAAAGAGTGATTAACCAGAAGACGGTGATAAACTCAAGAAGAGCTCAATATGTTAACGGGCGGACTGTGGTTAATTGAGGAACAAGTAATTAACCAAGAGAAGGTGATTAACCTAGGGAATATTGACTTTAACAGGAAGACTGTGATTAACCAATAAAAAAGGGATAGGAACCAAAAGAACATTGTGAACTCCACTAAGGATTATGTATTTAGCAAGCAGGTTGTGATTAACCAAAGAAAAGGATTGCGACTTCGCTAGGGAAGCAGAGAATTTGGTTTTAACAGACAAACTGTGATAAACCAAAGAACGAGTTATTAACCAAGAGAATATGATTATCCCAAGAGAAACAATGATTTTGAACCAAGGAAAGAATGCTTGATCAAAGGAAGTAATGGATGTAAATCAAAGATCGACTCGACTAGGGAACGGGGAACACTATAATTTGGAGATAGAGATAATTATTCCAGGCATAGGGTCATTCGTCCCCTATCTAAAATAATCAGAATGAGTGTAGAAATTCTCCACTCTCATCCCTTTTCTAGCACTCAGAGTATAATGCAGAAATTGAAATCGACAGAGTAACAACGCAAGTTGTACAATGCTCTAATGCATTGTGTAGACCTCCGGCTCCGAAGGGGACCAAGAAAAAGAAAACTCTAAAGGAATCCTAAATAGGAGGAAAATGGAAGATTAACTAATCGAAACAAGGTTTCAATTGGCCAATCAAAGGGAAAGGATAAACCAACAATCATTCAAGCGAGTCGAAAGATCATCAAAGCAAACATGTGAATTAATGTTTATACAAAATTAAAATTTGTTAAAGAAAGAAAAAACTTAATGCAATCAAGAAAAGAAATTCCAAGTACGAATCAAGAATTAATTAGCATGCATCACTAATCATGTTATCATGTAAACAAAAGTATGCAAAAAGCAACATGATTTCGCAACTTCAAGAATGCAAACAATTCCATATGCAAAAACCAACTTTTCAAAAGCACTTCCAGCAATTAATCACTTATCCAACCATCCACATGTTATGACATGCAATTGTACACGAAAATTACATTAAGTAGTGTCGCTTGCGCGAAAATAAGGTGCCGGCATGACAGAAGAGTCGCCACCTTTAGTTATTTATCCCTCAGAGCGGGAAAGGAAACGATCGGAAAAACCCGACGAATAGGGGTAAGACAAGGTCGCCGCAACCATTGTCTGGATTCGGGAGTCGGTTACGCAAGGGGAAGGTATTAGCACCCCTCACATCCGTCGTACTCGACGGGATCCTCGCTTGTTTGTTTACTTGGACGGGTTGATTTTATTCTATCTACCTATCAAGGCTGGCTGAAAAAGAAAAGAAAATGACTCGGCAAAGCGTCGCACTTTATGACTACATATTCTCATCAGAGAATGAGAAATCAGAGTCAACGTAGTTCGGCCTACGAAGGGTTATGGGGGAAGGTTGCTCGCCAAGACATCGCCATCTTGTGCCTACATACTCTCAACAGGCCTGAGAGATTAGAGCATACGTAGTTCGGGAAACTACGGTTTATTTCCTGTCTTTACGAAAGAAGTGCTTTTTATTGTGTTTGCGATTTCAAACGCACTAGAGACTATGACCTGAGAGTGAATGCGTCGCATGTCACCCAAAGGGTACCATACTAAACATCCAGGCTGTGGAAAAGAAACTCTCCCACAATCCTTTCTCAGATAGCTTAAGGCTCGTAACGTACGAAAGAAATCATTCATGATTACTGTATCTTAAACTGTTTTGAGATGAGAAGAGAACATGCCCAACTAGGAGGGAGACTATCAAGTCCTACTGTTGTCATGCCATGGATTCATCCTATGGTTGAGGTTTGAACATGGAACTCCTAGATGTTGTCATGCATAGGTTTCAACCTAAGATTCAATCATCAAATCCTTATCAAAGGAAATGAGAGTCCTAAGGGATCATGTCAATGATACACCCAAACAGACAAAGCATCAGCTTAACAGTAAAATGCATGCAATGCAAGTGAGGGAGGAAATGTGTGTGGGGCTTCAGCCTCCACAAGCTCATCTCAACCTCAAGCCAGTCATGAAATAACAGTAATCATACTGAAATATAAACACCATGCTATCAAGCAATAAACAGTAAACTGCAATCATACAGATAAAATGAAATGAAATGCCATCAGGCAAACAAAGCCACGCAATAACAATACAAGCAGAGGGAGCAACTCAACCTCTAATGCAAACATGCTCATAGATTCTACTTATTCTAGATGAACTTATTCTAATGTAACAGACAAGTCAAACAAAACAAACAATACAGAAAAGAAAAACAAAAGAAAACAGAAGAAAGCTTCAGCTCCTCCAGCAGCAACCCAGTCTCCAGACTTCAAACATCGCTTGCTTTCCAGGTTTCAACCCTACAATATGAGTTTCAACTCATCTTCTCCCTTAAGCTTCAGCTTCTTGACCAGCTCCACCTTCAGGCTTCACCTAATCTTCAGGGATCTTCAAGTATCAACTTGATCTTCATGCTCTTCAAGCTTCAGCTGGAATGGCAATCTTCAAGGATTCATCCTCTTCAATGATCTTCAATGAAGTCTTCATCTTCATGCTCAGGCTCAACCTCTCAAGACAATCAAAACCAGAGAAAAATCACTTACTGGATAAGCTGGGGGATATTGAACTGCTTATTTGATCACCAAAGGTGACCTATAAGGGTTCAATATCAAATGAAGGGTTCCCTCAAAAGTTCCACCTCCTAGGTATAACACTTATCCCTCCAAAGGAGAGAGGTGTATACCAGGGAAGAACTTTGAATCATAGGGAGGAATGGAGGTGAATGATACCATCCATGTTTGAGAAAGAAATTATCTACATCTAAGCTCTTCCTAATTCTAACCCTAAAACAACAAAAAGAAAAGAAGAACAAGCTCCTCAAGCTCCTCCATGCATCTTCCAATCTTCTGGTATGCTCCACAATGCTCCACACAGAGATACCAAGCTCCTCAAGCCAGAGGGAAACTCCAAAGCAAGGCAAACTAAACAAACATGCCCTAAAGGCAACACAAACAATCATTCAATTCAAATATCAACTAAAAATAGCATATTATTCTATTAAATCCTAGTATAAATGCTAGGGGATCCTACATAACTATCCTTAAGTCCCATATATTCCCCATAGACTAAATTGACCTAAAACCCTAAATCCAAAGTTGTTATTGACCTATGTTAAAGTTTTAAACTAATTCTACACTACCTAGAACTACCTAATTAAAACTACCCTAAAAATTGTCACAAAAATATGAAATTAAATCAGGGGGAACCTAAAACATTCATCTAACCATCCTAAAAAGATTGAATTAAAAATCCTAAGGGAACTACCCTAATTAAAATCTACAAATTAACATATCAACTAAAAGAATTAAAAAGAAGCAATTAAAAGTAAAAATATGCAAAAAATATAAAAATGAAATAAAATGGCTATTTTATGGTTTTATATTTTTCTTGACAGAAAATGGAAAATGGGAAAAAAAGTCTCATTAAAAAATACTCATTTTTCATTTTAATATGAATTTTTAAAGATTAAGGAAATTTGGAGGAAATTAATATGGAATTAATGATCATGGGGTGCAGATAGAAGTAAAATTCAGTTTAACATGATCATTAATTCCATATTAAATTCAATTGTAAGAAGTAAGCGCTTGGGCCCAGTTTAAACTCAGAAAACACAAAATAAAATGAAAAGAAAAGATTACAACCGCGGTGCAAATAGCAGGAAAATACAATGCATTATTGGATTTGGGCCTGAAGGGGGGTTTGGAAAGCAATTGAACACGTGAGGCCCAGAAGGTACATTAAGTGAAACGCCGCGTTTCACTTGGTGGCTGATTTCCCTCCATTTCGTTCAAATCCTGGCCGTTAGATGGCTTTCCCAGGTCAAATAGTCCACGCGTGATCAATGGCAACGACACCATCTTCAACCTTGGCCATTAGGGTTTCAGAAAAGCCATTAAAACATAAGCTTCATGCATGAAACTTTCCACCACTCGTGTGACTTCATTACTCCACCAAATTGCACGATACAAAAACCAAAGTTGGTCCATTTTTCACGTAGAACACGACTGTGCCATTAGTTTGTACTGAAACACCATAGATCGCGCAAACCGAATAGTGTAACCCCATGAACACAAAACTTCATCAGTTCTCGACCTTCACCAAACTCAACATTATTTATATAGAAATGATCCTTATGTCATAATGAGTAAAACTAGCCAAAAATCGTGCATTATCATCCCTTAAACAACATGTTCTAACTCCATCAAGAATTGACCACCATTGATGAATCTTCTCCAATCAGTCTCAAACTCCTCAAAATAAACCACCTAATTGTCTCTAATGGTTTTACAACAAGAATTCATCCTAGCCATGCCTAAAGTAAGGTGTAGGAACAATTTTTCTTACCTTGTTTCTTGCAATGGTAGGTGGTGAAAAGCTTCAATCCAAGCCTTGTAGCTCCTCAAGAACAGCCCTTAGGTGATGACTACTCCTCTGCTTGCACAAGATTGGATGGAAATGGCTTGTATCTCGAGATCCAATGCCTTTTGCTTCCTTGCAATTTCAATGGGAAAGCTTTCAATTCTTCATCAATGGAGTTGCCAATCAAGATGAACACACTCAGCAATGTTTGTAGAGATGATTTGTGAAGAAAAATGGAATGGTAATGAAGAGAAAAATGAAGATTCAATATGATTTGCAAATGGAGAAAATGGATTTCAATCACTATTCTCTACCACAATTAACATCAACTATCACCAACCTTTCACCAATGGAAGTTGTATGCAATATATAGAGAGGTTTAGAAGAGGCTAGAACCTCCTAGAATCATCTAGAAAGAACTTGAATTTTCTATGATATTGTATTTTGCATTTCAATTCTCACCACATGATATATCATGACAAACCCTTGCAACCTTAAAACATCATTCTGAGCAACTTTGATGTTGAAGATTTTTTCCATTTGAGGCTTGGAAGTAGGAGATATGGCCTTATGCTTGAAATGACCTATAACTTCCAAATGACCAAAATGCCCTTGGCTTGTCAAAGCCATAAGTTGAGTTCTACAAATCCTATCAAGGACTTCTAGTACTCTATAGAAAGCTAAGAAGATGCCCTTCAACATTCATGTTGACCAAGAGTTCGTAGGAATCATCCTACTAGGGCAAAAGTTGTCTGCAAGTTGGGTGACTTTCAAGGACCCAAATTCACATACCTCAGATGACCTGTAATTTGTCAAAGCCATAACTTGAGCTCTGCAAATCCTATCAAGGACTTCCACCACTCAAATTAAAGCTAAGAACTAGCTCTACAACATTCATGTTGTAGGGAAGATGATATGACAATCACACCTTAAGCTAAAACTGCCTGGAAGATAGGGATCAAACTAGGGGATTTTACACTGTCAATCCTTAGAAACCCTAGCTTAAAACTTCTCAAACTCCTCAATCATGATGAGTTGGTCTAGGAATCATCCTTATAGTATCTCAATACATCATTCCATGATCACATGGCTCTTGGATTAGGTCTCAACCTTCTCCAAATCATCAGTTGACCTAGGGTCGACCCAGTCAAACCCTAATTCTACCATTCATGGTTGAATCTTCTGAATTCTTGCATAATGATCTCTCTGGTCTTCATGATGGCTTTCAAGACATCTCATAAGCTTTCTCAAAGCTTCAAGCTCATCCTCATAGTCTCAGAATCACCTGAGGAGCACCCACAACTCTCCAGTTATGAGGCGCACAACCTTGGTTTCAACCAATTCCTCTGAGAATCTCTTGAGCTTTCTGATAAAGGTATAAACCTTCAAACACTTGATGGGTAAATAAATGTTGGTCAAATTTTGGGGTGCAACAAGTAGCAACAATCAAGCATAAATTGAATCCATCAAACATCAAGATCAATATTCAAACAATTAAATGATCAATTCACATCAAAAAAACAATTGGATCTACATTGTGAACATGCGAAAGTGATTAAAAACATTAAATCGAGTGAGAATTACCAACCTACAAGGCAGAGGTCTGCCTTGGTAATTGTTGTAAGTAAAATGTAGTGAGAATAAGTAAATAAAACCAGAGAATTCCAAGCTTGATATCAAATTGTAGCGAAATCGATAAAAATGCGATAAATGCTCCAAATGCCAATTTGCACCAAAAAGCTTGAGATGATTACTTGAATTGAAGCAGAAGCTATTTTAAATCCAAAAATCCAAGTAGAAATATAGTGGAATTGAGGTTTAGCTCAAAAGAATAACATTTTCGATGTGAAGATTGTTACACTCTAATGGTGGAACTTAAGCTTTTGTGTGTGGTTTGGTGAAGAAGACGAAGATGAATTATAGAAAATTCAGAGGGAATTGATAGAGAATAGTGAAAGTGAGAGAGAATTGAAAGTGAAAAATTGTTGAGAATGATTAAGCTTAAGTGAATATGTGAAGGTTTGCTTAAATAGAAGCTAGATTTGGAGTAGGATAGGTTTGGAGCTTGCTTTGGGGCTAGCTTTAGAGTTAGATACATCTAACTCACTGAGTCGGAAGTTGACTCAGTTAGTTATTTGTTAACTCGGTGGAAGCATCCCAATGCAAGTCCAAAATCAAATGGTTCACATGCTTGGAAACAAAGGTGTATGGTGGTCTTGGTTGGAAATGACGTATTGTAGCAAATACAAGTGAAATCTTGAAGTGTCTAGAATATTCCACATGACACTAGAACCAAGTAAATCCCAAAGAAGTAGAAGAAAAGTTGTTGTCACGAAAATGCAAAAAAGTTGCCAAATTACATGCGTTAATTAATTAACACATTTTGCCTAGCAAATGGTTAATCGACTAACATAGCCAAAACTTGTTCAATTTGGTTTGAAGCAAGGTGATATGACCATGGCTCTGATCTTCGACTATTTGCTTTGATAAATAGGCAGGGAAACCCTTGTATTTTGCTTGTATTGTTGATGTGATGACTTTATGAGGATGCAATTAATCAGGCTCTGAAATTTTGAATACTCCTACAACAAAACCACAAAGGAAAAATGTTAATGCGTATGTTGGCAATGCGAATGTGCATGCTCATGCAAAAAGACAAAATGGGAGGTCAAATTTCAGGTTACAACAGTTATCACAGGTAAATATTTAAGTATACGACTTATCCTGTGAAAATGTTGATGAAGTCTTCACGTATCCAACTTGTTATATTCCATCGTAGAACTCAAGGATCCGGGTATTGACTAAATCCCACAGCTATGGGAAATATTAGTTATAAACTTTTAACTATTTGGAGAATTGTTGTTTCCTTTATTATTTTTGGGTAATGATATAATTGAAAACGAAAGATTAGGTATTTATTCATTTTTAATTTCTCATTATGCAGCTAGCCGTTTTAATCAGAGCTAGTGAAAAAGGTCGAGTATGGCAGTCCGACCTGTTTAACCCTCTATTTTAGGCTATACGAGTTGAAATTTTGAACTTTACCGCTCAAGTTGGCTTGTTGCATGTAACCCGCTGGAAAAAAATAGGGTAGATTGACCCATTCAAGATCAATTGAAAAAGCTATTTTTTAAAAATATAAGGGTTTTTCTCTTTCTTTTGTTTTATATTACATCCTATTAACCTAATAAACAAGTCAGGTTTAAGGATTTGTTTTTAGATAATACTCTTTTCTGTTGTTGCATTTAACCATGATGACTGTACTTTTTTATAATGTAAGTAAATACATTTTGTTACTGCATGTGAACTCTATTCTTGCTAATATTTGTGATGATTAATCATGAATGACAGTGTCACTTAAACATATGTTCTTGAAAGATCCAACCCTCTGCCAACATTTGAGATAGTAATGGTGCATGTTTTTTTCTTAGCGTTTTTAGGTATTCTTTAAACCTTAATTTATCATGGGCTCTTCTTATAAATAAATCATCAGAGGCTCTTAGGAGACAGTATGTTACACGCTTTGTAATTGATTATAATTGTAAAACTATGTATTATTTTGTTGGAAATCTTACTTTTGCATGTCCTTTGTACAACCAACATGCATTGCTTCTTAGCTATTTTTCAGTTTTGTTTGAATGTGGTTGGTCCCGATGTTCCAATCACAATTCTTCATTTCTTGCTACTCAATGAACAAGATAAAGAATATATTGATAACCCAAAAGTATAGTTGCTTAAGAATTTGCAATTAATGTACATATTTTATATGGTGACATATTAACTCTACATATTTGCATTTTTCTCTATATCCCCCAGATAGACAAAGAACATGCAGAACTGGCTAATGCAAATTTTTGTACTTTGAGGAAAAAGGCTTAGAGCATAGAACTCTTACTATGCATTTTACGTGCATTACTTATCACCATGTAGCATTTATGTGCTTGTGCTTATGCCTAGTATGGGATGTTAACGGTTGTTTTAGTTTCCAACTATTTATTTTGGGAGGAGCATGTTCTAAGAATTGTTTACTACTGGTAAGAATAGCGTTTACATGCATATGATCTTGATTTAATTGACATAAATATAAGTGACATGTTTTAGTTTGTTGTATGGTAAAGTGACTTGGTTAATTGTCTAATTCTCACTATAGGCTAGAAAAAATTGAAGTCTTTATCAAATCTACCTTATCCACAAGATGTTATAATCTTGTTGTTTCCATGTGCTATCCATGTTATTGTTGGGTTTGTTTTTCAATATATATATATATATATATATATATATATATATATATATATATATATACACGAATATCGGTATGGCAATTAATTACAATTTTACATAATTTGAAATGGTAGGTCGTAAAGGATGTAACTCATGGCAATGAACCTGAAAAAACAATACCATTCTACGTTCTATATGTGATGATTTGTATAGAACATGAGCGATATTTCTCGAGCCAACTTCAAAGCAGAAGATTTTTATGGTCTTGCCTTACTGCCATCAGCAATATTTCCAATCAGGTGTTTGTTGTGTTCACCATAAACAATTCCTTCTATTTTGAATTTTCGTTGTTTTTTTTGTTCAATGTTGTGGATAGTTTGTAATTGGATACAATATGTTTTAGATATTATATAATCATTTATGTTTCTATAGTTTGATGGTACTATCACTTGAAATGGGAAGTAAATATGAAGAAAAATGTCTGCATGTATTTCTCTATTTCGAAGCTTTAGAAATTGATAAGAAAGATGAAGTTAAAAATGTTATTACAAAAAAAAAAGGAAAAATACAACTTGTTAGGTAGGATAAATATTCAATTTAAGAAAGAAATTTCTTAAGTCAGGTTTAAAAGACATGGTGCTTTATGAAAACCTACACTTTATTAGGTCAGACATTATTTAACTGATCTAATAACCTTTCCTTAAGTCAGATCTAAATCCGACTTAAGAAGTCAAAACTTCTTATGTTCGTAGTTCTTAGGTCAGACTCAGAACCGTTTTAAGAAGTCATTTTTAAGTGACTTAACAAGTGTTTTTTATACTAGTGTCAAGATCTTTGTTGTCTTCATGTTCAAACTTTTCCCATTTAATTCATGTTTTCTGGAAATAGAATTTCCACTTTACTCAAATGCAAAGAAAAGACATACTCATATTTTTTTTCCTTTTTTTTATTTTCATGTAGAATTGGACATTTGTCTAAAAGGAACCAGGATGGTAAGTGATTCATATACAAAATCCTCAAATTGTATCCATGCACTGCTAATAGTTATTTTGAATTTTGTTTAGGTAACTTTCAACTCAATGGTATATACCAAAAAGTTAAAAGAATTTGTATTGGGTTCTTCTCAATTTTGTCTACAATACTCACTTTTCTAATTCAAATTGATAGTATTTATTTCTATTTTGTTAATATTTTTCTTATGATATTGTGTATAATATGTGTGAAAGGACAATCGTTGACATGGTTGCATATTATTGCATTAAGTGTTGTTGGATCTTTTGAATTTAGACTATTAATCAATTGAAGAAAGAGGATAAAATTGATTACCATAGTTTTTGTTTTATTAACAGACTTGTTTCTCATATTTGTTGTTGTTTAGAGAGACATTTTAAAAGACATTAGAGAAAGAAATTAGACATTCTTGATCATTAACACTTGGTTCACTCATCTTCATTTTTTTTCTTCTTTTGGGTTTTCTTTTGTGTGTGGTAAATTTATGTTTTTGGATGATTTTTTTTTTTCAACGTGCAATGGTCATTGATTCATATATGACATTGTCAGAAAATCAAGTTGTTCATCTTCGTTTTTTTACATTAAGTTGTGCTTATGCTTTTGACTGTGACTCTGATAGAAAAGTCTTTTAAGGTTTATCAAGCTATCAATATCTGAAGTTTCAGAAGAACAAGTTTTGAAGACTCTGAAGACCAAGTTCTGAGGAACTGTGTCAAAACTCTAAAGACAAGGTTCTGAAGCTTCTTTCAACCAATCTCTTGATCCTTCTAAACATGCTTCAACAAAATTTACTCAAAAGCCTCTGAAGATTAGAAGATAAGATCAAAAGGTTTTACGTGACAAAAATAGTACATGATACAAGGTTAAGTATTTCTTCCACTATGCTGATTTCGTGGAGTAAGGATTGTATACTATTGTACCATTTTGTGTCCCACATTTGTAGACTGTTATGCAAGGTAACATCTCATTTATGAAGATGTCCATTATACTCTCCAACAAATCTTTTCAATCCTATATAAAGGGGACTTGGAAGAATGAATGAAGCTGCTAATTTGTGTTATACTATGATATTTCTCAACGGTTTTGTTGAACATACTATTGTTGTGAATATAGATAGAAAACACACATAGAGCTTTTGTTCGTTATTGTGTGATTATTTCATTGTTCTTAAAATTTGTGTAATCTTATTTCTTAAAGCAAATTTGAAAACACAACTCTTATATCTCTTTGTTTGAGATTGTTTTCCTTAAGAGACTAGGTTGTTAGTCATGATTCTCAAGAAGACAAATATAGGTAGTATTTGTGTGTGGACTGGATTAAATTCATTAACAGTGAACCAATATAAAAATAATTATGTTCTTTTATTTTTACTCTTGGTTTTACTTTGAGTGTTTGGGCACTAAAAAGTTTTTATCTTAGAAACTCAATTCAAACCCCCTTTTTTGTGCGTTTCTTGTCACGTTTAATTGACATCAGAGCTCCGGTTCTGGTATTAATTGCGTAAAACATCAAATGTGAAACACTATGGCAAATATTCCACCACATTCTCCTGCTATTAATGATAGATATCACTACAATGTTAAACCTTATGTTTTTTATGGAGAAAGATTTGATTATTAGATAGACAACATAAAAAGCTTATTTCTTGGTCATGACGTTGATCTATGGGATAAGGTACCAGATGACTCTCATAATCATCAAACATCTCCTCTAACTGTCTATGAGTTAAGGGATGAGGAGCTGAGGCAGCAAGGTGTATAGGGATGGTTTAAGTGTACCTAAACTTCTGCATGACGCACTCGGGCAGATGTGAAGCAGTGAGACATGATACGCAGACCAACCATCAGAAGTATAAAACTATCTCATCAAATGGCCGCGTCTAATGATGATTCACGTAGTTGTTAAAGTGCATGTCCTCAGCAACCGAATGGTCAAGATAAATTCTAAAAGGCTCGACCGCCTAGTTCCTTATGCGTAGGATAAAAGCACAGGTACGCAACATATCCTCGGTATACTCAGGCAAACTCGCCCAACCAGCGATGTGCGGGAAGTTCTGGAGGATCCAAGCCTGAAATAAAAAGTTTGTAAAACATGAATAATTGGTTGTGGTTTTGCAATTAAATAATTAAAATGACAAAAAACATTCAAAGATCAAGAATTATTACCACCAGTAGTGTCAAGCTACCTGTGACTTGCTTCTTCTTCCACAAACAACCATATCTCAACTTCGAATAAAGATAGACCAGGAAAGATGCCCCCCAATTGTACTCATGGGTCCACTATAGATCCCAGAAGTATCATAGGTAAGCAATATCAATATAAGTGGCACTCGTGTCCACAAAAATGCAAGTGCCAACAAAATAAAGAAAGTATGCTCTCTGAGCATGCGTCTTGTGTACCGCCACCTGCTCAACATCACCATGTGTCTATAATGCTTTCTCGATCTCGGCCACATAGAGCTTCCTCAGGAACTCAAATATATCATGAACATCCATGGTCTTATCCACCTCCTCCATTGCATCCCCTTGGACCATCTCCTAGATGTTGTACCATCATCTTAAGTGCCTCGTCTCTAGTCATCCTCCTATGATCGAGGAATTTCCCCTAATCGAAAGATGCAACAAACACGAGACATCATCTAGTGTGATAGATATATCATCATGCGGGAGATGAAATGAAGAGGTCTTAGAGTGCCATCTCTCGACAAATGCATTAAGCATCCCGTGGTTGACCATAGTGTAACCGGTCATGCATATTTCCTTCAGACCAAATAAGGACAGAACCGTCTGAAACCAATCCTCCTCCTATTAAGGCAATGCAACAATCTTCCTTCCGTGGTTAAAAAACTTTTGAGGATCACACTCATAAATTTTGTCAGAAATAATCAATGTTAAGAATAATTAATGTCAGAAATTATCAATGTTAACAATTAAAGTTAACGTATACAAAAATAAAGAATCCAACTAATGCTACCTCTCAATTCCAAATATGTTTGACAATGTGGTCTGTATACAGAGGAAGTAAGGACAAATCATATGGACCTCTCCTCCAAAAGTCTTTGGCTCAACATCCGTAGCAGCCCCACCCTCAAGAGGTGGCACTGGATCAACAACATCATCAGTGGGATGTGGGTCTGGAACATCAGCATCATCCATAAGAAATGGCACTGGTGAATCTTGACGCATGCGGGAGGATGAGGGAAATGACGCGTCAGATGGCAAATCCCTTCTCCTTCGAGAAGAAGAAGAAGGTGGAGTGACCTGAGGTGAAACACAAGCCCTAAGAGTAGATGACACCCTAGAAGTCAATGCCTTTGCCTGATCATAGGTAGTTGGAACCTCTGAAAGCAGTTTGTTCCGATCCCTCCAAACGAATGCGTGCTGAGCAGCCTGCCATGTCTTAGTATGTAAGTTCTATTCGCCATTATGCCTGTAAGGTAAAGTAAGACATATGCACACAAACAACACACACAAGCGAGAAAATTTAAAAGAAAAACATATTGAAGGAAGTTCTGAAGATGCATCTTCGAAAACACCATTAAACTAAAACGCTGAACAATTCCGGAGATACATCTCCGAAATTCCCTAAAGTATATGAAACATTGAACATTTCCGGAGATGCGTCTCTAAAATGTTCTGCAACTCAGAAGTTGCGTCAATGACGAATGTACCACATACAACTTAACAAAAATACGATCTGATCACTAATTTCAACCAACAAACAAGTTATACACCAAGTATAAACTATGTTACATGTAATTCCTACACATTTGTAGCCCTAATAATTGATTTCTACACTTTTACACTAAAAATCTAAATTTATTAAAATGAGAGCTTGGATTGAGTTTGAAGACAAGTGTGAAATGAGGAAGGAAGAGAGTCTGACTTAACTTATCTTCCAAAATATTCTTGAGATATATTTCTAGAATATTTCAATGTTCACTTCTATTTAGGTACGTCTAAAGATATATCTTCGAAATCAAAAAATATTTGTAAAATTTTATAGTATAATATAGTAGAACTATTAAGAGTTTTATTAAAAATTCTCTTAAGTGTTTATATAAGTAAACAATCAGTAACGTCTTGTATTTTGGACTTATGTTAAATTTTAATGGGCTTGAGTTCTAATAATTATTTTCGAAGTTTTAATTAATTAATTAATTTTAAAAATTAATTATTAATCACTATCACGTCATTAAAAATATAATATTTTTGTTTAATTATTAATTAATTTTTAAAATAAAAGAATTAAAAGTTAAATAAATATTTCAAACTAATTAATTTTTAAAAATCATAGATTAAAATTGTATTTAAGCCAAATAAATATTTCAAACTTAAAAGATAGAAATAAATTTAATTGACTTCTTGTTCTAAATTGTAGAAAATGAGGAGAATGACTCAACCCACCAACCACGGTGCCATCGGTAAAGCTTCCTTCGCCTTCAACCGTACCATCCCTACCTAGGGTTTCTCATTCTCCCTCCATCGATGCTCTACTCCAACTCACCGGCAACATAAGTTGAAGATGTTTTCGTTTGTCACCGTGCAAGGGCTTCTCAACCGCTGGAACCTCCAAATAACCGTTACGCGGCCACCGCCTTGGCCGGCGACTCCAATAAACAGCATTCGCGGAGTCGTGAAGAGTTCGGCGAAGTCACCACACAGTCGACCAAACATTTCAACTGCGCATGAAGACTGCCTAAGGTTCTGGTATGTAGAGGTTCATATGCATTTTTCTTTTTATTTCCTTTCACATTGCTTCTTTCACAAATGTGCTACTGTTCCTTTATCTACTCTTGAAAGCAGTAAATTTACCTAGCTTAGCTACTCAATTCAATTCATTATTATATGTGTTTTGAAGTTGAAAATTATTGTATATAATGATAAAAGTTTTTAAAAAATTACTTTGCTTAATATTATTATACGAAATTGGTCTATTGCTATGAAGCACAGACACCGGAAACAGGACAACGACAGCGACTCGTCGATACCGAATAAATTTAATGTAATCACAGGTGTCGGTGTTGGTTTCTGACACTGACATTGAGACTTTTTTAAAGGTGTCAGTGGTGCTACATATGGTGTAAATAGACTAGAACAAAGTATTACTACATTTCACCATATTGATGATAAAGCCTTTTAAATTATGTTTTTAATGCGTTATTTTTAGCTATAGTTTGTGTGTAGGTTTTAGTTGGTAATCCTATTTCAGGGTAATGTGTGTTGTAATGAGCTAGAATAATTTATGTTATTAGCAATTTATGACCAAACAATAGATGATGAAATGAACACCGGTCAAAAAATGGTAAAAATTATAACAAACTAAAGCTAAGCAAAAGGTGGCAAGAGACCAAGGCATCTATTCAGAGAGATAGAGGTCCTTCTTTGTAGGAGATCATTGAGGAAAGACAGCAACGGTTACTTTTTAGTGTGCACCGTATTTTTCTTTTCTTTTTGTTGAGAATCCCTGTTATTCATCATCTCAGGTATCTTTTTCTCCATTCATCATCAATCAAAAATTAAAAAACAAAAACATAATCTCTTGCTTTTAGTTTCCTTTGCAACTTCAAAAGTCAAAACAAATACTTAATTCCCAACGTCTAAGAAATTTCCATATTTCTCAATCATTACGTATCTTCTTCAACCCTTCATAGGTGGGAGAATGTATACTAATGATGTTGAGCTTGATGATCTTAATAAAATTGACTTATCGGAAAAAAAGAAACCTTGAAGATTAGTAACCCGGTTTTAAGATTTTATATTTTCGGTTGAGTATGCAAGCATCTTTATTTGACACATTGAGATTTTTACCATAACATGTCTTTTCATACATGTGTTTTTGTTTTCAGGGGTCCCAACCATTGATTAAAAGTGGTGCTTCCGGCGGCGTGTTCATTTTGGACGTAGGACTTTTTGGCCGGAACCCTAAAAAAGTTCTTATTCATACATGTATCTGTGAGAAGATAAAAAGAGAGTAGGAACAATGTCTACCCCTGATAACTCCTCGCCGGATAACTCTACACCGGATAATTCCACACCTGATAATAGCACCCCTGATGATGCCGATAACTCTTCTTCGCCACCATCACAATCTCCACCACCACAATCCCCACCACCACAATCTCCACCACCACAATCCCCACCACCATCACCACCTGCACAATCCTCTTCGCCTCCTTCAGAATCATCTCCTTCACAACCACCACCATCACCTTCACAATCAGAACCTTCTCCTCCACCACCATCATCAAACAATCCATCCCCACAATCACCAAATACATCCTTTCAGCCACCAACGCCGGCAGGAGGCCGTTCTTCGCCAGGCTCCTCTGGATCCGGAAATTCACCATCGACCCCACAAAAATCATTACCAAATTCATCATCCGAAAATTCAGATGGTAATTCCAACTACCACGATAATAATAATACCAGTAAGGCAATAATTGGATCAGCAATTGGGGTGGGAAGTGTTCTTATCATTATAGCCGTCACATGCATTTTTTTATCCCGGAGGAGAAAAAGAAAGCAAATGTACTACTATGGAGATCATCCATCTCATGGAAAAGGTGCTAAAATCACAACCCTCTTCGTTTTTCTTTATGTATACATATAGGTGTCATATATTTGCAACCGTTCTGGAGGGAATTGAACTATAAGACACACTTAATTTTTATTCCAATAGAAGTTAATTTCTATCACTATATCCTTTTTCTCTCTTCAACATTTCATATTCTCTATATTCTACCACTAACATTTCTATATATAATGTAGGGAATAACAACTATTACAACAGCGGGCCACCCCCAAATTACTATGGAGGTCCGCACGGGGAACATGTTGTTAGGTTGCAAAATGGGATGGGTCCTAACGGAATGGGTCCTAACGGAATGGGTCCTAATGGAATGGGTCCTAACGGAATGGGTCCTAATGGAATGGGTCCTAACGGAATGGGTCCTAATGGTGGTGGCGGCGGTGGTGGTTGGGGTGCACATCCTCCAATGATGAACAGTGCAGACATGAGCTCAAATTACTCTAACGGACCACCAGCTTTACCTCCTCCATCACCAAGTCTTGCTTTAGGGCTTAAAGGAGGCACATTCACTTATGAGGAATTGGCAGCTGCAACCGATGGATTCACCAATTTGATAGGACAAGGTGGTTTTGGTTATGTCCATAAGGGTATATTACCAAGTGGAAAAGAAATAGCCGTCAAGAGTTTAAAATCAGGTAGCGGACAAGGAGAAAGAGAGTTCCAAGCTGAGATTGACATCATTAGTCGTGTCCATCATCGCCATCTTGTTTCACTTGTTGGATACTGTATTTCTGGTGGCCAAAGAATGTTGGTCTATGAATTTATTCCCAACTACACATTGGAGTATCACCTTCATGGTAAGTATTATGCGCACACTAGTGTAAATTGTGGCTAAAATTTGAACTTTTATATTACGATAAAATGTGGCCAATGTAGTTGAAGTTGTGGTTACTATGCCATTAAGGAGATTTCAAAATCTGCAATATTGTGATTCTGCGGACTGCAGTTTAAAACCATTTACTATGCTCTGCTTTAGTACTGCGCACGGGTTTGAGTATTCCTTGTTAACAGATTTAGTTTATCGTCAATGCAGGAAAGGGTCGACCTACCATGGATTGGCCAACTAGAATGAGAATTGCAATTGGTTCTGCTAAAGGGCTTGCCTATCTTCATGAGGATTGTGAGATCCTTGGTCCCTTAATATTTATGATCTTTCTCTTTTTATTTTTTTTAAATTTCTTTTCTCATTCTATATATTTTTAATTTATGTTATATATATTTGCATATGCACTCAGGTCATCCTCGCATCATCCATCGTGATATAAAAGCTGCAAATGTCCTCATTGATGATAGCTTTGAAGCAAAGGTTCAACCTTTTTATTTTATGGATTTCAACTATTTTGTTTTCACCCCTCATGTTAATGAACTTTTGTTGCTTAAACTAGCTCATTAATTAATTAAGCCATCATTGCATTCTAAAATGTAGGTTGCTGATTTTGGATTGGCTAAGTTGACAACCGATAATAATACTCATGTATCGACTCGTGTCATGGGAACTTTCGGGTAATTTTTGTTTTTCACAGTTGTTTATGTTATTAATTGTATCAATTTCAAAAAAATAAAATTAAAGGTTCTTTCTTTTCTCATTATATATAACATGGTTTGCTTCATACTAAATGTAATATGTATATTTTTTCTTGCTAACTTAGGTACCTAGCCCCTGAATATGCATCAAGTGGCAAATTGACAGAGAAGTCCGATGTTTTCTCATTTGGGGTCATGCTATTAGAACTTATAACTGGGAAGCGACCTGTGGATGCCACAAATGCCATGGACGACAGCTTAGTGGACTGGGTTGGTATTTGATTTCAAATCGATGATAACTCATCTTATGATGATTTTCTTTATCTCAATTAACTTTTGGGTTATTACTTAATTGTGATATGAGCAGGCTCGACCATTGCTAAACCGTGGACTAGAGGAGGATGGAAAATTTGGTGAGTTGGTGGATCCATTTTTGGAAGGAAATTACAATCCTCAAGAACTCGCCAGAATGGCAGCTTGTGCTGCTGCTAGTATTCGTCATTCTGCCAAGAAGCGTTCTAAAATGAGCCAGGTAAACTTATTATAAATCTACCTAAACCTCATTATAAATCTACCTAAACAATTCCGTCAATACAAATTGTCATATCATCACTATTTCAACGAAAATTGTCTCTTACCAAATAGTACTACTTATAAGTTTTATATCGACTATTATAATGTGATAATATAAGCTGTTCTAAGTTTTGATTTATGACTTCTTGTGTAGATTGTAAGATCATTGGAAGGAGATGTCTCACTGGATGACTTAAAGGAGGGAATGAAAGCAGGGGGCATCGCAGCTCATACCCCTTCATCTGGTAGTTCGGAGTACGACACAATGCAGTACAATGCTGATATTCAGAAGTTCAGAAAGGCTGTGTTTAACAGCCAGGAATATGGCACCACCAGCTTCTCTAGTGGCGAAGTGCCAAAGCCATGATAATCGTTTTAACGTGTTGTTGATCTTACATGTAGAAGGAATCAGAAGGGACGAAAATTCGAATGGGGTTGCTTTTGTTTAATATGTATTGCTTCCTTGTCATGGGAAGTAATAGCATCTCATTTTATGGAGAATCCGAGATTGAGGCTCTGTTTCTGAGTGTGTTGTGTAAGGCATAATTTTACACCACTGTTACATACTTCTTTGATTTGTTCACTGTTTCTTATATTATGTAATGTAATATGATTCTTGTGTGCTCGAATATACATAGGCATATCTTGGAATGAAGTGCATAAACATGGCTATAGTCTATAGTAATATAGTACTATAATTTAGTGATAGTGCCAATTTTATTTATTTTTGGACATATGTAGCACTCTGATCCATTTCGTATATATAATTTTTTACTAAAATTCTTAATCCACCTCCTAATAATATTAGGCACTCTCAAATTTCTAAAGTGCTAAATAGCATGAGTTATTTAGTAGTGTTTTTTTTTTCAAAATTAAGTTTTCATTTTCAAAATTTTCAAATTTTTTTTGAAATATCCTTCTGATAGTTTATTTTATTTTATTTTTTATTATTTTTTTAAAAAGTAAATGTGCTAAATAGAGAGTTATTTAGTGGATGTTTTTTTAAAGGCTAGCACAATTTTTTCAAAAAAGGATTTTTTTTGACATTGAAGAATGACACAGAGAGAATTTTTTAATGCACCCTAAACACTTCTTAGCTATCACGCAAAATTATTAAAATACTTGTAATTTTTAGAAATATATCTTCGGATGCACCTATTTTTGAATAAATGTTATATTTTGGAGATGTATCTCCGAAATAATTTAAAATTTTCAACATATTCCACTTAGAAGATATTTACATTTAAATTGTTTCAGAGATGCATCTCCATGAATATTTCGGAGATACATCTTCGAAATGTATCGGAACATGTATTTCATGCTATAAGTTGTTTATTTGTGTTCAGATGAAGTATAATGTACTATCGGAAAAAAAATAGTCGTACATAATTCCAGATGGACCAAAAATGTCATACAAAAATAAAACATTAATATATGTCGAAAATGTCCTACAATCAAAATCCAAAATGTAGTAATACTGTCAAAATAAAGTACAAACCATAGTACTACAAGATAATAGAAGACTGCAACCTTTCCTCTATCTCCTCTACCTCCTCGACCATCAATTCTCCTTGTCCTCTGGTGATGTCTTCGGTACAACAATGCCCCATGTGCCTCCGTCATGATGGCATCTAAGACTTGTTTGACATCAGACCCATCAGAGAAGATACCATCGTTAATACCTGCCTACGCAATCTCCATTATGCGACAACACTTAGGCAAGACATCATCAGTATGATTTAGTTGAGCATGTTTCTCCTCTAGTATCTCCTGATGAGTTGGTCTCGACGAATCTCCAGGAGTAGCATGCACCATGTACGAATGTGACACCCTGAAGAACCATATGATGTGCCCTTCGACGTAGCTCCAATCCCTATCAATTATGGTAACCCGTGCCTCTTCTGGTACCAAATGACTCTCATAATAATCAAACATCTCCTCTATCTGCCTATGTGTTAAGGCAAGAGGAGAAGAGACAGAAGAGTGTCTGAGAATAGCCTGAACGTAGTCGAACAACTATATGATGTGCTCTGGCAGATAAAGAGTAGTGAGACGCGACCCGCAAGTCAACCATCCAGAATATAACAACATTATCTCGTCAAAGGGTCGCGTCTGATAGTGATCAACATAGCTGTTAGAGTGCATATCCTCAGCAACAAAACGAGCAAGATATACTCTATAAGGCTCAGTCTCCTGGTTCTTTCTGAGCGAGATAAAAGCAATAGCACGCGACATATCATCATTATACTCAGGCACACTCATCCAACCAGATATGCGCGGTAAGTGGTGGAGGATCCAAGCCTGAAATGAAAAGTTTATAACACACAAATCATCACTAATGACTTTGCAAATAAGAAATGAAAATAAAAAACATTCAAATAGCAATAATTATTACTATCAATAGTGTCACGCTGCCCGTGACATGCTTCGTCTTCTACATACAACCCTATCTCAACTTTGAATAGAGGTAGACCAGGAAAGCCTCCCCTAGTTGTACTCATGGATCCGCTCGAAATCCAATAAGTACCGTAGGTAGACGACGTTAGTATAAGTGGCACTATTGTCCATAAAAACCGCAGTGCCAACCAAAAAAAGAAGTACTATCTCAATGCATGCGATCTGTGGATTGCCACCTGCTTATCATCACCATGAGCCTGCTTTGCTCTCTAAATCTCATCCACATAGATCTTCCTCAGGAACTCAAATATACCATGATCACCCCATGACCTATCCATTTCCTTCCTTAGATTACCCATCAGATACTCAACCATCATCTCGATTGCCTCGTCTATGGTAATCCTTCCATGATCAAGGAATCTCCCCCTGATCGAAAGATGTAACAAAAACGAGACATCTCACCATGCAGGAGATGAAACGACGAGGTCTCGTAGTGCCATCTCTCTACAAATGCATTAAGCATCCTGTGGTTGACCAGAGTGTAAGCGGTCATGCACAAGTCCTTCAGGCCAAATAAGGAAAAAACTAACTGAAACTAATCCGCCTCCTGCTGAGGCAATGCAACAATCTTCCTCATGTGGTTAAGAAACTTTTGGGGATCATGCTCCTGAAATTTGTCATAAATAATCAATGCCATGAATAATTAATGTCAGAAATCATCAATGTCAAAAATTAAAATTAACGCGAAAAATAAAGAATACAAGTAAATGCTACCTCTCTCGCCCCAAATATGTCTGGCAGTATGGTCTGGATACAGAGGTAGTAAAGACAAATCAAATGGACCTCCTTCAAAAGCCTCTAGCTTGACATCTGCAACAGCCTCACCCTCTGAAGGAGGCACTTGATCAACATCATCATCAGTAGGAGGTGGTACTGAATCAACACCATCATCCATAAGAGGTGACACTGGTGAATCCTGACGCCTATGGGAGGATGGGGAAAGTGGTGTATCAGACGGTGACTCTTGTCTCCTATGGGAAGAAGAAGGTGGAGTGACCTGAAGAGAAGCAGCACGAGCCCCATAAATAGACGACTCTGTCTAAACAGAGGGACCTAAATCCTTAGGAACCTATTGGCTATTCTCCCTCCGAACGGATGCGCCCTGAGCAACCCTACAAGCATCAATTTGTCATATATGCCAGCCATTATCTTTGTAAGTTAAAGTAAGGCATACCATTAGTGCATGCAAATAACAAACAAGCAATGCTTTTTTTAAAAAAATACTACAGAAAATTCCGGAGATGCATCTCCAGAAGCACCAGAAAACTAAAACGTTGAAAAATTCCTGAGATGTATGGAATTTCCTGCAGAAAATTAAACGTTGAAATATTTCGGAAATGTTATGCAACCCAGAATAGCGTCAATGGCGTAATGTACCACATGCAAGGTCAAAAAATTTGTTCTAATCACCATTTTCAGCCAACAAACAACAAATACATTATGTCTAAACAATATTAGATGTGATTTATACTCATTTATAACCCTATACATTGATTTCTACTCATTTATACCAAACCTCAAATGTTTATCAAAAACTAAAAAAAATTACTTGAAATTGATGATTTTGATGAAGTTGGATGATGTTATAGATGAAGAAATGTGATATAAGGAATGAGAAGAGTTTGACGCGACGTATGCTCCAAAATGTTACAAAGATGCATATCTGTAATATTTTAACGTTAACTTACATTTAAATGCGTCCGGAGATGCATCTTTAAAAATATGAGGAGTTTACGGAAATTCACATGGTGCGGTAGAAAGACTTAAGGTGCCATAAGAAATTCACTTTATAAACTACCAATTTACACAGTATCAAAAGAGGTTTTTTTTTCTAAAAATTTAAAGCATGAAAAATAAAATATTGGAAGGTTCCTTTCAAAAATGGTCAAAATTGAAAATTTATGAGGCCCATAAGATTATTGAGAAATATAAGTTAATATTCTATAATTAATTGAAAAAAGAAAATTTTACATCATATCTCATCATTTATTCTCCTACCTTTATATTATTTTGTTGACCAAAAACGCTTTTGATCTTACCGGTTGATCAGAACCTGATATGGGTCAAAGTCAATCGTCTGTGATGCTGGGTGTGAAAGAGGATGATGGGATGTACCTGCAAGGCACTCCGATGCTAAAGTAAGAAAACAAGCAAGAGAGCGAGCAAGTACATGATATGTGTGTTTCAGGGTGAATATTGAATACCTGACCCTCTCATTTGAGAGGGTTTTTATAATTCCCCAAGGGCTTGGCCATTGGTCCCTATTTTCGGGGCAAGATAATTGTTTCCTGAAGAATAGGTAAATGTCAGAACTAGCCGTTGGGACGGGCAGACGTCCCCATAACTAGCCGTTAGCACGAGCAGAAGTGTACTTACACGCACAAGCGTCTTAGCTTTTTCTGGATGTGGAACTGTGCGTGACAGGCAAAGATTGACGGGGAGAAGTGTTATGACCAAGGGCAAATAGGTCAACCTCCCCTATTGAAGGGGCAGAAAGATAAAATTTCCACCAAAGAGGTTGGACTTAGGCAATTGGGTCGTTTTGGGAGCAGAAGTGGGTTGGGTCAATGCCTAGCCATTGGGCCAGTCCGAAACAGTAGCCCCCAAAGTCGTTGCTACCGGGCACGATAGTGATGACTTAAGGATGTTCTGCTTCTCAGGCATAGTCGCCGTGAGCTTCCTTGTGTTCGGATGAATACTTGCCCGGGCACCAGAAATATGGTTGTTGGGGAGCTTGGGATCTAGGGAGCCCAACGGTTGATGGGATCTGAAGAGTGAGGATGCCACATATGCCTCGAGCCGTGTACTGCATTAAATGCGTGATGATGGCTAGGCTAGGGTCATGATGATGCCCTACCCGCGTGTGCTCGTGCACATGCCTATCATTTGCCTATAAAAAGCGATAGGGTTCGTTCATTCAAAACTAGCCGTTGGGACGGGCAGACGTACCCGTAACTAGCTGTTAGCGCGGGCAGAGGCATAGTTACGGGCACAAGCGTCTTGACTGTTTATGGATGGTGGAACCGTGCGTGATGGGAAGAGACTGACGGGGAGAAGTGATGTGACCAACGGTAAATAGGTCAGCCTCCTCTGTTGGAGGGGCAGAAAGGTAAACTTTCCACCAAAGAGGTTGGACTTAGACAATTGGGCCGTTCTGGGAGCAGAAATAGGCTGTGCCATGCTTAGCCATTGGGGAAGTCCGGAACAACCTTCATATAAATAATTTATTAAAGGCTTAAATAGTCTTTTTGTCCCTGTAAGTTGGCGAGTTTTTAATTTTGGTCCCTAAAATTTTTTTTTGTATGTTGAAGTCCCTACATGTTACTTTCTTGTTGGCGTTAGTTCGTAACGTCAAAATTCTGTTAAAAGAATGGTGAGGTGGCTAACTGTGCGTATGTGTAATTATTTTTCTATTTTCTTCATTCATGACGTGGCTTATACAATTATTTTTTTTACCATAACTCTTTTACAAAGTCTTTCGATACGCAAAATAAAAGTTAAAAAATGTTTAAAAATTAACTACCGGAACTCTTTTGCAAAGTCTTTCGGTACACAATAAAAGTTAAAAAAATATTTAAAAAGTGACTATCGAAACTCTTTTGTAAAGTCAAAATTTATTTTTAAAATTTGACTACCAAATCTCTTTAGCAAAGTCTTTTGATATACAAAATAAAAGTTTAAAAATATTTAAAAAATTTATTACCAAAATTCTTTTGCAAAGTCTTTCGAAACACAAAATAAAAGTGAAAAAATATTTTAAAAAGTAAAATGGTAAATTAGTTCAAAATATACAAATACAAAGTTGGTATTTTTTTATATAAAATATAGGGGTATAAGAATAAAGACAAGGGTATGAGGTAAATTTTTCTTGAAAAAGACTCTTACTATTTCATCTAAGTGTTCTCAGGGTATTGTTTTAGGATGTGTTAAAATGATCTAAGTGCTTTTGGGTACTCTTACTATTACATCCAAGTGTTCTTGAGTATTTCATCTAAGACTTGGCTTTCTTTAATCATTTCACCCAAATCGATGGTGTTAGAGACATTCCAAATTTGTCTTTTATCATGTTGAATCTTGAGCGAGTGAGTGGCTTGGTCAAAATATCTACTATCTGATCGGCTGAATGTACACAACACATAATGATTTCATTTTAGTGAACATCAATCTCAACACATTTGGACCTGACATGCATTACTAGATTAAAAACTAGTACCTTAACACTCAAGTTATCACACTATATAGTTTTTTTTCTAGGTGATGGTAATGTTGTTTCACCTAAAGGGAACTAGACCAAGCTACCCTAGCTGCTAGGTTACCTAGAGGTTAATATTCAAACTTTTTCATAGATTTAGACATTACTCTTTGTTTTCTTGAGGACCATGAGATAACGGATTCCCTAAGGAACACACATTGCATTGTCATAGATTTCTTGTTATTTATACTTATGAGAGATCAATAAATGGTTTGATGTGTAGAAAAAAGTTGATTGTATTTTGAAAGTATCTCAGTATTCTTTTTATCCATTGTCCGTGATTAATGGTAAAATAGCTCATATAATAGATAACTTTATTTAGTGCAAAGTCGATATCAGGCAATGAGTTTATTAAGTGTTGTAGTGTACCTATGGTTTATGTGTACATGGTAGGTTTTTCCTTTAACTATCCTTCATTATGAACTGCCTACCAATTTTCATAGGTGATGGACATGCTAAGGCTTTATGCTTATTGATTTTTAGTAGATCACTTATGTATCTTGATTTGATTCAAGTGTATGCTTCTTACATCTCACACAGAGAGAGAGAGAGAGAGAGAGAGAGATGAGAGAGAGAGAGAGAGAGAGAGAGAGAGAGAGAGAGAGAGAGAGATGAGAGAAGAGAGAGAGAGAGAGAGAGAGAGAGAGAGAGAGAGAGAGAGAGAGAGAGAGAGAGAGAGAGAGAGAGAGAGAGAGAGAGAGAGAGAGAGAGAGAGAGAGAGAGAGAGAGAGAGAGAGAGAGAGAGAGCGAGAGAGAGATTTCTTGGTGTTTTGAAAGTCCTAATTCAGAGAGAGAGAGAGAAAGAGAGAGATTTCTTGGTGTTTTGAAAGTTCTAATTCAGTAAAGCATTTTTTAAATTGTCAAACTAGGGCCTATGTCTCTCTCCTTTAGGTCATAAATTGCTTTAGATGATTTGCATACGAGATTATGCTTAGTTGAATTCCAATACCCTTTGGATTGATGCATAAAAATAGTTTTTAAGGAAGTAATTAAGAATAAGGATGTTCAAATCCAAATCGATTTAAAAAACGCAAAACAATTAAAAAAAACCAAAATTGCAAAAGATAAAATATTATATGATGTGTTTGAATGTCATTTTGTAAAATAAAAAAAAAGCCGTGGTTGAATTTAAAATTGATTTTTCAAAATCGATCTAAATCGTATACATATATTTTATACTTATTTATTTTATATTAGTATGATATATTGGATTAATTTTCTATTCGTTGATATTTATTTTATATTATTATATGATATATTGCATTAAGTTTTTATTCGTTGATATTATTTTTTAATATTAGTCTAGCTTAATTTATTTAATAGTGTTTCAACCATAACCAATCATTCTCATTTTGTAATATTAATTCTTAATATATTATGTGATATCTTACACCCAACTTGATCATTTTTATAATGTTTCAATATTATTGATAAAAAATTATAATTCATAATTTGGATATCCAAAACCTTATCCAAATTAAACCGCGTGAAATTGAACCAGATCAGGTCATATTTTTTTAATCAGCCATCCAAAACTGTATGAATGCACTGTGTTCCACCAAGGATGGATTATTAAGATTGAAAGATAAGAAGTGAAAGATTTTTGAAGGTACGTAAATGGGATGGGAAACACTTATAAACATCTTACGTTTGTGTTATTCATATATTGAGAGTTGGAGAGATTGAAAAACACTTGAGTAGAAAATAGAGTTTGTTTTCGAAAACTTGGATGGTTATTTTCTTCAAGCTTTGAATTATAGTGAATCACATAACTTCTCTTTCGCACACAGTAGACCAGTTTGATCGAACTGGCTAAACAAGTTGTTTGTATTTTCGTCTTTCATCTTCTTCTTGGTCATGTGGATTTGCTAAGATTCTGCTGTTTTTGCATTAATTTTGCTTGAGGCCATTTTTCCTGTTGTTATTTCTCTTTACACATGAAAGTTCATAGTGTGGTTGATATGTTATGAAATTTCACAACACTAATGATGGATAAAGATGTTAATACAAACATTTAGAAATGTTAGAATGACAAAGACACGACGACCTACACAATGTTCCACCAACAAAAATGATCACCTTATCCCCCATTAGCCATTCTTCTGATGGGCTATGGACATTTTAGGATCTTTACTTACCACACTAGGAAAATCAAAATATTTAATCATCATTGTTGATTACTTCAAAGGTGGATCAAATTAGAACCATTAACAAAAATTACGGGTTATAACATCTTATGTTTGTTCGAAAGGATCGTCTTCATCATGTTTGGCATCCCTTAGGCTGTGGTAATTGAAAATGGGACAATTAATTAAACCAAATGTCCAGAGAAGGATACAAAGAGAACTTGGATCTTCTGAAAGAATTCAGGGATTGAGTTGTGATAAATGAAACCATTGTGAATCATAAAATGAAATTGAAGTATAATAAGGAAGTCATTAAAGAGTTTACCCTGGGAAATCTCTTGTTAAAAAGAGAAGATGTATAAAAAATGGCCTCAGATAGGAAACTCACCATTAACTGGGATGAACCATATATAGTGAATATCAGTTTCGAAAATGAATCTTACATTTTAGAGGCCTTGATCGGCGAGGAAATTCCTCAGTCTGAGAATGTGGCAAAGTTTAAAATATTTTACATCTAATTTGTAAGTCAAAGTTGTAAGCTTTAACATCATTAATACAAATGAACCTTTGAGTATATTTCCTAGTTTACACTATTTAGAAAGTCAAACAAACTCATGAGAAAAAACAGAAAGGAAAAACCTATCCAAGAGACGGAATTAGATTCTCTCCAGTTTTTTCTCTCATGCACTCTCTCTCTCATGTGCAATTTTGAAGTATTGATTTAATCCAATAACTAAAAATATGAAAGAAAAAACATAACATTTAAAGACGAGAGAGAAATGCATATCTATTTTTATTTTCATTCATTTTTATTATTTTTATAGTATTTATTTGTATTATTATTTTTATGTTTTATTATTATATCAACATCAGTTTAATTAAGGAAAAATTATTATACATATCGCAATTAGATTAATCTAACAATTAAAACACATAAAAGAGAATACGTAACAAGAGATAAAAATATATTTTTTTATTTTCCTTTTTTTAATCTAGCATTTAAGAAATAAAAATGACAACATTTAAACATTACATCGAAAATTGTCAAATTTTTCTTTAATTTTTGTGATATTTTTTCTTATAATATTGCTATAGCAGTTAAATCACATTAATTAAAGATATTTTAAAATTAATTAAAAAAGATTAAAATAATACTCCAATGTAAATAAAAAATTAAAAACTAAAATGCAAAACATATTTTCAATATTATAAAAAAATATAGAGTCTCATATTAGTATTATGTTCTTCTCGTCATGAACCACCATCATAGTTAAATGATTAATAAGAAATTGTATGCTTTACTTAACAAATTCAATCTACCGAAAATTATGTCGATGTCACCATAAAATTCCGTCAATCGTTATTATTAAACATCGTGTCATATTCGAAGACCATCTTGTTGCAACCGTCTATAGTTATTGGTAATGAAAAATACACATGTGTACAAGTCGAGTCTTAGGAGTAGGCAATCAAGACCACCATCTAGGACTTCAATTTTTTTATTTATTTAATAGAACCTAATTGTTTTAATAGAAAAAAATTAATTTTAAAAAAAATTAATTTTATAATATTTAAATAATAATATTTGTTTAAAATTTGTATTAGTTAGTTTAAAAATAACTCTTATAGATATAAAAAAACGCATGACTTAATACACAACAAAAAACTTGATATTTATTTTTTTTATTTTTTTAAATTTTAACAATACTTTTTTAAATAATTTTTGAAAATATATTGAGAAGATTACATAAATATGATATTATCAACGAAAAACAAATTTTAACGGAAAATCAATTCTAAAAATTTATATAATTTTTTTCCATCTCAAAAACTCATTACAATTTTAAAAAAATATATAAATTTTACTAAAATGTTATTATTATGTTAAAAAGATTTAATTTTAATTTTTTCTTTTAAAACTCAAGATGTGTTGGGTCGGCTTTGCGATGTGCATAATAATTTTTTTTAATCAAATTGTTGTTATTTTCAATTTTAATCAAACGATTGATATAATACTAGAGATTAATTACTATACACTGTCAATGTAAAAAGTTTTACATTGCCGATTCATTACTATCATCTGTTTGTCTTACTTTATAAGTGATTAAAATAAAAGTCAAACTCTTCTGAACATCTAATGTCTATAATTAATTGTCAGTGTAAAACCATTTTACACTGACAGTGTATTTCAACTAAATTTATAATAATAAAACATTAAAATAATAATACAAATAAATACTATAAAAATGATAAAAAATAAAAATAGATATGCATTTCTCTCATCTTTAAATGTTATGTTTTCTCTTTTATGTTTTTAATGGTTGGATTAAATCAATAGTTTAAAATTGCACATGAGAGAAAAAATTAGAGAGGATCCAATTCTCACACAGAAGGAATAAAGACAAACACCCAAGGAGTGTCTCCAAAATGGTACGAGAGCCTTGTTCAAATTGATTGTACACCATTGAGATGAACAACCTATGTCAACGATTAACTCTTTCTTGAGTTTATAATGCACGAAAAGAGGTTGAGCACGGGCTCCTTTGGTCTGGAGCAAACTTACATGAAGTCACGCTCATCATTACAAACATAAATAATGATAAAGCATCACAAACAATATACAAGTTATGGATCAAGAAAAAGTCCATGGTCTTATATTTAAAATACAAAAATAAAATAAAATAAAATAAAGAATAACCTCCACGGTCCAAAAAGTAGACTATAAAAACAAATATAACCAAGAATAATAATTTGGAGGGAAGAACAATTCCTCTTTAATTATTGACTTTTCAATATCAACAACCTCAATTTTTAAAGGGACCTTGAGGTTGAGGAAGACAACTTGTTAAAATCCTTGTTAAAAGCTTCTTGAGTTGTACCATGTCGCGGTGCGAATAATGACCATGGGCGTTTGCACGCTCGAGATGATAACAAAGTCACCACCAAACTTTATTTATTCCAAAAAGAAGGGGAAAATATTGATAAAACCCTTCAAATAAAAAATAAAATGGTAGTCACAACCAAATTCAGGTTCGGGAGTCAGTGATGCAAGGGGAAAGTATTAACACCATTCACATCTGTTATACTCAACGAGAATCATTTAGTTAGCTTTATGAATTAAATGTTAGCTTTTGTTATTTATTTCTTCTAGTTATTATAATTTTGAGAAGATTGCGAGTCTTACTCCTACATATCCTCGGGTGCGAAAAAAAGAAAAAAGAACTAAAAAAATAAGTTTTTTATTAGGGTGCTTGACAAGATTGCGAGTCTTGCCCCTACGTATCTTCAAGTGCAATGAGAAATTCAAAGCTACGTAGTTCTTGGCAAGACAAATATATATTTGAATTTTATGTTATAATGCCTGGGAGGCATTGAATCTCACTTCTACATATCCCTAGGTGCGATGGGGAACTCAAGGCTACGTGGTTCTGGGTACCAAATATTTGTGGATTAGTCGATTTTAGCGAAAGGTATTTGGTCGCATTTAAGCGAAAAACATTCTCTTGCTACCCAAAATATGGAGAAGTGAACATTGACATCGCGTCAGAATAAACAACATAACTTGGAATCTCACATAGTTATGTTCTCATCGCATTCAAGCGGAAAGCGTTCTAACTTGCGCATGATAGAAATGAAGCTTTGTTTGCATCACCTTAGAATGGTCGAAACATATTTCGTTTGTGAAAAGTTTTGATATCGCACTAAGGCGGAAAAGATAGGTTTGATTTGTTAAATTATTTTTTAGGTGGAAGACAAGTATTCAGACAAGCAAACTATTACAACTTGTATCCAAATACTCAGGGATTATGATTGAATATTGCGTCAAACTAATCCTTTTTTAATCCATTTTATTGCAAAAATGTTTGAAATACTTACGACAGATTTTAAGCGAGAAACAAATACTCGAGCGGGCAAGGTATTACAACTTGTACCCAAGTATTAGAGATTAGGGTTGGATATTACGTCCAACTAGTCCCTTTTAATCCATTTTATTACAAAAAATAATTGAGGCACATTCGATGATTTTAAGAGGAAGACAAATACTCGAGCAAGCAAAATGCCTAAGTATTCGAGACTAGGATTAAATATTACGCACAACCAGTCCTTTTTAATCTATTATTATGAAAATGTTTGAAGTAATTAAGTTAGATGACTTTGATTTTATTTTAAAAAATAACTCGATGTTTGATCAAGCGTATTGATTCACGTTTCTGAAAATGGTTTGTGAAATGGCTTGAAAATGTTTTGATTATGTTTTTGAAATGGTTTTGAATCGATAATGAAATGGTGAAAAATAGTGAAAGGTGTGAGTTGTAATGCAAGGTCACGAGTTGCAACGCGAGGTCGCGAGTTCTATCGCAAGGGCACAAACTCTTACGTGGAGACGTAACTTGATGCCACAAATTATACGAAATACAATGTCGCGCGTAAATACACAACAAATTGATAGGATAACAATGTGCGCGCGTGTGTGTGTATATATATATATATATATATATATATATATATATATATATATATATATATATATATATATATATATATATATATATATATATATATATATATATATATATATATAACGATCATGACCATCACAAATGATTTGAAAAGTATATGTGCACGTGTTAAATTAAACGCAACGCAAGGACGTGCAATACGAAACTGCGAAACATAGAGTTCCCATAGATGACACCACTGTTCCGTCTGAGAACCAGAAATGGATGTCCTACCTTCACAAAACCCCAAAAATAATGAGAGGTGGATAACTGTTGATCATGAACTGTGGCTCCGATCTCCTTTACATCGACACTCAATTGACCTGCATTATTAGCACTCACGTTCAAGTTAGTTCGAAATTCAAGATGAGTAAAAAAATTAGAAATAAGAGATTGTGTACCTTCTCATAAGGTGTGAACTGTTTTTATATATTGAATGAGTAGATTGAACTTAAATTATTTGAGTCTTGGTCTATTAGACTTTTTAACCGGTCCACAACAATATGTTTCTTAAAATATTTTTAAAATGGTAAATAGATTTAATCCGCCAGAAGATTTTTTTATGGATGAATACTTGACAATTATTTCCAACTATTATTTGAAATTTGAAATTGATTAATTAAATTCATTTATTTTGTTGATACTTTGTTGAGATTAATTACTATGTGTTTTAGTGAAAAAAATTTAGACGGTTAATTTATCATTATCATCCATTTGTATTATTTTTTGTGTGATTAAAATAATTTTTTTTTAACATCTAACGTCTATGATTAAGTAACCGTTTAAATTTGATACTGTCAATATATTTTAATTAAATTCTTTGTTTTTTTTTATTTGTAAAAATATTTTAACTTATTAATGAATCATTGTAGCGAAAGAGAAAACAAAACACTAGTTAAAGATTTTGCATTTTAAAAAATAATAAAAACAATAATTTTGATATTTGTATTGTTTCCATCAGACGCACATGTAATTGTCCACTTTAAAAACTTATAATCTCTTTGTTGTTAAGTAAAATTAACACTAACTTTAAAACTAAAAATAAACAAAATTTCATAAAATATACCTGGCATTAACCATTATGTAAGCATTTTTTATTTTATGTTAGAGAAAATGGATGACGCGCCGACAGTTTAAAATATTTTATACTATCCATTAAGAGCATCTTTAATGGGAGTAAACTAAATGGATAAACTAAGATACTTTTTGTGGGCCCAAAGTGATTTGTAGGATTTAAAAAATTTATAGTTGATTTGAGTAGTTTTTACTTTAATGGTGGTTGTCTATAAGAAACCAAAACTTGACCCCACATTTTATATTTTTTATTCAAGTTACCATTAATTTAATTATTTTAATTAAAATACATATAATTTTTTAAATAAAATTTACCTTAAAAACTTAAAAACAATATTAAATATATTTTATTATAAAATTAAAAATGATACAAAATTCACAACAATAATACATAAAAAAATTACATTTTCATAGGAATATAATTATAATAAGGATTCGATTGGTTGAGATTCATTTGATAAATAAATAAGATTGGAAATTGAAAGAAAAAAATTTAGAAGTAAAACTGTGTATAAAAAAAATTAAAATTTCTATAGAATTTATAGAAGATAAAAAATGATAATATAACTCTTACTATTTTCAAATATCATATTCTTATTTTAATGTTGTTATTAATATTAAATAATATTATAATAGGTTTCACATAGTTAACGTTAACTATATAGATAATGAGAACTAAATTTTAGTTTATTTGGATGCCACGTCATCTCTCTTATAATGCAAATTCCTTATTACTAACGTAAGCTATAAAGAATTTTGGTTTAACAACGCTGCGTTAAAGTTGCTCTAATAATAACTATGTATTTCGCTAAGTTATATTAAATTTTTTTAAATATTTATATAACATCACAAAATAATATATTTTTATTAAATTACTGTGTAAAATATTTTTATTACTGTAAACCTTTTATTTTATTTTTTATCTAACTATAAGCTAAAATTTGAGATAGAGAAAAGACAAAAACTACTATGAAGCTTGGCACATTTAGTCTTTTTGATAGAATGAAGCTTCGTAATGAAATGATATCTTCTTTATGAAATAATCTTTGTAAGTAAAAAAGTTTACAAATAACTTTTTGAATCATTGATCATAAATTTATAAACTAAAAAAAAATGAATTTAATTGTGCCAAATTCCGTGGACGGGTCCAATGAAGCTTCCTTTAGAACCGTTGAGATGGCATTTTCTTTACTAGCCTCTCATTCTATAAGGGCGAGAAGCATCTAAATTAATGGATTATTATATATCAAAACAAAAAATGAAACTTCATATTTAAAAATAAATAAATTATATTTTTGGTTTTAGTTAAGATATTTTTAAGTCTCAATAAATGTTGGGTCACCCACCCTGTATGAATTTTAACTGGTGCATTTAATATAGTAAGACTTTTCCTTTTATAAGAAAATGATTATAAGGTTCCATATAATCCAATTTTCATGGTTGTTGAAAAAATTTAATATTATGTCAATTTAGTAACAGCATTAATAACATGTCTCTTTATTAGGTCTATGGCTTTTACAGAAGAGAAAAAAGTGGATTTAAAAACATGTATAATGTGTCACAAATATTTTATTTTCATTTAGTAATTTAATAATCTTAAATTTATTTCGAAATAAGTTTAATATCGGCCACAAATCCTAATTCAACCGACTAAAAGTCAATAATAATAAAATCTATGTTCAGACGAAATCTATTAAATAATTAAATATAAGTAGAAGAATATTATATAAAAAGAATATGGGTAAGAAGTAAAACACAGTTAAGAATTTTAGAAATTTCCTTGCTTAACCATATGCTAAGTTAAAGGAAAAAACAAAAATCCAATAGAAAAAAGTTGAGAAAATTGCTATACACATTGCTCTTAAATCTGATCCTATCATTTGTCCTAAGTTTCTATCTCTGGGTTTTCACCTTCCAAACATGGCTACTGCAAGAACATGGCTGATCTTGTGTGTCATTACTATGATCTGCCATATGAGTTTAGCAGAAAGAGTTTTGAAAGAAAAAGAAACAGTAAATCATGGTGAGAAAGAAGCAAAAGGATTTCTAAAAGCAATGGCTGATTTCTTATGGGAAAGTGGAAAATCTTCTTATGAACCTGTTTGGCCTGTGAGTGTTTCTTTTGTGTTTTGGTTATCTATGATGTTTTCTTTTTGTATAGTTTGTTTTACATGGATTATGTTTAATGTAGGAAATGGAATTTGATTGGAAAATCATAGTTGGATCCATTGTTGGATTTTTGGGAGCAGCTTTGGGAAGTGTTGGAGGTGTTGGTGGTGGAGGAATTTTTGTTCCTATGCTTGCTTTGGTCATTGGCTTTGATTCCAAGTCTTCTACAGCTATTTCCAAGTGTAAGTACTTTTTTATCGGTAGTACTTCAGAGCGCGCACCAAGTATTTGTCAATATTAGCTTTGATTTGATGAATGTAGGTATGATTATGGGTGCGGCGTTGTCAACTGTTTACTACAATATGAGGCTTAGACATCCCGCGCTAGATATGCCGCTTATAGATTACGATTTGGCTTTGCTTTTCCAACCTATGTTGATGCTTGGAATAAGTATTGGAGTTGTATGTAATGTCATGTTTGCGGATTGGATGGTCACGGTTTTGCTTATCATTATATTCATAGGTAATGTTAATGTTCGAGATTCCACTTTGAGTTTGAAATGATTGTGTTAGGTTGAGTCTTAATTTGAAGATGAAAGTGATTAATTGGTGTAGGTACATCAACAAAAGCATTGTTGAAAGGCATAGATACATGGAAAAAGGAAACAATTATGAAAAAGGTAAATTTACAATATCAATTTTTAGATATAAATTTTTTGAAGTTAAGTCTTATTGCTTCAATCTTTGCTGATAAGATTACTGAGCTACTTTGAATTACAGGAAACAGCCAAACGGTTGGAAGAAGAACCAAAAACAGGTGGTAAGTTCCGAAAAGTAGTTTAGTTTATAGACATGTCATAGATTATTTTCATAAGTTCTTCCAACACTTACACAAATATTTGTTATAAGATGTAATCATTATTTATGATGCTTATGCAGAAGACTACAAGCCCCTACCAAGTGGCCCTGCTGGTATAAAAGACGAAGTGGTAATGGCAACGGTTTTTCAAAATCGGTTTTAGAATTTCTTTAATAACTTAAGTTGCTTTGTTAAAATTTATAGCTTATTCATGCAGGTCCCTTTGCTAAAGAACATTTATTGGAAAGAATTATCACTCCTTGTGTATGTTTGGGTGGCTTTTCTCATTGTTCAGATTGTTAAGGTAATATATTAATCTATAATCATTCAGCTTAAAATTTTTCATTTTTTCTTAAATATTAAAGAATGCACTTAAATGTATTTGTATGCAGAGATACACCAAGACTTGCTCCATTGAGTACTGGATTCTTAATTTCTTGCAGGTAAAGTAATCTCCAATATATTTTAGTATCATTATGAACTTGCTTAATTTTAATGACTAATTAGTGAAGTTTGACTTTCCAATTGATTAGGTTCCTATTGCTATCTCTGTTGCACTTTTTGAAGCTGTGTGTTTGTACAAAGGAACAAGAGTGATTACATCAAAGGGGAAGGAAATTACAAATTGGAAAGTTCATCAAATTTTGTTATATTGTTTTTGTGGAATTATAGCTGGTATGGTTGGAGGGTTGCTTGGTCTAGGAGGTGGCTTCATTTTGGGTCCACTCTTTCTAGAAATGGGAATTCCTCCTCAGGTAAACTCTTCACCTACGAAGCGCGTCGACACTGTAGATTGTGCTCTATTTTTCATATTTGCAAATTAGTCCTTCAACTTTTTGAAAAGTTTTAATTGAGTTGTCTGATGCAGGTAGCAAGTGCTACATCAACATTTTCCATGCTTTTTTCATCCTCCATGTCAGTAGTGCAATACTACTACTTAGATCGCTTCCCCGTGCCTTATGGTAAACATTTTGCTAGTTATTTTGTTGCTAAGTCGACATCAACAATGGCGAAACTAGTTGGATATTGGTTATTGATTGTATTTTTCGAACTTTGTTGCAGCTTCATACTTTGTTTTGGTTGCAACCATAGCTGCATTTGCTGGTCAACATGTTGTAAGAAAGATAATTGCGATCCTCGGTCGTGCATCCATTATCATCTTCATACTAGCATCAACCATTTTCATAAGTGCAATCAGTTTAGGTACTTTCTATGGTTTTTGACTGGAAATTCATATTAATATGTTTCCTTAAAAGATGTTTAATTATTTGAGATATTCTTCTGTGTTGCAGGTGGAGTAGGAATAGAGAATATGATTTTGAAGATAGAAAGCCATGAGTATATGGGGTTTGAAAATCTTTGTGCTCAATCTTAGGTGTGTTATTATGGATGAAGAGAAAAACATTTTTCAAACTTGCCATGTGATATATTTATAGGTTACCTATTCCATTTTCGTTCAAGCAAATTTGGAAAGATTGTGTAAAATATTGTATTCCTTAATTTATTGTGTATTCTCATTATTAATGTTAAATTTTTAACCTTGATTACTAAAGATAAATCATGTTCATTGAAGACAAACAAATCAAGAGGAGACACATTACACACAAATAAATCATCTCTATAAGTTTGAATTGGCCAATTCATATTACACATTAATAAGATCAATATAACAATTTAGAGTATGTTTACACATTGTTAAATCGGTTATGAACACATGGTATATAGTAGAAAGATGATAGGTAGAAGATGATGTTGTAACTTGCTTTTAATTTCAGTGAGTTATTAAATGATATTACAACACTTATATTTGACTTGTTGGTTAAGTAATAGATTCAACCAACTTAACTAACGAATTAATTAGTTAAGCCAGGAACAAACATGTTTAAGGATTAACAAACTAACACACCTTCATTAATCGTTAAACCTAAACATTCATCAATCACAACTGTTCTCTTAAAAGTACAAATATATCAATCTTCAATGCCTTTGTAAAATCATCAGTAAGTTGCACTTCACGCCTCATGAATTCTCTTCATAACTTGCTTTCTTATGAGGTGGAACCTAATCACTATATACTTGCTTATTTCATGTGAAATTTGATTTTTTACTAGATTTATGGTGGATCTATTGTCAATCATGAGTTTCAATGCCTTATGCACTTCACATTTTGGCTTCTTCATCAAAGAGTTTAACTAAATTGGACAAGAAGAAAACGTGTCAATTATATACTTTGTTCCACATGAGGATAATGCAATGACAAGTTTATTCATTATACTTAAACATATAATATGCAGTATTTTTCTATCAATTATGTCTCCACACTACTCAAAATTTGAATATCTTATGTAACATGGATTCTTTTCTTTTACCTTGCTGGAAATAACAAGTCAAGTTTCATTGTTTCTTTTAAGTACCCGAGTCTATTGTTGACGCACAAGTACCTCAATAAGCCTACAGTATTCTTATGAATTGTTTGTCTACTCCATCTTTATTATTGTATTCATCAAAATTTGCATTTTTTTCATTTGAATTTGTTATTAAGTTGCAATCAGTCATTTCAAATTTGTCCAAATAACTCCCTCACATACTTCTACATATGCATTATCATGTTTTCCTTGACTTTCACAAGTTTCATTTCAAGGAAGTATGAGAGTTCGGTTAAATCAGTCATCTCAAACTCAACCTTCAATTTTTCTCTTTAAATTTTCAATATTAGATGAATGATTTTTAGTGATGAGCAAGTCATCGACATACAAACATATTGAAGGAAAATTGCGATCTAAACGCAGCGGAAAACAAAAATTTCCTTTAGTGATCCTTACGAATGAGCATGGTCAGTGATAGAATCGTTACCTCTTTGTGGCGATTCAGATCTTTGATGCAGCGATCACAAGCGTTGATGAAGTGCAACGCCTCTACTCAGTCCACACGAACAGCTTCCGGTCACAGTGCTAGCTGCTTACGAACGGAATTATTTGAGTGAGAAAGGAGAATCAAAACGAAATTGCATCAAGTGAAAGCTTCATCACAAGGGTTCCTTTTATAGACTCTCTTGTGGGATGCGGGCTAAAACCCAATTCACATGATCCATAATAATATTATATATTATTATAATAACTATTATTATAATAAATATATTTATTTTATTATTATTTTATAACCATTATAAAATAACAATAATTATTATTATATTATCCGAATTTATATTTTTCACTTAAGTGCACCGTACCTTACGGTGTTCCTTTTTGATTTCTCTATCTCTCATCAAACTGTCCTTATGTGTGTGACCCTGTAGGATTTCGTAACGTTGGTAATTATATTAAATTATATATATTTAACATAATAAACAGTAAGCGGTATCTAGCAACACATCACTGCTACCCAAGTCACGAAAATGTCATGTGATCTGACAAAACCTTTTTCGTGATAATATATGTTTGTACAATTACCCTTTTGCCCCTATGTCTATATTGAACACAAGGCATACACTGTGTCATCCTTGTCCAGTTCAATATTGGGCCCTTAGACATTTCTCCTGTTATGCAGGATTGGCAAATTCCATCTAGGACACTCATGTCCCTCAGCATGCTTCGTGGAGTGCCCATCAACTGTCTTTATGATCATCCAGTTACGGATAATGTTTGATCAGCAATAAAGCACCCGACTCTACATCTAGGGTCCATAGTGGTTTCAGGTCGAAGGGTGGTAATACACCATTATCATCATGAGAATAACTTATGACACTTTGCATAACATACTATGTAGTATTCTCATAGCGGGTCAATCCGGTATAAATATTACTCCTAATATTTATACCTATGTCAAGACTTGATAACTCTTTATCCATGATCCATGAGATGTGATCATCAGTCTATCTTCATAATAGTCTCAATGCTTTTAATGTTATCCCACTTTGCAATAAAGCTTGACTACGGATATTTTAAGAATAATGTCTTTATGTTTAATGGGATCTCATGATTAAGTCACACTTAACATTTCATTAAACAGACTAACTATTCTAGGGACTTTATTATTCTGAAAGACAAACATAATAAAGAAATGCCTTTTATTATTAAACGAATAATCCGATACAAGTACCAAAAAATATTGGCCTCTAGGGCTTACACCAACACATATCATCATAATACTTGAGTTGTTTGAACTATGAACATAGACATCATACTCAATTTTGCATTTTTTGAATCGTTGGATCAAAAATTGATCAATTTTTTTGCATCAAGCTCTAGGGGTCTGTTGTAGTACATACAAAGCTTTGTACAAATTGTACACCATGCGATCCTTGCATTTTACTTCAAATCCTGGCGATCGAGTAACAAAATTGTTTATTCCAATAGGCCATTTAAAAATGCATACTTGATATCTAAGTGATTGATGTACTAATTCCTGCTACAAGCTATTTCCACAATTAGTCTCTTTGTCTAAAGTTTTGCCACTTGAGCATGTGGATCTATGTGTTTGTAGGAACAATGGTTTACAACCGTTAGATTATCATGATGGTTATGATGATGAATATATCAACGACATTATGTGAAGTATTCATCTGCCAAGAAGAAGAATTGATCTAAATTTTCTTTGTGAGATCAAGATATCAAGCCTAATTCAATGATGATATCACCTAAGGTCAAATCGTGTTCGATGAAGTCTTTTGATGATCTCATGTTCAGTGATCCTTGATGATGACGTCTATCAAAGAAGCAATATTAAGTCTCATCGGTTAGAACAGATGCATCCCGGATGAAGTGCTCAAATCAATAATGAATCAAGTAAGGGATCTTAAAGCTTAAAAGCTAAGAAAGAGAGGAAGTGTGAAATATTGGTTGATCCTATACACGAGTGATGAGTTTAATTTAATTTTATAAGTATGATTCTCAAAATATTAAGGTAACTCACTCTTAGATTCAAAAATGTTTTTAAACCACTCTCGATTTAGTAAAACACCTTTAATCTTATGGAAAGACTATTAAGATTTATGTAGAGTTGAGTAAGGAATGTTCCTAATCATTTGAAAAGTATTTTACATTGCCTAATCGATTAAGGACTCAGTCCAATCGATTAGAGCAAGACAAAAGACTTCTTAATTAATTAGAATTATTCTTAATCGATTAAGTCACACAATTGTTGTATGATTTCTTTTTTGAAATTAGAGTTGTCATCTTTTTGAAACCCTTAATTGATTAACAGGTAGGTTTAGTTAATTAAGTTATTAAAAAGTTCATGAATTTTTTTTAATTTTGAATCAATTTTCACCTATAAATAGAGAGTTTCTTCTCGTTTCTTTGGTACACCAGAAAACGAATATTGAATTATTCTTTCTCATTTCTACTTTATTCTACTTCATTTTTTTCTCTTTTCATTGAAAATTTTCTTTGTGTTTTAAGAGTGAAAAATATTTGTGAGAGTTGTTCTAATGTTGTAGAATTATTGTAATACACTCAAGAGGTTATTGTCTCTTATGTAATATCATTAAATAAAATTGTTGTTTGGTTCTTAATATTAACTAGTAAAAATATGTTTTTGGTTATTAAGATCATTTAATAAAAATCCCTATTTGGTTGGTAAGCTTAGTCTGTTAAAAATTCTGTTTGGTTTGGTGATTATCATGTCAAAATCTCTCATTTGGTTTGGAGATTAGCATATAAAAATCTCTTATTTGGTTTAGAGAGTAGCCTATTAAAATCTCTTATTTGGCTCGTGTTATTAGCCGATTAAAATCTCCATTTGTGTCAAAATCTCTCATTTGGTTTAGAGATTAGTATATAAAAATCTCTTGTTTGGTTTGAAGAGTAGCCTATTAAAATCTCTTATTTGATTCGTGTTATTAGCCAATTAAAATCTCCATTTGACTGTTAGAAGGTTCATCATATAAGAAAAAAATATGGCTAAAAAAGGAAACAACACATGGGTATTTTTTTATAGCTTTTAATCGATTAAAACATGTACTATTCAATTAGTCCAATCCAAAATAGAACATTTTTATTTTCATTGTCACTCGATTACTAAAGTACTTAGTCGATTATGAGGTGTTATACATTGATTTGATCGATTAAAAGTGACTCTTAATCAATTAACCAGTGTGCTTAGATTTCCTACTCTTGTATTATTAACAATCAACTAATAAAAAATGAGATAAAATGCTAAACGCAAGATCAAACGAGCTTTCACACTTTTACATCTTCAAGATCACAACTTCAAGATCGCCATTTTACACCTTCAAATTCCTTTGCTTGAATTAACATTATTTAAAACTTTGAATTCAAACTTGATACATTTGACTTATGATATTTGTGATTGATTCTTTCTTGTTCATTATCAATAACCATTGGAAGAGTTGTCATCATAAAAAAAATTGACGATATTACTTGCACATCCCATAGAATCACAAATGTATCCTACCAATTTCATGCTCTTGATTCATTGAGAATCACATCTCTGTTGATGTGTACCTTTTGAGTCACAAGATTGTACAAATGGTATGCTCCTATTGAATGGTATTCTTCGAACACCATGATATCACTTTTGTCATCCAACTTACTCCTTTGATAAAAAATATATTTGAAACATAGAGAGTCAATCACTTTTAGATGCTCCAATCTTGGTTTTCTTCAACTCCAAGTATTGAAATTAATTTTGTAACATTGAAACCAAATCTCTCTCTAGTATCGAACCAATTATATCTAACATCAAACCAATTTCCCTTGATCGAAACCAAACTTTCAATGTCAATTGTTAGCATAACTATTACTTTTTTTGTCCTGCAAACAATATTATGAACACACATTATAATAGAAAGATGCTAGGTTAGAAAATTATGATATAACTTATTTTTAATTACATTGTTACGACACTTATATTTGACTTGTTGGTTACGTAATAGACTTTGCCAACAACCTAGAAGCAAGCATGTTTAAGGATTAACGAACTATCAAAATCTTATTTTAAAATAAAATTAGTAAACCATCACAATAGTTTTAATACGGAGGATGCTCTCAAATATATCTAAAAGATTAATTTAATATTACTCACATCAACTTTTTTTTTAGTATATGTGAGAGTATTTTGATAAGATGGTAAGAGATATCTTATAACTTAATCATAATAATAAAGAGAGCTTGTTGTCTATTATAGTCCTTTGTAACTCAAGAGATTAGTCTTTATAATTGTGCGGAGGTATAAAAATACATTTTGTTAGTCTCTTAATATAATAAAATCGAATGACATCTTCCTTTAAATGTCATGTTCGCCAATATATAGTAATGAATCATTTAAAAAAGTATATGTAATTAAGTGGTAAGGGTTTTATTCTAACTTAACCAGATGAGATCGTTTGTCGTTCATTGTAGTCCTTCTCCGCTTAAGACATTTATCGCTGCAGTTGAGTTGAAAGGATTAAAAAAACTCTTTTGTTAGTGTCTTAATATAATAAATCATATATAATGTTCCTTGTTGTGAGAAAGTTTTTCAATGGAATGGAAATGTATTGGGCGTATGGAAGAACGACCTTTGATTCACTTTCGAATTGTTATGAGAAGAGAGAATGTGAGGGGTACCATATTTCATGTCTATAGGCCCCCTCCTTTTTATAGGAGTTCTTTTAGGGTTTATTGCCCTTTAATCTTTATCTGTACCGTTTAATTGCCATATGGCAAAATATGATTTATTCTATCTAATAGTCCTTCTTTTCTCTTTCCTCTGCTCGACTTGAGTTTTCTTTAGAATAGGTCTGGTCGTACCTATTTGGTCCCGTTATCCTCAACTAAATTATAGATATTTATCTCCCGACATCACCATATAGACATCACTTTTGTACGCAAGTATATTTCTTTTGGGACCTTGTCATTTTGTGGATCATCTTTTTTCATTGGATTATCGATCAGGACCGAAATTAAACAAAGTTATTTTCATTAGGCTACTCATTAGGACTTGATTAGATATGAACATTTATAGAGCATAAGATTGCAAAAAAGGAACATAATGATTATATAGGGTTCAAAAATATTTGTGCTCAATCTTAGATGTGTTATTATAGATGAAGAAATAATACAATTTTCAAATTTGTCACGGGATATTTATAGCTCACCTAATCCATTTTCATTCAAGCAAATTTGGAAATATTGTGTTAAATATTATACTCCTTATCTTATTTATTTTGTATTCTGCAATGGCTGGCTGCATTATATTTTTTACCTTCTCAATACTATTCAATATTGGCTAATTCATATTATACAATAATAAAATCAATATAAAAAAAATTGATTTGCCATATAAAAATTGGTTTTAATTAAAAACTATCATAAACTAAAGTGACTTATCTTAAAACACATCTAATTTATGTCAAGTTCGTTCAACGATAAATTTAAAATTTAACTATATAATCAAATCCAACAATTTATTAGAATAATAATTTTATGTTATTTGATACATATAAAAAAATGTTTACAGAATATTAAATCCTTCAGCGCATCGTAAATGTGACTTTTTTTATGTGTAAATAATTTTATGAACATGCGTTATAATAGAAAGATCATAGGTAGAAAGATATGTTGTAACTTATTTTTAATTTCAGTAAGTGATAAAATGAGATTAAAACACTTATATTTGACTTGTTGGTTAAGCAAAAGACTTAATCAACTTATCTAACTAACTAACTAGTTAGTCAAACCACTAACAACCTAGGAACAAATTAACAAATTAACACACCCTATTAATCCATAAACCTAAACATACATTAATATCAATTGTTTAAAAATAAAAATGTGTTGATCTTGAAAGTCTTTGTAAAATCATTTGCAAGTTGCATTTCAGTTGAACAATATGTAACCTCATGCATTCCTTCTATGACTTGTTCCGTAATAAAATGGAATCTAGTCTCTATATGCTATCTCCTTTCATTTGAAATTAGATTCTTTGTTAGATATATGATTGATCTATTGGCAATCATGAGCTCCAATGACTTCTTCACTTCATATTTCAGCTCGTTCATCAAAGAGTCTAACCAAATTGTTTGACAAGAAATAAATGTGCAAGCAATATACTCCTCTTCATGTGAGGATAATGTAGGGACAAGTTGCTTCTTTGTGCACCAAGATATGATTGCATCATTGTATTTAAACACATAATTTGAAGTGTTCATTCTATCTATTTATTCCCCTCACTAGTCAAAATATGAATATTCTATCAAGCATGCATGCTTTTCTTTCACCACAGCCAAAAATAAAAAGTCACGCTTCATAGTTCCTTTTAGGTAACTGAGTATTTTCTTTCTAGCCAGTAGATGAGATTTCATGGGCACATTCATAAGTTTGTTGGTTATGCTCATTGTATAGCATATTTCAGGTATGCTACTGCGTAAGTACCTCAATAAGTCTACAGGTTGCTTATACTACCTCCGTCCCACAATGATGACCCGGTTGACCATTTCACGCAGATTAAGAAAAAAGAATAATTGAAATAGCGAGAATGATAGTTTTACTAAAATACATGTATTGGGAATGATGAAAGTAATATTAATTAAAGGGTAAAATTGTAAAAGATGCATTGGAAATTGAAACAGGTCATTCATTTTAGGACACTTTTTTATTTCAAATGGACCACTTATTATGGGACAGAGGGAGTACATGATTGCATTCACTCTTTCTTCATCACGACATTCATCAAGATTTTGCATTTATTTCACATGAATTCGTGATTGTGTTGCAATCATTCATTTCAAATATGCTCAATAACTCCCTCACATACTTATGTTGATGCATTTTCATGCCTTCCTTGATTTTCACAAATTACATGCCAAGGAAGTGTGTGAGCTTACCTAAATCAGACATCACAAACTCAACCTTCATTTTACCCTTTAGATTATCAATCGTAGATGAATGATGACCACTAATGAGCAAGTCATCCACATACAAACATATCATTGTGTTACTTGAGTTTTTGGAACTTTACACATAGACACCATACCTAATTGCGCATTTTTAAATCCTAGTTGGATAAAATATCGGTCAATTTTTTTGTTCCAAGATCTATGGGCTTTCTTTAGTCCATAAAAATATTTGTGCAACTTATACACCACGTGCTCCTTGCCTTTCACATAAAATTGTGTCGGTTAAGTGATAAAAATTATGTCTTCTAATGAACCTTTTGGGAATACAGACTTGACACATAAGTGATAGAGGAATCAATCCTACTAATAGTTATTGCCCTGACTAGTCTCATTGTCTCAAGTATTGTCACATGAATAAAACTTCATTATAGTCAATGCAATATACATGCAAGAAGCCTTTAACCACTAACCTTGCCTTATGTTTTGAAATTATACCATATGGATTCATTTTTACCTTAAAGACCCATTCCACATCAATATTTGTCTTCATTTCAGATGGATTAACCAACTCACTGGAATAATTATTTTTAATTGATTTTAGTTATTCAATCATAGCCTTCCTCCATAACTTACTCTTCATTGTCTCATCATAGTTGATTGGCTCAACATCATTTAACTGAGAAAACTAATTGAGTTCACCTTCATTACTAAATGCATTATCAGGTAATAGCTTAATTACAAGACTAATAGGGACTTGGCTTGTTCTCTTTGGCCTCACATGTGTTTGATCTTCTCTTGTTCCATAATTAGCTAGTTAAGTACCTTCAACATGACTTTCTTCATCTGAATATTCACTTTGTCAAAGTTCAAGGAAATTGTGATTGAGATTACTTATTTTCTTCGATGTATCCTACCAATTATATGTTTGTGATTCATCAACAATCACATATTTGTTGATGTGCACCTTTTGAGACATAGGATTACACAACTTATAGGCTCCTGTTGAGTGATATCATATGAACAACGTGCTTTCACTTTTTGTCATCCAACTTATTGTTTCTTTGATCAAGTGTGTGTTTGGAACATAGTGAACTAAATACTTTTAGATGCTTTAGACTTGGTCTTATTCGACTCCAAGCTTCCTAGGCACTTTTATCTCCAACTTATTGGTTGAACACTTATTTAGGATACAATTATTTGTGTTGATTGCATTCCCGCATAACTTTATGATGCATGTTCTTATGTTTTACCGTACTTCTAGTTATATTAGTTATGATTTTGTTTCTTATTTCTACCAAACCATTGTGTTGAATAGTATATAGTGAGGTGACTTCGTGTGATATGCCTCGATTGGTACAAAAAGACTCAAACTATTTTCCTGTGTACTATGCACCGATGATGAGAAAAATATACACAAGAAGGGGGGGTGTTGAATTATGTAAAAAATAAAGTTTACTTCTTTTTTTAAAGTTTGTTTCAGAACCTAAGATGTCAAGGTCAGATTATGATCCAATTAAGAGGCTGAATCAGATCAGAGTCTAACTTCAAAGTTTGTTTGCACAGCGGAATGTAAAAGCAGAAGTAAATAAAAAGACATACAATGTATCATGGTTTCTCTCAACCCAAAATTAGTTTAGTCCCCTTGCAGCACAAGATATTTTCACTATAATCAACAGATTACAATTTGCTCAATCAAACTAGAAAGAGACTTTTGATCAAGCCCTCAAGCAAGATACTTCCTTGCCTAAACAACCTATTTAGGACTTCCTGCTCAATCCCACGGAAAGAGACTTCTTGCTCAATCATACCAGATCGAGACTTCCTGCTCTACCCTCGAGCATGAGACTTTAATGCTCAATTACACTGATCGAGACTTCCTTGGTATGCTCTCAAGCATGAGACTTCAATGCTCAATCACACTGACCGAGAGTTACTCTGAGCACAAAGGCTAGAGTCTCAGATTCTCTTGACAAAGAGTCTGGTATTAACATTGTGTTTATATGTATCCTTCTTAGTTAAGCAGATACACAAAGGTTTTACACTCTTGAGTATAATACAAATTGATTGCTCCTAAGTGTAGAAGAATAAAATTTTCACTCTTCTTCTCTTCTTGCACAAATTTTCTTCTTTGTTGTGTCGTTCTGTTGATCTTCTTGATCATATCCATATATTATTTCTTCAAGTCATATGTGAATATGTCTCACTCTACTCTCACACACTTTCTGGTTATATTTCTTTTTAAGTGTGTTTCTCTCACCTGTATGTTTTGTGTACACAATCTCTTTCTCTCAACCCATTTTTGTGAACTGGTATCACAATCTTGTGAACACAATCGCGTATTCTTCAACCCCAATTCATTCACTAGTTTGAATGTTTTCAATCTTCTTCTTATATAGATGCTGAGAATATATATGTTGAAGATTGAAACTATCCATGGTACAAGTATTCGTTGAAGATCTATATCTAGAGCATGTAAAGTGAGCTATAAACTCAGCTAGCATAAAGATGTTAAGAGGAGCAGAGCAGAGTTCAGAACAGCTGGATAGATAAGATCCTGACAACATTACTTTTTGCTTATTAGATATAAAGTAGTGTACCATTGTCACATGATTTTCTTTAGATAACTTCTGACCGGAGACTTCTTGTAGACATTTATTGAAGCTCGTTCTGAGTCATTGTTATCTTTATACTTAACTTACTAAGTCAGAAACTTATTATATAATTAGTTAAAGCATGATCAGAAGTTAAAGTATGCCTTCAAAACCTAGTTGAAATGAGACTTCAGAGTTTTGAGATCACATGTTCTAAGCTTACCTTTATCAGAGTCTTGATTAAAACTAATATGGATGAACACTTTTAGAGTTGTTGACTTGATACATACAAAGTCCCTTTGAAGCAGAATCTTCAGAACTCCTGTTGAAGTGTGTTCAGAAGATGCAGAGTCGTTTCTTATAATAGAGTCTACTTGTTTCAAACGACTTCAATCTTCATATCTTTGTTCATATTTGTATTTCAAGTAAGCTTAGGTTCAACATATGAAAGATTTGAGTTGACTTTTTAGAGTTTGAAGGCTTGGTTCTGATCCTTCAGATTCAAAACAGCTTTGCTTCTCTTTAATGATTCTTCTAAGTGATTAACTTGATTTATATCAAATTTAATATCTTTTAATTGCACACTTTAACAACCATTAGTAAACCTTATTATTCTTTAAATACTGTGTTATCATCAAAACCTTTTAAGGGTATGAAAAAATCTTGTTTTAACATGCACCAACATCAATTCTCAATACCTTTTTGTGTTTTTCATTCTCCTTCTCAGTTAAGGTTTTAATTTTCTTGAACATTTGAAAAGTCTCAGTCTTGAGCCTGATGGTATACAACCACAACATTCTTGTATGCTCGTCATAAAAGTAATGAAATGTGTACTCACACCTAGTTATGGTACTTCAAATGGTCCACATATATTGGATTGAGCAACTTTTAATGCACCGTTTAACTTTTTTGGCATGTATGATGTAAAGGACGATCTGCTTTTTTTCCCTCTTAAACACGATTCACATAACGTCTAGTTTGCATTTAGTTAAAGTAGGCTAGATACTAGGTTTAATTCACTAAGACTTCTAAAATTCAACTGACCATACTTTATATGTCAAAGCCACTCAAGTTCATCATAAATGGTGCTTGATTAATACAACTCATTTGCAATATGAATGCTACATTTGAATGTCTCGTTATTTGACAATATGACATTAGTACTATCTTATTTTGAAGACCAAAAAGTTGCAGTTAGTTACCATTCATGGTAATAGAGAATCCGCTCTCAACCAATTGCTCAATGCACATCGAATTTCACATCATACCAGATACATAAAGTACATTTTATATGACCACATTTTTGTCATTCTCTCTTTTAACGACATTGTCACTTATATTTTATGTTGCAAGGTGACTTTTTTTTTTGTTGATATTATGACATTGGTCAACTTTCACTTTTGAAACTTCTTTTGTCTTTCTTCTTGAGCTCCTTTTTAAGACTATTTATCTTCATCACTTGAGCTAGGCTATTTCATCTAACTTCTCAATTCCTCTATCAATCACTATGAGCTCATAAACTTCTAGAAAGCTCTACAATTCCTTAACCTTCATGTGTTTTTACATCTTTGAATTCCTAATTTGCCACCACTTTAAAAATCAAACTCACTTAAAGATCTCATCACCTTTTCAATTATTTGTTGATTATAAATGGACTCACCATAAGTTTTCATTTGATTTACCACAAATATCAATTTAAAAAATTAATCACTTACCTTTTAGTACTTATCTATGATATCCCCATGCATTCTTAAATCATACCAAATTACCAATAGATATTTTTGAAAAAATTAACTTCAAAGAATATTACTACTAAGATAATTTGATTGAAAATTGTGACACCAAAAATGCGCATGTTGAATGCAATGAACAGAGTCCTCCTCAACCTTCGCCACCCTCTACTTCCACTCTCCGCCACACTTCCATCAACACGGTAATTCATTTCTTCCAATTCTCTCTTTCTCCACTTTCCATTCATCATCTTCATCATCATCATCCTCACTCTTACCTAATTCCATTTCAGATTAATCCATTCCAACATGCATCACAGCAATCAACTCCCACTTTCATCATTTTCCACTTCCACCAAAGCTTCCAACGGTGAACGCGTCTACCTCTAACTTCATCTTTCGCTTTTTCTTTCTTACACTAATCACAACACTTCAAATTTTCATTTAATTTGATTTTTTTAGATTTAGATCTATCGACGAAAACATGCGTTCCGTGCAATTCGAAGGAATTGAAACCTATGACAGAAGATGCAGCGCATTCTCTCATTCCTCAGGTTCTTATTATAACTTTTTTTTGGTTATTTCAATCATTTTCAATATTTTCTGTTATTCAATTTTGACATTATCAGGTTTCCGAGTGGAATTTGGTAAATGAAGGCGGTTCTTTGAAACTGAGTAGGTCATGGAAAGTTAAATCTTTTAACAAAGGATTGGAATTTTTCAGAATTATAGCTGATCTTGCTGAAGCTCAAGGTATTTTATTTATTTATTTATTTAAGTATTATTGATTTGATATTACAGCAGAAAATGTTACTATAATGCAGGTCATCATCCTGATCTTCACCTTGTTGGCTGGAATAATGTTACTATAGAGATTTGGACTCATTCTGTTGGTATGCATTATTTATTCAAATTATTTAATCTTATGTTCCTCTTTGAAAATAAAATATATGAAGATTGATTTTCTATTTATAGATATGTATCCATTATTCCATCCGTTCAATTAACGCCGCTATACAATATATTTACCGTGAATACTTAAAGACAAAAAAAAAGTACTTAGGGGTTTTGATTTCACTATTTTTCTTGTCTTGGAAAACCTAAGAGGTATATTGTGTGCTATGGATTTTATAAAGAATGTCTATGGATTTGGGAAGATTGATACGCTTTTCATTCAAGCTATGATACATTTTGTTGCTTCATACCATAGCTATTGTAATTTCAATTTTTGTAGCTTATATACATATATGATTATGCTAGAGATATGTTATATGGTAGAACATTATGGTGTCGCTTGATTCATATGTAGCCAACCTCACTTAGGGAGTTAGGGGGTAAGGCTTGCTTGTTGTGTATACGTATATGATTATGTTACAAAACCACCTTTTACCAACATATGCATTAGGAAACCTCAGAGAGGAAATTAAGGAGAACCGAATAAACTGATTTATCAGGTTGCATGTCATACAATCAATGGAAGTTGAGTTATTTATGTAAGGAAATGAAAGAGTGTGTCAGGAGATAAAACTAATCCATGTAGGTATTAGAAAGGAGATGAGGAAAAGATAGAGGAGGAAAATAAGTAGAGAATAGTAAGGTATGGTGAAGGGTCTATTGAATACTCTCTGTTACCTTTTTCATTTTCAGACTTTATCATTACTTGTAAATCTACCACAATATTATTTGAAGAATAGTAGCGTGTATACTATACCCTACTTAGAGCGTTTTCATCCAGTTTATATCAGCTTATCTTTAAAAATATTGAATAGCTCTGTATTAAAGTTAATTGCGTTGATAATAGTAGTAGTACTATCTACTACATTTGATTAAAATAGATTAACCATTCATGATTAATGGTCATTTTCCGGCTTATTCAGGCTTGAACAATCCTTCCATTTTTGTGTGTTAACTTCTTCCCAGAATTTCCGTTTAATGTTATTTTTCTTGTTTTTCTACTGAGCACTTGTTCTTTTTTGGTTACTTTTTTGCTTATATATGAGAATGGCGGGAGTACATATTATATCCACAATAGAACATCATTTGAAGTGATCCATGTTCATGTAGGCGGGCTGACAGAGAATGACTTCATACTTGCTGCTAAGATCAATGAGCTCAATGTGCATGGCTTACTAAGAAAGAAAGCCTCTTGACTGAATCATCAATATGAAGAAGAAAGTGTAAATATATCTAAAAACAATTATCACCTAGAATTATTATCTTCTGTTCCAATGATGTTGTTCTTCACTTTTTCATGCTATTTGAAGTATACTAATGTTGTATTTTTCATGTGAAAATGGTTTAAAAACGAAAGATTCTTGAGTTTAATTTTGATTGTTTGATAAAACCATACTACCCACTGCTCACAGGTTTGAGCACGGCAAAATTTATTTAAAAAAAAAAAAAAAAACTAGTCCTCTTGACATATATGATTGAGCAAGTCAATTTTATTTATCGAATCAAAATGTGATTACAATATGGTAATTGTGACCTTTAGATTGACACAGAATTCTGAGGCAATGATTCATATAGATTTTTATACACATTGCATTCTCAGTGGAGAGAGAACCTTACCACTAAAACAATCTTTTTCCAAACAGACATGATTACTTTTCTTTTCATGTTATTAGATACAAATGTGTACCATTGTAGGCAACCAAAATGGAACAGTGGAAGCATCCTCTAATCAACTCTCGGGGTACCAAATCTAAATACAGAACAAAATTTAGTATCATCTCAAACTTGCTTGAATTTTGTAAGCAAGCCTTTCACGTTGTGCAGGTCAGTTCTTCACCAACCATTATTCTTATTCTGTTTTCACGACAAGTGACTTAAAACCATCGCTGTTAGTGGTCACGTTGTTGGATTGCTTTCCCAAAACCATTCCTCCATACCCATATTGTTGCACAACTAGCACAGATGAGTCCGAACCAAAATTTTGTGATGCCAAAATATCTCCTATAACTCCAAGTTCTGTACAGTCGGACCAGTCTAGTAAACTTGAAAAGACCCGAGAGCTCCTACGATTCCCTTGTCCAACTATGTATAAATCGCAACCAAATTTGTCTAGCTCATTGAGGACTGTGGGAATATCTTCACCTGAATGGACATCAACCTCTGAATAGGTTATAGAATCATTGTTATTTACCGCTGTCAGTCTAAATGAATTCACACACTCATCATCCAACTCTTTCTGTTTCTCACTATCCATTACAACAAATAGTATGCCATGTGCTTCAGCATGACTTGAGGTGTCTACTTCTGCAGCTTCATCAAACAGGAGCATCCGAACCACTGATAATCGGGTTCCTGGGTGGCCCGCCATCCTCCATGCAACAGCTAATGCTTCCCGGTCGTCAGGACCTCCAACAAAAATCATAAGAATGCGAAAGTTCGTTTTCTGTAATGACCCAAGATCACGATCAACATAGATTCCCACAGAGCAAGGTGCACTTTGCATCACATTCAGGTTTATATCTCTGTAAGCGACATTGGTTGTTTCAAGAGCACCTTCTGAATTTAGTTGTTTGTGGAATGGAAGGATAATCAAGCTTGTGTGCTTTTCATTAGCTGAGTTGTATATGTCCTCGTGAACGGTTGCATAGGCTGACACAGCATGTAAGGTTTGAATCCTGACAGCATCATGTGCATCTCCAAATGCTTCAAAGGTATTTTTAATGTTTTCTTGCTCTATCTGGGTTCTTGTAAGATTTTGTGCTCCAGGTTGGCTATTAAGCTTCTCCATATGAGCAGCAACAACTGTAGCCGCACGTCCTGTGAGTTCAACCAGGTAAAGTGCAAAAACATGTATAGGTGAAATTCTAGTGGCATTGAAAGTTTCAATGAGGCTGATAACGCCCGTGGCCTGGCGAATATTGTGAACACATGCTAGAACCCTGAGCTCTGCATCTAGCCTTAGCTTTTGTATAGTCTTTAGCTTGTTCTGCTCGAATCTCTTTCTAGGCTTGTATATGGCATTGATGGCGGGAGACACCACTACAGTCATTAAAAGGACTGCAGAGGTTAAAACAGCATAGCTTGGTATCGATAGAATCTGCAATCACACATATAACAAATCATAGATTAAATTGCTATCATTTTGATTTGTGAGCAATTAAAATAGAGTAAATAAAAAGTTCGAAATAGATTAGTACTGATCTATCCCAAGCACTGTTGAGCATTATCAATGCAATGGCACCCTTTGTATTGAGAAGCATTCCTAGAGCAAAACCATCTTTAGAATCCATGCCAAAAAAGAATGTGGCAAACAAAGTGCTTAAAATCTTTGGAACACACAACAATAATATAACCAGAAGTGTATAGGGCCAATTTGGCTGGTAGAAGATGGATGTCACCATGAGTCTCATTCCACTGCCAGAAAAGTACTGTGGCGCCAACATTGCGCCGCCAAAATCGTCAGTGTATGACGCCACCATGTCAGCAAATTTACCATGAGGTAAAATCAACCCAAAAATAAAAGCCCCGACAATGTCATGTGTGCCAAGAGCATCTGTTATGTGTGCACAAAGAAAAAGCCCCATAATCACATAGAGTAATTGGCCTTCATCCCATTCATCCATTTCCGTCTTGCGATCAATGACTTTTACAACGATCGGACGCACCACAAAGATGCAAATGATAGCAAAAAGTATGGTGCTTAACACAGAGTATATTGCCATTACACCATTAACCGAAAATGGAACACATATCGTGAATAAAATCCAAGCATATGTGTCACTGATCATAGATGCCGTTAATGCAGCCTTACCAAGACCAGTATAAAGAAGCTTCAACCCAGAAAGGGTATGAGCTATAACAGGAAAGCCAGTGACAGTAAGAACTAAAGTCCATAATAGATAAGCATTCATTGTACTTTCTTCAAGTAATGCTCCATCGCCATTGGCATAAACTTTTCGATGTAGAGTGTATAAAGCCGGTCCTATCACCATAGGAAATACGATCCCGCAAATTGCAATGGTTGCACCTTTCTTATTAACATGTAAAATAGTATCCAAGTTCATCTCCAAACCACTTAGGAATGCATAGTATATGACCCCAACATTTGCTATAACTTCAGCATTGAGCACCCCAGTCATAGGAAAAACAAATGTGAAAATTTCTGCATATCTCCCAAGTAATGGTGGAGTTAGTAGAAAACCGACCTACATTTGTAACACCCACAAATTATCAACAAAAAAAACATATAAACATACAAACATGTTTTTTTATATATAAATGCTTACAGAAATACTTACAGATATATATGAAACGAGAAGAGTTTGATGAAAGGGTTTATAAGCAAAGAAGAACATACGAGATAGAACTACGACAAAGACAATTTGAATGGCAAGAACAGGGAGTTCAGTTTGTAGAACATTGCCAGTTTGCCATATTCTACTTGGATTAACAACATTTACTTCATAACATGCAGCGGGCACAGCAGAAGCCCCCATGGTTAATTCTTACAATTTCAATTTGTTCTAGTGGTTTCCTCAATTTACCTCTTTGATTTTGGACTTTTATTTGTATCAATATAAGAATCCAAATATAGGATAAAACAAATTATAACTGTAATTTTTTGTCAAAATAAAACTATATTTATCTGTTTTGAGGTGGCGTTTACCTTCTTATATTAGTTATGATTTTCTTGCTTTTCTATATTTATTCAGTTAATTTACCCAGCAACTATGACACATCCAAACTACTTCTTCTTCTTTTTTAGAATTAGTTGGTCAACTCATTTTTTTACTCAATTGGTCATTAAAGTTAATTCTATCAACACGTTAGTTATTAGAATTAAATACATTTTTGGGAAGAAAATTAAGTGGTCTGTACTATAGACATAATTCATAGAAATTATTTGGAAAATATATATACAGAAATAATATTTTCTAATAAAATATATTTTTGTAAAATCCAAAATAATATATATATATATATATATATATATATATATATATATATATATATATATATATATATATATATATATATATATATATATATATATATATATTTATTTATTTATTTATTTATGTGATAATACCCATTTTCCCTATCATATAAGGTAAATTTAGAAAAAATGACATGAAGATGGTATATTTCCGTCCTTGTCTACGAAGTGCTTTCTGAAAAATTTTGTTATGTAACATTGGTGTGATTGGAAGAGTTGAATTAAACACAGAGAGAGAGAGAGAGACACATGTGAGAAATAGAGGAGAGAAAAGAAAACATTATGGACCCACTTGTTTTATCTTCTCCTCAAACTACAAAAGAAATGGTGATATTCAATTCTTTACTCTTTTTTTTTTCTTTCACTCAAAATTAAATTTATTTTTAAATAAGGATGTTTTTGTCATTTTAAGATTAAAAACACTTGTGAAACTATGAAATTCTGTGTGGAGTTAATTATTTGTAGTCGGTTGATGATTTGTGCTAAGTGGATGCAGATGGAGCTATTTAACATTATATAAGGATAAGATGGTCTACACTATGTAGCACTGACATCTCTAAATAAAAATATTGTATTTGGATCAAACTCTACTCTCAACAGGGATAACTTCGTATTTTTACAAGAGTTGTATATGGTGTAGTCAATGTCTGTTCAAGTATATAGAGTTGAAGACGTGTGTGTGGTAGTCGAAGTTTGTTCTAACATGCTTTCGAAATATGTTAGCTTGTTGTTTAAGTTAACATGTCAAATTGTGTCAGCTTGTTAGACCAGTTGTTTAGTATGTTAAAAGTTAGGGTTTAGTTTTCTTATAAATTGCATAGTAGTCATCATTTCTCCATCAATCTCTGATAATCCTAATTAAAGTGAAAAAAAATGGTATGGTTGAATTTCAATTGTAAACATTCTTCCCTAATGTGTACTTGAATCAAGAATCCAGTTTTTAACCACTTTGAATTGTCTTTCTCTTCTTCTTCTTCTTCTCTCTTTTCTTATACTTTGTGGATTTCCTATAAACCAAAAAACTAATCATACTCTGTTTTATGGACATCGCATTCACAAAAAATTAGTGCAGTGAGCGTGGAGGAGAAAATATCGTCAATAAAGTATGAGATTGAGAAATTCACCGGTGTGAATAATTTTTATTTATGGTGCTTGGAGATGCAAGCTCTTCTAGTTCAACAGAGTTTGTTAGAGGCGTTAAAAGGATCAGAGAATATGTATGTTTCTCTAACAGAGAAGGAGAAGACGACGATAATCGAGAAAGCCCACAAAGCCATTGTATTGAGTCTTGGTGATAATGTTCTTCGACATGTTTCGAAGGAGAAAACTGCAGCTGGTGTGTGGACGAAACTCGAAGGTTTGTATATGACGAAATTGTTGGTCAATCGTCTCTACCTGAAGAAAATCTTGTATTCATTCAAAATGAATGAAGACAAAATCTTGACTGAACATCTTGATATGTTCAATAAGTTAATTCTTGATTTTGAGAATATTGAGGTCACCATCAGTGATGAAGATCAAGTGTTGTTGTTGTGTTTTTTATTAAGATCCCATGCTCACTTTAAAGAAATTTTCTTGTATGGAATAATGTCTCTAAACTTTGAAGAAGTTTAATCAACCTTATACTCGAAGGATTTAAACGAAAGGAAATAGCAAAAATCATATCCTATTGGTGAAGGATTGTCCATAAAAGGAAAGTTCTCAAAGAAAGATGGTAAGTATGAGAAGAAGAAGGGTAAAGTTCTATAAATTTTTTATGGTTGTAATGCTCATGCTATTAGGTATTATCATTTGTAATAAGGAGGAACACACGTGAAATGTGTGCCCTGATCGACTGAATAATCACGGTGGAAAGGATAATGGTAATACAGTCATTATGCAAGATGATTATGAATCATCTGATGTCCTGGTGGTTTCAAGTAGCGATTCTAGCAAGGAGTGGATTATTGATTCAGGTTGCACTTGGCACATGACTTCAAACAAAGATGTGTTTGAGAAACTATGTGATCAAGATGGTGCATCAGTGTTGCTTTGGAACAACAAAGCCTGCAAAATCGCACATATTGGATCTGTAAGATTCAAGCTCCATGATGAGACAATAAGACTATTGACTGATGTCAAACATGTACCTGAACTTAAAAGGAAATTGATTTCTCTTGGTGAATTCGATAAGAAAGAATATGTGTTCAAAGGAGAAAAAGGTATCCTAAGGATAATGGAAGGGTCAAAGGAAGTCTTGAGAAACATCAAGTGGCAAGACCTATATACCATTATGTCTAAGGTTGTAAGTGGTTCAACAGATGTGGAATCTACAAAACCCGTGCCGAAGACTGAGCTATGGCACAAGCGACTTGGCCATATCAGTGTAAGAGGCTTGGTTGAACTGTTAAAACAAAATCTGCTATGTGGTGACAAGGTCAAAAAACTGGAGTTTTGTGAACCGTGTGTATTTGGTGAATTATGTAGGGTGAAGTTTAGCAAAGGTAAACAAAGAACACATGGATCCCTTAATTATATTCATGTTGATCATTGAGGGCTTGGAATAAATCCTTCACACTCAGGTGCAATATATTTTCTATTCATAGTTAGTGATTGCTCACGAAAGTTATGGATATTCATTCAGAAATCTAAGGATGAGACTTTTGAGAATTTCAAAATTTGTAAGACTCTGGTCGAAAACCAAACTAGCAGGAAGGTCAAGAGGTGAAAAACCGATAATGGTCTTGAATTTTTAAATGAGACTTTTGACAGCTATTGTGTTGTGTCAATTATAAGGCATAAAATTACTTTAGATACTCCCTCACAAAATGGTTTTCCTCAAAGGTTTAATCGAATCATTCTAGAAAGAGTGAAGTGCATGTTGGTTAGTGTTGGATTGAAGAAGGTGTTTTCAGCTTAGGCTACTGCAACTGCATCATACTTGATAAATAGGTGTCCCTCGACTGCCTTGGAGATAAAGACACCTGAAGAAGTCTAGTCGAGACATCCACCTAATCTCAACAGACTTAGAGTATTTGACTGCTTAACTTATGTTCGCATTAGGCAAGACAAGGTTGAACTTAGAGCTCTGAGATGTTTGTTTCTTGAATACCCTGAAGGAGTTATAGATTGTGGTGCCTAGAGTTAGGTCACAGAACGCGTATCACAAGTTGAGCTATAGTTTTCAATGAAGCAGAAATGACGTTCAAGAAAACTGGTGATGTTGGTCAAAAGACAGCGATCTCTGCAGAAGATCTATAATAGAAAGAGATTCATGTTGAGCTGGAGCATAGTGATATTGAATTGCATACCCCAGATGAAGTTGAAGAATAAGCATAACTTGTTGACGAAGTTGAGGAGACTCATAATAACTACCTCCTGGCATGAGACAGATCGAGAATAGTCATCAAGCTATCTTAGAGACTCGATTATGTATATCTCATAGTTTTTGCCTTAATTTATGCAAGTGAGGTTTTTGATGAAGAACCTAAAGACTACAAGGAAGCTGTAAGGAGTCGAAATAAAAATGAATGACTGAAAGGTATGGATTATGAGATGAAATCTCTTCATGATAATAACACTTGGGAGCTGATCGAGAAACCTGCAAGGACCAAGTTAGTCAGTTGTAAGTGGACTTTCAAGGTTAAGGAAGGAAACGAGGGAGGGATGTTGAAGCGATTTAAGGAATGATTGGTTTCTAGGGGGTCACTTAGAAAGAAGGCGTTGAATTCAATTATGTGTTCTCACTTGTTGTAAAGCATAGATTCATTCGAATATTGCTTTCTATGGTGGTGAAGTTTGACCTATAACTTGAACAGATGGATGTGAAGAAAATTTTCTTGTATTGTGATCTAGATGAAACAATCTAGATGAAACAATTTTGATGAAGCAACCTGAAGTGTATGCAAAAAAAGGCAAGGAGGATTATGTGCAAGTTAATTGAATAGGTCTTTGTATAGCCTGAAATAATCTCTTTGACAATGAAATAGGAGATGTGTGACATAGTAAATACTGCTAATAAAAAGGCAAGGAGGATTATGTGACATAGTAAATACTGCTAATAAAACACAAGTAATATAAAGAGTCGATGATGGTATCAGAGATGTGTTTGTTACTCTTACTTAAGTTTCAAGAATGAAATTTCTTTTTCAGAAAAATAGTAATGTAAGACCAATAGTCTTATCGTATTAGTGTTTACTGAGTAGGTTTAATACTTTCTAGTTGTCTGTTAGTTAAGAAAATTTGTTGTAAGTAATACTCTTAGGTATAAATTGCATACTTTCATGTTATGATGTTTCTAAAAGTGCTAAGTGTTAAAGCATTAATGTATAGGATAATAAATAAAATTTTATTTACATATAAATGAATCAGCTACAAAATCTACATACAAAAGAAAACCATCATTCTTATTCTGATTTCACAAAAAGTTTTTTACTACCATCCTCATTAGTACTCACATTTTTAGACTGTTTTCCTAAAACCATTCCTCCATATCCATATTGTTGCACAACCAGCACAGAAGAACGTGAACCAGAATTATTCGACGCCAAAATATCCCCTATAACTCCAAGTTCCGGACAATCACACCATTCCAACATATCTGAAAACACTTGAGAGTTTCTACAATTACCTTGTCCAACTATATACAAATCACAACCATATGAATCTATTTGGTTAAGTATTTTCGGAATATCTTCACCTGAATGAACATCAATCTCTGAATATGTTATAGAGTCATCGTTGTTCACTGCTGTTAGTCGAAATGAATTCACATATTCTTCGTCTAACTCCGTTTGTTTCTCGTTATCCATTAATGCTGATAGTATACCTTGTGATTCAACATTATTTGTGCACCAAGATATGATTGCATCATTGTATTTAAACACATAACTTGAAGTACTCATTCTATCGATTTATTCCCCTCACTAGTCAAAATATGAATATTCTATCAAGCATGCATTCTTTTCTTTCACCACAGCCGAAAATAAAAGTCATGCTTCATAGTTCTTTTTAGGTAACTAAGTATTCTCTTTCTAGTCAGAGATTTCATGGGCACATTCATAAGTTTGTTTATTATGCTCATTGTATAGCATATTTCAGGTATGCTACGGCGTAAGTACCTCAATGAGTCTACAGGTTGCTTATACTCCCTTCATCTCACAATGAGTGATCCGGTTGACCATTTCACACATATTGAGAAAAAAGAATAATTGAAATAGAGTGAATGATATTTTTACTAAAGTACATGTATTGGGAATGATAAAGTAATATTAATTAAAAGGTAAAATTGTAAAAGATTCATTGGAAATTGAAACAGGTCATTCATTTTAGGACACTCTTTTATTCTAAATGGGTCACTCATTATGGGACGAAGGAAGTACATGATTGCATTCACTCTTTCTTCATCACGACATTCATCAAGATTTTGCATTTATTTCACATGAATTCATGATTGTGTTGCAATCATTCATTTCAAATATGCCCAATAACTCCCTCACATATTTATGTTGATGCATTTCCATGCCTTCTTTGATTTTCACAAATTACATGCCAAGGAAGTGTGCGAGCTTACCTAAATCAGTCATCACAAACTCAACCTTTATTTTGCCCTTTAGATTATCAATCGTAGCTGAATGATGACCACTAATGAGCAGGTCACCCACATACAAACATATCACTATGTTACTTGAGTTTTTGGAACTTTACACATACACACCATACTCAATTGTGCATTTTTAGATCCTATGGGCTTTCTTTAGCCCATAAAAATCTTTGTGCAACTTGTACACGATGTGTTCCTTGCCTTTCACATAAAATTTGGCTGGTTAAGTGATAAAAATTATGTCTTCTAATGAACCTTTTAGGAATATAGACTTGACACATAAGTGATAGAGGAACCAATCCTACTAATAGCTATTGCCCTGACTAGTCTCATTGTCTCAAGTATTGTCAGAGATATAACACTTCATTATAGTCAATGCAATATACATACAAGAAGCCTTTAACCACTAACCTTACCTTATGTTTTGAAATTGTACCATATGTATTCATTTTTATCTTAAAGATCCACTCCACATTAATATTTGTCTTCATTTCAGGTTGATTAACCAACTCACTGAAATAATTATTTTTAATTGATTTTTGTTATTCAATCATAGCTTTCCTCCACACCTTACTCTTCATTGTCTCATCATAGCTGATTGGCTCAACATCATTTAATTGAGAAAACTAATTGAGTTCACCTTCATTACTAAATGCATTATCAGGTAATAACTTAATTACAAGACTAATAGGAACTTGGCTTGTTCTCTTTGGCCTCACATGTGTTTGATCTTCTCTTGTTCCATAATTAGCTAGTTAAGTACCTTCAACATGACTTTCTTCATCTGAATATTCACTTTGTCAAAGTTCAAGGAAACTGTGATTGAAATTACTTCTTTTCTCCGATGTATCCTACCAATTATATGCTTGTGATTCATCGACAATCACATATTTGTTGATGTGCACCTTTTGAGACATAGGATTATACAACTTACAGGCTCCTGTTGAGTGATATATATGAACAACATGCTTTCACTTTTTGTCATCCAACTTACTGTTTCTTTGATCAAGTGTGTGTTTGGAACATAGTGAACTAAATACTTTTAGATGCTTTAGACTTGGTTTTATTCTACTCCAAGCTTCCTAGACACTTTTATCTCCAGCTTATTGGTTGAACACTTATTTAGGATCCAGTTAGTTGTGTTGATTACATTCCCGCATAACTTTATGATGCATGTTCTTATGTTTTACCGTACTTCTAGTTATATTAATTATGATTTTGTTTCTTATTTCTACCAAACCATTGTGTTGAATAGATAGTGAGGCGACTTCTTGTGATATGCCTTGATTGGTACAAAAAGACTCAAACTATTTTCCTGTGTATTATGCACTGAAGATGAGAAAAATATACATAAGTAGTGGGAGTGTTGAATTATGTACAAAAAAAAGTTTACTTCTTTTTTTTTTTAAGTCTTTTTCAGAACTTAAGATGTCAAGCTCATTTTATGATCCAATTAAAACTGTTGAATGCGCATTTGACAAAGACAAACTTGAACTCTGATAAGATTAGATAAACAATGTTGATGCTCCTAAAATAATGAGAGGATCTAGGGGTCAAAATTTAGAGTATAACAATTGCTTCTATTATCATTGTTAAAGGTATTTAAATATACCTACGGTTGAAAATTGTAGTTGGTTTAAAAAAAAATTCAAATGCGCATGTTGAATGCAATGAATAGAGTTCTCCTCAACCTTCGCCACCCTCTACTTCCACTCTCCGCCACACTTCCATCAACACGGTAATTCATTTCTTCCAATTCTCTCTTTCTCCACTTTCCATTCATCATCATCATCATCATCATCATCATCCTCACTCTTACCTAATTCCATTTCAGATTAATCCATTCCAACATGCATCACAGCAATCAACTCCCACTTTCATCATTTTCTACTTCCACCAAAGCTTCCAATGGTGAACGCGTCTACCTCTAACTTCATCTTTCGCTTTTTCTTTCTTACACTAATCACAACACTTTAAATTTTCATCACTTTTTTTTTAATTTGATTTTTTTAAGATTTAGATCTATCAACGAAAACATGCGTTCCGTGCAATTCGAAGGAATTGAAACCTATGACAGAAGATGCAGCGCATTCTCTCATTCCACAGGTTCTTATTATAACTTTTTTTGGTTATTTCAATCATTTTCAATATTTTTTGTTATTCAATTTTGACATTATCAGGTTTCCGAGTGGAATTTGGTAAATGAAGGCGGTTCTTTGAAACTGAGTAGATCATGGAAAGTTAAATCTTTTAACAAAGGATTGGAATTTTTCAGAATTATAGCTGATCTTGCTGAAGCTCAAGGTATTTTATTTATTTATTTATTTAAGTATTATTGATTTGATATTACAGTAGAAAATGTTTCTATAATGCAGGTCATCATCCTGATCTTCACCTTGTTGGCTGGAATAATGTTACTATAGAGATTTGGACTCATTCTGTTGGTATGCATTATTTATTCAAATTATTTTATCTTATTTCCTCTTTGAAAATAAAATATATGAAGATTGATTTTCTATTTATTTATAGATATCTATCCAATATTCCATCTTCAATTAACGCTGCTATACAATATATTTACTGTGAATACTTAAAGACAAAAAAAAAGTACTTAGGGGTTTTGATTTCACTATTTTTCTTCTCTTGGAAAACTTAAGAGGTATATTGTGTGCTATGGATTTTATAAAGAATGTCTATGGATTTGGGAAGATTGATACGCTTTTCATTCAAGCTATGATACATTTTGTTGCTTCATACCATAGCTATTGTAATTTCAATTTTTGTAGCTTATATACATATATGATTATGCTAGAGATATGTTATATGGTAGAACATTATGGTGTCGCTTGATCCATGTAGCCAACCTCACTTAGGGAGTTAGGGGGTAAGGCTTGCTTGTTGTGTATACGTATATGATTATGTTACAAAACCACCTTTTACCAACATATGCATTAGGAAACCTCAGAGAGGAAATAAAGGAGAACCGAATAAACTGATTTATCAGGTTGCATGTCATACAATCAATGGAAGTTGAGTTATTTATGTAAGGAAATGAAATAGGGTGTCAGGAGATAAAGCTAATCCAGGTAGGTATTGGAAAGGAGATGGGGAAAAGATAGAGGAGGAAAATAAGTAGAGAATAGTAAGGTATGGTGAAGGGTCTATTGAATACTCTCTGTTACCTTTTTCATTTTCAGACTTTATCATTACTTGTAAATCTACCACAATATTATTTAATGAATAGTAGCGTGTATACTATACCCTACTTAGAGCGTTTTGATCAAGTTTACGTCAGCTTATCTTTAAATAAATAAATAAAATAGATTAACCATTCATGATTAATGTTAATTGCGTTGATAATAGTAGTAGTACTATCTACTACATTTGATTAAAATAGATTAACCATTCATGATTAATGGTCATTTTCCGGCTTATTCAGGCTTGAACAATCCTTCCATTGTTGTGTGTTAACTTCTTCCCAGAATTTCCGCTTAATGTTATTTTTCTTGTTTTTCTACTGAGCACTTGTTCTTTTTTGGTTACTTTTTTGCTTATATATGAGAATGGCGGGAGTACATATTATATCCACAATAGAACATCATTTGAAGTGATCCATGTTCATGTAGGCGGGCTGACAGAGAATGACATCATACTTGCTGCTAAGATCAATGAGCTCAATGTGCATGGCTTACTAAGAAAGAAAGCCTCTTGACTGAATCATCAATATGAAGAAGAAAGTGTAAATATATCTAAAAACAATTATCACCTAGAATTATTATCTTCTGTTCCAATGATGTTGTTTTTCACTTTTTCATGCTATTTGAACTATACTAATGTTGTATTTTTCATGTGAAAATGGTTTAAAAACGAAAGATTCTTGAGTTTAATTTTGATTGTTTGATAAAACCATACTACCCACTGCTCACAGGTTTGAGCACGGCAAAATTTATAAAAATAAAAAATAAAAAAAATCTAGTCCTCTTGACATATATGATTGAGCAAGTCAATTTTATTTATCGAATCAAAATGTGATTACAATATGGTAATTGTGACCTTTAGATTGACACAGAATTCTGAGGCAATGATTCATATAGATTTTTATACACATTGCATTCTCAGTGGAGAGAGAACCTTACCACTAAAACAATCTTTTTCCAAACAGACATGATTACTTTTCTTTTCATGTTATTAGATACAAATGTGTACCATTGTAGGCAACCAAAATGGAACAGTGGAAGCATCCTCTAATCAACTCTCGGGGTACCAAATCTAAATACAGAACAAAATTTAGTATCATCTCAAACTTGCTTGAATTTTGTAAGCAAGCCTTTCACGTTGTGCAGGTCAGTTCTTCACCAACCATTATTCTTATTCTGTTTTCACGACAAGTGACTTAAAACCATCGCTGTTAGTGGTCACATTGTTGGATTGCTTTCCCAAAACCATTCCTCCATACCCATATTGTTGCACAACTAGCACAGATGAGCCCGAACCAAAATTTTGTGATGCCAAAATATCTCCTATAACTCCAAGTTCTATACAGTCGGACCAGTCTAGTAAACTTGAAAAGACCCGAGAGCTCCTACGATTCCCTTGTCCAACTATGTATAAATCGCAACCAAATTTGTCTAGCTCATTGAGGACTGTGGGAATATCTTCACCTGAATGGACATCAACCTCTGAATAGGTTATAGAATCATTGTTATTTACCGCTGTCAGTCTAAATGAATTCACACACTCATCATCCAACTCTTTCTGTTTCTCACTATCCATTACAACAAATAGTATGCCTTGTGCTTCAGCATGACTTGAGGTGTCTACTTCTGCAGCTTCATCAAACAGGAGCATCCGAACCACTGATAATCGGGTTCCTGGGTGGCCCGCCATCCTCCATGCAACAGCTAACGCTTCCCGGTCGTCAGGACCTCCAACAAAAATCATAAGAATGCGAAAGTTCGTTTTCTGTAATGACCCAAGATCACGATCAACATAGATTCCCACAGAGCAAGGTGCACTTTGCATCACATTCAGGTTTATATCTCTGTACGCGACATTGGTTGTTTCAAGTGCACCTTCTGAATTTAGTTGTTTGTGGAATGGAAGGATAATCAAGCTTGTGCGCTTTTCATTAGCTGAGTTGTATATGTCCTCGTGAACGGTTTCATAGGCTGACACAGCATGTAAGGTTTGAATCCTGACAGCATCATATGCATCTCCAAATGCTTCAAAGGTATTTTTAATGTTTTCTAGCTCTATCTGGGTTCTTGTAAGATTTTGTGCTCCAGGTTGGCTATTAAGCTTCTCCATATGAGCAGCAACAACTGTAGCCGCACGTCCTGTGAGTTCAACCAGGTAAAGTGCAAAAACATGTATAGGTGAAATTCTAGTGGCATTGAAAGTTTCAATGAGGCTGGTAATGCCTGTGGCCTGGCGAATATTGTGAACACATGCTAGAACCCTGAGCTCTGCATCTAGCCTTAGCTTTTGTATAGTCTTTAGCTTGTTCTGCTCGAATCTCTTTCTAGGCTTGTATATGGCATTGATGGCGGGAGACACCACTACAGTCATTAAAAGGACTGCAGAGGTTAAAACAGCATAGCTTGGTATCGATAGAATCTGCAATCACACATATAACAAATCATGGATTAAATTGCTATCATTTTGATTTGTGAGCAATTAAAATAGAGTAAAGTAAAAGTTCGAAATAGATTAGTACTGATCTATCCCAAGCACTGTTGAGCATTATCAATGCAATGGCACCCTTTGTATTGAGAATCATTCCTAGAGCAAAACCATCTTTAGAATGCATGCCAAAAAAGAATGTGGCAAACAAAGTGCTTAAAATCTTTGGAACACACAACAATAATATAACCAGAAGTGTATAGGGCCAATTTGGCTGGTAGAAGATGGATGTCACCATGAGTCTCATTCCACTGCCAACAAAGTACTGTGGCGCCAACATTGCGCCGGCAAAATCGTCAGTGTATGACGCCACCATGTCAGCAAATTTACCATGAGGTAAAATCAACCCAAAAATAAAAGCCCCGACAATGTCATGTGTGCCAAGAGCATCTGTTATGTGTGCACAAAGAAAAAGCCCCATAATCACATAGAGTAATTGGCTTTCATCCCATTCATCCCTTTCCATCTTGCGATCAATGACTGTTACAACGATCGGACGCACCACAAAGATGCAAATGATAGCAAAAAGTATGGTGCTTAACACAGAGTATATTGCCATTACACCATTAACCGAAAATGGAACGCATATCGTGAATAAAATCCAAGCATACGTGTCACTGATCATAGATGCCGTTAATGCAGCCTTACCAAGACCAGTATAAAGAAGCTTCAACTCAGAAAGGGTATGAGCTATAACAGGAAAACCAGTGACAGTAAGAACTAAAGTCCATAATAGATAAGCATTCATTGTACTTTCTTCAAGTAATGCTCCATCGCCGTTGGCATAAACTTTTCGATGTAGAGTGTATAAAGCCGGTCCCATCACCAATGGAAAGACGATCCCGCAAATTGCAATGGTTGCACCTTTCTTCTTAACATGTAAAATAGTATCCAAGTTCATCTCCAAACCACTTAGGAATGCATAGTATATGACCCCAACACTTGCTATAACTTCAGCATTGAGCACCCCAGTCATAGGATAAACAAAGGTGAAAATTTCTGTGTATCTCCCAAGTAATGGTGGAGTTAGTAGAAAACCAACCTACATTTGTAACACCCACAAATTATCAACAAAAAAAACATATAAACATGCAAACATGTTTTTTTTATATATAAATGCTTACAGAAATACTTACAGATATATATGCAACGAGAAGAGTTTGATGAAAGGGTTTATAAGCAAAGAAGAACATACGAGATAGAATTACGAGAAAGACAATTTGAATGGCAAGAACAGGGAGTTCAGTTTGTAGAACATTGCCAGTTTGCCATATTTTACTTGGATTAACAACATTTACTTCATAACATGCAGCAGGCACAGCAGAAGCCCCCATGGTTAATTCTTACAATTTCAATTTGTTCTATTGGTTTCCTCAATTTACCTCTTTCATTTTGGACTTTTATTTGTATCAATATAAGAATCCAAATATAGGATAAAACAAATTATAACTGTAATTTTTTGTCAAAATAAAACTATATTTATCTGTTTTGAGGTGGCGTTTACCTTCTTATATTAGTTATGATTTTCTTACTTTTCTATATTTATTCTCTTATTTTACCTAGCAACTATGACACATCCAAACTACTTCTTCTTCTTTTTTAGAATTAGTTGGCCAACTCTTTTTTTTACTCAAATGGTCATTAAAGTTAATTCTATCAATACGTTAGTTATTAGAATTAAATACATTTTTGGGATGAAAATTAAGTGGTCTGTACTATAGACATAATTTATTGAAATTATTTGGCAAATATATATACATAAATATTTAATCAAATAATAAAAAAATATTTAATTTAACATTATGAATTATACTTCTAAACAATATTTTAACCTATATTTAGTAAATTGATGAATTGAATTCAAATAAAACTTAAAGTTAATGTGATTGTAATTTTAAATTCAAGAATACCTTTGTACTTTAAAAAAACAATCAATAATATTGATAAAAAGAAAAGAAAAAAAAAAGAACAATCCATATTGTTTTCTCTTCTATTTTCTCTCTCTATCTCTTGTACTTAATGATATAATAAATCTATCATATTTCTCAATTATTTCCGTCTTCTCACACTCTTTTTATAAACATCATTTTCTCTTCCTTGAATTTTGAGAGAATAAAGGTTGGATCTTTGAATGAGGAATTTACCATTGATCGTCTAAACTTGAAAGTGTATAATAAAAATATAATTATCTCTTTTTTTAACAATTGTGTAACATTTAATACTTCACATATGTTAAAAATGATTCTTGTGTTTCTCTTAATATTATATATGTATCTTGACTTAAATTTATATGTGATAATACCCATTTTCCCTATCATATAGGGTAAATTTAGAAAAAATGACATGAAGATGGTATATTTCCGTCCTTGTCTACGAAGTCCTTTCTGAAAATTTTTGTTATGTAACATTGGTGTGATTGGAAGAGTTGAAATAAACAGAGAGAAAGAGAGAGACACACACAAGAGAAGTATAAGAGAAGTGTTAAATTTCTCCAACTTGGCAGGAGAGAAAAGAAAACATTATGGACCCACATGTTTTATCTTCTCCTCAAACTACAAAAGAAATGGTGAGAGAGGCCATGATATTCAATTCTTTACTTTTTTTTTTCTTTCACTCAAATTTAATTTAATTTTAAATAAGGATGTTTTTGTCATTTTAAAATTAATAACACTTGTGAAACTATGAAATTCTATGTGGAGTTAATTATTTATAGTCGGTTGATGATTTGGGCGCAGATGGAGCTATTTAACATTATATTATGATAAGATGGTCTACACTATGTAGCACCGACATCTCTAAATAAAAGTATTGTATTAGGATCAAACTCTACTCTCGACAGAGATAACTTCTTATTTTTACAGAAGTTGTATATGTTGTAGTCGATGTCTGTTCAAATATGTAGAGTCGAAGATGTGCGTGTGGTAGTCGAAGTTTGTTCTAACATGCTTTCGAAATATGTTAGCTTGTAGTTTAAGTTAACATGTCGAATTGTGTCAGCTTGTTAGGTCAGTTGTTTAGTATGTTAAAAGTTAGGGTTTAGTTTTCTTATAAATTGCATACTAGTCACCATTTCTCCATCAATCTTTGATAATCCTAATCAAAGTGAAAAAAGTGGTATGGTTGAATTTCAATTGTAAACATTCTTCCCTAATGTGTAATTGAATCAAGAATCCAGTTTTTAACCACTTTGAATCGTCTTTCTCTTCTTCTTCTTCTCTTTTTTCTTATACTTTGTGGCTTTCTTATTAACCAAAAAACTAATCATACTCCGTTTTATGGACATTGCATTCACAAAAAATTGGTGCATTGTGCGTGGAGGAGAAAATGTTGTCAACAAAGTATGAGATTGAGAAATTCACCGGTGTGAATGATTTCGATTTATGGTGCTTGGAGATGCAAGCTCTTCTGGTTCAACAGAGTTTGTTAGAGGCATTGAAAGGATCGAAGAAGAAGGATGTTTCTCTAATAGAGAAGGAGAAGACAAAGATAATAGAGAAATCCCACAAAGCCATTGTATTGAATCTTGGTGATAATTTTCTTCGACATGTTTCAAAGGAGAAAACTACAGCTGGTGTGTGGACGAAACTCGAAGGTTTGTATATGACGAAATTGTTGGTCAATCGTCTCTACCTGAAGCAAATCTTGTATTCATTCAAGATGAATGAAGACAAAATATTGACTGAGCAACTTGATATGTTCAATAAGCTAATTCTTGATTTTGAGAATATTGAGGTCACTATCAGTGATGAAGATCAAGTGTTGTTGTTGTGTTTTTTACTAAGATCCCATGCTCACTTTAAAGAAATTATCTTGTATGGAATAAAGCCTCTAAACTTTGAAGAAGTTTAATCAACCTTGTACTCGAAGGATTTAAATGAAAGGAAATAGCAAAAATCATCTTCTATTGGTGAAGGATTGTTCATAAAAGGAAAGTTCTCAAAGAAAGATGGTAAGTATGAGAAGAAGAATGGTAAAGTTCTATAAAATTCTTATGGTGGTAATGCTCAAGCTATTAGGTAATATCATTGTAATAAGGAGGGACACACGTGAAAGTGTGCCCTGTTCGACTGAATAATCACGGTGGAAAGGATAATGGTAATGCAGTCATTTTGCAAGATGGTTATGAATCATCTGATGTCCTGGTGGTTTTAAGTAACAATTCTGGCAAAGAGTGGATTATTGATTCAGGTTGCACTTGGCACATGACTTCAAACAAAGATGTGTTTGAGAAACTATGTGATCAAGATGGTGCATCAGTGTTTCTTTGGGACAACAAAGCCTGCAAAATCGCACATATTGGATCTGTAAGATTCAAGCTCCATAATGAGACAATAAGACTATTGACTGATGTCAGACATGTACCTGAACTTAAGAGGAAATTGATTTCTCTTGGTGAACTCGATAAGAAAGAATATGTGTTCAAAGGAGAAAAAAGTATCCTAAGGATAACGGAAGGGTCAAAGGAAGTCTTGAGAGACATCAAGTGGCAAGACCTATATACCATTGTGGCTGAGGTTGTAAGTGGTTCAACAAATGTGGCATATACAAAATCCGTGTTGAAGATTGAGTTATGGCACAAGCGACTTGGCCATATCAGTATAAGAGGCTTGGTTGAACTGTTAAAACAAAATCTGCTATGTAGTGACAAGGTCAAAAAACTGGAGTTTTGTGAACCTTGTATATTTGGTGAATTATGTAGGGTGAAGTTTAACAAAGGTAAACAAAGAACACGTGGATCCGTTAATTATATTCATGTTGATCAGTGGGGGATTGCAATAAATCATTCACACTCAGGTGCAAGATATTTTCTATTCATAGTTAATGATTACTCACCAAAGTTATGGATATTCATTCAGAAATCTAAGGATGAAACTTTTGAGAATTTCAAAAGTTGTAAGACTCTGGTCGAAAACCAAACTGGCAGGAAGGTCAAGAGGTTAAAAACCGATAATGGTCTTGAATTTTTAAATGAGACTTTCGATAGCTATTGTGTTGTGTTTAGTATTATAAGGCACGAGATTAATGTAGATACTCCCTAACAAAATGGTTTGCCTCAAAGGTTTGACCGATTCATTCTAGAAAGAGTGAAGTGCGTGTTGGTTAGTGTTGGATTGAAGAAGGTGTTTTCAACTTAGGCTGCTGCAACTGCATCATACTTGATAAATAGGTGACCCTCAACTGCCTTGGAGATGAAGACACCTAAAGAAGTCTGGTCGAGACATCCACCAAATCTCAACAGACTTAGAGCATTTGCCTGCTTAACTTATGCTCACATTAGGCAATAAAAGGTTGAACTTAGAGCTCTGAGATGTATGTTTCTTGGATACCCAAAAGGAGTTATTAGTCGTGGTGCATAGAGTTAAGTCACAGGACGCGTATCACAAGTCGAGATATAGTTTTCAATGAAGCAGAAATAGTGTTCAAGAAAACTGATGATGTTGGTCAAAAGACAAAGATCTCAGTAGAAGATTTGGAATAGGAAGAGATTCATGTTGAGCTGGAGCATAGTGATATTGAATTTCATAACCCATATGAAGTTGAAGAATAAGCATAACTTGTGACGAAATTAAGGTGACTCATAATAACTACCTCCTGGCATGAGACAGGTCGAGAATAGTCATCCAGCTATCTTAGATACTTGATTATGCAGATCTCATAGTTTTTGCCTTAATTTATGCAGGTGAGGTTTTTGATGAAGAACCTAAAGACTACAAGGGAGTTTTAAAAAGTCGAAATAAGAATGAATGGCTGAAAGGTAAGGATTATGACATGAAATCTCTTCATGATAATAACACTTGGGAGCTGATCGAGAAACCTGTAAGGACCAAGTTAGTCAGCTGTAAGTAGACTTTCAAGGTTAAGGAAGGAAACGAAGGAGGGATGTTGAAGCGATTTAAGGAATGATTTGTTTCTAGAGGGTTCACTCAGAAAGAAGGTGCCGAATTCAATTATGTGTTCTCACTTGTTGTAAAGCATAGATTCATTTGAATATTGCTTGCTATGGTGGTGAAGTTCGACCTATAACTTGAACAGATGGATGTGAAGAAAATTTTCTTGTATGGTGATCTAGATGAAACCATTTTTTATGAGACAACCTGAAGTGTATGCAAAAAAAGGCAAGGAGGATTATGTGTGCAAGTTAATTGAATAGGTCTTTGTATGGCCTGAAACAATCTTTTTGACAATGAAATAGGAGATTCAACAGGTTTATGGCATACATTGATTTCACTAAGAGTGAGTTCGACCACTGTATTTTTTTATGCATGAGCCTGGTGTTGCGTGGATGAAATTATGTAAAGATGAAATTTTGTGTTATGATCACATTGCATGGTGTGGAGTTTAGAACTTTGAGAATGTATGTGACATAGTAGATACTGCTAATAAAATACATGTAGTATAAAGAGTCGATGATGGTATCAGAGATGTGTTTGTTACTCTTATTAAAGTTTTGAGGATGAAATTTCTTTTACTGAAAAATAGTAATGTAAGACCAACAGTCTTATCGTATTAGTTACTGAGTAGGTTTACTATTTTTTAGTTGTCTGTTAGTTAAGAAAAGTTGTTGTAAGTAATTCTCATAGGTATAAATGGCATACTTTCATGTTATGATGTTTCTAAAAGTGATGAGTGTTAAAGCATTAATGTATAGGATAATAAATAAAATTTTGTTTACATATAAATGAATCAGGTACAAAATCTACACACAAAACAAAACCATCATTCTTATTCTGATTTCACAACAAGTGTCTTACTACCATCCTCATTAGTACTCACATTTTTAGACTGTTTTCCTAAAACCATTCCTCCATATCCATATTGTTGCACAACCAGCACAGAAGAACGTGAACCAGAATTATTCGACGCCAAAATATCCCCTATAACTCCAAGTTCCGGACAATCACACCATTCCAACATATCTGAAAACACTTGAGAGTTTCTACAATTACCTTGTCCAACTATATACAAATCACAACCATATGAATCTATCTGGTTAAGTATTTTCGGAATATCTTCACCTAAATGAACATCAACCTCTGAATATGTAATAGAGTCATCATTGTTCACTGCTGTTAGTCGAAACGAATTCACGTATTCGTCGTCTAACTCCATTTGTTTCTCGTTATCCATTACTGCTGATAGTATACCTTGTGATTCAACATTAACTGATGTGTCCACTGCTGCAGCGTCATCAAACAGAAGCATTCTCACCACTGATAGGTTGATTCCTGGATGACCTGCCATCCTCCATGCAACTGCCATGGCTTCGCGGTCGTCCGGTCCACCAACGAAGATCATACGGATACAGAAGTTTGTTTTTGGTATAGAATTGATATCGCGATCGACGAATATTCCTACTGAACAAGGTGCACTTTGCATGACATTCATGTTTATGTCTCTATACACGACCCTGGTTGTTTCGAGTGCGCCTTCTGAGCTTAACTGTTTGTGAAACGGAATGATGATCAGGCTGGTGCGTTTTTCGTTAGCTGAATTGTATATATCTTCGTGAATGGTTTCGAAGGCGGAGACAACGTTCAATGTTTGGACTCGTATAGCATCGTATACTTCTCCGAATGCTTCGAACGTGTTGTTGATGCTTTCTTGTTCTACTTGAGATTGTGTTAGATTCTGTGCTCCTGGTTGGCCACTTGGTTTCTCCATATGAGCAGCAACAAGTGCTGCGGCGCGTCCTGTGAGTTCGACAAGATGAAGTGCGAAAACATGTAATGGCGAAATCCTAGTGGCATTGAATAATTCGATTAGGCTTGTAATCCCGGTGGCTTGTCGAGTATTGTGAACACATGCTAGAATCCTGAGTTCTGCATCATTTCTTAGCTTTTGTATGGTTTTCAACTTGTTTTGCTCAAATCTCTTTCTAGGCTTGTAAATGGCATTGATGATAGGAGACACCACTATAGTCATTAGAAGAACTGAAGAGGATAGAACAACATAGGTTGGTACAGCAAGAATCTGCACTCACACATTATAACAAATCAAACATTAGTGTATTAGGAACGATATTTGGACACAGATGTTGACATCAATCAGAGTATCAGATTAGTGTATTAGGAATGATATTTGGACACAGAAGTTGGCATCAAGAGTGTCAGACCAGACATCAACTTCTGTGTCCAAATAACATATCTTTTGAAAAATATTAGATAAAAGTTAAGTTTGAAGAGTATTAATACCGATCGATCCCAAGCGATGTTGAGCATTATGAGTGCAATGGCGCCTTTGGTATTCAGAATCAAGCCTAGAGCGAAACTGTCACGATTGCGCATGCCAAAGAAGAAAGCTGCAAACATAGTGCCTAGAATCTTTATAGAGCACAGCAAGATTATAATAATAAGTGTCACAAAACAGTTATGCTGTTTGAAAATGGTGGTAATCATGAGTCTCATTCCTGTGCCACTAAAGAACAGCGGCGCGAGAAATCCGATTCCAAAATCATCTGAGGCTGACACCACTTTGTCAGCAAATTTCCCATGAGGCAAAATCAATCCATACACAAAAGCACCAACAACAGCATGTGTACCAAGAATATCTGTTATGTGTGAGCAAACCAAAAGTCCCATAACCACAAAAAGCAACTTGTTATCATCCCATTCGTCTCTTTCCGTCATGCGATCGATGACTTGAACAATGATAGGACGCACAATGAAGATGCAAATGATAACAAATATTATTGTACTCAACACCGAGTATATCGCGTCTTTACCATTAATCGAAAACGGAACAAACAGTGTGAATAAAAGCCATGCATATGTGTCACTGACCATAGAAGCTGTTAATGCAGCTTCACCAAGAGCAGTATACAGAAGCTTCAACTCAGAAAGAGAATGAGCTATAACAGGAAAACCAGTGACAGTAAGAACTAAAGTCCATAATACATAAGCATTCAGTGTACTTGGTTCAATTGCCGCCTCATCACCTTTGTCATAACTTATTCTATGTAGTTTATATAAAAGCGGTCCCATCATCATCGGAAAAACTATCCCGGCAACCGCAATGCTTCCCGCTTTCTTCTTGACATGTAAAATCACATTCAAGTTTATCTCCAAACCACTCAGAAATGCATAATAGATTATACCAATATGCGATAGAACTTCAACGTTAAGAACACCGGTCACCGGAAAAATGAATGTGAAAACCTCCGTGTATTTCCCAATTAATGGCGGAGTTAGTAGAAAACCAACCTACAGAAGATTATTTCCAACATGTTAATTGTGAGAAAGAATATTGTTAGAGTTTATCGTAGCGGTCAGGATACTTACCGAGAGTTGGGACAAGATACGAGGTAGATGAAGAGGTCTATATATAAAGAAGAAGCAACGAGAAATCAGCACCACAAAACCGACTTGAAATGCGAGAATCGGAAGCTCGTTTTTTAAGACATTATCAGTTTGCCATATTCTACTTGGATTAATCATGTTTATATCGTAACATGCAGGTAGAACCATGGTTGATTCTTCTTCTCTTTTCTATTCTTCCGAAATGTAAATTTCAGTTTTGTCTTTTGTTTTTGACTAATGAAAAGAAAGCAGATGAATTTGCTTTGAGGTTAAACGTTGATCAATCATGTATTTGTATGAACGATAATTGATAAACAGAAACATAGGAGAAACAAATTTCAACTATATTTGTCTATTTGAGGTGGAATTTAGGTTGTTGTCGGTTAAAATGACATGTCCCAATAGCTGTTTTTTGTTTTTTGTTTTTGTTTTAACCTTTCAAATAATTTTAAGAATTAGATTACGACATGTTACACGTAGGATATGATTGTGTTTTGGCAATATACCAGAATGTTTTTGGTAACATTGTGCTTTAGATTATCAACCTGAGCTAGAAAGTTTATGTGATAAGAATAGAATTAGTTAAATATAGTATAAATTACTCCTAAAATTAGTTGTTATACAACGTTTTCAACAATTACTCTATAAACTTATATAGCGCAAAAAATGTGTTATTTTTTTTATCATTACAAATAATAAAATAAAATAATATCAAAAAATTTCATACATTTCAAATTATAAAGAATAAATCAAAATATTATATAATTGGTCATATATTTAATATTCTAAATTATCAAAACTAAATGATAAAATATATAATAAAAAAATATGATAAATTCAGAGTAGATAAGAGTGTCTCCATTATTTAACATGTCTCCATATTTTATAATTGAAAAAAAGTTGAACTCAACATCAATCAAAGCAAATTATTCCATTAAATTTATGAGAGATTCACACAAGTCTCCATGAATATAAATTATGTTGTCATGTTTAGTTAGAAATACTTATATTATTTATAAATAAATAAATAAAACATTAATTGTTTCTAAAGTCGCTTATGCAATGGCACAGTGCTGGATGCATTGCCTTCCCCTACCCAAATGCGTGATCAAGAAGGTAGATGTTATTTGCCAAAGTTTTATTTGGACTGAAAAAGATACTGTGAGCAGAAAATGCCTGGTGGCCTGAAAAACTGCTTGCAGCCCCACTACTCAAGGTGGGATGAACATTTTACACCTTTAGACCTGAAACAATGTACTTCTCTTGAAATGTCTGTGGAATCTTTGCAACAAAACCGACACATTGTGGGTCAAATGGATCCACGCGCACTACTTAAAAGGCAAGGATGTGATGACGTATGTAACCAAAACACATAATTCGTGGATCATACGGGGCATCTTGAAACAAAGAGAATACATGGACAATGTCCGGCATGAATGGACCCAAGCTATAACCACACACAAATTTAAAGTCATAGCCTTTTATAAGATACTAATTGATAATTGCACAAGAGTACCTTGGAGAAAACTGATCAGATTCCACAAAGGACAACCGCGAGCAGTACAATGTCTATGGCAAGCGTGTATGGGAAGCTTGCAATCAAAGAAAGATTGAAACGGTTCGGAATGATTGAAGACAACATATGCAGTTTGTGCAAGGCTGAAGAAGAAACGATAAATCACCTTTTTTTTCCACTGTCCGAGAACAAGACACATATGGAAGGAAATCCTCAAGTGGTTTAACATACAACACGGACCCCAACAATGGAAAGCGGAGTTAATATGGATCACTGATCTCAAAAAGGGTAAAGGGGTAAAAGGTGAAAAGATGATATATTGAAGATGCTCACAGCTGAAACTGTCTACAGCATTTGGAAATATAGAAATAGTATTATTTTTTAAAACACTTTAGAGAATACAAACATGGTTACAAAAATTTCATAGATAATGTGATTTATAGAGGATGGCAAAACAATAGAATTAGAAAACACCTTATTAGTTTTATGATGTAATTGAGTCTGTAGGTGGGTTGGATCATCGTTTCTGTACTTGACGTGTTTTTTGAGTTAATATATTCTTTCTTGATTCAAAAAAAAATCGCTATAAATATTAGCACAAATAGAGAGACTAAGAAATCTTCTAAAATCATGAGTGTTGCATATAAGCCAATATCTTAGAGGAGATCGAATCTAGTTGGCTTGAGTGATGTAGGAACATTTGAAGTATGACAATTAGCACCCGGAAAAAGTGATAATTTTGAATTCATCAATGTAATAATGCATATGTTTTTTAGATAAATGTGTGAATGAGAAAACATTCTCCTTTATTTTGTAGAGCACTAAAGTTAAGTCTTTAGGTTAAGAGCTTCAATTCATTCATTTTGGAAAAAAAAAGGTTATTCATTAAAGTGAGGTTTAAGGGCCTATGGAGAAGAGTTGAGAATCAATTTCAAATGTGCAAATCAAAATATGTTAGAATTTAAAATTGCAAAATTAATCAATAATGAAAAAATTGAGTGTGAAGTGAGGAGAGAGAATGAAAGAGAATGAGAGAGAGATCTAAGGTGAGAATATTTTTTTTATATTAACATTGTTAACAATATCTCCAAAATATATAAATATTTACAAGCGAATTGGGACACAAGTTCCATCATCAAAATAACACAAAATTGAAAATTTTGTACTTGTAATTGATTGCACTAAACCTATAACCGGTTACAGTTGAAACAAATTTTAAAAATACAACAGTGATAACTGGTTATTGCAAATGCGAAACCGGTTACACCAACGAGAATTTTCTTTTTTTAGCTTTTTGATTACTTTTTCACACAACTGTAATCAATTACACGTCCGTGGTAACCGGTTACAACACTTGAATTACTGATTTTACTCTTAACACACCACTTTAATTCAAGTGTTCCAATTCTTACATGCTTATGTTCACCTTCAACCTCTTAAACATTTCAATTATGACTCATTTGGTCAACAAATCAGCAACTTGTTTTTCACTTCGACAGTATCCCAATCTCATTTTCCTTCACTAGCAAGTTCCCTCAAGTAGTGAAACCTCGTCTCAATGTGCTTTCTTATCCTCCCATGTGCAATTGGATTCTTAGAAAGATTAATCGCAAAAATGATATCAACCAGGAGTGTAATAACATCACCTTCATTTCTGGCTAACTTATTCAATAGATTTATTAGCCATACGGCTTGGCACACACATAACGAAGTGACAATGTACTCGGCCTCACAAGAGGAGAGAGATATTACCGGTTCCTTCTTCTAACATCATGATATTGGTGTTCTGCAGAATATAAAGATGTATCCAGTTGTAGACTTTCGATAATATTTACCTTTGCATCAATTGGAATCTGTAAAACCGAGCAAATTGTATTTTCTGCTTGTATTCATGGTGGGAAAGAGAATTCCACAACCAATCGATCATTTAACATATCTTAGGATCCTCTTAACTGCTTCCAAGTGAGACACCTCTGACATCTCCATGAATATACTTATAATACCAACACTAAACGCCAAGTTCAATCGCGCATTGCACAAATAACGCAAGGATCCAATCAGCCTATATTGAGTTGGACCAACATATTGTTCATCCTCACTTTTCAACAATTGTAGCCTCGGTTAAGTCAGAGTAATGACAATATTACAGTGCTTCATTTCAAACTTCTTCAATATCTCAAACGCATACCTCATTTAGTGCATGAACAACCTCTTTTTGGACTTGTGGAACTAAATGCCGATGAATTATGTCATGAGATCAAGGTCGGTCATTTCAAACTCTTTCATAAGTTCACTCTTGAACTTTTTATCACTTCCCATTATCAACAAGTCGTCTACATATAGACACATGATAATCTCTCCTTCACTTGTATCCGTTTTCACATACACGCTTCTGATACACATTTCTTAAAGCCAACCTTCTTTAGGAAACCATATATCCTTTTGTTCTAAACTGTTGGAGCTTGCTTCAAACCATACAATGCTTTCTTCAACTTGTAGAACTTTGATTCTTGTTTCTAACAACAAAATCAAGGGGTTGTTTTACATACACCTCTTCTTCAAGCAGCCCGTTCAAAAAATGCAAATTTGACGTCCATTTGATAGATTGACCAATTGTTGTTATTTTCACTACCAACAACTAGCCTTAAATTTTCAATCCTAGCAACCAGTGTGAATACCTCTTCAAATTCTACGCCTCCTCTTTGCAAGAATCCGTTTGCAACTAATCGAGTCTTATACTTGATTATTTATCCCTTGAGATTTGCTTTGACTTTGAGCACCCATCTCACACCAATTGGCTTCTTCCCGTCTGGTAGATCAACCAACTCCCAAGTATTGTTCTTCTCAATAGATTTCATTTCCTCTTTCATAGGACAAATCCATTTTGGATCACTTAAAGCTTCTTTCATTTTAACGGGTTCAGATTCGACTATAAGTGAAAAATGAATGAAATTACCCTCATCGTTCACTTTGTTGTCTCATAACAACTCACAATCCTTGAGTCTTTGAGGAAAAATGTTTTTCCTTTTTGATCTTGTCACATTTTCTTCAATTTAGGCTTCGGCGACGAGCGTGTTTGCACTTCCTAATATCATTGTCTTTGACTCTAGTTTTTAAGGAAAGACTTTTGGGTTATTTTCTAGATTTTTATTATTTTCTAGCCTTTCAAGTTCTATTTCATATTCTTGAAGTTTACCGAACAACGCGGGCGAAAACATTTGTGAGAGACTTTTCTTTCTCAATATTACCATTACCTTTGGTTGCCATGCCACTGTTAATGATCTAAGGACTTTGAGATTAAAATCATCATTTGTAAATATTTTCCAAGAGCCATCAAATGATTTTTCAAGTGTGAGAATCTCTTTTGCAAATCAATAGTTGATTCACCAGGCTGCATTATAAACAATTCATATTCTTGTGATATAGTGTTTAGTTTAGATCTCATTACATCTATCGCACCTTCATGTGTCACCTCTAATATGTACTAAATCTCTTTGGTTGTTTTACAAATTGACACCCGAAAGAATTCATTATACCTAGTGCAGATGCAAGTATATTGTTTGCTTTATTGTCATACAACACTTTCTTCTTGTCTTAACTATCCCAAGAACCTTTAACCTTTATTTGTTTTATATTATTTATGCATGTTCTACGAACATATGATCCATTTTAAACGTCATGCCATATTTCTTCTCCTTGTCCTTCTAATACATTTCCAAGCGAATTTTCCAAAAGTCATAGTATTCACCAACGAAACATAGAGATTTATTGTTGTTGCCACCATTTACAAAAATAGGATTAACAAAAGCCATAATTTCCAGACCGAAGAACAAGTTATTTGATCTGATACCAATTGTAAGTATAAAGTGTAACCTAAGAAAAGGGGGGGGGGGGGGGGGGGGGGGAGTTAGGTTTATACAAAAATTCTTGTTATTTTGCATATGTTCTTATTCTTTTATTTTTCCATAATGAAATTCATGAACTTAAAACAACAATGCAGAAAAATAAAAGTGCAGTAAAGTAAATGAACACAGAGATATATCTAGGGATGACAAAAAAATTCGTACCCACAAATATTCGCAGATAAAATTCGCCACGGATATGGGGTGGGTAGCTTAACGAATATCCACGAATAAAATAAGTGGATATTGAAATATCAGTTTATTAATGGATATTGATATAGTTTTAATGATATTTGTACCCGCAGATATCTGTATTCGTTAATAAATTATGAAAATTATTTAAATATCATTAATTTATTATACATTGTCTTTTCATATTCTAAAAAAAATCTTTTTATATTTCTTCATCTTTTTTTTTTCTTTGAAGAAAACCTTTCATATTTCATACAAATTTTATTAGTCATTTCATATTTAAAATCTTCAATACTTTATATTTCACTTCAACAATTCCATAGTCCAACCAACCAATATCGTCTTTCCTCTGTCGCACTAGTGTCTTTCTTCCTACTCATTTGTCGAACCAGCGTCTTCCTTCCTACTCTTCTATCCTCCGCTCTTTTATCATAACTCACAACCACAATATATTTTATTTTTTTGGTTAAAAATGAAATGTATGGATATTATGTTTGGATCTTATTATGTTTTGGTGAAAAAGAAAAAAATTAATATAATGGAATTTTGTTATTAAAATAAGAGTGAGTTGTATGGATGTTATGTGATAATAATTTTTTGTATCTTTAAAAAAAGATAACAATATTTTGTTTCAAAAAATAATTTAAAAAAATATATCATCCATGAATATTTGTAAATATTCGCGGGTACCATAAAATCTACGAATTACCCGCTTAACGGATACCCGTATGTGTAACACCCTACTTCCCGACTCAATAATTAATAAATAAATATAATTCTATCCAGGTAGGATGTCACTTCACAACCCAAGAAGTCTGAATGTTACTTTATTTAATCAAGAATTATAGTCCAAACAGCGAAATTAAACAAAAGTATGACATCCATAACCTCAACAAAATCACTCACACAAAAAGTGGTTCAATAATTATTTTAAATTAAAAGATACGTAACAGAATAACATAAATAAAACATTATGTTCTTTAGTGTTACGTATCATAGCAACTCCACTAGTAGACTCGATCGATAGCAACATAAGGTACATCTCCAACTACTCAGGTACCTGATTGTCTGTACTCCGAGGTAGCACAGGCACAACAAACATAAAAGGGGTGAGAAATCCATTTATATAATAAACAGTGTGTAATAATTAAGAGAGTAGTATTGATAAACAAAAACATATTTGTTCACAATCACATTCTCACTACAACAAATGCAAAAGCACAACATAATTACAGTGCAATGAAACACGACAACATTGCACAATGTATATGGTACCAATTCTCAATAGTGGTTCGTCATACGAACCCAATTCCCCCTTTAGAATCCTGAACTCCTTCTTCTGAGTTCCGGATAAGTCTTTCGTCTCACTTCGGACCTATGACTTATCTCCTTCAACATATAAATAATGAATGTATGACATGGTAATAATGCAATTAACACAATGCATCACACAATTGCAATCATGCTTAATGTAATCCACTCTTATGGACTACAACTAATATAATCAAACACACCCTCACAAGCATTCACAACGCGTCAAATAATTTGTCAATATGGACTTCGTCCATATTCGTCACCTCATACACTTTTTCTCACCTGCTACTAACCTCTGGTAAAATCGTTAAAAATACTTTATCCTTGAAATAAAGTTATAGCCATCTGTTTAATTTGTCTAACGCTTCAAACTTCATCCCAAAATGATTTACGAGTTGAAAGTTGTGATCAAAACTGTGCACGAAGGTGTTACTAAAAAGTGGTTGTTTTCTGAAATTTCCAGCATGACTTTCATCTTCTTCAACCCTAAAACATCCATGAAATCATCACCAAAAATAATGCATGGTTTTAAACTCAATCATAAACATATAATATCAATCAACACCTATATTCATATAATTACACAAATAAATTCATTATTACATACCCTGGCATCATCATAACCATCATCTCAAACCTTTAACATACAACAAACGTAAAATCCAACAACAATTCAAAATTCATCATCAACAAATAACAATTGTTATAGCCACAAGAATTGCAATTCATTCCTCACAGTCATGGTCATAAATCTACAACAATCAAAACACGAAATAAGACCAACCCTCTCATGATTAGACACCATTATGGGTGTGTTTGATTTGTAAAATAAAAAAGTATTGGGCAGAACAATACTAGACAATGCAAAACAGTACAAGATAACTTTTTGCTTTATACTCTGTTTGATGATCGATGCACTGAACAACCTTTTGTCTATTTTATTTGATATATCTATGCATTAAATAATATAATTTTTAGAATAATATTTTTATTGATATATTGATATTCATGCATCAAAATATTAAATAACGAGAAAGAGAAGAAACATGATGAAGAGACAAAAATTACTTTGCTTTATTTGACGTGTCTATGCATCGGACAAAAATAATAGGGTTAAATACACAACATCCCCTGCAAACTTAGCGAGATTCAGTTTAACCATGTGTAAGTGGATTAGAAAATATCTTATGAATAGGTTAGCAACCTCTGCCACCAAGCTTGATAAGTGGCAACATAGAGTTATGTCAATACCTAGGAAAATGTTAGATAATGAAGTTTTCAATAGTGGGCATTGGCTGCCAACATGGTCCATGGCTGAACAATTCCATGTTACACGTGCTTTCAACACTCAGGAGTTCATTATTGACATTGCTAAAAGGTCATGTAGCTGTAACTTTTGGGAATTTATAGGAATTTCATGTAGGCATGTTGTGGCTGTATTGAATTATAGGAAACAGTCCCATGATGATTTTGTTGATGAGTGTTATACAGGAGATAAATATGCATTATGTTATGGTTTTTCTGTGAGTTCTATCAATGGTCGGGATATATGGCCAGATGTACAAACTGAGGAATTACTACCTCCTGTGTACAAAACTATGTTAGAACACAGATTGGTTCTTAATAATATCTCTATGTTTTGATTATATACTCTCAAATTTGCTTAAGAATGTTTGCTGCAGATATTAAAGTAAATATCACTCCAGAAGCAAATAAGATCTGAACATAAGAAATATGCAAGGCTCTGTAGCATCAGATGCACCCATTAGAAGATTCTGAATGCTGCCATCAGAAGATTCTGAGCGTTGCCTCCAGAAGGATCTGAAGCAGAAGCTCCAGAAGTTCTGAAGCAGAAGCTCCAGAAGAATCTGAAGCAAGTCAGAAGCATCTGAACCAATGAAGAATTTTGTATGAAGAGTTTTTCAAGCATAGTTACTTCAGAAGACTCTGAGAGTACTCACGCTACCAGTACTGAGGATCTGACCAAACTCTGCTCTGAACTTATACACGCTAAAAGCACACCTGCTGCAAAGACTCTGATTCAGCAAAACTCTGATCAACATCAGAAGGCTCTGATCAATTTAGACTCTGATGATTCTTGCTGAAAATTAATGAAGAAGAATTCAAAGATTATGTCCGTTGGAATATCCAAACGACTCTTTCCTTATTTATGCTAGACACAAGAACACAGACAAAAAGGATTTCACTGTGCTTTCTTCTTCTAGGAAAGGTCACTTGATGTGAAGACAAAAAGGCTCAGACCTTTTGGTACACTCTTCTCAACGTGAAATACTCTTGGATCACTGTGCCTATAAAAGGAAGTCTTTAACCATCTTCTTCAGTTGACGTTTGACCTGAAAAGAATTCATTATTCAAAGCTCTCATACAACTCACATTCTTTCTAGAATTAATTTCTTTGTTCTTAATATTAAGTGAAAAATCACAGTTGTGATAAAGCTTTATTAGAAGCATTTTAAACACTTGTGTTTGTTATTACATTTGGTTGTAAGAAAACCTTAAGAAGATCCAGTTAGGATCAGTAGTTCTTGAGAAGACTTTGAACAGTTGTTCTTAGTGCTTACTATTGTAATCAGTTGATTAAATAGTGGATTAAGTCCTTGTTTGAGAAAGGCAAATCACTCTAGGAAGGGTGGACTAGAGTAGTTGAGTTCAACAAACCAGGATAAAAATACTTGAGTTTTTTATTACTAAGTTTTATCTTCATACTTATTCAACCCCCCTGCTAAGTATTTTCTCACCTTCAAACTAGACCTGGTAGGCCAGAGAAAGTTAGGGTAAGAGAATGTGGTGAGGAAGGTGCAAAAAAAAAGAAGAACTGGGGTGGCCTATAGGTGTACCAGATGTGACAAGTTTTGACACGGTGCCTTATAATGCAAGAGCAAGACACAAGATCCAATGCATTAAAAAAAGGTAAGAAAATGTATTGTTAGATATGTGTTATGATATTCTATGAACTTTATGTGAAATTTGTTGTTTTAACACATGTGCCTTTTGATTGTAGAGAAAACCCATGGCTGAGACCAAGTAAAAGACTGTGTCAACGGATGTTCCAATGGCAGAGTAAGAAACTGATGTGTCTGATGTGTCAATTGTAAAGCAACCAACTGATGTCCAACCTGTGCATGCCATGAATTGTAAGCTAATCACATTGATGCAAGTTAAAGTAGCTCATATGTGGTAGACACAACTCAGTCTGGCTCATGTCAGACACAAGCAAAGAAAAATAAAGGGAAAAAACCTGTCATCAAGTTGAGAAAGAGGCAGAGGATCAAGTTGAAGTATTTTCAAAAGCCAATTATAGGCCAAGGTTCAACTAGTGACCAACCTATAACCTTGACAGAACCTGAAGAAATGACAACTGCACATGGACATGATTCTAGGCTTGGAGTGTCAACCAGGTCATTGAAGTCTTGGAAGAAGAAGAAATGATAACTTATTTAGTTATGATGTACATTGTGTGCCACTTTTAATGTTCTGCTTGTAATGTTGACCAATTTTTGTGAAATTTTAATATGTTTGTACTTTTGTATCAGACATATGCGCTATACATGTCTTTTTGTGTGAGACATCTGCACTATATATGCCATTTTGTATCAAACATATGCATTATATGTGCCATTTTGTATCATATTTTGTTTCTCAATTGTGAATTATACCATTATGCCATTTATGCACTATGCAATGTTTTTTCTCATGTGCGCACTATACCATTAGTGTAAATAAAGTTTAAACAAACATCTATATCAGACAAAATATTGACACAACATTAATACATAATCTTTCTCAACCTTAACTTTTCCATTAGATAAAATATTGATACAACCTTAACTAAAACAATTGATTACATTAACTTAATAACTATTGAAAGCAACATCCACGACACAACAAGGGCAATCTTCGGCCAATAACTTATGTTCTTCTCCATAACCAGCTTTTTCTTCAGCTTTTCAATCTTCTTTGAACTGGTTACTACACCACACTGCTTGACAACTCCACAATATTTTGTCAGATCATATTCACAATATTTAGTGGGAAGCATCTGACTTCTTTGATCCTCGCACACCTCATCATCCCAAACAAAAAATTCACAACCACTCTGCAAAAAATTTTAGCACAGATAAATATCATTTAATGTCAATAGAAATACAAAGAGAAACATGAAAATACACTTACCACTGAATTTCTACATTTCCAAAATTTTCGATTTGGGTTATCAATGGTGTTTGATACCCACATCTTCATAGGTTCGTTACATCCACATCTTGGCAAGCTCAGTCCACTTAAGATACCAACAGATGATGTTTTGCTTCCTTCCACGATGAAAAAATGTGAAAATGAAGAAAAGATGATGAACTAGTAGACAGAAAAGATGGATAAATGTGAAAAATGTATTGGCCTGTTAAAAACCTTAGCAGATGGAAGAAATGAGAAAGGGGAAGAAATGGAATCATAATAAATTGAGATTGGGAAGAAATGTCATGGTGACACACAAAATTTGTAGGAAAAAAAATGCCATGGTGTCACGCTGAATAAGTTCCACGTTAGCAAGTTGAGGGAATCTTGAGTGAAATGTGGCAATCGAGGGCCTAAGTGACGGGATCTGGGTATTACGATGGGGAATTAGAAAAAAAATCCTTTACAGGGGTAAAACTGAATCTCGCTAACTTTGCAGGGAGTGTTGTGTATTTAACCTAAAATAATACAGTTTTATTATAATATTTTTTATTAATGAATAAAATATTAATATTATATTCATAAATCAAAATATTAAATAGAGAGATATCAAAAATTATATTTTGAATTTTTTTTTTATAATTTGTGTTTGAGATAAAGGTTGTCCCATGATAAGTTTATGTATCAAACATGGTACAAAAAAAATTGTCATGTCCCGTTCGTCATTTATTAGCAAATCAAACGCACCATATATGAACAGTTTCCCCTCAACTCAGGATTTTAAACTCCAAACTCTTCTACAACGATGATCTTCTTCTTCTTACCCTTACCTCTTGTCCTAACTCCCTCTTTTCTAATTCTTTCACGTACGTTTTCCACTATCTGTTTTCTCCACGCCTTTGTTTTTAAATATTATTATTATTACTATAATATTAAATCAAACTAAAAAATGTGTTTGGTTCAGAAGAGGAGGGGAAAGGTTTTATTAATAATTTACATTTTTATCCTTATGATCTTATATAAGTCATATGATATTAAAATGTGAAAAATTCATGCGTATTTTTGTTGGTAATGAAATTTATAATATTGAGTGATTGAAAAAGTATTTATTTGTCACATAAAATTAAAAAATTGAGTACAATTGATTCGACTTATAACTTTCAAACATAAATTAAACTATATGCCAAAAGGGGAGGGGATGGGTTTTATTAATAATTTACATTTTTATCCTTATGATTTTATATAAGTCATGTGATATTAAAATGTGAAATATTTATGCGTATTTTTGTTGGTAATGAAATTTCTAATATTGAGTGATTAAAAAGTATTTATTTGTCACATAAAATTAAAAATTTGAGTACAATTTATTCGACTTATAACTTTCCAACATAAATTAAAATATATGCCAATAATATCGTTTAAATTGTTATGAATCATATAACAAAACAAATATATAAAATAACTTATTATTAAATATTATTTAGTTCGAAATATTTAATAAAATGAATAAACAAAAATAAATAAAATTAATGGTTTACAATTTGATATAAAAGAAAATATGATAGAATACATAACAAAATTAAAAGAAAAAAACAAATATAACTAAACATAATTTTTTTATATAAAAAAAAAAGACAATGATTATGATTTATATTAAGTATAGAAATTATAAAATAATTTGAAGGTGAAGAACAATTATAATAAGTTGATGAAAACAATCGAGAAAAAGTAATAACACGAAAGAAAACGAATAGTTTTGAAATACTAAAATTAAACTGAAGATATTTTAGTAAATATAATAATTTTTAAATATCAAAACTCATATTTCCTCCCCTCCCCTCCAAATCCCCCCAATTCGGAGGGAACCAAAAAGTGTGTTTTTGAGGGATTTTGCTCCCCTTCCCTTCCCTCCTAAGATTTGAACCAAACATATTTAATTAAAAATTTCCCCTCCCCTCCCCTCCATCTACCTCAAACCAAACACACTCTTAGAGGAGCAAACCCTCAAAACCTAAGCCTCTTCCACTATTAATTTCATTGTGTCAAACACCCCTCACTTATCATTTATTACTACCACACCCCTTACTTAAAATTCTAATATTATAGGGACACTACCCCATATTCAAGCCTCTCTGCCACCTCAACCAATCAAAACACATACAATACAATTAGATTATTCTATAGAATTAGATAACTCAAACGGGGTGTTACAACATGTATATATATATATATATATATATATATATATATATATATATATATATATATATATATATATATATATATATATATATATATATATATATATATATATATATATATATATATATATATATATATATATATATATATATATATATATATATATATATATATATATATATATATATATATATATATATATATATATATATATATATATATATATATATATATATATATATATATATATATATATTCAACAAGGCCGATACAAACATCATATTATCCGTCTCCATGGATATCCATTTACATCTCTAGATATATCCTGATTTCCTTTTTCTAAACAAGGATAATCTAGTCCTTCCACACCACGTGAAAGATTTTGCTATGTTAGATATGTTAAGTATAACAAGTGTGAGTAGAATGTGTAATAGTCTCACATTGGCTAGAAATGTGGATACTTGAGCATTTATAAATTGGAGAACCCACACACCTATCACCTTAAGATTTTTGGTTAGTATGTGGTGTGTCTCTCACAAAGGTGCTGCTCTAAAACAAATAATTTTTTTATAACAAACGGGATTTTCGGTATAGGAATAAATAAACCATGGATAAACCTAAGCGATTGTTTGTTAAATCATCTAAGCTACTGTTTGTTAAATCGAAGAAGAAATCAATTCGTAGGAGGTCGCCCCTAATCCAATTTGGGGATCAAATTGATTATAAAAACTTGAGTTTACTTTTCAAACTTGTTACTCAAAATTTTATCTAGACGTGTTAATAAATTGACCTTAAAACAACAACGATGGATTACAATTGCTATAAAACAAGCTCATATTTTATCTTTGTTACCTTTTAGAAGTTCGTCATCTCTTCTTAAAATTGCAACAAAAAAAATGAAAAAAGCAAGTCGATTACTAGAACTCTTGTTCTAAAAAAATAGAGTTAATTTACTTCATTAATTGAATCTAAACTCAAAGTTTATGCGGATTGGTATTTTTTTAGCGTGGTTTATTATTTCCATAATTCATATGAATTCTATTTTATTATACAAATCTCTTTTATTCTACCACCTTCCTGGAGTTCACTCTCCGGGAAAGTTTTATTAATGATATTGTTGACAATCGTAAAAAGACAATTCCCCTTTAATATAACTATTTGTGCAACGATTTTACGATTAAGAAGCAATTGATTCTTGTACAGATTATACATTAAATTACTATAGTATATTTTTTCTTTATTCTGTCCAATTATTGCATTTATTCGACTGATCCACAAACTTCGAAAGTCCCTTTTTTTCCTATCTCTATCCCGCTGAGACGAAACCAAAGTTTTTCTTCTCTGTTGCAAAATAGTTCGAGTAAGAGCTCCGCGAAAGCTTGATGTAAAGGAACAACTTTTTGTCCTCCGTTTTTGAGCGATGGATCCTCGTTTAGTTCTGATCATTGGATAAATGAGACTTCGATAAATAACTATTTTGATTTTTTCTTTCAGATATTCTTTTATCCTTTCTAGTATATTACTAACAACATGGATTCTTCTGATGTATAAAATAAAAATTCTAATGGCTTTTCCTACTATAACCTTCCCAACCACAATTTTTTCATTTTTTCTAAGTATAAGTATTGAAACTTTAAATAATAACTTCTATTGATACTAGGTATGCCAAAAAACCATAGTAATTAAAATAAACTAAGAAATGGTGAGTTCCATCATTTCTATGATTACTTGTTAAACAGTAAGGTCCTCTCTATACACCGGAGCCCCTTCCTTCATTGAATCTTGATTCAATCAATGTTATTATGAATTTGTACAGTTCACACTTCTGGGCTCTACCCATGAAATATCTAGTAATAGGTCTTTCACAATAAAATCTAAATTTATGGTATAATTTGTTTTTCTTTCAAATATGAATTTTCCTGCTTAATGGGAAACTACTTTATCCCCAAGGGGAATATAATTTGCATCTTAAATTGAAAATGAAGGTGATTTGGTTTGCACCAATTGAGAAACCATATATTTAATACAAAATATATACACAATAGAATTATATATATATATATATATATATATATATATATATATATATATATATATATATATATATATATATATATATATATATATATATATATATATATATATATATATATATATATATATATATATATACAATTCTTATTAATAGAATCGATTTTTTAATTTGAGTATATGATCTAAACGAGTCGCACATACACCATATTACATGTTCCTCGGTGTTGAGGGCATCCTCGAAGAGCAGGAGATTTTGTTACAGTCCGGATTGGCTGTCTTGCGTTTCTAATAAGTTGTTTTATAGTTGGCATGGTGAATCATATACATAATGAGCTGGGTTCGATCAATCCTAACCCAATAATTTCCATTTAAAATTTATTCGACTCTATGAAATCTGATTGTTAAGACGATTAAAAAGAGAAAAGACAAAATCTCATGCATGTATTTATTAGGAATAAATATGTGTTTATTAGGGACAAAGGTTTAGGAATAAATCCACTATTCCCAGAAGAAAAAAAATAGTGGGGACACAAATAGTTTGAAAGCAAATTATGTGTTTAGTAGGAATAAAAAGGACAAAAATAGTCCAAATATCAATATTGACATATGCAAATTTTGCATTTTAAAAAAAGAATCCGCTCCGGAATCAAAAATTGCTTCCATAGGCAAAGAATTCGATACAGAATCAATAATTCCGTAGGCTTGGGCTTCTTCGGGTGACATAAAATGATCCCTTTCCAGGTCTTTAGATATCTGCCATACTGGTTTGCGTGTTCTTTGCGAATAAATAATTGTTATTGTTTCTCGAAGTATCACCATTTCATCTGCTTCCAACATACATTCTCCTGATGGTCCCTCATAAGGGGCACTATGAGGTTGATGGATCATTACCCTAAGAGTATAATATAATAAGGTTTTTTCTCTCAATCTTGACTTTAAAAAAATAAGAAATAAGGGGTATTCAAAAGAACTTCAATTTAAATTGAAAGTCGTTCAAGCAAGCATCTTTTGGATTTTTTATATAACATACGACTCTATACTTTTAATTTTTCATTTTTTTTACCTTTCATTTAAGAAATAAAATAAAATAATATATATATATATATATATATATATATATATATATATATATATATATATATATATATATATATATATATATATATATATATATATATATACCGGGTCTAGCAGACCCAGATCAGTAAAGAATCCAATTATTGGTTATGTAATTCAGTTAGTTAGTTGTTGAGTTAGTTATGGAGGTTGTTATTAGTTAGTTTTCTGTTATAAATACATTGTACTATGCAGTTAGTTTAGTTGATGCACATTGTAAGTCAAACCATAGAATACACTCTCTATTCACCATCTTGTTTCAACATCATCAAAGCTTTTCATAATTCATCTTCTCCAATTGGTTGTAGCACTGTGTATGCTAGGTTCTATCAAATTGGTATTGCAGAGCCCGATTCGATTGCTGCAGTCAGAAGATTCTTGAAGGATGGGAAATCACAACAATAATATCTCTACACAGTTGCCAGTTTTTGAAGGCAAGAACTTTGATCAATGGATCATGAAGATGAAGGTGATCTTTAGATTTCAAGAAGTTCTTGAAGTGGTGAATGAAGGCATAGTAGTCTTGACAGCCAATGCAACTGAAGAACAACAAACTGTTAACAAAAAACTGAAGAAGAAGGATAGGAAAGCCATGTTCTTGATACATCAAAGTGTGAGCTTTGAGATCTTTGAGAAGATCATACACTATGGAAGTGCAAAAGAAACATGGGATGTAATGGAGAAGTTGTATGCTGGTGATGGGAGGTTAAAGAAGGTAAGATTGCAAGCACTAAGAAGGCAGTATGAAGTGCTGACAATGGAAGAAGAGGAAACCATCAGCCAGTACCTTGACAAAGTGATCACTCTAACAAACCAAATGACAAGGAATGGTGAAGTGTTTACTAATGTAATGAAGGTTGAAAAGGTCCTCAGAACTCTAACACCAAGGTTTGATCACATTATGGTTGCATTGGAGGAATCTAAGGATCTAAACTCCATGAAGATAGAAGAATTGCAGGCAAGCCTAAAGGCACATGAATTGAGATTGTCTGACAGGATCAAAGAAAGAGGAAAGGGTGCATCTTTGGATCAAGCATTGGAAGCTCAATATGTGAAGAAAGGAAAGTCTAAGAAGGAGATTCAGTGCTATAATTGCTAGAAGTGGGGGCATTATGCATCAGAATGCAGATCAAAGAGAGTATCGAGGAGCAAGGATGAGGCTCAGTTTGCTCAAAATGAAGGCTTAGATTCAGATGAAGTGTTACTGATGGTAACAGTCAAGGATGAAGAAGAAAAAAGTGATGAATGGTACCTAGATACTGGGTGTTCAAATCACATTACAGGCAAGAAATATTGGTTTTCTGAACTAGATGAATCTGTGAATAGAAATATTAGATTTGCAGACAATATCATAGTATGTGCAGCTATCATTGGAAAAATTCTAATTAATAGGAAGGATGAAAAGAAAGCCTGTATTAGTGATGTACTATTTATGTCAAACATGAAGAGTAATCTGATCAGCATTGGCCAACTATTACTAAAAGGATACACCATGAAGATGGAAGCAAGAACTATGAAGGTTTTTTATCATAAAAGTAGACTGATTATTAAAGTTCCACTGTCAAAACAAAGGACATTCAAGATTAACATGAATGTTATTGAAGATTAATGTTTGATGTCTGAAACTAAGCATAAGGGCTGGTTGTGGCATCAAAGATATGGGCACATCAACTTTAGAAATTTGGATGTGCTACATGAAAGAAAAATGGTGCAAGGCCTACCACAATTAAAGGTGCCAGAAGAAGTATGTGAAATACGTTGCACTGGAAAGCAGGTCAGAAACTCATACAAAGCAGAGGTATCATTCAAGGCAACAAGGAAATTTGAGGTAATTCACTTAGATGTTTGTGGACCTTTTGAAGTAAGGTCAGTAAGGGGAAACAACTACTTTGTAACATTCATATATGAATTCACTATGAAATTATGGATTTACTTGTTAGCTAAGAAAAGTGAAGTGTTGAGTGTGTTTAAGAAGTTTAGACTGCTAATTCAAAATGAAAGTGGTGAAGTAATTAGTAGGTTAAGAACTGATGGAGGAGGTGAATACAATTCCATTGAGTTTCATGAGTTTTGCTCATCAAATGGCATAAGTCACAAAGTCACTTCACCATATACACCTCAACACAATGGAATTTCAGAAAGAAAAAACAGAACTCTAGTAAATATGATGAGAAGTGTGTTAAAGCAGAAGAAAATGCCTCACTATATGTGGGGTGAAGCAGCTGCTATGGCAACATATCTCATAAATAGAAGTCATACAAATAAGCTGCAGGATAAGACACCAGAGGAATCATAGAGTGAAGTCAAACCAAGTGCTTAACACTTAAGGATCCTTGGTTCATTATGTTTCAGACTCATACCTGACCAACTAAGGAAGAAGTTAGACGATAAATCCCAAGCAATGATTATGGTTGGCTATCATCAAACTGGTGCATACAAACTGTATAATCCAAATAATAAGAAAATAGTATTCATCAAGGATGTGAAGTTTGATGAATCAAAGAAATGGAACTGGAAAGAAAAGGTATCATACATATGTGACAGTAAGTTACATCTATCTGACTCAGAAACAGAAGGTGAGACTGAGGAACAAGAAGAGATTGGTGAAAATACAAATGAAGGAGGTGCAAAAGTAACCACTAGACCAACAAGGAATACTCAACCACCGGCCAGGTTGAAGGATTATGAGAGATTCCCTAATCAAGCAGTTACAGATGAAGGTGACATAGTGCAATCAACTATGCTGGCTGAAACTGAACCAGTGTCATTTGAAGAAGCTCTAAAACAGAAGCATTGGAAGATGACAATGATTAAAGAACTAAACTCCATAGAGAAGAATGAAACATGGAAATTAGTTCAAATGCCTGCTAACAAGAAGTGTATTGATATTAGGTGGGTTTTTAAGACAAAACTAAGGCCAGATGGGCAGGTGGCAAAATATAAGGCTAGACTAGTAGCAAGAGAATTCCTACAGAGGTATGGATAAGATTACTATGAAGTCTATGCTCCAGTAGCAAGAATGGAAACAATTAGACTGATTATGGCAATAGCAGTCAAGAATAATTGGTTTATGTACCAATTAGATGTGAAATCAGCTTTCCTCGATGGTGAGCTAGAAGAAGAAGTATATGTGAACCAGACACTAGGATTTGAGATAGAAGGAAAGGAAGAACATGTCTATAAGCTAAATAAAGCCTTATATGGGCTAAAGCAAGCCCCAAGGGCTTGGAACAAAAGAATAGACAACTTTCTTGTTCAGTAAGGGTTCATGAAATGTGTAAATGAACATGGAATTTACAGCAGAAATACCACAAGTAAGCTCATTGTGTGTCTATATGTAGATGACATGATAGTCACTGAAAACAATGAAGCTGAGATGAAGGAGTTTAAGGAAAACATGATGAAAGTATTTGAAATGTCCGATCTAGGCATACTCACATATTTCATAGGAATTAAGTTTGAAAGGAATGAACAAGGAATGGTTGTGCATCAAAGAAAATATGCCCAAGATGTGCTGAAGAGGTTTCACATGATGAATTGCAGGCCAGCCTCAACACCTGTTGATACATAAGCAAAGTTATCCTTGGCATATGATGAAGAGGAAGTCAATCATACTCTGTTAAAGTAGCTTGTTGGCTCCTTGAGATACTTATGCCATACAAGACCCAATATTACTTATGGTGTGGGATTAATTAGTAGATATATGGTGAAACCAACCACATCTCACTTAATTTCATCCAAGATAATTCTGAGATATGTGAAGGGTACACACAGATATGGAATTCAATATTGTAAAGATCAATATGGTGAGTTAATAGGCTATTCAGATTCAGATTGGAGTGGTGATAAAGATGACAGGAAAAACACAACATCATATGTTTCATGATTGGAAAGGCAGTCTTTGCATGAAGCTCAAAGAAGGAACCAGTGGTGGCTCTATCCTCATGTGAAGCTGAGTATATTGCAGCCTCCGTGGCAGCGTGTCAAGCTCAGTGGATAAACATGCTGCTGTTGGAATTGAAACTGGTAAGGTGTGAAAGAATGAAGCTCAGGATTGACAGCATATCAACTATAGATTTGGAAAAACACTCTGTGGCACATGATAAAAGTAAACACATTGAAACCAAGTTTCGTTTCTTAAGAGAACAAGTGAATAATGGAAGATTGGAGGTGAAGTACTGCAAGACAGATGAGCAGTTAGTTGACTTGCTTACAAAACCATTGAAGACAAGCAGATTTGGTGACTTGAAGATGAAGCTGGGCATGATTGAAGCACCAAACTAATTGAATTAAGGAGGTGTATTGGTTATGTAATTCAGTTAGTTAGTTGTTGAGTTACTTAGGGAGGTTGTTATTAGTTAGTTTTCTGTTATAAATACATTGTACTGTGCGGTTAGTTTAGGTGTTGCACATTATAAATCAAACCATAGAATACACTCTTTATTCATCATCTTGTTTTAACATCATCAAAGCTTTTCATAATTCATCTTCTCCAATTGGTTGTAGCACTGTGTATGCTAGGTTTTATCACCAATAACCATCTTTCTTTCTTTTTTTAGAATATTTTAAAAAATTTAAAGACTATGATGATTCCGTTGCTCTCTTAATTTCGTGTAGTTTTTGATTTAACAATCCCAAAGTTTATTTTTTTCTTTTTTCAAATGAACTAAAAAAAATCGTGACACTAAAAGAAGCTCTAATTAATAGATAAGAGGAAATATAAAATTGTAAATACCCCTTTCCCTTTTTTCCTACTACTCTTTCGATATAGAATCAAATGTTTTTGAATTTTTTTTTGTGCATATCGAACTCAGAGTGCCATGCTTTTTTACTTCATATTGGCGTAGACATTGTCTTCTTCTACAAATAAGAATCATTAGCGCCAAGCGTGAGGAATGCTAGACGTTTGGTAATTCCGCCTCCTGCCAAAATAAGAGATGCCATTGAAGCGACTAATCCCATGCATATTGTATGTACTTATGCTTCTACAACTTGCATATTATCAAAAATGGCCATTCCAGACATAACCTTTCCGTCTGGAGAATTTATAAACAGATACAAATCTTTGTTCTTGTTCTCTAAACCGAGATATATCATTATACCAACAACTTGATTTGCTAGTTCACTCTCAATCTTGACACCTAAAAAAAGAAGTCTGCTGTAAAAAGTTGATGATATAAGTCAACCCAAGTAACTTCATCCTCGCCAGGAATTTGAAAGGCTACCTTTGAAACACCCGCTGACATAAAAAAATGATGCAGTTGCCTAACATCAACATATTACTTTAATATAACATTGTGCAGAGTACAAAATAAGTTTATTTTGTTACAAATATTTTTTATTTCGCCAGATAACATAAAAAAAAAGCCTAAAATAAGGGCAAGTTTTTATGAATAGGTCATTTTTGGATATGTCTCTACTGATATTGATATTATTGTTACGTGTTTCTGGACGACTAATGAATTGAATTATGGAAAATGAAATTTAAGAAGGGATTCTAACAAAAATGATCTTCGACAACCCAAAAAAAGTATATTTCTATGTTTCCTATCGAATTGAATTCTAAAAATGATAAAGTAAGTTCCACAATGTTCAATGCCCCCTAGTGAAAATATCCCCCAACATTGGTATCAAAACTCACTTGTATCAAAATCCAACAAGATATTTGTACAACCTCACACAAATACCCTCCTACAATCTTCTAACATATACACACTAAACCTATGTTGAACTTTAAATGAACCCAATTTGAAGATTTTTTTCACAAACCATCAAATATTATTATAATTCTCACATATACCAGAAAGAACACCACTTTCTGTTTACAACACTTAGAAAGCGCACAACTTTCTATTATAAATGAAGTCACCACACATTTGATGATCAAATACAACTCTTGAACAAATATGAATAAATGAAGTTGTTCTTGAATAAATTATAATACATAAAATTGATATTTTTCGATGTACATTTTAAATATATTAATCTTAAATGCTCATAAACGTTTTGTAATGATATGACAATTTATGCAGAAAAAGTTTAAAGGTTTTGGATTGAGAAAAACTCAAACACATTTAAATTGTTGTCTAAACTTAAGTGAAAAAGGTAAACAAATTTTTGAATAGCCAATGCTTTATATACACCCTATGAAACATGTTAGATCAATTGTGCATGTTGGTAGATGTTTCATGAAGGTTTGCATTGGTTTAGAATAACTATTGTCGATAAAATAATGCATTATGCAATTCTGCACGTCTAAAACATTTCAAAGATCTAGGTTGTGTAACATGTTACATAAGTAGTGTAACCGATTACACCTTAATCAGTTTCAAAAAACCAGTAAAATTTAAACTTGTAACTGGTTACCAACATAATGTATCTTGAAAAATACTTTTTCAAAAGATTTGGCATGCAAGGTATTGACGCATGAATGTTTAGAAACATTTGAGACGAAAAGATGAATGCTTTTATGAGCATATAAGAATATACATACTGTGAATTATAATCGAATACCTTTGCAACAAGATTAATTCCTCTTAAATCAACATTTAAAGTCTTATATAATCTTGATACTTAAATGAACTTGGACTTTAACCTTTTAACATTATAATCAATGTTTATTTCCATCACTATCATCTAATAACTTAGTGCACATTTGATCATTTTGAGTTAACTACACTTGATGTTGATAAGCCTTTTTTTTTCTTGATATTTGAACTTTTGTCTTTATTAAAATTCAATACTCAGTCATATCATATTCACATTGAGTTTGAAATACAAAATGATAGAGAAATAAAAATGAATGTAAAACATTAATCTTTCAAATCATCGAGTTGTTTTAAACTATCAAAAAATAGAAACTAATTCAATGAATTTGATTACAATTATTTTCACTTTAAAATCCAATTAATTTTTACAAGAGGCAATAAAACGAGATGAGAGAAGTGGAAATCCAAAAAAAAAAAAAAAGCCAAATAAGAACCGGCGCTTGTATCCGGAGTTCCGGACAGACACTTCCCTTCATAAAATCTCGGAGCTCACACTGCTGGCAAAACCCAACCCCTACGAGTCAATTTCAACAAATAACCCCACTCAAGTACTAAAACTCGCGTCCACACTCAGGTTTTAACCGTAAATAAATCAATAACTAAGGGCAAAAATTAATTACACTTTCCCGCCCACACACCCTACCCCACCAAATAAATCAAATTGAAAAAAAAAATAAAAATTTCTTCACTCCTTTCAATATAATGCTCCACTCACTCACAACTTCAACATTCTTCATTTTTTTCGCGCTCCTTTCATCTTCTCTGAACTCTCTCTTCAAAATTCTCATTTTCTCTTCTCGGTAAGTTCTTTTGCACTTTCCTGAAACCCTAGAAATGCTACTTCTGTTTCTCTCTTTTAAATAATTGCTATTTTTTCATATTTATTTACTGTGATTTGTGATTTTGCTTTCTAGGGTTTGAAATGGCGGCTAATAACAAAGTGAAGAACGATGATCCTGCAGTAGAGTCACCAACTTCGGTCCTAGAAGAAGAGGTATTTGTAGTTTGAGTATTTTTCTGTTTGATATTAGGTATTTGTTGCGAAAGTGAAGTTCTTGTTCGATTTGTTTGATTTTTTTATGTGTTTTTGATGTTTGTTGAATGTAAATACTGTGTGTGAGAAGGAAATGGAGGTTAAGTTGGAGGATGAGGTGGTTGCTGATGATGGATCTTCTCTTGTACCAAAATTGATGGTGGAGGAGGAAGAGAAGTTGCTTGAAGCTCGTGCTAAGGAAGAGGAGGAACAGCTCCAGGAGGCGCCGAATCTCAATGATTCACAGTTTGATAAGTTGGATGAGCTTTTGACGCAAACGAAACTGTACTCGGAGTTTCTTCTGGAGAAAATGGATGACATCACACTGGTATTCCCTTTTTCATCTCTATGTTTGTGTTAACTTTTTTTGTGTGAAGGTTAGTTTGTTGGTTTTGTTGTATTGTTTGTTTGATTGTTTGAATTTGTAATGCTAGACTGCGGGTGAACAAGAGATTAAGGAAGAGGAAGAGGAAGAGAGTCAGTTGGATACTAAACCTAAGGGTCGTGGAAGAAAAAGAAAGGCGGCTAAACAATGCAATACTGTGAGTACATTGCTGTGTGTATACCAAATTTTGTATAGGAGTTGCAAAAACAATAACTTTGTAGTGAAGATTATTTTTTTTACTAATAATAGAACATTGTTAATTTGATGTGCATATTGTTGATGTTAGTGTACGACAATAATATGATTTTAAGCTTGCACATTTGATGTATTTTCATGAATCCAGTAATTTTGTTATGCTTGAATGTAATTTCAGTTGTTCTAATTGGTATTTTGTGATCATGTTTGAAATTACTTTAGGGGAAAGCCAAAAAGGCAGTTGAAGCCATGATAACAAGATCTAAAGAAACCGTGAAGACTGAAGATGTGAATTTGAGTGAGGAAGAAAGAACTGAGAAAGAGCAGAGGGAGTTGGTGCCTTTACTAACTGGTGGGAAATTGAAGTCTTATCAATTGAAGGGTGTAAAGTGGTTAATCTCCTTGTGGCAAAATGGACTGAATGGGATTCTTGCTGATCAAATGGGTCTTGGAAAGACAATCCAAACTATTGGGCTTCTTTCTCATCTTAAATCAAAAGGATTGGATGGGCCATATATGATAATTGCTCCTCTATCAACCCTCTCCAACTGGATGAATGAGATATCTAGGTATGTTCTTATAGGACATCTAGTATTATATTGTTATGCTGTGCTTCTTCACTGTGATCATTATTTCTTGAATAAATGTATTTAGGTTTGCACCATCGCTCCATGCTGTTATCTACCATGGAAGTAGAGATCAGAGAGATGAAATCAGAAGGAAACATATGCCTAGAACAATTGGTCCAAAATTTCCCATAGTAATAACTTCTTATGAGATTGCAATGAATGATGCTAGGAAATTTTTCCGGGCATACCAATGGAAATATCTTGTTGTTGACGAGGTACACAAATTCTTTCATTTGCATGCATAACACATTCTATGTTTTGTTGTATGTGTTTACTCAACCTCAATCATATCCTCAGGGTCACAGGCTAAAAAATTCACAATGCAAATTAGTGAAGATGTTGAAATACATCAGTGTTGAAAATAAGCTTCTTTTGACTGGGACACCGCTCCAGAATAACTTGGCAGAGCTGTGGTCATTGCTGAACTTCATCTTACCTGATATATTCTCATCTCTTGAAGAATTTGAGTCATGGTTAGTGTTCTTTTCCTATTGGTTATTGTTCACACTTTTCTATATTTCCACTGTCATATGGCGATATGTTACTGTTGGAAATATAATTTCCTGGAATGTGTAAGGAAAACAACATAGAGAAAAAAGAAGTGCTTTGTTATATTGTGATCTGAATCAATGTGATTATTATATCGAAGTGAAGCAATTTGACTCGTTACCACAACATTTCAATTAACACTGAGTTTAACATTTTTTTTATAATCTAGCTAACGCTCATGACACATAATTTTCCAAAGATTATCAAACATGTCTTCCTTCAGCTTTGATGTCCTTTTCACATCCCTCCCCCATTGTAAAAATTCTTCAAATCCAAGGTCTGTTTCTTTCAAACCTGTTTGTTGCTTGTACCCAAGGTTTGTCTAAATTGTGATTTAAACCGTAAGATGGTACGGCCTCCAGCTATCTGGATTGTGCCCAAGAATGTAGTCCAGGCATAATTGCAGTAAAATTACATCCTAGATTCCGTAGTCACATGATTTTTGCAATCTTGCCCGTTTTTGTTTGTGAATCCGAGTCAGGAACATAACCTACTAAAACATTATTGGTCTGTTTTTTAATTTTTAATTTTATTGTTTTCTATTTTGTTTTACATTCTTATTGTTTTGTGCTGAGTTCTTAGCCATATATCAAATAAATAAAATATTCTTTATTCTTTAACTATATTAAATCAATTCCTTAACTAATTTCAAATATTTCCTAACTATTTATTAAATTAAAAATTTTATTTATTAAATTAATGAATCTGAACAAGATTTTATTTACTACGAATAGTATTCTGATTTTATTAAGCTATGAGTAGTTTCTTTTGCGAACTTGGCTGTTCTACTTTTACACCTGTGAAAGTCCTATGTTTTGTTTGTGCTTTTTAGTTAATAAAGAAATGTGATTTTATGCACCATATATACACACTCACTATTTTTTCTGGTAGGATCTTATGATTCTGGTTATGATCATATATTTTGTGATCTTGCTCCCTCTCTCAATCATATGTAAATATTTGGGTAGAATCTATGGATCCTAGTTGCAATCTTACGTTTCATGATCTTGCCAACTGATATTACTCATGTTCTCGGTCTTGACAACCTTGCCTGTTCCTTGTAATGTGCTCTTCTAAAATGCTCAATGTTTGTCCCTATTGAAGGCTATATTCTAACAGTTTGTATGCCTTTTGGCAATGTTGTTCTTGGTTTAGTGCAAAAGGAAATACTATGCATGCCTTTATATTTCTTTACTTTATTCATTCAAATTTCTTTGTAGGTTTAATCTGTCAGGGAAGTGCACTTCTGGAGCAACAATGGAAGAATTGGAAGAGAAAAGAAGAAACCAAGTATGTGTTCTATGATTGATGTTATGCTAGTTGCCCATTCTTCATATAAATTAGAAGGCTAATGGCTATGTTTCATGCAGGTAGTGGCCAAGCTTCATGCAATTCTCAGACCATTTCTTTTACGCAGAATGAAGTCTGATGTTGAGCTGTCGTTACCTCGGAAAAAAGAGATCATTATTTATGCTAACATGACTGAGCATCAGAAGAGCTTGCAGGATCATCTAGTGCACAAGACATTCGAGAAACATTTGGACAGGAAGCTAACAATTGGTAATTTTATTTCACAAATTTTCATTTGAGTGAATGGGAAAGTTCTGTTTCAACTCGTCCTCCCTCACCATCAGCTATGGGGTTGTGTCCAAATTTTTTTATTATGTACTGTACTCTACTAATTTGATTTAATGCAGGGCGTTCTGTGGGGAGTATTAATAACTTGATGATTCAACTTAGGAAAGTCTGTAACCATCCTGACCTCTTAGAATCACCCTATGATGGTTCATGTAAGTTGTCACATGGTTGGATGGTTTAGCTAATGTTACCACTAGTGATACAAATAATAAGCTGCATTTTATTTGTGATAGATTTTTATCCTCCCTTGAATGAGATAATTGATCAATGTGGAAAATTCCAATTGCTCAACCGGTTGTTGGAGCGGCTATTTGCACGCAATCACAAGGTATGCTTTACATGTGTTGCTTTTGGCTTCCTTTTTTGTGTGGCCAAGCTGTTACTCACACCTTTGGTTATTGCTATCAGGTTCTGATCTTCAGTCAATGGACTAAAGTGCTAGATTTAATAGATTATTATTTTAGTGAAAAGGGCTTTGAAGTTTGCAGGATTGATGGTTCAGTGAAACTGGATGAAAGGAAACGTCAGGTCTGTACAAGTGATTGTAAACACCACTTTTAATCAGATAACTCAAATTACTTTTGTTAATATGTTTTGTTTTATGATTTGATGCTTTTGAATATGAAATTAATAAATCTTGCATCATGATCTTCAAATATGTCTGTTTTGTCATAAATGATAACTTAAGGGCCTGTTTGTGCTTGTTTTTCAATAAAGAAAGCTCTTATTATACGTGGCATACTACATTTTGACACTGATTTTAAAATCTATGTTTTCGTTTAAATCATGTATTTATATTGCAACACTCTTCTGTAATCATCACCTGTTCTCTTTGGGAATGCTGATCCTAATCATCTGTCACAGATTGAAAATGCTAAATTTATGTTTGTTTTGTTGGCCCACGAGCAGATCCAGGAGTTCAATGATATAAACAGCCATTTCAGAATCTTTCTTCTTTCTACTAGGGCTGGTGGACTAGGAATAAACCTTACTGCAGCTGACACCTGTATTCTTTATGACAGTGACTGGGTACTTTTTGACTTTTTCCTGTCTGGCATTTATCTAATTGCTTTACAATATTTGACTTGCAATCTGCTTATGATTTTGTTGTACTCCAGAATCCTCAAATGGATTTGCAGGCCATGGATAGATGTCATAGAATCGGTCAAACAAAGCCTGTTCATGTATACAGGCTTGCAACTGCACAATCAGTAGAGGTATTTGGCAGTATAGTATATTTGTATGTCATGTAACTGGTGGCTTCTAATTTTGAGATGAGCATGACATGGTCCTTTTACAGGGTCGAATGCTGAAAAGAGCTTTCAGCAAGTTGAAGCTTGAGCACGTGGTGATAGAGAAAGGACAGTTTCATCAAGAGCGTACAGCGCCTTCCATTATGGATGAAATGGAGGTTCGTATGTTAGCTGTAGTTTGTAATTGATTTTTTCTTTTTGTTCTCAGTGTTTTGTTTTGTATAAATGAATTTGTCGGGAAAATGTACTAGAATCTAATGTTGAAAATGTGGTTTTGGTTATTTACATGGCTAGCTAGTTTTTAACTTGACTAGAAATTTTTTTAACTTGACTAGAATGTTTTTCTAATCGTTGGATTGGCCTAACTAGATAAGCATGCAACCCTTTTAATCATCAATTAGTTTCATATTCAAGCTTATATGCCTCATACTACAAATTGCTAAAATTTTGTGGAAGATTAGCTTGTGTATTGTCAATTTCACAAATTGCTAAAATTTTGTGGAAGATTAGCTTGTGTATTGTCAATTTCCAAAATAGTATTGTTGCATCTTTATTTATTTAGGGGGAGTGGATCTGCTTAGCTCCAAGATTGACTGGAACTATTAAGCAGACAGTCCATAGTCTCTGATCTGTGATATTTGGTTTTTAGAGTTACATTTTTCATCATGTTATAATGAGGAGTGTCTCTTATCTGTGATATTAGGAAAATGATCTATTGGCATTGCTTCGAGATGACGAAACAGCCGAGGACAAAATGATACAGAAAGATATTAGTGATGAAGACCTGGAGAATCTCTTGGATCGCGGTGATCTTGTTGTCGATGGCTCGACTGATGTCAAACCTCCAGTTAGTACCTTTCCCCTTAAAGGACCTGGGTGGGAGGTGGTGATTCCAACTGCATCTGGTGGCATGCTTTCCACTCTCAACAGCTAATTTCTTGCACGTGCAACAGAACTTTTTTGGGCTAAATATTTTTAGAAATATTGCTTTTTGTGGCATGAGATGTAATTGAACTTGAGACAATCTTAGCCAGTGAAATGTCCTAGAGGGCATTCAATTTTGTAAATTCTACTAACGGAACTACAGGTAGAGAGATGAAAGCTACTTTGCCGTCATGTTATTTTCAAACTATTCACATATCCATCATTCATCCACTCAATTTAAACTAGGCTTGTAACTAACCGACTTGTTTGACAGGCTTTGATTTTGATTTGTGTTTGCTTTATTCACTTGATGATATTCTTATTAAAAAGATACTCCATGCTTTATTAATGCCAAGCACTTTCTGAAGCTTGTGCTGTGCCCATGCTCCAGGTAAACATTTTATAATTTATTGTAAAATTTTGGATTTTGGTGGCTAATTTGTTTAAAAGAATATACCCTGACATGATACTGTCATCCTATCAATTTGCATCTTTTGCCCTTTAACAATACTATCTTATGCAGGCGATTTATTAATTTGCTTTCCATCTTTCAAACCTGAAAGAAGGTTTGAAGCATGTTTGTATAATAGAAAACAATAAAGTAGATAAACTTTGCTGACAATTTTACAGAAAAGCGATGTTCTAAAATATAAAATTCACTAATTAAGGAAGCTGGATAAAATAATGAATTCACTAATTAAGGAAGCTGGTTAAAATAATGAATTTTGTTGACGAGTCGTAAGTATTTTACAAATTTATCATTGAAGAAAAAAATGTTCTTAATTTTTTTATTATAAATAACTAAGAAAAACAATTTAATATAGGAAATCTTGACAAAATAACTATTATGGTGCATTTTGACGAAGTAATTAGTTTTTATTTAAAGAATTTAAAATTTCATGTAATGCAATTAAAATATTTGAATTACTTGAACTTTTAAATTATTTTTAGCAGTTTTAAAATAAAAAATAAAAAATTAATTTGCAAATATAGAATATTTAAAAGGGTCACATTGTAAAAATTTATAAACTTGTAAAACTTGAAAAATTAATACTTTATTAATTTGACATTTAGATTAAATAGACGATGCAAAATTGAATTTTAAATAATTTTAAAAAAATATGGAATTGTAGGGTTGCATTGAGAATCCTAAAAATTTAGGAAGTTGCTTATTATTATACTTCAGTAGTTTTTATAAATCTTATTACGTTCAAGAATACCATTGTCCATATGTTAGAAAGTTATCTTTTGGATACACCTATTTTGTTGTTCATTCTGATTAAAAATGTATCATGAAGTTATTTTTTTAGTTACATCTATAATTCTTTGTTGTTCATTTAACTTCTCTCCTTAAAGTTTTGTATAAAATCGGACGGAATAAAGTGATATGAGATGAAATGTAATTTCATTGTATGAATCATTTAAAATTAAATGGATAAGAGCAAAATAAAGTCTTGTAAATTTTATTTCATTTCGTCACTTACTATCATAATTCATCTCTTTAAATTTGGGTGAAATGAAGAACTTATCTTGTTAAATTTTCAAACGATGCAATGAAATCTTCATTATACTTTGCTCTATTCCACTACATTCTACTTTGCTCTACTCCATTCATTTATGATATTCCAACATAACTTAAAAGTTAAGATATTCCAACATAACCTAAATGTTAAAGGTAGGCGTCGGGAAGTTATCTTCTGGACACACTTATTATCCTTTGTTGTTTATTTAACCTCACTCAAAAAAATAAATGATTCTGTGTGAAAGATAATTTTTGAACAATGTTTAAAATTTATCTTTTGGACACTCCTAATCAACATCAATTAAAAGATATAAGTGTGTTGAGAAATTAACTTTTGTGAAAGATAATTTTAAATTTTTACATAATCTTTAAAAAATATATTCACTTAATGAACAATATTAAAAAATCTAGGAATTATTTTTCTTACCTTTAGTGATGTCCACACTCTTGTGAAAAATAAAAATATAACTCAAAAATATATTTCTAGACGCATCCAATCCACACCCCACCTACTCGTAAGTAAGCCACACTCTTATTTTACTAAAAATTACCACGAAAATGCATCTCCGTAACAACTTAGAGAAATATATCTCTGGACAAGGTTTTAATCAAGTACATACCAGACTTTCCCCATTCCTTTTTTCCAATTAAAACACTCTAGACCACTTATCAAACTTCTCCATTCAATTGCGTTTTCTACTCCATTCAATTCAAATGATATTTTTTACTCCATTCAATCCAAGTGGTTCTCAACATTCATTCAATTCAAGTGATTCAACTTTGATAAGTTTTTCAATCCAAGTTCTTTTTATTTTTATTTTCTTTACATGCATTAAGAAATAAGAACATTATGTTGTGTAATCCACATTACTATATAGGTAATTACACTCATTGTTAGGCAGTTATACCAAACATTGCATTTTGTCCCATTTTTGTACCCTGCGTTTTTGCTATTTTTTTCTTTTCTAAGTTGCAGGAAACTACGGAAGTGCACTTTCGTATTTGTTCAAAATTTGATTTTTTAGGAATACGGAAGTTCATTTTTCGTATTATGTTAGTCTGACTTATTTGGTTTGATTTTGAATTTCTCTAATAGAAAGTTTGAACTTTTATGCTTTGTCTGATTTAGTTATAGATAACATGGTTGACAACCAATAACGATTGAGGCACGATAAAGTGTCCCAACATGCATCTGTTCACATGAAAAAAGTCCTGCCATTGCAACCACCACTTGATGCCCCTTCATTTGATGCAGAAACACCATCTTCTAGGAGTTAATGTGTCTTCGGCTTTGCTTTCCCGGAGGCTGGCGTCACATGTTGCTGTCGCGGAAACCCCACCAGTGCAGGTTAAGACACCTGTTGCTGAAGCTTCCGTTCCTAAGGAATTTGGAGGAGGCCCTTATGACACTTCACAATTTCCCCTGTATGTGGATCATGTTGATAAGTACGCGGGGTGTGGAGGAAAATCGCCATATATCACACAAGTTTGCAAGACATTGGTTAATGCAGGTTTCAATGATGACAAATTCCCTGGATAGATTGGAAATCATGAGCTCTAGATCTACTAAATCAGATGCAACGTATCACCCACCATATCCTTTTACGCTTGTCTTAAAACTCCTGAAATGAATATACTATGTGTAGATAAAATGCAATCATGACCAAAGGCATGAAAGACTTCAAACTAATGAATTTTTGCAGGCTTGCAGGACATGGGTCGACCATAGGGTCGGCGTATGCATCAGAAAAATTCTGAACTAGTCAGCGCACAAAGCAATGCATCGACCATAGGGTCGGCGCATGAAGGAACAACTTTCCAGCGGGTCAGCGCGTAAAGGCATGAGTCGACCATAGGGTCGGCGCATAATGGAAATAGATTTCAACGGGTCAGCGCACGCCGACTGTATGGTCGACGCACACTGATGAAATTTCCAGATTTCCAGAACAACACAGGCCATGCGTCGACGCACAGACCTGTTATGGTCGACCGTTCGCGCGGAAAATCTGTTTTAAAATACTTCCCTCTCATATTTGAAATACTATTATGTCCAGAATTATGTTGGCACTATATATACTTGTTTAAACACTTGTGTCTACTAACATTTGATATTCTTTTGATTCATGTGTTCAAAAACAAGAAAGAGTGAAATAGGCGTCCAAGATTCATCATCTTCATCTTCAACATCTCACAACATTTCAATTACACACAATCATTTTTAAAATGCATTTGTGAGAGATTCAAGGTGATAAGGTTCGAGGCTTAGATTGGAGAGTCAAGCTCGGGTTGAAGATTGTGACAGGTTCTTTCTTGAATAAAACCATTGGGGTTTTACCCTCCAAGATTGGTTCGAATTTTGGGGGTTTTTGGACGAGATTCTTCATCAACGGTCAATCGAGCGAAGATGATTATGAAGAGGTGGTCTTCACAAGTCTAGTAGCGGATTCAGTGATTTTGAAGGGAAGATCTCGGGTTCGATTTGGTGCTGTTGAGATCAGCCGGAGCCAAAGGTTTGAACAACAACGTGTTATTCAATAAGGTGGCTGGAGTCGGAGGTCCATCAACAGAAATCGAAGAACTTGATTCAGCTTGAATCAAGGGGCAAGGAGTGAAGACAACTTTCAACACATTGAGATTTCTGTTGTATATTTGCTGCTCAATCCTTGTATAAACTGTTCATTCAAACATGTGATATCTATAAAATATATCTCAATTCTAGTTTTAGAATTGAGGGCAGACGTACCCCGAAGCGAGGACGACGGGGGAACTGCCTCACCAAATTACTTGTCTTCTCTATTTTCAGCATTTACGTTATAGCTCAAAATAAGTAATTTTTGTGTAAGCTCTATTGTCAAAATTGTGATATCGATTGAGTAAGAGGTTAAAACTCTGTTTTTGACTCCAAAGTACAATAAGACATTGTACTAGGCTGGTTGGAATCACTTACTCAACATAAATATCACTTGGAGTGTTGTTGCACACCAAGTGTTTGACATATTGCTTGAACCAAAATTATCTTACTTGTGTATCTAGTTGTGGTTTGATTTTGAATCATTGGAACTAGGAATCCTTACAACTGAAGTAAATAATTGATAAGTGGAATTAGTGTTGTGATTCTATTTTTCCAAATTGTCATTAATCCAAAGGCTTACGTATATCCGGTTTTCCAATAACCGTTCGTTTTAGACTATATTTTTCCTCGGACGCTTCCGCACTTAAAACATTTTTAAAACCAATTTTAAATTGGTAGCGCCGACTCAAATTTTAATTGGGGATCTATTCAACCCCCCTTCTAGATCCGTGCCATAGTCTAACACGGGGGACCTAGAGGTAAAAATTATCTGTATTTATTCTTCGGAACATGTGTTATAATATTCAAATTTTTTGACAATGATGTATATTTTGCAGTACCGTGATGCATCAAAATGTATCAACCACAACAAGGGGATTGTGAGGCTGAAACAACCTAAGGAGCAGCGGTTTCATGATGTCATCTTTTCATCTTCCGTATAGTGAGATGTTCATCACACTGGAGGATGTGGCATCCTCACTACATCTTCTAATCAGGAGGAAGATTATTAGACAACTTCATCATGACCAAACTTGATGCAATAAAGACGATGGTGAACTATTTAGGAGCTAACCTAAAGGATGCCCTAAATGAGATGGAAGACACCATAGGGTATCATGCTAGATTTGAATTCCTAGAGGATACATATCTACACTACCTGACTAGGATAGTGGAGGTCGATGGTGATAATGCACATGTTATGCATCATAGGACATGTGCATTGAGGTCATATGCCATGTACTTGGTTGACACGTCCATATTTGTGGACTATAATGCATGTTATTTTCCTCAGACACTTTATTGACTTCGAGCGGATTCATGAGTACAACTAGTGGCCGCTTCTTTGTTTTATATGTACTCGAAGTTTATCGGTGGTTGTTATTGGAAGACCAAACATATGACAACTAGTTGCACGCTATTTACGGTAATATATTTGGATCATTTATTGTTACTGTACCATTTTCATAACACTTGTTCTACGCCATTACTAATAACTCATCTGTACCATTTTTAGGCATGTATCCTCCAACACTTTCACACATCTCCGGATGATTATATGTTGATGACTACACTGAGGATCAATCATGTGCTTGTGCACTCGTCTTGCTCAGAGGAAATCAAGCGACCGAGCCATTCAGAGTGTTTCTTGACCGTACTGTGTCACAACCTAAATGTTGTCGACCATTTTTATGTGCTACTTCAACTTTGGGTCAACTGTTGTGTCAATAGAGTTTGTCAGAGCCAATTGTGCTTATCTGAGACCTTGGTCCTCTGCTTTTGCACTTTGCATTTTGTCTGAGTTTGTGGTCCTTGACTAAGTCATTTTTCTTTCAAATGAGTCACTTTGTTTTCATCCGAATCATCTGAATAAGTTTGTTTTGCTCTGAGTCGACGGTCAACTCAGTTGACTAAAAGTCAAAGGGGAACATTTTGACTTTTATCTATTTCCTTTATTTTTATTTTATTTACTAAACTCATTTTTCTTTATTTACGCATTTACTCATATTTTTTTATTTATTATAATTGGTATGTTATTCAATTTTTATTTCATTTATTATTATTATTATTATTATTATTATTATTATTATTATTATTTTAATTTTTAGTTTTTAATTTTATAATAATAATAATAATAATATTATTATTATTATTATTATTATTATTATTATTATTATTATTATTATTATTATTATTATTATTATTATTATTATTATTATTATTATTTTCGAGTAAAAAAAAGGAAGCAAACACCAAACTGCGTCCAAAAACTTCCAAAATTGAATAAAATAACAGAAAATCAATTTTTCATTAACATTTGATTTCAGTTACATTTGAGTTTTCCTATTTCGTACAAACTTGAGCTCTAAGTTGCGAATCAGATCAAACTTAATGACAAACTTCCTAAAACAGAATATCTAATTGATTGCATAAAAACCTAATTTATCACCTATAAAAATTCTAGAGATTTACACTGAAAAGGACAAAAAAATGCACGAAGAAATCCATACAGAAACTAATAGAAATTCCAAACCCTAAGTTGATTTTCTTCACATTGAAGAAAATCAACTACTAAACCTAGCCTTCACTGAACCATGCTTCACCATCATCACTTAAAGCAAGAAGAAAGGAGAAGAAGTCAGAAACATAAAAAGCAAAAAGAAAAAGAAGAAAGAAGGTGAGATAAAAAAAAAGCAAGGCATTACCTAGGGAGTTCACGAAGTAGCAGGTTGATACCTTTCTATTTTTGCTTTCTTGAAATTGGGCGTCTGTATATATGTTTGTTTGTTGTTTGAAGTAATTTAGGTTTTGGTTTAATTTAAATTAATGTATGAGTTTTAATTTGAGATGTTTGGAGGGGATTAAGGGTTGTTTTGGTCGAATAAATGAGAACTTGAAGTTTTAAGGTTTGTTTTTGTGTTTGATTTTGTTGTTTTAAGGTTGGATTTGTGTTTGGGAGGTCACAGTCTATGGTTTGGTATTTGATTTGAAGGATATGGTTTAGGTTATGGTGGTTTTTGGGTAGGTTAAGGTTAGAGTTGGAGGAAGAAGATGAATATTCGTCATGTTCTTGATGAAGAAAATGAAGGAGGGAATTGATTTCTAGGTATGCACAGTGGTTTAGGGTGGTAGATGGTGGTTGAGGGTGATTGTTCATGTTTCTGGGCAGGTGTTCATCATGTTCATGATGAAGGTGGTGGTCCTCAAGGAGGAGCTAGGTGGAGGGTAGGGGGCTAGGGTTTTTGGATGGTGGTCAGAGTTTGGTGGTTAAAATAGTTTAGAGAGTAGAGAGGGTTAAGAGAGGAGAGAAGTGAAGAGAAAAGATAGATAGATAGATAAATAGAGAGAGAGAGAGTAAATGAAAAATGAGAGAGTTTTAACGGAGAGTAGGCTTATATACTCTCCCTCCTCGCTCTTATATGCCAGACACATGACTCATATGTGGCCACAAGATTGCCTCCCCTGCACAATCCCATGCATGCATCCTCACCAAAGCGCTCTCATCTGATCCTTTGATTAAGCATCAAGTGGTCAATCACCATTTCCTCTAGTTTAAATTTGGACTATCATATCAATTAGATGGCCATGCATTACCCCAGTTGTTTTTTTTTCTTTTTTGCATTTTGACGTTTCCTTTATTTTAGGCTTTATTTCCCTTTTTTCTCACCATCCTATTTTCTTTTTCACCCCACTGAGACTTTATTTTATTTATTTTAGTTAGTTTAAATTTATTTAATTTTGCTCAAAATTGTTTAACTTATTTAATGTTTATCTTCATTCAAATATTTAGCTTATTATTATTAAAAAACACAAAAAAAAAAGTAAAAAAAAAACAAAAAAGATTAAAAACAAGGCCTATTTAGAATGAAAAAATAGTTTTTTTTTTCTTTTTAAAATAAACTCCTTTTAAAATACTCCAATTAAATATGGGAAATGGGTGAATGTATGCTCACCTATTTTTTTTGAATGATCGAGGGCTTAGTGCACGCTTCGTCTGGACGATCGTTTGCCTTCCACATTTAATCTTCCCAATAAGCTTAAAATCAATTTTAACTCATCAAATAATCTTTTTGCCCCGTCCAACTAAACCAAACTTTTCATAAAAGGATAATGTTTGACTCATAATGCGAAATACAAACATGCGCTTCAACCTCCATCGTGCCAGCATACGGGCAGATGTTTAACCACTCAAAAGACTTAAACAAAATTCTCTAAAAATAACCATTACACAAACACTTTTTTTTACCAAAGATTAACATAGTCTTGAGTATCCCATCGTATTTGGGGATACGTAAGAACAAGACTCAACATCTTGTTGGACCCATTAATAAAAAACTAAAATTTTCCCATTTGTAATTATCTTTTAGCAAATAGAAAAACTGCAAACATTTTTATGATGAAAACTTTCTACTGAACTAATTATAAGGTTTCCATTGAGTACAACAGATGTGACGGGTGCTAATACCTTCCCTTTACATAACCGACTTCCAAACTCGAAACTGGTTGCGATGACCATGTTTTCGTCTTTCAAGGGTTTTATCGACATTTTGTTGAGTGCTAAATTGTTGTTATTTTGAGTGTAAATAATTAGAACTCAACGAATTTATTCGTTTATTTTCCTTTAATAATCCCCGTTTTGGTATACTTTTTGTATAATTTACATACTGTTGTATATATTACGTTTTTATGTATATTTCACTGAGCTTTGATAGTTTTTCATCTGTTGTTGTAGGTAATAATGCATGGTCAAAGTGTGGACCCATTCGAGTCAAGAGGGATGCTTCAAAGTGTAGTTTTGACCAACAAAATGATGGAATTCACGCTTAGCGCAATTTTTAGCGCGCCGAGAGCTTCATTGGCAGAGGTTGGGACTTTCTATTTTCTACACCGTGCTTAGTAGGAGAAAGCCATGCTTAGAGCAGTTTAAGGCGGTTTACTAGTACATTAAGTGAGATCGCGCTTTGCACGATTGTATTTTAAGTTTTGTATAAATACCCCTCATTCAAAATTTTTAGGGTATGGTTTTGGGGATTTTTTGCTCCCAACTCCATCAAACCCATTCTTTGTGGAAATAAGCTCAGAAACAACAAATAGAGGTTGCATCTTGATGATCCGGAGTTGAATCTACTTCAATCGTTGTTGACAAACCGTGAGATGTTTGTTATTCTTCCTTCCTCTCTATGTATTTTGCATTTGTTGGAGTTGTTATATGTATGTTTACTTTGATTGTATGTGTATTTATTAATCTTTGCATAAAATCTCCTTTACAACTCTTTACCGGTGTCATCTTTGATTTACTATCTATCTTAATGGGTTTGGATCGCTATAGACATATACGTTTCGAACTCGACCTAAGATGAATATCTGTTAGATTTAGGTTTAACATCCACCTGGGTATCTGATTTTAATGCTCTATATTGTCGAGTTGTGTGAGACATCATCGATGAGGCAATGTCGTTGTTATCTCAACTTTGTGTTAGACATAACCTTTGTTGTGAGCGATACATTGGGGTATTGACGAGTGACTTAGGTTACAGACATTTGATTGATAGATTTTTTTTATAATTGATGGGTAAAATGAAATGCAATGCCTGACGAATTATTTCCCGTACTTTATTTACTTGTCATATGTTTTTCTTTTTGCAATTTTATCTCAAACCATTCAAATCAAGCCTAGAAACATAGAGACCGTCGAACGCCATTCTTTCCCTCGCATCGATCCCTGTGGAGATGATATAAATTCTGGAGGTAATTCTTTCAATTCTTTTTTCTTCTTGCCGTTATGCTGTAGCTCGAACATGTTTCCCTTTAAAAATCAAAACTTCGGTGGCAACTATGTAGTTATTTCGAGTGTTAGTATGCTCGAACATTTTTTGCACCGCGACACATTGCAGCAAATGATATATGCTACACACTGTCTAATGATCACCGTCAGACTCACCCCTTGGATGACATAACCTTATACTCTAGATGGTTAGCTTGTGGATTACGTCTGATGTATCCACATCTTCTTGAGTGAGTTATGTTCCAGTTTGGGTATCTACATGTTATTCCAAGAGACCACCATGTCTATTCCTTCCTCTTTGGTTCGTAGAGATGTAGATTCCACGTGTGATGATTTCTTTTAATCATCTGGTACCAGATGAAACATTAAGTGTGCAAGCTCACCGCGAATGAAGTAATACATTAGGCTAAATTCAGTGGTATTTCAAAGTGTCACATCCTTACATGATACCAGATGCTCACTAAGATCCACTTAGGTAAGCTCATTAGGATATTATAAAAGGAGCAGGATAGGGTACATCATGCCATTGATGTGTTATTAACAGATCATTGTATAAAGGTCATTGCGTGAGCGGGTATAGAGAGAATAGACTTTTTGGAAGGCAAGTTTAGAAGGGTCACTATAGATGCCATTCTATCTGAGACACGAATATAATTGCAGTACATGAGGCAGAAAAAGAAAATAGGGGTCTGATATACCCAGTAGTATTTGATAGTATTTGTATTATGGATTATGAATAATATTATGGTTTTGAAATTGATAATTTTGATAGTATTATGGATTGATTATAATATATGTGTTTTAATATTATTATATTATTGTATGGTTTAATTGATAGCAAAGTTTATTATGATATTATATTTATTACAATTGGCCTATTACAATAGTGTATTTTTCCAAAAAGGTCAAATTTTACTGCCTAAAGGGTGGTTATAGAAGCATATTTCCGTAACTTTTACGGAGATATATCTCTTGACTAAATTACTACGAAATAAGAGTGTGACTCACTTATGCATAACTTTAGTATATATGAAGTGCGTCCGAAAATTTATTTTCGAATTCATGAAAAACAATTTTGAGTTTACATATGGTGGCTCTTAACCAATAGGGTGGGAAAAACAACCCCCAACTTTGCTCCATAAAGGCCAATAATATGGTTATACTTAGATTAGCCCCTCGTGATAGAATCACTATGTCAGAATTGACTTTTAGCAGCGCATACAAAGACAACGCTTTTAGAAAAAGCGCTGCTAAAGAGTAATTAAAAAAAAAAGAAAAAAAACAGCATATCTAAGATAACGCTTTTTTAAAAGCGCTGCTAAAGGTGGACCCTAAGAAAGCGCTTTATTTAAAGCGCTGCTATATGTATGGCCTAAGACAACGCTTTTGTAAAGTGCTGCTATAGGGGGTCCCTAAGAAAGCGCTTTTCTAAAGCGCTGCTGTAGGTGGTTGCTAAGAAAGCGCTGCTATATGTTGTTGCAAAGAAAGCGCTTTTGCAAAGCGCTGCTGTAGATCATTAAAAAGCGCTGCCATAGGTGTTATTAGAATTAATTTAAAATATCCACCAGAACAAAACAATATCGCGCGTACGTATTTCCTTCTTTCTCCTCTCTGGCGAACGCGAACCCTATTCACCACGACCGTCGCCCTCCTCCGCCCGACAGCCGTGCTTCCGTCGCCCTCCTCCGTTCAGTCTGTATTGCATTTCTCCGCCATTTGACCATTCATTTTCGACAACATCCTCTGTAGCGCATTTCCACCATTGTTACGGTATTTGAAGTTTTTCATTTTGCATATTTGATTCCTCTAATATTTGAAATAATGGTTCAAACACATGTATTAAAAGGAAGTTCATATTATTCATATATAATAGAAAAACTCACATGTCATTATATTTTCCAATTGCATTTATCTTATTTTTTTTACATTGTCAGTAACATGTTTATTATAGAAACCCGTTTTTATTGTAAAATTAATGGATAGATATGGGAATGCAACATTTGGTCATTTTTATTATTATAATGTTTAAATCATTTATAAACAAAGTTCATAAGTTTATAATAACTAACCAACAAACAAAAAGATTAAGATAAAATTATGTATGTGTTTTTCTTATTTATACATTTCTTATGTATATATTTCTTATTTACATATTTGCATGTCATTTGATACTTTGGTTTTTCTGAATTACAGGTATTATGGCCACCAATGAGGAAACATCACATGATGGAAACGAAACAACAAAATACATGGAAGGCGATATCAAAAGAGGAATAACGATTATGAAAAAAATCATCCGCGCGAGAGATAAGGGTGTTAAGTATGATGTGCATTGGAATGAAAGAGATCAATTAGTTAAGCCTAACGGTGCGATGCTGACAAGTTACATTGGAGCACTTGTACGTTCGCAAATTCTGATTACTAGCGATAATTGGAGAATTCCCTCGCTACAACCGGCTAAAGACAAAATTTAGAGCGAGATACATGTATGATATCTGATTATTTTTAATTATGTTGACAATTACATCTTTAAATTAATTATACTAACATGTTATATTTATGTGTATTTGTTTGCAGAGATCTTTTAATATTGATGATTGCAGAAGAAAATATTGTCTTCAATTGGCCGGTCAACGACTGAGGGGATTCAGAGCGTTTTTAACGAACAAGTTTCTTAAAAATTCTGATGGAAACTTTGTCGACTCGGAGCGTCCAAAGAAGTATGCTGATCTGATTTCGGAAGAAGAATGGGAGACATTTGTTGCAAAGCGAAGAACCAAAGAATTTTTAGTAAGTACAACTTATCATGAATAATGTATAATATATATACTTCTTCCACAAGAGTTCTGATATGACTTAAACTTGTTTTTTTAGGTTGTGAGTGGCGTAAATCGGCAACGGGCATCAAAACCTGTGTATCCATACAAAAAAGGGCGTTTGGGATATGCACGCTTAGAACAAAAAATAGTAAGTATATATAAATGCTTTAATATGATATAGTTACCAAAATTAGTAAGTATATATAATAGGATATGAATGCTTTATTATCCGTCTTAATGCGTAGATAGAAGAGGAGAAAAGTGATGCGACATCTCTTCCGGACCATGTTGTGTGGAAGGCTGCCCGTGTGGGAAGAGATGGAGTCGTTCAGGAAGAAGTTCAACAAGTATTTGAAAAATGTGTAAGTACAACATTAGTTTTGTCAGTAACTGATCAAAAGTGTATAATATATTTATATATGCTTTTATCTATATTTCAGGAGACTCTATCCCAGAGTATAACTCCAGCTGAGGACGATGATTGCAGGAGCATACTGAGTCGGGTGTTAAATACCACTAAGTATTCTAGACGTGTGAGGGGTAAGGGATTTGGCGTCACTCCATCACAACTGTATAAGAAGCCAAAGAAAAAAAATTCTAGCAATAAAGAAGTGATGGACACGTTGGAGGAATTGAAAGCTCAGATTCGGGAATTACAGAAGGACAAAGAAAGATACATGTCGGAAAGACGCGGTCCAGATCAGGGTAAAGATACTAGTGACAAAGATAGTATCAATTTTCCGCAGAAGCTTCCAGAGGTAATTGTATATATTACATTGAAACTAATTTAGCACAATTTTCTTAATTAACACATTAATCGACATCATTATTTGTTTAGGGCATTTCACCTTGTCGGCTATATTTATCGTCACCGACTTATCGCATAGTTGGCAAGGGAAAGGTGCATAACACTGTGGGAGACTTACTTCACCATAAACCGCTCCCTGCTGGATATTTGAAAGTATCAGTTGATATTACGTTAGAGGGGGGTGCGTTGTTGCCTTTACCAGATGCTGTTTCAGACGCAACAGTGGTAGGAGACGCAATAGGAGCGTATGTTGCATGGCCGACAAATCTCATTTTCATGGATGATGAGGTATGTTGAACACCATAATGAACCTTGTAATATTCAAATGTTTTACGACCCATAGATGAAAGTTATTCTTACATTTACATTTTCTTATTTACATGATGATCTTAGACTCCTACAAAATCCAAATCAAAAGATAAAGGAATCATTGTGCGGGAAACTGATCCAGCTGCATCAAAGAAACATGTACTATTACAGTTGCATGATTATCTTATTATACATTAATTACTGAACTTGTATGACTTTTAGGTTCATGATTAACAGTTGCAACAAGTCAGCAAGGGTAAGATGCCTGAATCTTCCAAGGTGCCCAACAAAAAAAAGGTCGAGCCAAAAAAGCATCTGTTCCTCGATTTAGGTTGTGCCTTGAAACATATGTAGGAACAACAAATGTGACTGAGGGTGGCATCCGTCAAATACCTATGGAGGAAGGTATATTCGGTTTTGAATATACCGAAACAATTGCTAAGGAGGATTTGGACTAGGTTTTCCAACATTCTGAATTGGGCGTTGGTGTTATGCATTCCTACATCAGGTACTCCGATCCATTTTAATTAAATAATTGAACATTTTAAAATTTGCTCATTTAACTGAATATTCTAATGTTGATTATGTTTTTCTTTTAGGCTCTTGTATGACAACTTGTTGGTCCCGCATGATTTGACTTCCATATTCACATTCTTATCTACTAGCTGTATCAACTCACGAGCAATAGATCACACACCAGATGTAGTCAAAGATTACATAGTCCAAAGATTTATGGCCGCGACTACAGAGAAGTTGTTCTTGTTGCCATATAATACTGGCCATGGGTATGAATTCATTCTAAATTTATTTATTATAATTATTCGATTTTTTCCATTCTATATAACATTTCCGTCTAAACTGTTGTCTTATTTTATAGTGGACACTGGTTGTTGGTCGCGATTAATCCGATGAAAGAAATAGTGTATTATCTGGATTCATTGGATGACGATCAAACAAAATATCCTGATATGAAGAATATGATTGATACGTAAGTGATGAGATATACTGTTCTAAATAATTATATATCTTTATTTATTATGTGACATTGTTCTAAATATGCGTTTATATTATGTTAGAGCTATACAAATATTCAGAGCACAAAGACAAGCAACAGTGCCAAAAAGCAAGGCTAACAGCATTAGCTGGATCAGAGTGCAGGTATATTTTCCCATTTTTGACTGTTATAGTGGTCCTACTTGATAAAACTATGTAAACTATATATCCTGATAAAAGTTCGTTTATTTTTTCCATTTACAGTGTCCTCGTCAGCGCAATGGGATTGATTGCGGATATTTTGTATTGCGCTTTATGAAGGAAATTATTCATTCTGGTCAAATAAAGATTCCAATCATGGTATGGATCAATTCATAAATTATATGATTCATTTTGATAATTAACCGATGTTTCATCTGAGTAATTAGTTTTAAAACTAAATCATTCATGTTCTGTTATATTATGTAGTACTTTGATGATTTCAAGTGCGGTACTTACTCGAAAGCAGGATTGGAAGAAATAAAGGAGGAATGGTGTCAATTTATTCTTGAGTTGAGAATTGTATAAGGTATATGTATCATCCAATATTGATGCGGGATAATGATATTTCTGGAAGTCGTATGTATCTATTTGTAAAGTCAACGGATTTGTAATTATATGTAAATTGATTGTATTTGTGATGTTGTAATTCTGAGGATCGAATTCTGTTGTAATATATTTAAGCAGGTTTATGTGTATTAAAATGATTATGGGCAAAGTGATGAATTACAATGTATACTTAAAGGCCAAACTGTTGAGTTGTATATATAAGGCCAAAGTGTTGAAATAAAGGTCTGAATTATAAGCATGTTTGTCGAAAAATATATAAAAAAGTGTCATTATTTTTTTTTTAAAAAAATTTAAAACCGTGAAGATTAGACAACGCGTTTACAAAAAAACGTTGCTAAAGGGGACAAAGAGAGCGCTACAAAAGCGCTGCTATAGGTGGAGAAAGGGGGGGGGGGGGGGTCTAAGACATCGCTTTATAAAAGCACTGCTAAAGGGGGGGGGGTCTAAGAAGGCACTTTAAAAAAGCGTTGCTAAAGGTCTTTTTTGGCATAGTGAATGATATCAATTAAGCCATCAACACGAGACTTCTGTTGAGAATGTAGCAAGTGTGAGTAGTATGCGTAATAGTCCAACATTGGTTGGAAATGTGGAGACTTGAGCATTTATAAGTGAGAGAACCCACACACCCATCACCTTAAGGTTTTGGGTGAATATATGGTGTGTCTCTCACAAAAGTATTGTTCTAAAAAGCAAGTCCCATAATGTTCAATACTCGCTAGTTGAAAAAATCCTCCAACACATGATATCATGAGCCTTTGGTTTGAGAAAGGGATTGACTTAATTGTATCGAAAGTCAACGGTGCCACAAGGGTGGTGAGTAAGAAACATTTTGGTGAAGAGTGTCAACGTCGCCATAAAAGTGGTGAGAAAGAAACGTTCTATGCGGTACAAGAGTTTGTAAAAGTAAGAAGAACTTCCACTTGAGGGGGAGCATTGTGGGCTCACACTTGAGTATGAGTGTTGAGAATGTAGCAAGTGTGAGTAGTATGATTAATAGTCATATATTGGTTGGAAATGTGGAAACTTGAGTATTTATAAGTGAGAGAACCCACCCACCTATCACCTTAAGGTTTTGGGTGAATATGTGGTGTGTCTCTCACAAAGGTATTACTTAAAGGGAAGTCTCACAATATTCAATGCTCCCTAATTGGAAAACTCCCCCAACAACTTTATGTATGTCTCTATTTGATCCTTTCACTTTTAATCGTCATTCTTAAACAATCTTCTCCAAATAAAATATAAATCTATCAACTAATAACTAACTAGTTAACAGAGTCTAACTAGCATAAATATTAGAAAATTACTGCAAATTACAAAAGCAAATCTCTGAAATATTTCAAAGATATATTTTAGACCAAATTTTGATAAATGGAAGTGATTCACTAACAAAGTGATATTTTTTCATCAATGAAAATTTATATTATAGGTGCATTCAAAGATACATTTTCGAAATTTAAAGATATTTTTAATTTTTCACCATAATAAACTAGGACCCCATGAAATGGATAAAGTAACACCTACCAGCTTAATGAAGTGGGCTCTAATTTTGAATAGGCATGACAATGGGGCGGGTTTAAGCAGTCCTGCACCCGCACTCGCCTCCATGAAACAGACCAGCCTCCGCATCCGCACCCTGTCGAGGGTAAAAAACTACCACCCAGATCCGCCCCCGTCCCATTTCCACCCGTAAAACTATTTTTTTAAAAATAAATATTTTTTTCATAAAAATAAAAATTAATAATTTAATTAAATAATTAATTATTTTAATAATAAACATGTTTCCAAAGAGTAAAATAACTAATAAACATGTTTTTCTAGTAAAATTATTTTTAAAAATTAAAATAACTCTAATAAATATATAATAAAATAATTAAAATGAGGTATAAAAGTAAATTAAAGTAGACCGGGGCGGGGGCAGGGCCGGGTAGTAGCATCCTCCGCGTTCGCCTCACACCCGTAATAAAAAATCGAATTTTACCCGCACTCGCATCCAGTTAAATCAAAATTTTCTCATTAATTTCGAAACGGACCCGAGTGAGTCTGAATTTCCTTGGCATGCCTAATTCTGGAGTATTGTGTTCACAACATCTAAATGTGTAGGAATGCATTTTTCCTACCTCCCAAATTACTTTGGATGTACCCCTGTAAACTGATTAATTACAAAAAGAAAAACACAAACAAAAGAATATAATATACATAGAGGATGGTTGGATTCATAAAGTAGATGTTGGCCAACATAGCAAAATCTAAAGCAAATGAATTTTTGGTGGTTGAATTAATACATTTTCATGAATTATAAGTCGCCAAATGCTGTCATGGTCCCCCACAACTCCAAATTCTTGTGACACCTTTAACATATTGCACAGGTATCCAATATTATCAGCATGCAAATAGAAAAAAAAAAGAACAGTGAATGAAAATATGATCAAAGCTAGTTGTATGAGGTGGCTCAAAAAGGTGACATTATTATTGCTCTAAAATAATGAGTATAGTGGCCCTCCATGAGGTCTTTCAAATGTGTTTAGGGTCTCTTTTTAGATAAGTATAAACAAGATGCTCAATAGTTATTGTTGCTCTTTTCTTTAGGCCACATTTGAAGGAGGGGAGAGAGAATTATTTGATTGCTTATGCATACATTATACTCTAATTATTTCAAGCCGTCACACCCATTGTAGGATTTTCTTTTGATCTTTGATAAATTAATGTAGAATCTTCAAGTGGTTTTTTTAATCAAATATTCACAATTGTGTGATTTATGTTTGAGATGCTTGTGACAAAGTTACTGTCTAGAGAAAGTAGGTTAGGGTAAAATGGACTATCCGATCCTAAAAGGTTTGGTCTTAGAAGATTTGAATTTTTTGAGTTGGGGCAAAATTTTTTTTTTTAATATAGGTTCGAAAATTACTATCCGACTTTGTCTTAGATAGACTTCAGACTACCCGATCTTAAACAGATATTTTTAATAAAATTTTTAAATTAAAATATCATAATATTTATTATAAATAAAATAAAAATTATATTATTTTAAATATAATATATTTTTAAATATTATATTACTTTTTATAAATACTATAATGTATTTTTAAATACAATACATGTCTAAATTGTATAAAATAATATTAGAATATTTAATGTAAAAGAAACTAATAGAATACGAGACAAAATGTTGATTATATTATATATAATATTTAAAAGATAAAAATTGAATAGAATAAAGATAAAATTTAGTGAGATGAGAAAAACCAATATGTTATTTTGGAGTAAGACAATATAAATATTAGGCATAATTAGTCCCCAAGTTCCGTAGGTTAATTCTGAGTTGCGATTCAGTCCCTTAATAAACAATCGTTTCATATTGATCTCGTATATTACTTCTGTTAGCAGATTAAATCCCTACCGTTAGTTGTGATGTTAAAACGTTAATATATGCCAAAGTGACATGCCAAGTGTGTGGTGACTCATCAAAAGAAAGAATAAACAATGATTTAAAGGGTTGAATGTTTTCAAGAAAATTGCTCTTGCGCTCATCCTCTTGTTTTTCAAAAAATTGCTCTTGCTCTTGTTTTCAAGAATTTGTTTGATTGCTTTCCTAATGTCTTCGTTCTAGTATTCTGGTTGCTTCCCTTTGTCTCTTCGTTCTAGTTTCCTAATCTATTCGTTCTTTCGTTATCTCTTCCTAGGGTTTGAATATTCTTCAATGTCTAAGGTGTCATGCAGTTCTTCTATTGGAACAATTGGGTCAATTATGCGCAGAAACAAGAGGAGGGAATGTTATTGCCAAGATGAATGTGTGCTTCGTACCGCGAGTGACATGAATAGCGTCAATTTTGGAATAAAGTTTTAGGGTTGTAAAAATTTCAGAAATCATGTGAACAAGGGTTGTAATTTCTTCAAATGGTTTAACGACGACATTATTGATGAAAGGGATTTGAAGATCCAGAGGCAAAAGAAGAGAATTTACAAATTGAAGAATTAGATCATTAACACTCGAGAATGGTTGAAAGTGTCCGTAGTGATTGGAATATTGAGCATAATGTTTAATGTTGTATTTGTAACAATGTAATTTTAGATTGGTTCTTTGTCTGTGTAATGAGATGTATTTGTCAACATTTATTTGTCATGTAATGTATCTGTCAAGGAGATGCGTTTGTCAACATTGTTATGTATTTGTCAATCGTTATCAATGAAATGTATTATGAGTAATCTTACATTTTATTTCCCATAATATACTAGAACAAATGAACTTTTTATTTGTTGTAACATAAGCATAACAATATACTAGAACAAATGTTTCCCATAATATACCAGAACAAATGCACACCATAACTAGCTGACAGAACAGTAGTAACATAACTTTAACAAATGCACACCATAATTTTGTCATAACTATAGTAATATAACCTTAACAGAAGTTGTTCTAAAGGTCATACCAAAAGTAACATTATAGGTCATGAGTGATAGTAACAAAACCTTAACAGAAGTTGTATTAAAGGTCATACCAAAAGTAACATTATAGGTCATTACAAGTGACAACAAAAGTGGCATAACTAGCCATAACTCAAAGTAGAAAACATGCATTGTATGCCATATATTACAAGTCATTACTAGCCGTTACAAGTCAAAACAAAAGACGCATAATAAGCCTAATACATAAACTACAAAATATGACTCACATCCTCATGTTATCATTTTTCTTAAATTTGAGGTTTCTACCTGAATGAATAGCATAAGTTTTAACTGCCTTTTTAAAGTCTTCCCTAGTAGCAAAATAAGTCCCTAATTCCCATTTGTAATCATCCATTATTTTTGGAAGCTTGAAAGATGGAAAATCATCTTTTAAAATCTCATCATCCTCACTATCATAATCATGTGGTAACTCATCATTGTCATACTCCTCAATGTCACTCAAACCCTAAAGTTTTCCTTTGTAACCTCACATTCATTCACATTATCAAATACACCACTACCCTCAACTACTTCTTTCCCCACCCTTTGTTTCTTTGGTCTTCCAAGCTTGGATTTCCCCTTCCGATTACCTTTTCCTTTATCCTTTCCCTTCCCATTTCCTTTACCTTTTAATTTGTCCTTCATCTTTCCTTTCCCTTCATCTTTATCAACAACTATTTCTTTAGCAATTCCAATTGAATCCTCACCAAAATCCTCAAAGTTTACATTCAAAATGCTATCATCTTCACTATCACCAACATGTTTTTGGTTACATCCCAACCCCTCATCTTCTTGGTTACATTCTAAACCCTGATGATCATCTTGGTTACAAATAAGTCCCTCAGCTACTGAATCAGTTTGAACACTTACCAGATAAGGTGTGCCATCCAAAATATCATCTTCTTGGTCACATACGATCAATGGTCCCATCTAAAGTAATATTCACTATTGCATTTTCAGACAAACTGTCCCCTTTAAAGTTAACATCCTGACATGACTCTTTTTGGTTACTGCCCTCAGTGGTTCAATCCTCATAAACATCTTCAAATGAACCTTCTAGGTCAACTACAACTGAATCTTCTAAATCTATGGGCCCTCCTTCATCAAACTTGTCACCTAGATTATTCAATTCTTCAATGGTCCCTAAATCATCAAAAGTTTTTTTTATACCATTATTCAATTCATCCAACATGTCATTTTCCAAACTGTCGTCTTCTACACCATTAGGACCTACGTTGTTTTCACCATTGGGACCTACATTGTTTTCAAGAGGCAATATTTTCTCTTCCCCATACACTAGATGCATTACATATAGATAAACATTCCCATTGATCAGTGCAATCGTCTTCATTATATTTATTCTTGCATCATCTTGCAACATCACTAGCTCATTATCATCCATTACATCATAATACCACCAGCTCTTAACTTTTGGGTACCCTAAATCTTTCAACCCACCTAGGATCTCAAAATAACTTCAAAAACCCAGGTCAACTTGCCAAATCTCCTCTAACCCCTTGTAACCTAATCTGTTAAACTCACCAAACACACCCCTGTGATGGATAACACATTCAAACCTATCACTCATGACCTAATAACACCAAATAACTTAGAAATCAGATGTTGAAGTAGACAAAATTGTTAAAAGTTTACTTTTTAAAATAATAAGTTCACACACGTACCTTGGGTTTGAAATGAGACATGGTTGAGTTTTTAGGTATCATTTTCTGCTATGTTCCAACAATCCTTGTCTTCAACCACCAAACTCTTCTTCTTCGTAGCTGCTAGGTTTTTTTTGGCAATGTGAGTGAAACTATGAAACTAAGAGAGAAGATTAAGAGTTGAGTATTTTTGTTACTAAAAATGAAAACAAAATTCACTAAGACACATCAGTATAATAGTAATTGGAAAAAAACACAATGCCACATCAGTATCTCACTATGCCACATAGGCGCCTCTTAACGTTTTCTCAAAAAAATTAACAGAAAGGATTTATTAGGCTAACGGAGTAGGCTTAAAGGACTACATTGTAACATTTTTTTAAATGTGAGACTAATTAGAAACAATAAATTAACTTAATATTAATATAATTTATTAAAATTTATAGCGATGCAGATCTAATGTGCTATCCACGACCCATATGCGCTAGCTCTAACGAGTAGCGGGTTTTTTTTAGGACTGAGCTAAAAAAATCCTGGAAAATATGGACTCTAATTTTAAGACCCAAGCTCTATGGTTTTTTGGGCCTGACGGGCCGATACATATGAGCTAGCCTATTTTAACCAGTGACAAGATAATGTGTATTTATGAAAATTAAATTAATAATGTTTTTTTACACAAACTAAATCAACAATAATCGTAAAGCTTATGTTAATACCTTTTCATCACAGTTGAAAAGGTATTGCTAATTTGTCATGTTAAAATTAATCCTAAAGGAGATGCCGATGCAATGTTGGACAAAGTTATCGACTATATCGAAAGGGTGCATAACATTAATCATGTAACTATTCATATAGACCGATAGTTAGACAATATGCAATCATGTTTATGGAACTCAACTTTATCTAAGACAATAAAACTTTTGTCCACTCCTTGTTTTAGGCCATTTAAGAGTGTGAATATGAACATTGTAAATTTTCATGCTAAAGTTTTATATCTTTTTCTTTTGGTACAATCCAAAACTTTTTATATGAATATGAAATTTGACACAATGCATCTGAATAGTAAAATGGTTGTGATGGCTAGGTGTGAATTTGTGGCACTATGATCAGTACATCTTCATACACATTCTTCCATTGTTATACTTAGGCATTCCTATAGTTTATTTGAGTATTTTTACTATTTTAATGTGTTTTCATATTTAAGTTTGTTTTTACCTTTATTTTATTTTCGCATCTTATTTTCAGCTTTAGCAGTTATTTGGTATCTGTCCACTGTTTGGATCATAACTGGAGCTTCGGGAACCGGATTGACGCCTTATAATAAAATTTGGAAAGCTAAGACAGAGAGCTACAACTTTCTTGTTTGAGGAAGAAGATGATTCGGAGTGTAGAAGGCTCAAATTATTAGTTGAAGTCAGGACCCGAAATCTGCTGTTAGAAATATTTAGTTTTGGGCCGAGTTTTTTTATGTTTTTCGACCCAATTGGGTTAGAAACGGATTTTGTGGTGCTTCTCTGTACCTAGTAGCAGCCGTACTACTGATGAGAACCTTCTTTTCACTAATTTTACTTTTTGCTTTTGTACGCTTACGTTGAAGAACTAATCATCCGGAGTCGACTACTATAATCGTGTTTCCAACGCTTTGAGGTTTTTATTCTATCAATTCAATTTTGTTTCGCTTTCAATTCTATTCTATGAAATTGAATTTTCTTAATCTGTTATTTTATGAAATAATTTGATTTTATTTGTATGATTGTATTCCTAACTTTTAATCGCTTTTTACGTCGCTTAGTCGTTAAATCGCATTTCTATATCGTGTTTGCTTAATTCGCGATTGTATTTATCCGTTTGCTTATCGTGTTGTTGCTTAGCCTGAAACCGAAATAGTAGATTGGCTTATTTTTATAATGACTTATTTTAATCACTTATATGAACTATTTTATAAATCGAACTTAAAATCTCCATAAACTTTTACTTCTTTGGTTAATTCAATTCAAGAATCCTTGTGATACGACTCGATTCATTGTCGCTTTACTAATTTTCAAAAAATACTCGTTTCTGATCTGTGCGCGACAACGGATCAAATTGACGCCGTTGCTGGGGATTCTTGTTGATTTTATCCAATTTTAGAATTTTGTTAGAGTTTTTTGTTTTTTGTTTTTTTGTTTTTTATTTTTGCGTGTTAATTTTCAGGGTTGCAGTGTAGTGGTAAGCGTTTCAGCCTATCGAATAAGTTGGAAGCTACTGTTTTGATTTGTTCCAAATTTTTTCCAGAAAATCATAAAAAAATTGACGAACAGTTTTTGGCCCTAAAAATCACAAATTGCTCATTTTCCTATTTTATTTGATTTATTTTTTATTTTCATATTTTCAAAAAAATCTGAAAGTTTTTATAGAGTTTTATTTTGATTTGATTTGATTTTTAATTATATTTTCATAATTTTTATATTTTATTTTATTCTTTTTTTCTATTTTTTCATTCTTTTTCTTAATAGGGACATTGTTGGTATTTTCCTAATTGCTGCATTGTTGAAGTAGTTTTGGGTTTTCTTTTTCGTTTTTTTTTTGTTGATTTTTTCCTATTAAATTTAATATGACAAATCAAAGAACTTTTAGAGAACTTGTTGCCCATGATATGAATTATAATGCTTTATGTATGAAATATCCTGCTGTTACTGTACCTTTCGAATTGGATAAATTTTTTCTCAAAGATTGCATTTTTTAGAGTTGATAAATTTTTCAGAATTCTAATCACAAGACGAAGAAGGAGAGTTTTGAAATAAAAGATTTTGTTCTCTTCTAATAAGTTTTTATTTTCTTTTTTCAACAAGAATATACTTGACTTAGATATAGAAACAATTTATTTTAATTTCCTTAACTTATTGTCTAACTTTTTATAGATGAGAAATAACTCATTATAAGCAAATTCAAAAGTTAAATTATTTGCCTCATTTTCTTCATGGTTTGTCATGAGACATAAGTGTATTTATTCCTCTTTTTCAGATTCATCAAAGGAGTTCATATCGTTTTTGTCTCATGCAATGTAAGCTCTCTTAAAATCTTTTTGGGCCTTTTTTATTTATTTTATCTTTTAGATTTCTTTTTATTTTGCAGACATTATGACTTTATGGGACCTTTATTTTTGCATTGGAATTAAGGTAGAATGAAGTTCGACTTTTATTTACGTTGCTTCTAGAATTTTAGAGGTCGTCAGTTGTGCCTTAGAAATTCCTTGAATTTGCAAAATAGGAGATACATTTCTTCATCAATTTCAAAGTTTTCATCTTCCGACTCCATGTCTTTGACATTTGTATCTTTTATTGCAAGATTATTTTTTTTCACCTTCTTCACTTTTAGCAAGTAAGTTTTGTTCAATATCGTGTTTCTGCAACTTACTGAATAGAGTAGCCAAATTTATAGAAGATAAATATTTAGATTCATAAATTGTAGTAACTTTAGGTTGTCAGATGAAATTAAGCATTTAATGACTTAGTTAATTAAATCTCCATTTTAAATTTTTACGCAAAGCTCATAAGTGATTAAAAATATGAATAAATCATTTTCCATGTCTTGAATATCTTCTCCTGGTTTCATTCTAACAATTCATACTCATGGGTCAATGTGTTCATCCTATCTTTTTTATAACCTCTGTTTTATCTTCATGGATAACTTGAAGGGTGTCCTGCATTTCTTTTGCAGAATTACAATGAAAAACATGAAAGCAAATTCATCCATGCCTAAAGTTATAGTGATGATAGTTTTACCTTTAAAATTGTATTGCACTTTTTCTTTATCCTTTATGTTCCATAAACTTCTAGATTTGATTTCCGCTACATCATTAATTTGATGAGTGAGAAAAACATACAATTTTTAACAGCGAACTATATATCAAAATCCACCCCTTTATAATGATTTTCATATTCTCTTTTCAATAAGCATACTCTTCTCTATTAAAGAACAGAGGGTTTGATTAGTGAATCATTTAATGTCATTCTCGCTTCTTGAGACAATTAGTCATATGATAGGAGTTAGACTCTGATACCACTTATAGACCAAACGACTTCAATCACAAGAGGGAGAGAAGGGGGGGGGGGGGATTTGTGTTGTTTGGTTTTTGAAAAACTATTCACCACAAAATGTAAGTTTTAGATTGGTTTGTTTTAAGGAGTAGAATGAGAGATTGAGCAGTAGGTAAATAAAGAATGGAAAGTAAAGAGATAAAGTTATAAGGATCCCAACATAATTTATATTAGTTTGATCTTAAATCGCACAGTCTATTCTAGTCACTAAGAGTTTTTGATTGGTTTGTTTTAAGGAGTAGAATGAGAGATTGAGCAGTAGGTAAATAAAGAATGGAAAGTAAAGAGATAAAGTTATAAGGATCCCAACATAATTTATATTAGTTTGATCTTAAATCGCAGAGTCTATTCTAGTCACTAAGAGTTTTTCTTAAAAATTTCTACTATCAACAACTTGACCTATTGCACCAAGATCAACCTACAACCATGTTTTTTTTATATAAAAAAATTGTTTAGTAAATCGTTTGAAGTCATGTTACCACCCCAACCGATTAGTCTTATAGGAGGAGTTGGACTCTTATGTTATTTGTTGACCGAAGAATTTCAAAAACAAAAGAGAGGGGAGGGTGAATTGTGCTATTTTGTTTTTAAAAACTTTTTCGCATAAATTAATTTTAAAGTTGGTCAGTTTTAGAAAATAAGATAAAATAAAGAGTGGATGATAAATTGCACAAATATAAAAGATAAGATATAGAGAAATCATACTAAAATTTATGGATTTAGTCTTAAACTACACCGTCTAATTTAATCTCTATATAAGAGTTTTTTCATGAAATTTCCACTAACAACTTAAAAGTTATATATATATATATATATATATATATATATATATATATATATATATATATATATATATATATATATATATATATATATATATATATATATATATATATATATATATATATATATATATATATATATATATATATATATATATATATATATATATATATATATATATATATATATATATATATATATATATATATATATATATATATATATATATATATATATATATAAATTCAAAATTTCAAAATTTATTTAAAAAATTGTCACCGCATTTATATTTTACACTCATGTGTAATGAATCCGATATAATATCTCTAATCATATTTATATTTTTACACCAATGAATATTGTATTGAATATTCTTCAAAGTCTCTATACAAGACATAACAGTTATGCAGGATTTTCTTTCTCCTATCCATAGAAATGATTAACCTTCATCGCCCTCTTCTGATCTAAAAAAATATAGCTTCCTTTTTGTCCAAGCGGTTGAATAAATTGTTTCAAATATTTTTCAACTAAATCTGTATTTTGGATTATCCTATCTTAAATATTTGAGTGATTCAGAATCATTAGTTTAAATTCTGGGGCAACTAGCAATCCCACTATGGTTTAGATTAAACAAATTCAGAATGATTAGTTTTTGGATTATCCTACAGAAGAAGCTTCTTTCTCAAACTTAATATATATTTGAGTGATTCATTACCTCGTGGTTGTATGAGATTGAAGTATAAATGCATGAGTGGGGACTAAATATTTGATGAGACGTGGCCGAAAGCAAAAGTGAATAAGCCATGATCACTTTACAATTCCTTACATAAATAAAATGGAGTTTTGGTTTTTTATTAATTCTTTTCTTATTTGTTCTCTTACTCGAATTTCGATATATCTATAATAGAAGTTATATTTTATATATAGATTAGTGTTCCACTTACAATAAATTTTTTTAATTTACTTCAAATTATAGTTTATAAATTAAGATTAATGGAATAATTAGTTAAATAAAAGTATTAAACATTAAATTAAATTAAATTTAAAAATTATAATTTGAAATAAACTAAAAAAATTTATTTTTAGAAGAAGTTGATCCCCATATATATATATATATATATATATATATATATATATATATATATATATATATATATATATATATATATATATATATATATATATATATATATATATATATATATATATATATATATATATATATATATATATATATATATATATATATATATATATATATATATATATATATATATATATATATAGGGCATATCAAGTGAGAGGGATTTTAAAATGAGAGATGAGAGGAACAAATAACAAACATTAGATCATAATTAAACTTATTTATTAATGTGACTATTAATTTCTCTCTCTTATTAACTTGAATTTCATCTCTCTTATTAATTTGATCTAACGGTTGTTGTTTGTTACTCTCATCTCTCATTTAAAATCACTTTCATTTGATATGCTCATATATATATATATATATATATATATATATATATATATATATATATATATATATATATATATATATATATATATATATATATATATATATATATATATATATATTGTAGCAAGAATAGTTATCAGTATCAAATGTATCAACGAAACAAAACAATGCAATAAATAAGACTAATAAATAGTAACAACAACATCAATGATGACTTAGAATAAAACAGAAATAAAAAATTGATAAATAAAATTAAACCTGCAATAAAACTAGAAACAATGTAATTCTGAAATTGAATCCCGAAAAAAGGATTCCGACAAGCTTATAGTGCGAATGATCCATGTGCGTACAAAAACTCTCTCAAATATGATGCAAAATGTCGTGGTTCCTTAATGTGAGAAATAATTACTTTTACAATGGTGAATTTTTCTGCCTAAACTTAGACCATGAAAAAGAAAACTAAGACTTCAACCTATTTATAGCGCTAGAAACTGGTGAAAAACATATGAAATTGTGTTAGAGGAGTGAGATAATTGTCAGTAGAAATGGGGGAAGACTTGGTCTTTGTGTTGCTATTTTTCTGGCCTCAAATCCCATGGCGGACGCTATGGCCTCATGGCGAACGCCATGAGTTCAAAATGGGCAAAACATGGTCTTCAAGGTCCTTGGCGAATGCCATGAGCTTATAAACTTGTTTTTTGTACTTTTCTTTGATGCCATGTGGCCCCATGACTGCCACGTCATGACAGATGCCATGGTGAACGCCATGAGTGTAGAAACTTTCTATTTTCTCTGTTCTTTGCCGTTTTCATCTAATTTCTCACACAAATGCTCCTTTTTGGAAAATACAAACAAACATAATATACCAACATATCATAATATATAAAGAATATAAAATAAGCTAAAATGACATGTCATTGAGGCAGAAATGTGATCTTATTCATGGTTATCAGAAATAGGACTCCATACAACTTTATAATCCTTTATACAGACATGCATACCTTACACCTACAATAAATTTAATGGGTTCATTTTTATTCCCCAGGCACTGACATTGTGTCCACATCACCACTTTTTTCTAGTGGTAGTAACAGATTCTATCCGTTATCTAAAAGCTCGCTCCTCAACAAGAGGATATAATGTTGTTTAAGAAGACAAAACAACACTATAGCTCCCCTCCTCGAAATAAAGTACAAATCTCTCGAACGCATGAACAAAGGGACTCTTCTTAAGTTGAAAGAAAAAAAACAATCAATTAACATAAAAGAATTAACTTCACATTTCCTAAAAGAAAAATGATGATCTATCTTCACATATGGTCTTCTAGGATTCTTGGGAATATAGGGCTTTAGGGTGTTTATTTGAGTCAAAGATTGCGACTTGAATTTCTCCTTCCTATTAGGTCCTTGATATCCAGAATGAAAGGAAATAGAAAAAAGAAGATAATCAGAGCCATGGATACTTTGAGAGAGTACATAATACTTAATAATTTGAGTATCCTAATTCCTGATACAAGGAACCTTGAAGCCCAAACGACATTTCATGGGAAATCAATAAAGAAATGAATGGATAAAGAAGAAAATATAAAAGAAACATGTAACTCATCCAACCGAATTGTGATTATTTGTAGGGAAATAAATCCAATAATCAAGCAAGACAAGGGACAAAGAAGTTGAGATGTCAAGATCACCATTCGATAATTGGATTGGGAAAAAGTTCTGATAATTCACAAGTCGGGGAAGGGTTTTAACGACTAGTTTTTTGTTTTTCAGTGCAATAATCATTACTATTCATGCACTTTAATTACTGGCCATGTTTCATCATCTCACATCTCAAGGTTAGTTGTCAATGCAATTTAGGGGGAATTTATGTCAATGGAACATAGTTGATATATAAACAAATTTTAGGGTTAAGTCGAAGGTTCTTCATCCAGTAGAATCTCTATTGAGTGTAAACACAACTAAACATGATTCAACTTAATCTTTTCAAGTCTACTAAGGTCTACCGTGGTGATCAAAATTCTAGAATCAGTTAAAACACAACAAAATTGAAAAATTGAGCTTTGCAACCATGTTTTGTGATAATAATATCACTAATTGAGGCTGGTAAAGATTGTGGAACCACGACTCAAGAAAATTCCACGCATAAAATCATGGTCAATGAAATATCCCGAGAAAAAAAACACGAAGTCGAACATGGGTTGCCAAGTATCCCAAAGTAAAGGGAACACTTGCATAATGTCCACATAAATAGTCAAGTGAGACATCATTTTCTATAGACTATAATTCTATGGTTAGTAAAATAGTTTTCTTCATACGTACCACAACTTGTAAAGTATTTGACACACGTAATCTTTCAATTAACCTATTTAACATATTTTATCATCTTAATTATACTTTACTTTATTTAAATACATTTTTTAAACTAGTATTTCAAATTCCCCACTCTCATAATTAATTATTTGGAATAGTTAAAAAATTTATTTTTTTTAATTTCTTCTTTCTCAACGTAGTCGTTTGAAAAAAATATAATCATTGATGAGGGTTGTCAACCGATCCTCAACTTACTTCATAATTTGAAAAATTAAATCTCAAATTTCCTTACATAATTTGAACTTTTGATTTATCATATTGTAAGATGTAATTTCCTTAGATTCAATCTCCATCAATATCAACTATATTTTTTAATATGTTTAGTTTAGTTAAACTTTACTTATATATTAGTATTTCAGTATAAAACATATATAAATAGGTTTACATGAAACATGCACATATATATACAAAAGGAACCATGCTTTTGTACAACGTATATCTTGCTAGATTACCTAAATAACCCTAAGAAGTTGAGTAGTATGGACTAAGGGTGGACAAAAAATAACGATCAGACCCAACCCGTCCGCTAACATTGGGTCAACGGGTCAAATGGTTAATTAATTCGGTTTTAATAGACTGCATCGGTTCAGATGAAAATATTAAATTCGTCGGTGACCGGACCCGACCGAACGAGCGATTACTTTATTATTATACCAATATTAATATCATTTACTAGTCATGTCACTCCCTTCAATAACCCTAATTCCTTTTTTCGTCTCTTACTTCATCTTGCTTTCTTTCTTTTTCTTTTGTATTTGCTGCCGCATAATCTTTCTCTGTCTCTTTCTTCTTCGTCTCACCTTTTCTCCTTCTCTTATTGTCATCTCACCATCTATATATCTTCTCATATTCTTGTATGATATTGATTTGAAAAACTACAAGAGATGGTTCTACAATTTTGATGAAATGTAATTCTTCAAAAAAAAATTTTCTTTTCTTTCTTATATTTTTAGATATGTTATTTATGGATTGTATAACTCTGAAAGTGATTTAGAGCTGTAGTTTTTAAATAGATGCAGAGCTTGTATTCGGATGATTGATATGTTTTGTGCATCTCTATAATTTGTTTATGGTTGAGATTTTTTAATATGTAATGTTTAGATTTGATAAACCGTAAGATTTTTGTGTTTAAAAATTATTGTGTTTTGATCTTTCTGAAAGATGATTAAGGTTTTGTAGAGTACATAGCCTTGAATAAGAAAATCAATTGATGAAGAAAGTAATAACGAAAAAAATGGATTAGATCTGAAAAAATTAATTTGACGCTTAACCCAAAAAAATCGACAAAATAAACTAAATCCGATTAAATCGAAAATTCAAATGGTCAGAAGTAAATTCATATTTTTCATCCGTGAGTTGGTCCAGTTTAAAGTTTTGGATCCGAACCCGAACCCAAACCTAACCGAACTGATGCCCACCCTAGTATGGACCACAAACTAGATGAACGTGTTTTCATGCCTAACAATTAAGAGTTGGGATCCTCTCCATTTCTTTGTCTCTCTATTTTCTCTATTATTATAGTTTTTGTGTATATAAAATCAACTAAATATTAATTATATGTCACATATCTTAGAAATACGTGTTAAATACGTGTTAAATACGTGTTATTTACACACTAAACTATAGTAATAAAAAATATGGAGAGACAAAGAAACAAAGAGGATCTTATCCCAACAATTAACACCCGGCACCATTAATTGGACTAGTAATTTCCATAGTTTAACGTTATGTTAATAATAATACATGCGTGCTTTACTTTTTCCAATGATAAAAACTTTGTCTACTTGTCTGCATATAATGGTGTCTCAAGGATGAGAGAATAAAAACATTGCATGATTAAAAAGGTGGTTGGCAAAGTGAAAAGAAGGCCGTTAAGTCTTGTCTTAACTAGGCTGGCTGGGTTTTCTTTTCCTTTTTGTTGCATGTCTTTGAATCAATCTTAAATCCAATCGGTGCACGTAAGTAATTAAGCTGTTTAAACATGTCGTCCTTTGTCATAACAGCATTGGACATTTAATAAGAAAAGGGATGTTCCAGTTTCAATTGTGGGGTGAAGGGGAAGAGAGGAAGAACAAATCAATTGGAAGACCACATGCTCACTAGTACACCATTTTAAATATATGTGAACTAATAATATTTAATAATTTAATAATTTATTAATACATACAAATATCATATTTATTAAAAAAAATAAATATTTAAATATTAATTTATTTTATCAGAGTATATTTATTAAACTATATGTTTCATATTTATAACAGATTTTTTATCATCTCTGATCATGATGGGATAAAATATATATATATATATATATATATATATATATATATATATATATATATATATATATATATATATATATATATATATATATATATATATATATATATATATATATATATATATATATATATATATATATATATATATATATATATATATATATATATATATATATATATATATGGGATATAAATTATAATCAATTGACACCAAAATGTCATGACACCAAATGCTACCTATTTATTATTATTAATGTAAAAGTTAAGATATATTTATTTAAAACTAATAGATGAGTATTTTAAGGAAATTTATCTTAGCCATTAAATTGATAATAATAAAGGAGTAGGATTTGGTGCCAAAATTAATATTTGACACCGGTGTCAAATATTATAGTATCTCATCCAAGTGTTTTTATTTTGTATTTGACCTTCATTTTCTTCTCTGGACTCTACTCTTTTCAAATATCCTTCTTACCTTGAGCTTGTTTCATAACTCTCACCATTTCCTTTACTATGTTGAATATGAATGATCACCCCATAAGTTTATCTAGAGATTATGGGATTAGTGACTTTTCCCTCTTTAGTTAGGTAAGAGGTTTCTTCTAGTTCAAATTCTTATCGCCTAGTTAATTCCCAATCAGTTCTTGTAGTTATACATGTGTCTGATGATTACGAGTCAGAGCGACTTTTTATTGGTTGTATGGGTAAGGAAGTTTCTTTACAAAGTATTCTTTCAACGCTTTTTCTTCTTCTGGTGAGGATGTCAGAGATCATCGCGGTATTAGCTCTAGGCTTCCATTATTTGAAGTTGCATGAGCTTCCCATACTTAATTACTCAGGAGATGAAGGTCGCCGCTTATAATAGGGAGGAAACTAGATTTTTCATCAAGACTTACCACAATGTTAATGGAATTCGAGTGATGTCGAGATTAAGAATCATCTGACACGTCAAGCTCAACCGGAGGTTGTCAGTTGGCTCAATCCCTTCAAGATCTTTTAGGATGACGAGATTTCTTTGAAATGAGCCACATTGGTGGAGTCGACCAACTCAAACAAATATAGTTGGGTGGCTTTCAAGATACTAGGAACTTCTTCTGTTTTAAATGATCAAGCAGCGGTTAGTGCAGCTAAAGTTGTGGTTGGTCGCTCCCTCTGACTGACCAATTCTTCCTATATAATTAGACTAGAGGATATGTAGCACTTTTGAGGAGTAGTCCATTCTTTTTTATGAGTTCTTGTTCACCCGGATAAACCTATAGTTGCCCTTATTTGAGTTTGAGGTGAAGGTGTTGAGGTTTTTGAAGGTTGCCCATTTGCAACTCCATCCCGGTGCTTGGGGTTTTATCAAGGTTTTCTAATTTTTGGGAGAATATCGATCTTGGAAACCCTTCTCTCGGGTGTTCTTCCATATTTTTTCCGTAATACACGCCTCTAGGTATAATATCTAAGATCAAGGAATTATCATGTTCTGCCAAAAATTTTCTATATTTGATTTTTTTCTCTCTAAGAAATTGGGCAATTTTGGAGGGAACTTTATGCTGGTGAAGCCATGTACTCTAGAAGACCATTCCATGCTCTATCGTGTTCCCACTGGATCTTCTTGATCTTGCTCGGATAGGTTTCAAAAATATTGGGATTAGGTTCATTTCCATAGTAAACCTCATTTGTTTGTCATTCTATTGGATTTTCTCACCCATGACGAGGTTATGATGAGCAAATATTTGGAGTCTCTTTATTTAAATATGGGATATGAGAATGGATTTGGTCTCACACAACTGAAGCCTTCCTTGGAGAGAAAGTGGTCCATTGACACACGCGATATTGTGGGCACGGTTATTAGTATGGAGAGGAAAGATATCTTTGGTAAGGGTGGAGTCATCCTTTTGTTGCTATTTTTATATGGGTATTTGATATTTGCAATTACAATTTATGCTCTGAAGAGGGTCAAGGTGTTGATGTTTCTCCTTTGACTTGAGCTATCATTCCTCATCATGTCATTCCTATCATGTTTGTTACCCCCAGGGATTCCCCAATTACTCCTGGTCTTGGCCAGACTTCTTTTGGGGATGATGTTATGATTGTTGAGGACCAGCCTCGGTCCCTTCTGTCGCAACTGCGAAAAACACCCGACGGAAAAATAGAAGAGTCGCCACCGAAAGTTATTTATCCGAAAGAGTGGGAAATGAAATGATCGAAGAAAACCTAAAGAACGGGAAAAGACAAGGTCATCGCAACCAAATCTTTGGTTCGGAAGTCGGTTACGCAAGGGGAAGGTATGAGCACCCCTCACGTACGTTGTACTCAACAAGGCCCATGCTTGTTGTCTAATCAAAGGGTATATTTATCTATAGGCTACTGCTAAACGAAAATGAGAACAAAGAAAAAGAAAGAGACTCGATAGGACATCGATGCCCTATGCCTATGTATTCCCTCGTGCAATGGGAAAGTCAGAGTCAACGTAGTTCAGAAAACTATGGGTAATAGGGAAAAGGTTGCTCATCGAGACATCTCTGTCTTATGCCTACGTATCCTCATCTGGTATGAGAAATCAGAGCAAACATAGTTCGGGTAACTACGAAACCACAGGTTGGTTAAACATTTTTTCATGACCGACGATAAGTTCCCACTCCAGTAGTTAGGGTCGATGCCTTTTTGCGGTAGAACGGAAAAGTAACGTACTGTTTCTGAAAATGTGTTTGAAACACAATCCCGAAGGATAAAAATGTTTGACTTTTGTTTGTGAGTTTTAGTGAAGTGAATTGGTTTGCTTTGTGATTCACGTTGCACTAAAGACTATGGTATAGGAGCGAATGCGTCGCATATCGCCCACGGGGAGTACACTAAACACTCTAGACAAGTGAGGAGAAACCCTCCACTCATCATTTCTCATATGCTTAAGGCTCGTGGCGCACAATGTTTATCTTCTTTATTAAATGTGTTAGCATTGTTTTGAGATGAGAAGAGAGAAAGACGCACGAAAGATCTAAGGGAAACCCGGTCCTAACGTTGTCATGCAAAGCGGCCCTAAGGTCGGGATGTGAAAAGGAAATTCTATCCTAATATTAGCATGCAAAAGATGAACCTAAGGTTAAGGTTAAAAGAGACTAGCCTAATTGTTATTATGCTTGGATTGCACTTCCAATTTCTACCCTAATTCCAAAATTAATCGGATATTAAATTGGAATAGAAATCTTAAGGGAGCATGCAAAGGCAAGGCAAAAAGCAAGAAAACAAGGTAAAAACAACATCTACAACAGCGCCTCCTGCACAAAACAGCCACAAAATCCAGCAAGGCAACACAACAACATTTAACAGCTATTAAATCAGCACAAAAGTAGGTGTAAAAGGGGCAGGCAGCAAGCAAACATGGCATAGACAACATGCAAACTCAGAATACAACAGTTGTAGAAAGTATGGCAGCAAGCATGTTCAATGTAATCAAGTATGAACAAGCACCAATCATGAACAAATAACAGGCAAGAATGGACATGCATTAACAATCAAACATCATTGTTCAACAACATTGCATCAATAAGAATCAACAAGATCAACATGCTTTTTAAATCAATTACACAATCAAACGAACATGTGACAAACGGAATCGGAAGCAAATGCAAACATGCATCACGATATCCAACAAGATGAATATCAACAATCAATCATTAACATGATATAAACAATCAAAGCATGTGTTCATCACATTAAGCAAGCAACATGAACATGTTAAGCATTCAAACGGAAACCAAAAGTCGCACGTCGAAAAATCGAGATCAAGCAATCAAGCATGATAAAACTAGTCAAAAACAGTCCATACAAATGCATCATATCAATCCATGAAGGTTAGAGGTGGAAAGAATTCAAAACATGCTTAAAAATAACCAAAAATTATATTCTGGTCCAGTGTTAATCGATTAACCATTTGCTTGTGCAAACTGGTTAATCGATTAACCACTTGAAAACTTCAAAAATTGCACTGGTTGATCGATTAACCAGTTTTATACTGCAACTGCTAATCGATTAACACTGCACCAGAAGCAAAAAAAAACAATTCAAAAGCACTTTTAGCAATTAATTCAATGTGCAATCATCCAAATGATCATGTAATCAATTATATACGAATTTAACACCAAAAATTAGTGATCAAACATCAACTAAAATTAATCAAGCATTGAAATCCCAAATCATAAAGGTCAAAATCACCAAAATCAATCAAAACTTGAAGATCTACATTGTGATTATTCAAATAAGCTCAAAACAGAATTGGATCTAGAATTAACCAACCTTCAAAGCTGAGATTTGCTTTGGTAAGTGTTGAATTACTGCAAATTGATACATCCAAGCTAGAAACCCAAGAAATTTTCAAGATCCAAGAGCTTTCTTGCAAGAGTAGTGAAGAACAAGCCAAAGTAAGCCAAAATTGATCAAAGAATCACTTATAAACTTGCTTCCAAGATCAGATCCAAATCTAAACGAAAATCAAGTGATGAATTGAAGATCATGGAGGTTTAGCTCTAGAATCCAATGATTATAATGAAGAATCAAAGAACTCAAGTGAAAAATGCTTTAATGGAGGTTTTGGAGTGTAGAAAAGTTGAGAGAATTTTGAGAGAAAATTCTCAAGAATGAGAGAGTGTGAAATCTGAAATTATGGTGAGGTTTGGAGCCAATTCACTTGAATAGGCTCTTGGTTAGGAGTAGAATTATAGTTTGGAGTGAGGTTATGAAATTTGAAATGAGATTAGGAATGGAAAATTGGAGGGAATTTGAATTGATTTTGAAAGTTAATCTAAATTTAGAGTGATTCTAGATCCTTCTTCTGGTGTAAAATCAAATTCACAAGTGACGAAAACAGACCCTAAAAGTGGCAGCGTTGAAAATGCACGTTACTGAGCAAAATTCACTATGGTTAATCGATTAACCATTTACTAGTGCAAAATGGTTAATCGGTTAACCACTCACAAAGTTTCAAAAATAGTGCCATTTGCAGAGAAACTTGCACATTTGTCTGTTTTCACCCATTCTGAGCCCTGTTAAGCCTCTAAAACTTGCCCTTTGACATTATAACTGTGAGAATACCTGAGATATCCTGTGACCTGTCTCCTATGCTGAAAATAACATGCCGAATAAAATAAAATTGGCCACTCGATTACTGGAAAAAATAAATATCGAAGCATCTGGCGCTCACTGTTTAAACTCTTGCAATGAAAAGGAACCCTGAGCCATGAAAAACTTTGATCCCATGTATCGAGAACCAATGCCATGATATCCAGAAATTCAAAAATACAGAGAAACACAAGCCAGTAATCCAAGAAACGAGGAGGCCAATTTTGGGGTGCTACACCCTTCTACTAAAACAAAAAGGGATTGTGACGAGGATCAAAGTCCTCCCTTTGAGGAATATTTATCAAAATGGACCTGGTTGTCTGGGGGTACCACTTCAGGGTCATCCAAGTCTCTTCTTAAGTTACATACTATTCTCCTGTCCCAGCTTCTCCGCACTCCTTAAGAGGTTGCTGTTACGATATGTTAAAAGGATATTGCATACCTTCAGAATCTTCCTCAAGTGCAGATGATGAAGCTTTTCTATGAAGCCACTCTTTAAACTTACTAGGCTGCTTCTCTATAAATTTACTAGACTTCTGGAAGGACGTGTTGGCCATGGTAAATCCTACCAAAAAGAAGCTATGTAACATAAATGGCTAATATTTAGGAGGAATGTTAGTCCTTTAGAAGATAGCTAGTCATGTTGAGTCTCTTTAGGAGGAGGTGAAGATTCACGATTCTTCTTCTTATTTAGCTACTAGGATCGATGAGCTTGAATCCTATCTAGAGATAGAGAAGAAGTCCCAAATGGATATGCTTGTTGTTCTGGTGTAGATGAAGTCCCGTGCTAACGAGGCTTTGAGATTTCTTCAATAGGATAAGGAATCTAGAGCTAAACACCGGGAGTCCCACGATGTTCAGATGGATAGGTTGAGGAGGAAGGTTGATGAGTTCCTCCAACAAACTCTTAAGAATGTGTATAAAGCCTTCGATAAGGCAACCGACCACAATGGAAGCACTTCGCACAAACATCCATGTTCCTTGTTCGAAATTTGACCCTTTCAAGGTGGTTCGAGTGTCATACCTCAAATTTGTCCTACCTGTATATTACCTTCATTTGTATTTCCATCTATTAACCATTATTCGAAAATCCAAAAATGTATTGCTTCCAGTTTCATTTTCTTGTTGCCTAAGTCCAAGATTCATTCGAGGGTATCAAGTTAGGAATGAGTGCAGTATGTGTTAAAGTTGATCTAGTGGTGATGTAATCTTAGTTAGGCAAGAATTGGTTTTATAAACAAGACCAGGGTATACATGATTCAAGAGGTGTGTGTCTGATACTCCATTTAGGGTTTTTTGTCCAATTCAAGTCAATTGTGTAGACCAGGTTGTCAAGTGGTGTCAAATTGTCACTGTTTCATGATTAAGGATCATCAGAGATCAGAGCAATTTCAATCAGGGTTTTGAATAGTACAATTCACACTTCAAGTCATGTTCTTTTGATTTCATTATTTCAAATTCCTAGTGCATTTGACGATCCATATTGTTTCATGGTCAGTATCTCAGGACTAATGGCTTCAAGGTTAATTTTTGGTTCACGTCAGGCTGACCACTTATTTAGAATAATTGAAAGTGTGATTCAATAATGCCAGATTCAATATTATTGCAAATCTAGTTAAAGGCGTTGTTCAAGCATTATGGAGATGCAATGAGTATTATGAGTTCAATATCCATTTATAAAAATACTCCAAAGTGAATTTGTTACAAGGCCCATGTTAGACACATTACAAGAAAATTTGCACAAAAAATACAAATAAAGCCCGTCACTTTTTTTCAAAGCTCACTCAAAAGCCCAAGAAGCCCATTACACACAAAGTAAATATTCATACCAAAACAAAAAAACTATAAAATTCATTGTCACCAAAAACCATTCAAAATGTTACAAGATCATACACTACATGACATAACACGGCCCAACCATGATATACCCACACAAATCACCTCCAAGCCATCAGGTCACAACAAAACTAATGCAAAACAAGCTCATGAAAGGGTCACACATCCATTTTCCAAAGAATGAATATGATTTCACGTCATCATTCTAATTCTAATTCATACTTTAGCCATAAGCCCCACTACAGGCCATACCCCAATAATTTAAAAACAACAACTAAACAATAATTTAAACAACAATTATACAACAAAACAAATAAATACAACGATTAAACAAATTAACTATGCGATTACAACCATCATGACAATTTCCTGAGAACTATACATCATCATGTGAACATCTCTGTCAGTTTTAACATTCTTGCAGAAACGAATTACTCCATTTTGGTTGAACGTGGTAACAAGTCTTTGAATTCTTCTGATCTTTTCACCCTCTGCAATGTCTCCATCTAACCAACGGATCAAGCTCATGTTAAGATGTTCGAAAGTCGTTGTACTCTAGAGTCAGATCTTTATTTGAGACATTACAACTGAATAAATTAAATCAACATTTCTCTTGTGAATATAAAGACACATATATGAAGACATTTTCAAGAAAAATAGAAGGAGATTGAAGAAAAATAAAAAGAGATAGTAAAAAGATATGTGAAAAATGATGTGGATGAATACTATATTTATAGAATTTGAAAATAAAGGAGTAGCCACTGCAGGTGACACATGCTCTAATGGATGCATATATGCACCACTTGCAGCGACGACACATACACGCATGCGTCAACCACAATGACACTTAAATGCATATGTCAACCGCAATGGTTACTCCTCATTCCATCATTCTAAAACATGATCACTTTAATAATAAATTTGAAAGAATGATTATTTTCATACTTAATTTTAAAAAATTGGTTATTTAAAAACAAAAAATTTACTCAACTAATTTGAAACCAAATAGTGCACTAGTATTTGTTTATAATAATGATAGTAAAGTATAATAAACTCAAAAAACATGCACTTGCACATATAGTGACAGTGAATTGAATTGGTCAAAGGTTTATTATGACTTGGAAAGAAGAGCCCTTGCAAAGCTATGATTCATAGAGGTTAGTCAGGTTACAGACAAATACTATGTGTGAAACAAACATACTTGGAGCAACGTGCGGCCATGTTTTCATTCAGAACCACTCGTGAGTAATGATTGAGGCCCCACATAATTGTAGTAAATCATAACTCATGAATACGACCATTTTCCATTATCTTTTCTATCTCTGTTAATTTTACATATTCACTCAAACGAACTAACTAGCTCATCTGCATGCAACAGTTCTGTTTCCAACATCACTTACTTCCTGCTCTTTCTTTGAGCTTTGAATTCAGAACTTTGAAGGTTATTTTGTTTGTTTTTGTTTTGTTCTTTCAATTGAATATGCAGTGATGTTTGTGTCAGTAGTACAAACACCTCGTTTATGACAAAGTCTCTTAAAAAAGTTTGGTAGATGGTTGGTGTTGCTAGCTATGAATAGTTTGTAGGTTGTGGACCAGATTGTTATTATTGGAGTGTAACCATCCCATGGCAGATTACAATGAAAACACTATGCCTCCACTGTGAGAGTTATGGGTTTATTTACTTCTTTCTGTCCTGCATGTTAGCTACCTTCCCATTATTTTCTGGTCAAACTTTTACAACACTAAAAACACTTGGATGAGATACTATCTCTTATTATGGAACCACCAATTAAAATGCACTAGCGGTGTAAGATTTTTCAAGAGAGAATTTTGTTCGTGTTCATTGTGTTTCTCCTCAACTTAATATTGATATGTACAATTCTGAGTAAAGGATATCCCATTTATAAACATAAAAAAAATCCAATATATTGTAATTTTTTTACCGGATCGACATAATTAGTATAGGGAAAACTCACATGATATTAATGATTTTGGCCCATTGAGTTGCAGTCACATAGAACACACGAGTGTTCTTAAACAAGAACTAGCGAGTTATATTAGGTGCCCTACACATGGGCGACATCACCATGTCATGACGCTTCCTCCTATGAATTGCCCACCACAATCTCTAATGGAGCAATGTTGGGCTGATTAAATATGAGGAAATAACATTTAGACTGGACATATATTATACCCACCTCAAAGAATAATCACGTTTTTTACAAATTACTAACAAAAAGCATTTTGCATTTCGCATAGATGTTCATTAGTATTGGACTCACAACAAGTATAATTTATGCTCATTGATAGTTTATTGTTTGGGAGTGATTCAAGCCCTTATTACTTGATTCTATTCTATTTAAGCAAGTTTTATTAGGTTAATACAATTAGGTTTTATTCTTTTAGTTCCATTAGAGTAAAATATATTATCTTTTGTGAGTTTTATGTTTTTGTTACTTGTATAGGATTGTTATGATGATACGTTGTGCCACGACAGAAATGCTACATCAATTCAATCTTAGTTCCCAGTAGGCATTAGAGTCAGAAGATATTGTAAGGAGTAAAGGTCTTTAACATTAGGGAAAACGTGGCACTAATGAGAGAATGAAGCACATAGGAGTTGAAAAAACATGATAAAATTAAATGCTACAACAAAAAACTTGCAAAAGCTGATGCACTTTAAAATCTGCGTCTTATTTATCTGACTACGCAACATGTCTGCTACAAGATATGTGATAAGTGTTAAATTGTAGTGATTTTGAGTGTAAATAATTGAAACTTATCAGCTTAATTATACCAATAAACATCAACTTTAGTGTATGTTTTGTGTAGTTTACATTATAGTGTGTAATATGCATAATCATGTACATATCTGAGTTTGATAGTTTTTCTCTCATTTTTGTAGTTATACAAGCAATGATATTTTGTCATTGTCTTATAGAGTATTGAATAAGTTTTCCAACACTTCCGACCGCGCGTAAAACGGATTTACGGTTCTCAAGTTATGGTCGAAATAAGTTATAAGTTTGATATCATGTTCGCTGTGCGAGCGAGCTTGCCAAGAGTTCACCCAGCGAACTCAAGGCGGACAAAATTTGCCCAGAAGCGTGGAAAAACAATGTTTTAGGCAGTAGCTATGTTTAGTATGTTTGCGGTTTGAACCGGTGTTCGCCCAGCGAGCACGGGAACTCACTTTTGCATATAACGTCACATTTTCAAATTTTTTTAGGTTATCTTTTGGGAACCTTTGGACCTAATTGATCAGAACCATATTCTTTAATAGTTTTAGCTTAGAAACAACACATGGATGATGCATCTAGATGATTCAGAGTCAAATCATACTTCTATCAGAGAGGACAAACCGTGAGAAGTTCAATCAGAGATGACAAATCGTGAGAAATTTGTTCTTCTTCCTTTTCTCTTTGTATTTTTCATTGTGTTGGAGTTGTTTTATGTATGTTTACTTAGGTTGTATGTTCATCTATGGGTCTTTGTATAAAATCCATTTTACAAATCTTAATCGATGTTATCTTTTAATTTAATATCTATCTTAATGAGTTTGGATCGCTGTAGACATATATTTTTCAAACTCGGCCTATGATGATGATCTATTGGCTATCAGAAATGGTCTAAATTTCCCGCGTGTGTGTCAGAGCTTAATGTTCCATGTTGTTTTGTCATATGAGATATCACCTTCGAAAGAACGTGATTGATCTCTTAGACTTTGTGTTAAAGATAACCTCCATTTGTGAGCGATACGCGAAAGTTTTGACGAGTATTAGGGTGTTTATTTATTTGTTTTTATGCTTTTAATTTCTGCATGCTACCCTTGGAGAACCATTTCAAACCCAAGCTTAGATACGTGGAGATTGTCGAACGACATTCTTTCCTTGGAACCGATCCTTGTGGAGACGATAAATCTCAGAATTCTTCCAAACTTAATTTTTCCATGCCGCTTTACCGCACCAGCAACATGTTGTCCTTTGCACACTGAGTTGTACTACCTGATACTAGTACAAGAAAATAATGTGAAAGAATATGTTAATTTACATGGTCTAGGACAAAGGATAATCACAAGGCCCATGTTTCGATGCTAAAAGGAAACCCTAAAAGTTGGGGGAATATAAAATGATCACCTTGAAGAAATGATATGGAGGTTCAGAAGTTGAGAGACTTGATAAACAACTTAGAAAATATCCCGTTTAAAGAATAAAAAATTTGAACTAGAAGTTGAGTGTTCCTTCATTCCTTTCTCCATTAAAGAGGTGTTGAACTAGAAGGCATGGCATAACCCGCCTCCTATTGACTGAAAGATTGCAAGGAGTAGAACATTACACTTAGATTTACATTTCATTTTTGTTTTGTGTTTAAAAATGTTAACTATAAGAACTTGTGTTGTTGTATTTATTTTGCTCACCATGAGCTAAACCTCTTTATGTTGAACAATTTGAAGTTTAATGAAAAGTAGTATTTTGTATTAAATTGTGTGATTCGAAATGATGATTTTTATCATCTGAAATAATGTTATATATTTATTTTTCTACTTGATCACCTTATAAATAGGTAAAATCTAGTTAAGGATTGAGAGATCTATTAATTGGTGGAAAATCATGATAAATATGATTGAAAATAGTAAGATAGACATATTCACTATATAAGTCACTTTAGAATGAAGGTAAATCCCAAAGGCTATTGAAAAATGGTACTTGGGAGTTGGTCGATTTAACTCTTTGAAAGAAGCCAATTGGTGTGCAATGGGTCTATAAAGTGAAGGCAAATCCCAAAGCCGATATGATCAAGCATGAGGCTCGATTGGTAGCGAAGAGATTTTTGCAACGTGAATGTATAGACTTTAAGGAATTGTTTGCATGTGTGGCTAGGCTTGAACTAATCCGATTAGTTGTTGGCATTACGAATAACAACGATTGAACGATATATCAAATGGACGTCAAATCTATGTTTTTGAACGATCCACTTCATAAAGAGGTTTATGTTGAGCAGCCCCCTAGATTTGTAGTAAAGAATCCAGAGATGAAGTTCTAAAAATTACATAAAGCATTATATAGTTCCAAGAGCGTGGAACAAACACATTGATGGCTTTCTTGTTGATATTGGTTTCAAGCGGTGTGTGTCTGAACACAAAGTTTATGTGAAATCAAATGCAAATGATGGTGTAATCATTATTTTCTTATATATAGATGATTTATTGATTACCGATAATTATGAGAAGAGTATCTCTAAGTTCAAGAGTGAACTTATGGATGAATTTGAGATGATAGACCTTGGCATTATAACGTATTTCCTTGGCATAAAGTTCCATAAGTCACAAAACGGAACTGCTCATGCATCAAAAGAGATATGCTCTTGAGATATTAAAGAGGTGTGAAATGGAGTATTGTAATGTTGCCATTACACCATGTGAGGCAAGGGTTTAGCTGTCCAAGAGTGAAAATGAGCAAGATGTGGATCCAACACAATATAGGAGATTAATTGGATCATTACGGTATTTGTGCAATACACGATCAGACTTGGCATTTAGTGTCGGTATTGCTAGTAGATTCATGGAGAGATCGAAGGTGTCACACTTGAAAGCAGTAAAGAGAATCCTTAGATACGTTAAAGGAACTCTTGGTTGCAGAATTATCTTTCCCGCATAGGATACAGGCTAAAAATGTGATTTAATTGGGTTCAATGATTCCAATTGATGTGGTGATAAGGATGATAGAAAGTCAACGAATGGATACATCTTTATGTTTGGTAGGACATCAATCTCTTGGTGTTCGAAGAAGGAACCGATGGTAGCACTCTCGTCTTGTGAGGACGAATATATTGCAGTTTCGTTGTATGTGTGTCAAACTATATGACTCATGAATCTATTGAAGAAGTTGAGTAGCAATAAGGGTGAAGCTACTACACTTCTGGTTGATAATGTTTCTGTAATAAACCTTGCGAAGAATCTGATTACACACGGAAGAAGTGAGCACATAAAGATGCAGTTTCATTATTTGAGGGAGCTAGTGAATGAAGGCAAGTTATGATTGGGATATTGTCGAAACGAAGACCACGTTGCGAATTTTTTAGCTAAGGGGGTAACAAATGAGGTGTTCAAGAGGTTAAAGAAAAGCTTGAGCATGCTGGACTTGGAACAACTGAAATACGACGGTGTGTTGAAAACCAGTTTTTGGCATTTCAGTTGAGGTAACCAGTTACAGCTTTTGGCGTAACCGGTTATGGAGTTAAAAAAAGGCTGAAGATTTGCTAGCGCGGGCTCGTAATCGGTTACAACATTTTGCGTAACCGGTTACGAAGACATATTTTTGCTTTTTTAGTTTTCAGTTTTTTAAACTTATTTTGTTAAACTGTTTTGTTATTTCCAATCATTTTGTACTTGTTGTATATAAGACCTTGTAAGCTCCCATTTGTGGTTAATGTCAATTATTCTTCTCACCCTCAATTACTCGCTCTATTTTTCTCTCTCAATTTATTAACTTCATCTTCTCCAAATTAACTCAGTTCTCCATTAATTCACCGTTAGAGATTTTGTATGTTCTAACATAGTTTATTTAAATTGTAATGTATGCCAAAAAATATTTATTTTTCTTTTGTATAAATATATAGTCGTGTTTGCTTAGACAGATCCATCCCATTTGTGAGGGGATACTGAAACGCATTTTAGAGATTTTTATTCCTGCTCATCTAATATAGCTTTGTTGGCCAGGGAAGGAGGCCCTTGATGTAAGCTCAAGGAGGATGACGTCAAAACTTAAGTTAAATGTAAATTTTTATATTCATTCATTGCGTCTAATTTTATGATACCAAAATCAAAACTAGCAAAATACTCGTGCGTACGCGCAGATAAATTTATTTAATGTGATACAAATTTTATTTAGATGTATATGTAAATTAGAAATGAGTTATTTAGTTATAAAATAAATAATGATAATATAAACTCAATTTTGACATTTGAAAAATAAGAATTTTGTTTCTTAAATAAAGACAATTGTTAATTAAAATAAAATAGGTATTTTGACGATGGTGACCCGTGAGAAAAATAGAAATTTTGACATTTAAAAATAATAATTTTGTGCTTCAAATAAAAATAATTGTTAATTAAAATAAAATAGGTATTTTGCTGACAGTGGTTTGTGAGAAAAAGAGAAATTTTGACATTTGAAACTAAGAATTCTTTATCTCAAATAATGAAAATTATTATTAAAATAAAATAGATATTTTTCTAATAATGATCTGTGAGATAGAAAATTAATTGTGTGTCTGACTATTGAGATGGAAAGTTAGTTGTGTGTCTGTGAGATATTTTTCTAATAGATTAATTAATATTTTTAATAATAAATAAATAAATAGAATTGATTAAATTTTTCGTAAAAACAAAATTAAATTTTAATATTATATGTATTTATACACTATAAATATTTAATATGATAATCATATACTTATAATGGTCGAAATGAGATCACGTGTTAGGTGGAAATTAGTTATTTACTTTTTAAAAATATTTTATTAGTCTAAATTAATGTAAATGAAATAACAATTTAAATAGTTTGACGGTAAGCTAATTTTAATAAAAAGATAGTTGATATTTAAAAAATAAATAAAAAGGAAAAAAGAAAATGAAGTGTTAAAAAATAAAAAATGAAAGTGAGAAAGTGTGGGAAAAAGAAATGTGAATGTGATTTGAAATTTGAATTAAAAGAAGAGAATGAAGATAGAAAAAATTGAAGTTTAAAAATGAATGATTGGAATGAGGCCATATGTCACTTTGTGGTAGAGTATATTGGAAAAAAATTAGACATTAATCATTTACTTTTTTTTAATCTTTTAGTAGTGTAAATTAATGTAAAGAAAATGACAATTGAAATAGTTTGATGATAGTTGATTTTAATAAATAGATAATCTTCCCACAATGAGTAATTCGGTTGACAATTTTATACATATTAAGAAAAAGAAATAATTGAAAGAGGGAATGATACTTTTGCCAAAGTACCCTTATCACGTGTTGGAAATGAAGAAAGTAACATTAATTAAAGAGTAAAATTAAAAAACATGCATTAAAAATGAAAATGGATCATTCATTTTAGAACACTTTTTATTTCAAATGAGTCATTCATTATAAAACGGAGGGAATAATTGACAAAAAAAACCTTTAGTATTGAATTAAGGGTTGAGTGCTTTTGAGTAGAATTCTTTTAGGTGAGAAATACTTCCAAATATCTTGATAGTACTATTCATTGGAGGAAATGTATATCTAAGCTTTTTCGCTTGACTTCTTTTAACATCTTATGAGTTGTGTGAAAATGGTAAACATGTAGATTTTTTTTGGGATATGAAAAATTAATTTATATAACTTCTTTATAATTTTTGTAACCATCATCATCTTTTAGATTTTTTTAATAACATGTTCTTTTTAATATATATATATATATATATATATATATATATATATATATATATATATATATATATATATATATATATATATATATATATATATATATATATATATATAAAACAAGGAATTTAAAAAAATTTCTAAAATGACTAACTTTCAACATGCATGCGCCATTCGAGATGGCTCATACATGAAAGCCTTAACCAAATCGTCATACCATATGACACCACCTTTGTATGGGTGCCCTAAAGATTCAGAGGAGGCGCCATATGATGTCCCAATTTTTTTAATTAATTAATATTGTGTTGTAAAAAAAATAATCAAAAGAAAAAATAAATTATAATATTATAATATAAAAAAGCGAAAATAGTGTACAACAAATGAAAAAAATCAATGTAGGGGAATGTGAATGGATTTTGGTTGATAGGAGCTAGTGTTGTCATTCTAGACCAACCCCACGCTTGAAGGAGATAGGTGCAGCCATAAAAAGTACAACAATTTTTTTTTGAATTTTCACATAATGAACTATACAGATGAGCGAGAATAGCTGAACTCCAACTATATGTGCACACTTTATTAATATTGTGCAACAATGGTAAATACATAATATTTACACTATTTTCAGTACTTTATGGAAATAAAAAATAACCAAATAATATCATAATATAGCACTGAGTTTTAAGTATCTTCTCATACTCGGTAGATTCCTTGTTTAACACGACACTATTGTAGTATTCTCTTAGGTATTTCAAATTAATACCTTGTCCCCTCGGTCGACCTCCACGTTGTGGCTGAGGTGTTTCGACACATAAAGGGGCGTCCAGTAAATCTTTGCAAAGTTGGTCATTAACACCAAATTTGTCGTTGACGGCCTTACCATTGATGTGTAGGCCAAGTAACATGTAGACATATTGTAAAGTGATAGTACATTCACCGAAAGGAAGGTGAAATGTGTGGGTCTCTAGTCTCCAACGTTCTAGCAATGCTAGAATAGATTTTGGATCCAGTGAGTATGATTTGATTTTTATCAAATCACCAAACCCACATGCTTTTAGGTATCCTTTTATGAATGAGTCGCGTGGTATGTAGTCATGCACACGACAGCGAAACCTTGATACATTCTGCCAAAGAATATAAATAGCATTAGTTTTAAAGAAAAATTCAACTTATTAAAGAATGACAAAAAAAAGCAAAATACTTACAAACTATGTGATGTTCTCAATTGTTCCTCTGTGATCGTTGCCTATTGTGAGTAGAGACATTGTGAGTTAAGTTTGATGAGTGATGAAAAGAGTTTGTTGAAAGTTTGAGGAGTAGAGTTTATAATGTGATGAGAAGAGTTTGTACCTTGATGAACATGTATTTATAATAGTTAAATGTAATGAGAGGAGTCACATGAAAATGCATGCTGAAACATGATGACAATGGTGCAAGGAAGCGTGCAAGTGTTGTCTTACAAGATTCTTGGTCATTGCTATGTAGTAAATCTTGCAGTCATTGATTGATAAAGTGTAGACTTGTCATCCATGTGAAGCCATTGCATGTGAAATATAATTTGTTGATAGAGTGTAGTGTTGTCATGCATGCAGAGAATAATGTAGTCTTAAAAGTGTAGTTTTGATAGTCTAGTCCTGCAAGGGAAATAATGTAGGTATGTGACAACTACCACTATTAATGCATGCTGAAACATGATGACAATGGTGCAATGAAGCGTGCAAGTGTTGTCTTACAAGATTCTTGGTCATTTTTATGTAGAGAATCTTGCAGTCATTGGTTGATAGAGTGTAGTCTTGTCATGCATGTGAAATCATTGCATGTGAAATATAATTTGTTGATAGAGTGCAGTGTTGTCATGCATGCAGAGTATAATGTAGTCTTAAAAGTGTAGTTTTGAAAGTGTAGTCATGCAAGACTATTAATGCTTGCTGAAACATGATGAACTTTGTGCAAAGAAGCGTGCAAGTGTTGTATTACAAGATTCATGGTCATGCAGAGTGTAGTCTTGTCATGCAGAGAGTCACATGAGGCATGCAAGACAATGAATAGTGTACTTGTAAGACTCTTGTGTTGAATTTTAATTTAGTGCAATACATGAATACAAATGAATTTTAATTTATTTTGTGTTGAATTTTGTACTTAACTATTAAAGATATAATCATATATTTATTTATTCATTTAATTTCATAATTTTTTTACAACTAAAAATCGTTTTGTAATTTATTTTGTGTTGAGTTTTGTAAATAACCTTTTTTCAAAACAATATGACATGGACATCTTTTAGTAAGGAAACGTGTAAAATAATATCCTACAAGACTAATAGTGTAGGCATGCAGAGCATAGTCTTGTCGTGCAGAGAATTTTGTAGGCATGCAAGACTATATGGTAGTGTGCATTCATGTGATAATGAATAGTGTTGTAATACATGTGTTAGTCCATGTGATAATAATAAATGATAATAGGTAATAGGTCATAATAATAAATGATAATAGGTAATAGGTCATAATTACTGAAATAATAAAATCAGAACAAGACATGTGATGAGATAAGACAATTGTATGGAATACGAAGTATAATGATAATTAATAAAAAACAATACTAGTACCCCAAATATATGTCTATTAATACAATAGAGATATGTGTTTTATTATCACATCATTTAGTAACATATCCTTCCAAACACTAAAATTTATAAAACAATCCTTTCAAACACGAGTTTAGTAACGTATTTGTTATGACTCAAACACCACAATACATAATCAGTGCACATTTAAACGGTGAGATTTTTAAATGTAACATAATCGGTTTCAATTTTCAAAATACGGACATTACTAGGTTTTTGATTGATAGAAGATCAATTTTTTATATTTGAAAGAGAGATTAGAAAAGAAATTACAGTGTGGTCCAGTTGGCCAAATAATCTACAAGAATCCTATGTTTTTTGGCAGGCACGAGCAATGTAAATTTTTTCAGTTAAAGATTCGAGACGATGAAGATGTACGTAACATGTTTCTCAGTCACGAGTATTCTAGTTTCTCAGATGTTAAGCTATATATTACATTACAATAGCAACAACTGTCTCAACAACTTAATTCTTCTCAAGTTTTTTACGAATTTGATGACGAACAAGCTGAAGTCGATGTCATTGACGAAGAAGAAGAATAAGCTGAAGTCATTGTTGATGACATGGTAAATAATGAGGAAGACATATTACCAGTCAGTCATGTTTATTGCCCACCTCAACACATGGCAAGTCTCAACTCAGGTGACGATGAACCATCAACATATATTTTTTACAATCCATACTTGCCAACAGAAGAAGTATTCAAAGAGGGAGACAACTTTCGTATAAAAAAATACTGTGTCCGAGTTATAAAACAATATCACATGGACTTATCAGCAGATTATAGAGTCGATCGAACAAATCTGACTCTGTATAAGATATATTATCGTAACGAGGTGTGCTCGTTTTGATTAACAGCGTCTTTTTGGAAGAGAAGTGATTCATGGAAGATAGGGTCAATGGATCCAAAGCACACTTGTATAATCACGAACCCAATACAGGACCATCGCAAGCTCAACTCTCAATTGATTTGCGATGAAATTCTGTCGGTCATTAGTGACAACCCTTCTTTGAAGGTGAGTACCATAATCTCGCGTATGGTTCAAAGATACAATTATACTCCTTCGTATATGAGAGCATGGATAGCTAGGACTAAGGCAGTTGAAACGGTATTCGGAAATTGGGAGGAGTCTTACAAAGAACTTCCAAAATACTTGGTGGCACTTAAACAATATTCTCCAGGGACTGTTGCTATCTTAGAGAGATTGCCGACGTATACACTAGACGAGACTTGTGTTAGTGGAAATGGCATTTTCCATAGACTCTTCTGGGCGTTTGAACATGTATCAAAGGTTTTTCTTACTGTAAACCTATTATTCAAATTGATGGTACATGGTTGTACAGGAAATATAAAGGCACTCTACTCATGGCTGTGGCACAGGATGGAAACAACAACATTTTCCAATAGCCTTCGCTCTAGTTGAAGGGGAGACTGTTGAGAGTTGGAGTTTTTTCCTAAAAAATATCCGCTTATATGTTTCTCCCCAACATAACTTATGTTTGATCTCTGATAGACACCTATCAATCGATAGTGCATACAAGAATCTTGATAACGATTGGCAGGATCTTCCCTTAAACCATGTGTATTGCATAAGACACATCGCCCAAAATTTCATGCAGGAAATCAAAGACAAAATGCTAAGGAAGAAGGTTGTGAATGCAAGGTATCCACTAACAGAGCCCATATTCAAACACTACAGTGACGAGATCATACTGACAAATGCAGATACATTAAGATGAATTGATAATATTTATAAAGAGAAATGGATAAGGGCATACGAAAATGGGGTGTGATGGGGCCACATGACAACTAACCTCATTGAATCAATGACTTCTGTATTCAAGGGAATCCGAAACCTATCGATAACTGCCTTGGTAAAGGCAACATATTTTAGACTCGGGGCACTCTTTGATAATAGACGTACAAAGTGGGGTTCAATATTACAATCTTGACAGTTGTACAGTAATAGTTCAATGAAATTCATGAAAGACGAAGTTTCCAAAGCCAACACACATGTGGTCACAATCTTTGGCCGTAATAAAGGTTGGTTCAGTGTTGCATAGTCAATTGATCACAATAAAGGGAGGCTTAAAGGAGTTATCGAGTGGAACTGGATAGGAGTTGGAGTGACTGTGGAAAGTTTCAGGCATTTCGTATGCCTTGCTCCCATGTTATAGCAGCGTGTTCGAAGGCTCGCCAGGACCCAACTAACTATCTTTATGTTGTTCACCAAGTCATAAGTCTAAATGTCTACGACACTAGCTTTCAGGTGGTGGCAAAGGAGGACTATTGGCCTCCATGCGAATGCGAAATTGTCTGACATAATGATTTGATGCGAAGAAATAAAAATAGTCACCCTAATAGAACGTGTATTAGAACGGAGATCGATACATCAAACAAAATGGTCAGATTATGTAGTTCGTTCTGGAAGCCAGGACACAATCGTACAAAATGTTCCAATATAGGATCAAGCATAGGATCATAGTTTCTAATGTAACCATGTCTCTTTAAATCAACAACAAATTTCATTCCATTGATAGCATACCTAAGCGATTACAATTAATAGCAACATAACTTAAACAAACATAACTTAATACCAAAACAACAATCCGAAAATAACAACAACATAACTTAATATCAAAATAACAATCCGAATATAACAACAACAAACCTAAATAAAACAACATAATGCATCAACTTGTCTAGGATATTACAACCATCAAGATAATATTTGATGTTAATATCATTATAAGTACACCAACATCATTTTCCACTTTTCTCCAATCACGAGTAAATCCATTTCTCCCCGACTCCTCAACTAGCCTCTCAATTTTCCTGATCTTTTCACCTACAACAATATCTCCTTCTAGCCAGCGGTTCAGCTCCCTATGCAAATGCTCCAAAGTCTACGTGTTCCACAGTAGAACCTTCATCAGAGGCTTTGTTGTTGAAAAATAAACTAGGGCATTTCTTTTTCTTAGAGGAAATGTTGGAAGCGGTTCCTCTTCCGATGATGACGACGACGATGAACGTTGATTTAGAAATGCAGACATTCTAGATTGATTTGAAAATTATGAAAAATTGAGGCTATTGGTGATAATAATTGTGAAATAACAGATGAGTGTGCAGTCTTATTTATAGAAAAATGAAATAGTATGGTCCCCATATGATATGACGTATCTACCCTTAAAAACACATGATAAAAAAACACAAAACACATGATTAAAAAAAGGAATGTACTGAGGCGCCATACCATATGACGCCTCCTCAGGAAATTAGGGTTTATGACAAAAGGTGGCGCCATACCATATGACGACTTGATTTTAGGGCAAAAGAGTGGCATTATACCATATGATAAGGCTTTCATGCATGAGCCATTTCAAATGGTGCATGCATGTTAAAAGTTAGTCATTTTGATATTTTTTTTAAATTCCTCATTATATATGTATTTTTCTAAAAAAAATATATTATTTGAAAAAAAAATTCCATCTTTTATAATTCATATTCTCTTTTCTTTTTTTTATTTACCTTTTCTATGATATTAGTTGTGTTGTTGCTCTATACACCAAATAATAATTATTATAAATTTGATGGTAAAACAAAAAGCTAATTTTTAATTTTTAACTTTTAATTTTGTAGCTCATTTTAATAAAAAATTCTGTTTGGTAACTAATTTTTATTCTTTTACCTTGTAATTTATAACTGTTGTATTTGCTTTTAAGAGCATGTATTTTTTATAATTTGTTTTTTTTTCATTTATAACTTTATAATTTATTTATAAAAAAACTTATTATTGTCCTCTATATTTTATTTTAATTTAAAGTTAAATAAATGTGATTTAAATTTGAAAATAAGAAAGGTTAAATATTTTTTTCTAAAAAAAATTAGGATGCAACTTTTCTCCCATTACCACATTTCCTCTCAATTGAAGTCCATGCATACTCCATCGTTTATAGTTCATTTATAGTTGGTTGTTAAATCGTAAATCTCTCTCTCTCATTTTCACTTTCACACACATGCATGTATCTTCATTTCTCCCATATTTATTATAATTTGTATCTTATTTCTCCCATATTTATTACTCCTCCGTTTTTAATTATATGTCGTTTTGGAAAAAAAATTGTGTCAAAATATAAATCGTTTTGTAATTTTTATGTAGAATTAATTTTTTTCTTCCTAAAATACCCCTAATTCATCTCTTTTTTTCTATAATTTTCATAATTCAGTGAATCTTGTATTCCAATGCAGAGTGACATTATGAATATTGTTTTTCAATGCATTAGTCCAACTTTTTATAGAAAAAGTCTTCCTCTCATAAAATTCTATATTAATTTGTGATTTTTTCAAAATTCCTCTCTCTTAGTGTAGGATAGAAAAAGATACGTATAAATTTAATTAATTTAATGTTTTATTCATGGAATATATTGGAATAAATGCAATCTAGATATTCCATCGACAAATCATAATGATTAATTTGATATATTTTGAAACAAGAGATTTTGAGTATTTTTAAAAAGGATAATATTGAAATACCCTATAATATATTTACAAAATTAGCAAAAGTTAATAACTTCCTTGGTATATGTAAAAAGTCTAAAATGACTTATAAAAAAAACAGAGGGAGTATAATTTTGAAACTACAATATTATTATTTTCTATATCTTATTAAATTTTTATAAAAGTTATATATAAATTTTTAATATATTTTGCTGTTATATATATATATATATATATATATATATATATATATATATATATATATATATATATATATATATATATATATATATATATATATATATATATATATATATATATATATATATATATATATATATATATATATATATATATATATATATAAAATATTATTTATTTATTAATATTGTTCTGGACTGGTCAAAAGATTAAATTGTTGCAGTCTAAGAAACATGTTATTTCACTAAAGTCATTTGCGGCGATGAAACATTGTTACAGGTTTATAGTGTGGGGATCTAGATCTACAATCCATTTTAGATTAGCGGTAATGAATCGTGTCCGCTTTTTTATAATTTAAATTTAAATTTTATTCACTCACTTTACTTTTATATTTACTTTTGTTAAAGTGTTAATTTGATAGATCGATCACATTTTTATTGTAACAAAAAATAAAGGCTATCATTGCAATTTACAATCTCTTATTAAATTTTTTTCTCTAATAGATTAAATATATTTATTTTTTTCAAATAAAAATTATTTAATAATATTATGTAAAAGATAATAGAATCACTAATTTTTTAATTAAGAATATTTTTACTGTTATTTTGCATTTATCAATTAATCTTTATTATTTTATCAAACATTCAAATTAATCAATAATATTAATTATCCATCATCAAGTATATTAACTATCAGTCATAGTTATAAGCTTATAGCTAATTTATCAACATTGCTGTTTTTGGCTTAAAATTTTATTTAATAAAATTAGTGGATAGTTTGTAGCGGATGACTAATATCTAATAAGTTAATTTGAATGTTTGATAAATTGGTTGTTATGCTATCTGATAAATACAAAATAACATTAAAAAAATTTCTTAATTAAGAAATTAATAGTTTTATTATTTTATTATATTATATTATTAAATTATTTTGTATTTGATAAAAATGAATATATTAATAAAAAACATGTAAAATATTTTTAATATATATAAAAAATTGACATAGCATCAAAATATATTAAATTTATTTTATAATAAAATTTATAGAAATACAAGAAATAATAGCATTATAATTCTGAGTTCAATTATATTAATATAAAATAATAATAATAATAGAAATAAATTTTCTTTCTAATATTCTACAATAAAAGTGCAATGATATTTCTGAATTTTTTTCGTCTTATTTAATTTCGTTGATTCTCTCTAACATTTTATTAACTTGAGAATTATCAATATTATTTCAAAATTTGATATGTAAATTAAATATTGCATTATTTTTTATTTTGCAAATTGACACGAATAAAATTATCAGATTTAAAATTTATATATTTAAAAGATAGTAAATTAAAGAGTAAGAATAGATTTTTGCTAAAATAATAAGAATATAAATAAAAGAAAAAATAATAAATTAAAATTTACAAATTTAAAAATTACTTTAAATAATTTAGAAAATAAAAATAAAAATTAGGAAAAAAAACTATAGTCATCCAACAGAATTTTGTTGGTTAAACTAAATATTTTATTTGGAAAGAGACTTTAAATAGATATATTTAATTTTATCCAACAGCCACCGACAAAAAGAAGCAAATTCATGAAATTGGCATCCAAGATGTTGCATTCAGACTTAGGAGATAACTGAAAATAGAAGCAAATACATATAACGAAAAGTGGAAAATTGTTATGTTTGAAGTGTGTGGTAAATGGGGAAAGAAGAAGATAATTGGTTTGACTTTGATGGATACTCCTATTATTTGTTTCGTAGCAAAATCCATAGTCAAATCAAATCATGGTTGCTGTAAATGAAACTAAGGCCTACACGTTTATTCAGAAACGTCTCGTCATTCACACGTGTGGTCCCGATACCATGATTGCCTCGTGGTTGCAATCATTGGCCAACCCGCACGAGCGGCTAATTTATTATCATGGTTATGGGCCTTTTCATACACTAACCAAATTTCTACTCTATCATATACACCTTCCATTTTCTTTTCCCACCCATGTAAGTAAATATAATAACACTTTTCCCACCCATATAAAAGTTTCAAAAGTAAATATATTTCAATTTCAAGAATATCTTTATAATGGATTTTCCATTGAAAACGTCCATAACTTACATAACATACATGTAAGTCAAAAGAATCGGGTGTTCACCTTGGTGTAATAGGATGATGGAGTGTGTTAATTTACACTAAAAGTCATCCATGTAGGTAAGTTTCCTATTAGCTAGACATTTATAAGATGGATGCCATGTCCCAAACCAGATGTTATGAATGTGATGAGAAGATATTGGAGAATATTAAAGACATGATGGAAACTCAAATTAAGAATTAAGCTACTCAAATAGAAGGTATATTTGATCAAGAACAACCAAAATCCCTAATATTAATCGAAAATATCTATACAAAATGGAGACTATGACAACATCTTTAATTCAGAGTCACGAAGCAAAATATCCTCCTTATGCATGCAAACATGAAAGAAAATCTAATTAAATCCTTTTCGCATATGAGATCAATAAGATGTTGATATTGAGATGATTTTGACTTTTGGGAATGGAAGAGTATGATCAAAAATGGATTTATATGTTGGGTACAAGTGTGAGTGATTAAAATTTTGTATTGTCTATGAATAAGTGGAATGTTAGATTTATAAGAGAGATGACCCTCTCTTGTGGTCCTGAAACATTAGTCTTATTGGTGCTCTCGACTCTCCCGGACTCTCCAACAATGGCATCAGAGCCTTACCTAAGAAGTTGAAGTTGACTTCAGATGTTGAGTTGTGAAATTTTTTTAGGGATCATATTTAATCGTAAGTTAACCGTAGAATGTGTATGGAGACCATTTTTACCATAGTTTAATTTAAAAAGTGTGAATCCATGTATTGTAGGTCACCTTGCACACCATCATCTGAAGAGTTTGCTCATGAGTTCTCTACACCTATCACTCCACAACAAAATGGAATTTTTGAACGCAGAAATAGAATATTACAAGAAATGACTAGAGTCATGCTTTATGTTAAGAACCTCCCTTATTATTTTTTGCCAGAAGCTATGAATATGGTTTATCACATCCACAACCGAGTAACCATCTGTCCTGGAACCAAAGTTACTCACTATGAGTTATGGAAAGAAAGTCAAATGTCAAATATTTCCATATTTTTGAAGTAAGTGATATAACTTGTTTGATCAAAAGCAAAGACGCAAGATGGATCCTGTAATACCCCAAATTTTACCCTCAGATTAATCGATTCATGTCGCATGACGTCTCATTTTTGCATCAGCTAACTACTAACGGATTACGTAGTCTGTTTGTTTTGCAGGAATTACGTCTGGTACACTTTAGCTGTTGAAGGGAAAAATTGTCATTTACGCTGTTTGTTGACAAGTTCATGAAGCTGAATCATCGCCAAAAATCCTTTGATTTATTAGATCCTCCATTTCCGAGTTCCTTATTTTCTTTGAGACTAAACAGCAATTCACGGTAATTTTGGCATCAGGAATTTGAGATATGACAATTAATTCAACGGGCCGAGACTTTGTCGTCAGTGGATTTCGGGGCTGTTGTCTGATCAGTTTGAGTATGTTGAGATATCAATTTGGTTCGGCTCAAATCAGTGCAAAATATCATTCTGCGGAGTTCTATTTAACAGGCGTTTATTTTCTGTTTTTCTGCTGTCTACCAATTTTAAAGTCAAAGCAGTGGAAATTTCGATTCGTGTTCGGGTTTATGATTTCTGTTTAATCGTGATTTTTGGGCTGAATTGGTTCAGGACATGGGGCTTAGTTATCAGAGACACAAATTGAATTTTTGATGCGGTTTATGTTTCTGTCTTCACTGTTAATAAGATTTCTCTTTTCTTTTCTGTTCTACTTCGATCATGGCCATCATCGATTCTATCACCAGGCACGATTTAATTTAGGAAAATTTTGGATTGAAATTAAAGGTTGTATCAGTTTTAAGTGAAGCAGCACGTGCTGGGATGACATAGTTGATTTGGATATTCATTTTTGGGATTTATTCGTATTGAATTGATATGGTGAATTTAGCCCGCTTGTTCAAAGTTTAATTGGTTAAATTTTAATCGATTGAGTTTATTCAGAGGTAATCAATCATGTGAATTTAATCAGATGCTTGGTTTAAAGAAGTTCACTCGGTTTGCGATGAGATAGTGGAAGAATAATCGGAAAAGTATTTTGAATAAAAAATAATGTGGATTTTATTCATATTTATATTTTATTACAATTTACAAAAAGGGAAACTAAAATATACATTTTATCCTAAAGTCCTAATTTCCTACAAGTGGTCTTCGCGCCCGACTTTTCCGATTAATTTCTTCGCTCGACTTTTTCCCGTACCTGCACACAGACAAACCAAGAACAGAGCAAAAAGAGCTTAATGTTAGAAATTATTTTTGTTCGACACCCTCAGGGTAATTTCATCATCGGGTGTCGGGAGGGCAACGACAAATGCCGAAGCCAACTCCCAAACCGATTCCCGACCTCGGCATAAACTGGTAATATTCTGTTCTTTTTCGGGACAGCCAAGAGGAAGAGGAAAAGAAGCATTTTATGCCGAAAATTGATTCTTATGCCGGAAAGAAATTGAGCCAAACAGATCCTTATGCCAAATCCAAATTAACATTCAGTTCTATCAAGAAAATTATGTGGATGTTCAAACCGGATCCGGATTCAGTCCTAAATCCAGAAATCAATCCAAATCCGAATCCGGTTTACATGGGCTCAGTTTGGAAACATCATTGCCCAGGATCAGCAGAGAATAAAGTAAAATCCAGAATCCGTATCCAGTCTATCAGGTAAATCCATGAATATCAGGCAAATCTGGATCATGTGGAACACCGAAATCAAACAAATCCAAAGTCCACCTGAAAAATCCAAAGCAAATCATCAACAGGTCCAAATTAAATTTGAAAATGAAAACAACGTAATCAAGCCAGAATCAAATACAATCTCAAAGTAAAAAATAACGTAAATCCAAGCCCAGTAAGAAAAAAAGAGAGGTATAAAATCATCAGAAGAAAATCACCAAGGGGGGACGAAAAACCCTAATCACAAAAGGCGGCCGGTAATCAGATAAAACAAGAACGAACTCACCAAACAGCGGCGGAAAATCATCAAAACGGGGATTATCACATCCGGAACCCTAACAGAATCATCAAACAAATATTACGAAGAATCTCCAACAGCGGTCGAAAAATCATCAAGGGGCGGCGGAACCCTGAAAAAGGATCATCCACCACCATCATCAAGACGAAAACCTTAAATCCATCAAAGATCATGAAAGAGATCAGTGAACCAAATCGCACGAGACCCATGAAAAATACCCAAACGAAGATCACCGCCATCATCAAATGAAAAAGATCAACAACGGGCAATCCACGTTCAAGGCCTCAGAACACTTCATCACCGGCCATCAACTCATCGAAAGCATCAACTGGATCGTAAGCCACAATTCTTCTTCATATTTTTTCTCATTTTTGTGTTTCTTTCAGAATATCACAAAGAAGAAGAGGATTTGGTGAAGGAAGAAGAGGATTCGGTGAAAGAAGAGAAGAATCATAACGAAAGACGGAAGGGATGAGAGAATGAAGAGACAGAGGAGAGAAATGGGTCTGCCGCTGCTGATGATTTGGGAGTTTAAGGTTGAAACCCTAAAACTCCAATCCCCTCCCCTTTTTGTGTGACCCGTGGACCGGGTTGGGTACGGGATGTGGTGACCCGACCCAACCCCTCTTTTTTTTTTTCATTATTTATTTTTAGTTTTTTTAATTATATTTTTTAGTTAATTCAGTTTTTATTAGTTTAATTACAAAAAAATAAAAATGTAAATAATAAAATTGTTCTTGATATTTTATTTTATAAAAAAAAGTTTTTATCTAACAGTTTTGAAATATTTGTAAATTAATATAACTTTTAAAATAATAATAATAATAATAATAATAAGGATTAATCCCCTTTTATTGTTAAAATTTTGTTTTCATTTAAAAAGCTAACCTTTTTTTGAAAAAAACATTTTTCTAAACAAATTTGTTTTCTCTAATTAAAAAATTATTCTTTTTGTAAAAGTCACAAAAACTTTTATTCAAAATTTGCTAACCTCTTTCAATTTTAATTTCTAACACTTTCATATTCTAAGTTTTCTCGACGTCGTCATGTTCATCTTTCTGCCTACCTTTTATGTTGACATTGTTCACTAACAGTTTATTTTCGTATTTTTCTTTTTCAGGATTATAATTAGTTTAATGATATTATTTGTATTTTATTTTCATCCATGGTTGCATTTTATTTCACAAACATCATCATGTAATTTATTTATTTTGCGTCCACCGTAATTTTACCTTTCGAAGGATTAGGCCTAGCAATTTGACTGCCGAGTCAATAACCCTAACCTTTGACGTTTTCAAAAATCCTAATAGCCTAGGCATCCCGCCATGGACAAAAATACCCTTTACCCTAGCATTAGGTCAAAGAGTCGCCGTACTCTATTTTAGGGTTCCCGCCGCGGAATCCCTAATTTAACCCTAATTTTAATTAACAATTTCAACGTAGAGATTGGAGTCTCCGAACTCCACGTAAGCGTGTCTTTAAGATACGTTTATTCCCATTGAAACCTCGGTCACCGTCAAGACGTTTCTAACCTCCCTTTCGAGGGGAACTACAATTACTCTGATTCCATTCCCGTCAGGATATGTAGGCACAAGATGCAATGTCTTGCCGAGTAAACTTACGACTAACCCTTAGGTTTTTCTTTCATCTTAACCCTTATCTTAGCATATACCCTAAAGCAAGTAATTGAAGCAAATAGCAAAAATAAGCAAAAGGTTCCTGTAGAGTACTACAGAAGTTTAGGGTGCTAATACCTTCCCTGGGCTTAACCAACCATTACCTGGATCTCTCCCCGCGTTGTAGAAAATTAGAAGGAGATATGTAGAAAAATCAGAAAATGAAGTGAATGTCTAGAGGTTTGGAGCAAATTGATTTAAGTATGGTTTAGGTTAGGAGTGTAAATGAGGTTTAGAGTGTGGGTTATTATTAGGAATGGAAATTAGGAATGAAAATGTTTGAGTTTTTGGAGGGAAGTGAAATTAGTTTTGAATAATGAATCAAATCTTGAATTAATTCTAGATCCTTCTACTGGTGTAAAAGTGGATTCAAGTGATCAAAGTGAGTTGAAATTTGTTGCAGTGCTGAAATTGAACTTTCTAGGAAAAAATACACATGTTAGTCGATTAACCATTTGCTAGGCAAAATGTGTTCGATTAACACATGAAAATTTTGAATTTTCTTGGTGCCACAAGGAGGGAAACCTAGGGAATCAATTGTTGCCTCCATAACTTCAGATCTATGCATTTTTTGGACTTGCTTCCTTCTACAAACTTTTAGTTCATGATTTCCTTTTTAATTTGACTACAAATTTGCCTCATTTGGATCAAAGACAAGGAAATTATGAATATTGCAAAATAGCCTCATAAACACAAATCCTGCGCAAAACCCTGATTTAGCAACTTCTTCTGATTTCACGGTTTCTCCTGATTACTCTTGAACAATCTTCATAATACCATGGATGATAACTTGAAATGACCAAATATGACCCTAGAACTTAAGGGTTGACTTTTTTAGGGTGTTAGTTGAATTTATGACCAGATGAAATTACTTCCTCCTCTATCCACTTCAGAAACTCTTGGAACAACCTGTGATGAACCATGAGGCTAATGTAGATATTTTAAGATGTATGATGACCCCTAGAACCTTGTCTTTCTTAAGAAAACAATCACAAGTAATCGTTGAACAAAACCCTAGTTCAGAGCCACTAGGAGCCTGATCAGCTGAATCTCTTGAAATCCCTGAACCCTAACCCTTAGATGATTGGGTGAGGTGGTTGAGAATACCACAATATTGAGTACATCCATTTGCTTTGGTCCTTGAGATACATCTTCTCCTCGTAAGGGTTAACAAAAGATATATTGATTCCATATTTAGAATCGATGCTATGCACAAATGAAGATGCAAATGAAATAAAGCATAAGCCAAGAAATTTAAAAATGAGAGGGCAAATTTTGGGGTGTTACACCAAGTCTTTGCATGATGTAATTCATAATTCTACTACAAGGAATACCAAGGTGGATGACCTCATCAAAATGATGAGTCCAAAGGTGGTTGAGGCGACTACATCCCATGTTGCAAGACAAGATGTAGAGAAAGATGCAACTGAAAATGTAGACAAGGATGACAGTGAAACAAAAGAAGAAGTTAGTGGAAGTAAGTAAGGGTGTGAATAAGTCTCCTCTGGTGAATCTGGAGATTGAAGTTGTGGTTTCATGAAGTTGTTTTGTTGTTTCTTATTGCTGGTGATCTATGCCCTTGCGTGGATCATTATGTCATTTTGATTATTTTCCTGTGGGCTGGATAATGGCTCATATTACCCTTTTATTGGGATTATTCCATTTTTTTTAGTTTTTTGCTATGCCTTGTGCCCCTCCTAAGTTGTTACTCTCTGAATTATTTTGTTTTGTTGCCCCTTGCCTAAGAGAATAGTTTTATGATGGTTATCAATGGTGGACATCTTTATGCAAGACAAGTTTATTGATGGTGATCAATGCTGGACATATTTATTCAAGATAAGTTTATGTTTGTTATTCTTTATTTTGTGCATCTGCATGTTATGATTGTTTTTATTACTCTTTGATAATATTTGTATCATGTTATAAAGTTTTTCCCTAGAATTATGCTACAAATGTTGTATGTTATATTTTCCTAAAAGTAGGCCAAAAGGGGAAGACTTTTACTACATCGAATTAGTGCCATTTTAGTAGGCAACATGTGGAGCAAGATGTCATGACATTATGTGAAACATTCCATATCTATGAGCTCAAACAAGGATGCAACATGTGGAGCAAGATGTTCCACAGATTGTGAGACATTTTGACTCATACAAAATCCAGTCTGCGCTGAGAAAATCTTGCACCTGTTGAAGATTTGTTTCCATTTTTGTTCAATCTCATTTAATTGACTTATGCGCTTTTTTGGACTATCCAAATTTTTTTTCAAAAGATCATTCTTTGATAATTAAAAAGGACAAATCTGATATGTTTGAGATTTATCAAATCAAAGATTTCAAATCAACTTAATCAATACTTAATACTATGCTTATGGAATTGTTTCAACCACACGAAAAGATACAAAACCCTAATGGGCCCTGCAGCAGGATTTAGTTACTACTTAAGAAGGAGCTCTCCATCTAAATACTCAAACCTTGATAAACAAACAAGGCATGTTTAATTATATTAAGTCTTTTATTTTGCTCCTTTTGTGTATTGTTAAAACTTTATTCGTGTTAGACGCCAAATTTCACTTATTTGATCTATCAAATGTTGGCATCTTTCACTCATTTTCGTCAATTAAGTGTTGAAAACCACTCTTGTTTTGTTTGGTTTGCAATATAGTGTGAAAATATCTTGGTACCTTTGATTTGTGTGCTATTATGCAGGAATTAGGCACAAAACAAGTGAAAAGTAATACACAAGAAATGGGCAAAGGAACTAAGAAAGAAAGCAAACAAACAGCAAACTCGCTAGGTGAAGATGCAAAGAGGGAGTAGCGAGCACTCGCTAGGCGAAGTCGCAGCGAGTTTCCAGTGAACACTTCCAGTGGCAAAATGCTGTCATGCTCGCTAGGCGAGCAGTTAGCGAACAGGTAGCGAATAACTCACTAGCTTGCTCGCTAGGCGAGCAGGTAGCGAACGAGCTCAGAATTGGACAGATCTGAAAGTACCAAAAGTTAATTGTTCGCTAGGCAAACGTGGCAAATCCTGAATGTATATTTAAGTGTTTTTCTGGCTTTTTTAGGTCATAACTTGTATTTTTTCCATTCTAGACATCAGGAATTATTTTTCTTCATTTCTTCTAGAGAGAAACACAAAACCCTAAGGGGGGGAGGTAAGATCCTTGATCTCTTGTTGGGGTTTGGATTGTAATCTTTTGATACCTTATGTATTTCCTCTAATATATGTTTGTGAACTTATTTTGGATTCTCTATTGATTGAATATCTTTGATTATGTATTTGTGGGTCTTGACAAAACCTTTTCACATCTTTGATCTCAGATTTTCTTCTATCAATGAACAAACTTTTGACATGGTTTTGAAGTTGATATTCATTTTATCCTCTATGGTGTTGTGTTGATTAAGTAGCATGGGTAGGATCAATATGATATTATATGGATATGTGGTAATAGTGATGAAGAACGATGTTCACCGACATTTGGCGGATTAGATTAATACATGTAAAAAGGGTTAAGCATGTGTACGTATTCTGATCATTGTATTTTATATGAAACAACCGTTTATCTGATATGGGTGTTATCTTTGTTGTTTATCTTTGATTTGAACTGTGATAAAGATATACTCTTCAGATCTGGCTCTAGGATGATTGCCTGTTAGGTCCTAAATTCTAGAGATAGGTTTAGGCTTAGCATTTGCATGAGTATCAGTTCCTAATGCTATGTGTTGTGTTTTTGTTGGGTGAGAGATCACCAATGAGACAACACGGTTTTTCTCTCGACGTCGCGTTAGAAATAAGCTTTGTCGTGAGTGATACGTAAGGATATTAGACGAATGATTGTGTTGTATTTAATTTGATCAGAAGAATGCATATATTATCAATTGATGAAATCCAATCCCAACAAGGCTCCGTTTATATTTTAGTCTTTATTTTATATTTTTTGTTTTTATCTATGACTCTTTCAACCTTTTAAACAAAAACTTTTGAACAATAAGCTTAGAAACGTAGAGGCCTTTGAACGGCGTTCATATCGCATTAATCCCTGTGGAGACGATAAAACTGCATACTTAATATTTTTTACTTGCTGCTTTACTGCACCAACAAAATGGCGCTGTTGCCGGGGACTGGTGTTGAGATTTTGAAGTGCATTGCAACAGTTCTATGTTTTTAAGCTTTGTATATTTTGTATATATTTGTTTCTTTTTATGTTTTCTCTAGTGTGTTTAGGAATGACGAAAACTCCTTCTAGAGTGGTTGCTATCAGTATAAAAGTATTCAATGAATCTTCGACCGAGTTTGGATGGCGATGATAGTATGAAACAAGTGAATGTTGTCAAGGTACATGTTTTCCTTTGTTTAGAATTTTAGAATGCTTACGAACTTAAGTCTTTGTGCAAATGAAATTTGTTCTTTTGGCAACTTGTTTGAATGATTGTTTCACTTAGGACCAAAAACCACAATTTATGAGAAAGCTTCCATTGTTTACTAAATGCTGGATTTCTGATAAACTTTATTGATTCGTATAATTCATGCTTTATCTTGTTATCATTGTGAATTTATGGAAGCATTAGAAATGATCAACGCACTTGTTTATATTGAGCACAACTATGTCCAAATACAACTTACCTATGAGTAGAGAGAATTCGTTAACCCCTTTGAGGCTAAACAATGTGAATCTCATTCTTAATTTTGTGAGATTCTAAATTTTTTCTTGAACCCTTGAATTTGTTTTAATTGTTTTCTTTGTCATAAAAAGCTAAGAGCATTCACTTGAGGGTTGAGTAAAAGTTAAGTTGGGGCGAATGAAAAAAGAAGATAGTAGGTTGTTACAACTTTTGAAAAAATCAAGAAAGCACCCAAAAAATTGTGTGAACATGAAAAAAGAAAAGAATAAAAAATGAGAAAAAGAATGCTTGCTTGGAAAAGAAAAATAGTGAAAGAATAAGTTGTGAAATAAATTTGGGGAGGTTTGCAACAAAGAAACAAATGGAATGAAGTTGAGGTGTATAAATAACCTGCAGTGAGTGTCTCTTTTGCATCGGCAATTTCGTTTTAATGGCCTTATAAATGTCCCTTGTTTGTAAACCCGACCAAGCTACAACCTTAAAGACCTTAGTGATCTTATTGCTTCCATATTTTCGCTTTTGATTGTTAGATTTTGTATGAATTGAATTGATATTGGTATTGTTTGTTAGTTGAGTGAAATTGTCCCCGCGGTTACAAACGCGTAATTTCTTCAATCCTTATTCGAAGAGGAGAGTTAGAGTGATTCATTCATGAAAAATATAGTTGTTGATTGATACATGTCTTAATATTTGTTTTAAGAATTTAGTTCTTGTGCATTGTTTGATTCTAAATATTTGAAACCACAACTTGTTTGCATCATTTGTGTTTGAGCCAATTTTATCCATTCTTGGGTGAATCTTAGTCTTGAGCAAATCCTCTTGTTGCGAAATGAGAGGCATACTTTGCTTGAGGACAAGCAAAAAGCTAGTTGGGGTGAGTTGTTAGACGCCAAATTTCACTTATTTGATCTATCAAATGTTGGCATCTTTCACTCATTTTCGTCAATTAAGTGTTGAAAACCACTCTTGTTTTGTTTGGTTTGCAATATAGTGTGAAAATCTCTTGGTACCTTTGATTTGTGTGCTATTGTGCAGGAATTAGGCACAAAACAAGTGAAAAGTAAAACACAAGAAATGGGCAATGGAACCAAGAAAGCAAGAAAACAAATAGCAAGCTCGCTAGGCGAAGATGCAAAGAGGGATTAGTGAGCACTCGCTAGGCGAAGTCGCAGCGAGTTTCTAGTGAACACTTCCAGTGGCAAAATGCTATCATGCTTGCAAGGCGAGCAGTTAGCGAACAGGTAGCGAATAACTCGCTAGCTTGCTCGCTAGGCGAGCAGGTAGCGAACGAGCCCAGAATTGGACAGATATGAAAGTACCAAAAGTTAGTTGTTCGCTAGGCGAACGTGACAGATCCTGAATGTATATTTAAGTGTTTTTCTTGCTTTTTTAGGTCATAACTTATATTTTTTCCATTCTAGACATCAGGACTTATTTTTCTTCATTTCTTCTAGAGAGAGAAACACAAAACCCTAAGGGGGAGGAGGTAAGATCATTGATCTCTTGTTGGGGTTTGGATTGTAATCTTTTAATACCTTATGTATTTCATCTAATATATGTTTGTGAACTTATTTTGGATTCTCTATTGATTGAATATCTTTGATTATGTATTTGTGGGTCTTGACAAAACCTTTTCACATCTTTGATCTCAGATTTTCTTCTATCAATGAACAAACTTTTGACATGGTTTTGAAGTTGATATTCATTTTATCCTCTATGGTGTTGTGTTGATTAAGTAGCATGGGTAGCATGGGTGGGATCAATATGATATTGTGTGGGTATGTGATAATAGTGATGAAGAACGATGTTCACCGACATTTGGCGGATTAGATGAATGCATGTAAAAAGGGTTAAACGTGTGTACGTACTCTGATCATTGTATTTTATATGAAACAACAGTTTATCTGATATGGGTATCTTTGCTTTCTTGTTTGTCTTTGATTTGAATCGTGATAGAGATATACTCTTCAGATCTGGATCTAGAATGATTGCCTGTTAGGTCCTAAATTCTAGAGATAGGTTTAGGCTTAGCATTTGCATGAGTATCAGTTCCTAATGCTCTGTGTTGTATTTTTGTTGGGTGAGAGATCACCAATGAGACAACACAGTTTTTCTCTCGACGCCGCGTTAGAAATAAGCTTTGTCGTGAGTGATACGTAAGGATATTAGACGAATGATTGAGTTGTGTTTAATTTGATCAAAAGAATGCATATGTTATCAATTGATGAAATCCAATCCCAACAAGGCTCCGTTTATATTTCAGTCTTTATTTTATATTTTCTGTTTTTATCTATGGTTCTTTTAACCTTTTAAACCAAAACTTTTGAACAATAAGCTTAGAAACGTAGAGGTCGTTGAACAGCGTTTATATCACACTAATCCCCGTGGAGACAACAAAACTGGGTACTTAATATTTTTTGCTTGCTGCTTTACTGCACCAACAATTCGCTAGACATATTCCTATATTATGGAATAATGTTTGTTTTAACTTGTGATTTGGTATATCATTTATAAAACAATGTGATTTTCCAAAAACTAGGGAGAGTGTTTGAGACAAAGTGAGAGGGGTCTCATATTCAGGGGGATTCCTGAGTAGGAACTCACAGGTAGTGCATGGAAAAGAGGCATTTGAAATTCCAGTCATATTATCATATGGTATCACTTTTCACTATTTTGATATTTTTGTTAGTTTGTGCGTATGTTCATTTTTTATTATTCGAGTGTTTGTAGTTTGCTCGTTATTTAAATATTTATATGTTTGTAATTCGTTTGCATTTAAGTTGTATTATGTTTGTTTAAGTTATTTATCATTTTAGCACTAAGACCCCTTATCATTCAATAAATTAGAGAGTTGATTCATGATTATTTTTCCTTGTTTTTGAACCTAGCAAGTTGGTTTTTATCGTTTCTTCAGGTGTTATTTGAATCATAAGTTATAACACTTAAATCAAAGTGTTTAGCTATTTGATTTGAATCACACAAGTTGTGAAAATTGGATTTTTCTTCTGTAGGATTTGACTCGAGTCACAAGTTGAACTTGACTCAAATCACAAGGCAATGTGACTAAAATCATGGTTTATGCTTGATTCGAATCATAACTTCAAAAATTCAATTTTCCACCTTAGATTTAAATGTTTGTTTTTTTTAATCCAAAATAAGTGTAATGAGACATGGATCATGAAGAACGAATTTCAGTAATGATTCTTGTTCATGATGAAAGTCTTTGTGAAACTCTAAGACAAATAAATGTCAATATGTCTTTTCTCTTCTAGTGTGTCTATTCCTATCATCTTTATTCTTTCTCTTATTTATAGAATAACTTCTTGAGTGTTAATTCATGGCAGATTACATATCTTTTTTTTTACACTGTGTGTGTAATTTGTTGTTAAGAGAAACCAAAGAAATAAAGTTGATTAATCTTGTAATGATCCAAGCTTGATCAATCTCATGATAACCATCAAGATCCAAGACCCATTTTATCCAAAAACTTGATAAACCTTTTGTGTGTGTTCTTCATTCACCTACGTCTAATGTCTTGTGAATAAGAGTGTGTATGTGTGTGTATGTGCGTGTGTGTGAGAGAGATTATTTGGCTCTGTTCATCATCTTCAACCTTAGTTATTATCCATTTTTGTAAACCTTCATCTCTAAAGATTGAGTGCTTGAGGAAGGCTAGTGGTACATTAGGGCATTTAATGCTTATGTGTGATGTTTTCTCTTTATAACAGGTGCAAAGATCATTTCTTGAATGTAGTTTGAATTGTATGTTATCCATGAAGAAGAAAGTTTCACTATACTCCATGGAATACTTTGGCGAAGTTGGATATTGTCCAACTTTGGTGAAGTTGTGTGAAGATTGTTCATAGACAAAGTTGGTAGTTATCCAATTAATGCTTGGCTATGGAAATCTCTCATACAAGAAATCAATGGGATCAGAGGTGATAACCACATACAAAGACATGGAGTAGAATTAATATGGATAGCAAGGTTATTAGATCAAGATCATTAATGATCTTGTGTTTGTTAGCAGTTAAAGTATCTGCACCAATAGAGGAAATTATCGTGTGATATTTTGTTGTAATTAAAACGTTGTACAAAACTTATCAAAATAGTGGAAGATCATGATAATTTTCAAATAGTTTTTTAACACCATTGAAGAATGGAGTAACTTCGTACCGTTATATATATATATATATATATATATATATATATATATATATATATATATATATATATATATATATATATATATATATATATATATATATATATATATATATATATATATATATATATATATATATATATATATATATATATATATATATATATATATATATATATATATATATATATATATATATATATATATATATATATATATATATATATATATATATATATATATATATATATATATAACTATATTTATTACATTATTGCATCGTTTGTATGATATTTAGGTTAGATTTTGCTTATAGCAATTTAATGTATAATCTTAGGTCTGCGATACATAAAACATATCGAATCATCATAAGTCTAAGTATTTCTTGAATGAATTTCTACGTAAAGTTTTTAAATTGCTTTATTTAAAGCTGATTTGGTTATCTTGTAATTGACTTTCATTAGATAGAATCATGTATTTAGTGGTGTCTTCTAAATATTTTGTTGGATTAATTCATTGAGATGCTTCCAAGCTCTCTTAGTGGTGTGTTTTGCTTCTGTGTATTTTAGAATCTTTAATTTCATTTTATGAAACCTAAAATGTTTTTGAATTTGGCTACTTGGGGAAAGGTATATTCACCCCCTCCCTTATAGACGTGTTTGTATCCATATTCTCACCCAACAACATTGAACATTGAGAGTTCATCTAATACCAATTTGTACATTTGACTATTAAGAGTGAATTTCCTTTCTTGGGTTAACGCCCTTCAGACGTATGTGACATTGCACCAGACTAGGTTACCAATTTCATGTGTCTTTTTTATTTACTATCTTTAGTTTTTTCTGGATATTAATCTTTTCATACACATTAATATGACATTGTGTCTGACATCCTTCCATTCATAGAATAAAGTTTCAGAGGTAATAACGAATGAATACTTACATTCCAGATTTCAAGACCTTAGCTGTGAAGAAGTGCTTGAGAATTTTGTTGCGCGGAAATTCATTTTTTTGTAAGCTTCAATGTTTTCATTAGGATTCGTGACTCTAAGGATCTTTGTAGAACATTGAAACTTTGGCTAAATAGGAATTATGGCCGTGTAATACGCGCCCATAAGATGTTTTTCTCTTAAGGGTCGGCACGAAGACCTCACTCAGATTATATTCTCTTGAAGGAGTTGTCGCATCACAAGTAATTTGACATAAGAGACAAATATTCTTGGCATTTCCATGACTATGGGACCCTTGTCTAGAATCCCCGATGTCGATGGTTGCATAGTACGGGTCCCTAAGATGTTTTTCTCACAAGGGTCGGTACAAGAACCTCACCCATAATAGATTCCCTTGAAGGAGTTGACGCCCAAATAGTAATTTTCCATAAGTGGAAAACATTCTTGTGGATTCATGACTCTGGGAACCTTGGTAGACCTTAGATCATTCTCGGTGAGAACCCTATATATCCAAGCAATCAGTCGTATCCTTCATTTGTACATCGGACTTATGAGACCCTGTACTTGGAAAAAAATACATTGCATTGTAATCAGTAACATGACATTGCATCTAAATTCATCAGTATGCATTGCACATTATTCCATAACATATAACTCATCATAGCTTTGGTCCATAACCTGCCAACTGATTTCCCGACACCTATTGAAGGACGATAGAGCATCTGAAGTAAGACCATGCAAAAATAAGAGAATATAGACAACTTAAAAGGCTGGTTTGACCAAATGTTAGAAGTTGTACTAGCTATGTCAGAGGACATTCTTCAGCATGTTGTTGTAGAGATTGTCGGTCCCCTGTCAAGCTTTATTGTGGTGACTAACCCAATGTATGATCTTCTTATAGATTATGTGGATGTCTCGACTCAAACTCATTATGTGCATATCTTGGTATCAAGTGAGATCCCCATTATGCTAAAGAACCCCATTGTTCATATTGATGAAGAGTGTCCTTAATTTGCTAAAGCCGCAGAAACATTTTGTGATATAGAGAAACGATTGAGGGTTGTAGAAGGCTTTAGCGCGTTAAGTCGTGATGACATGTGTTTGGTTCCCGACCTGGTTATACCCCCAAGTTTAAAGTACCCTTACTTTGTAAAGTAAAAAGGGGATAGCTGCCCAAGACACCATTTGCTGATGTTTTGCCAAAAAATAACCCCATATATCCACGATGATAAGTTGATGATTCATTTTTTCAAGACAGTTTGAGTGGGGCATTGTTGAGTTGGTACATAAAGTTAGAAAAGAGCCATATTCAGTTATGGGAAGACTTGGACAATGCGTGACTCCAGACCAGAGCCAGATGCAAAGCTTATCTCAAAAGAGTAACGAATCCTTCAAAAGATATCACAATGTTGGAGAGAATTGGCAACCCAAGTGAAACCACCACTCTTAGACAGGGAATTGGTTGAGTTGTTCATAGATACCTTGCAGAGAATGTACTTTGAAAGGATGATAGGTAGTACATCATCATACTTTGTCTTCCTAGTGACGATTAGAGAATGCATCGAGAGTGGCCTCAAAAGTGGAAGAATCAAAGGTGCCTCGAGCAGCCAAGCTAGCGAGACTGAATTCCTCGAATGTTCCCAAGAGGAAAAAGAGAATGAAATCAATACGGTTATATCATATGTCAAGTATTCTCATGATGGACCCGCAAGACCTTATGGTTCTCCATCTTTCCAACAATCACTATTTCTAGCACCATGTTATCCTTATAGCTAACCAGAATTGCCTTGAGTGTCATACCAGCAACCATGGACTGCTCTTTATTGAAATTGACAAACCCAAGGCTAAGGATATCAAATTTAACATCATAACTAGCCTAGGCCTCAAAACAATATGGAAAGAAGGAATGTCCCTCTTGATCCAATTCCTATGATGTACTGTTAACTTCTGCCAGCTCTAATTCAAAGCTCGCTAGTAGATCCCAAACCTCTCAAGTTGTTTCCACAACCATACCCACATGGGTATGATCCTGATGTGAAATATGGATATTTTGTTGGATCAATAAAGCACTCGAATGAAGACTGTAAAGCTTTCAGAGCTAAAATGCAACAATTGATAGACAAAAAGTATATATCCTTTCCAAAAGGAAACCTGGTGGTGAACGTCAAAATCTTGCCTGAATTAGTTTGTATACTTCAAGGATTTCCTCTTAAAGTCAGTGGTTCATACAATAAGACATCCTCAATCCTAGAAATATTTGGGCATTTTTATCATTGCATTTGTAATTCTTTTCTGTTAAATGTTACTAGTTTTTAAACATTGTTGTTTTAATGGTAATATTAACGAAGTGGTCATGCATTTTCTGAATCAATCATTTCGTATTCACTCATTTTTATTCTCTTATATCAAAAACAAAAAATACATCCATATATCTCTCATTCACTTTATTTATCATATTGTTGTTTAACAAAGATTGAAGGGAGGACGAGGAAAACAAAATACCCATGATTGCTAATGGTATGCTTTTAGATAAAATCCTACTGATGATGTACATACATTATTGAAAATCCCCACACACTGGAGAGATAAGGATTTAATCCCTAGTTAACCACTTTGAGCCTAGAAGTAGGTATTTCTTTTGAATCTAAAAACCCTTACGCTTAACCTGGGGCGTGATAGTGTTCAATTAATCTGACTATGCATTCGAATTGCAAGATGAAACATCCTATTTGGGGATCAAACACATGATATTCTTCGCACACATCCTATAGTTTCAAAGGAGTCATGAAAAAAACCCAAAAGTTATGTCGGTTGTTCTTCAATGATCAATGATATGGCAGTCACAATCCTTCAGCAAAGTAAAAAAGAAAGAGAAACAAAGTCCACTAAGTCGAACACCAAAAGAAGTGACCTAGGAAAAAATTAGGACAATCCCGACGGACTAAAATTTTTAAAAAAAATGGTCCAAGAAAAATTAGATTTAAAAAATAAATCGAAAAAGGTCATAAAATCCTTAAACAAAGCAATACAAGATTTGGTGACCACCATATCAAGAATTAAAGGGTCATCAACATCCAAAAAAAAGGTGGCTTCCATTTCAAGAAAATATTGAATCTTCATCTTCACTCTTACACCATTGAACCCTCTTGGAAGACGAACGAATGTGTTAAATTAACTAAATGTAAGACTTTAGATCATCACGAAGAAGGGGTGATTTAAAAAAAAAATGAGCCTTGTATCCTTTTTTTTAGAAACCATGAACCAAGCCACCTTACGACCCTCAAAATACCTAATTGAAGCAGGGTTTATTTTAAAAACATAATACAACAAGGTTGCACAAACCGACTCCTAGAGATTTGCTAATTATTGTGGTAAGAACCAGATATCAAGCTATTAATTAACTTGAACTACAAATCATTGAAGTTCACCACCGAGCTTTGATTTATCCAAAGGAAAGGGTAAAGATCGAAGAAAACCCTAAGTGCGCTACGTAACAATGAAGCTAAGAGACTGTGGGTTTGGGGGTTGGTTATACCTAGGGAAGGTGTTAGAATCCTAAGTATCTATAGTACTCTACATGGACCTCTTGTATGGTATTTGTGTTTTTGCTCATAATTTCTTGATAATGGTTATCTGCTAAGGTAAAGGTTATAAAGGTAAAGACCTATGGGTATATACATTAAGTATGCTCGCCAAGACATTGCTTCTCATGCCTACGTATCCTAACAAGGATGGAATCAGAGCAATCGTATTTCACCTAACTAGGGTGAAGGAACTCTTGACTATGGTCAAAGTTCTAATGGGAATAAGTATTCATAAAAATAATACTTACACAGAGTTAACAAACTCTTTAAGTCTAAGTTGAAATACTAAACTAGGAATGACTTCAACAAAAGTGAAAAGGGGAAGGTGAGTACACATAACAATGGTACACACATAGAGTTAAAAAACTCTAGACCTAAGCTCTAAGTTTAAGGACTCCTAACAAGGTATGCTAGGGTTTTGACTTAACAAAGCCAAATGGATATAGGTTCTAACTTAAGGCTAAGTTGAAGGACCTAATAACTCTAACAAGGTCAACGGAAGGCTAACAAGATGAGCTACCTATGAGAGTAAGTCAACCTTTTTTAGGATGAGAGCCAACAAGCTACATCACTTGGGAAAAATTTCACAAAGTTGAGAGATATCAAAGCAAGGTGATATTCAAGCACACTTTCAAGCATATATTTGTTCAAGTATGATGAAAACATATGATCATGGTAACAACCAATAAGATAAGGGAGTGTATGTGACAACATCAAGCAAAGATTTGATAAAGTTAATAGATGACAAGGTAACAACCAAGCATTCATTCAAAGAAGTTTAGAATCAAATCAAATGGTTACAACCAAAGGTAATTTCAAACATGGATGTTACAACATCTCAATAATCATGAAATAAGGTTCTCACAAGACCAACATCATAGATGACAATTTGAAGTACAAGAAATCATGCATAAGTGAAAGCATTTATTTATCATGGCAAAGTTCAAAATTCAAGATCAACGTGTATAAATCATGACAATGTTTAAAGCATGGATACAAACCAAATGAAGTAGAGGTAACAACCAAATATTCTTGAACAAGAAAAAGACATGTGTAACAACAACATGTGGATAGAGATATAAACATTCAAAGGATAACATGTGAACATACAAATCAAGATTATATCCTATAAGTCAAGTAGAAATAATACTTGAAAACATCATGGATGTGAGATGAACATATTTAAACAAGTAGATAACAACTAACATATAAATTAGGGTTCAAACATGGCTTTGAGGAAGGAGATGACATCACAAGGTTCTATCATGCAAACATGTATACAAAGTCACGAAAACAAGTGTTTAAGAACACCTAAACATTGTATGATCAACACAAAAGCATATATGCACATCAAGGTTCATGTACACATGGAAGAAAGTCACATGTTAAGGAAAAAATGGCCAAGCAACTACTCATGACATGAACAAAGTTTCAACATACATTTACATGTCAACATACACTTAAAAGGTATCAAAGTCAAGTTAAAACAAGAATGTACAATTTCACAATATCATACAAGGTTTATACAAGATGCAAGAGGTTCATACAAGTCCAATGAGCATAGATAAAATCAAAGGATCATTCAAAAGAAACAAAAGAATTCTTTAAGAAACCCTAAAAAGTCACATACTTTAAACACTCATAAGTGCAAGAACAATAATTATTTTTGAAAATTTATTTTTACAAATGGAAAATAGACATCTTCGTGAGCATTTTGTAAAAAGAATGGGTCAAAAATTATTTAAAATGAAGAAGTTGTAAAGATTTGAAATTGCTTGAGAAACCATAAAAAAATAAACCAAGTAATAAAAATAAAGGAAATGTACACCATAGGGTTTGAACCCACACCATGGAGATTATCATTCAAAACTAATACCATCTGAACCACATGCGCATGGTGAACAAAGAATTCCATCATTAAATAAAATAACAAGCGCAATGAATAAATCAAAAAAACACCAAAAGGGTTGATAAGCAGGATCGAACCCAGGAAAGGCAAGTCAATGGGAAAGGCAAAGCAAGGTTTCTACCACTGGGGTGGCTGTTACATCCAAACATTATACGCCTTCAGTTGTTTTTATTTTAAAACAACTCCAAACGGCTAAATCAGCGCCCAGTCAGCGCCATGTCATGCTGACTGGGTTCTCTACTCAGATTCATCTCCTTCCTTCATCACTCTCTCTCTCTCTCTCTCGTACCCTAAAGTACAACCATGGCCATAATTTCTCTTCTCCATAACTTTCTCAAATCTTAACCATTTTTAAAAATGTAAAGACCAAAGTTGAAGCATTTTTCACAAGGATTAAGAATATAACATCATCTCATTCTAAAACCAACCGTGTAATCCAAGAATCACTCAATAATAGTGCAACATCATAACAGTTCAACATGAAATAAGTAACACAAACAAAATAACCAATGGTTCAGGCATACAACACACAACAAGGACTACAATTTTTGCTTTACAAATAAATCAATAATGATGCATGGAAAGTGAGTTTCGAAGGTCAGAATCTTACCTCTTGGAGTCAGTCCAAGGCTTTTTTAAATGGTTGCATAGAAAGAAAATAAACATTTCATTAACCTTGTTGGCCCGTGGAAAGAGTATTCAGATGATTAAGTTGATTGGAAATGGCTTCAAAGTTCAAACCCGTGCCTTCTTGCAACAATGGAGGTTGGAAATGGTGGATATGGTTAGGATTGATACATAACTTGTTCAATGGTTGCAACAAGTTATACTGAGTGTGTAGAAAAGGTTTATGGTGTTTGTTTGTGAAATGCACAAGGGAAATGATTCTGACCAAAGGTTTTGCAAAACTTGGGTGTTTTTGTAAGAACACTTAGCTGCACGAGTACAAGAGTGTTTTGGTGTGGTTTTCGAGGGCTTTCCTTGTGTTTTGTAATGAGGATTGACCTCTTATTTATAGAGGGAGTGAGAAGTTTGAGGTGTGTTCAAAATCCAACTTTTTGCAAACTAATTCACTTGTATTCCAAAGAGCTTGTGATGATGGTTTTGTGTGGTTCAAGGGATCAAGTACAAGGTTGTTGAGTTTTTGAGCATGCTTCTGTAGATTGATTTGTACTTGAGAGGTTGAGGGAGTGGCTCAATGCTGAATTGGTGGAAGGACCATGCTTTACCAAAATGGAAGTGATCACTTTATGCCATAAGCGGAATAGCTTCTTGGTTTATGCCTTAAAACTTTGTGCAATCCCTTGAAATTTCGTGTGACACTTTAATTAAAAGTGATATTGCAATTAGACACCCCAAAACACCAAGATTTGTAGCAAAAGATTGGTTTTGCATAATGTCATGCCAAGTTGAAACCTTGAAATTCAAGTTTTTAGACCTCAACTTCCTCTCTTCGAAACTCTTAGTTCACACATGCTATGAAGGAGTTCTTGTACTTTTTAGAAAACCCTAAACATCCCTTATAACTTTTATGTTTGATGAAATTCTTGAATCAAAAGAGACGATGATGAAAACTGGCCCTGAAGCTCTTAGCTCACGCATGCTTTGAAGCTCCATATCTCAAAATATAAGCCTCTTTTGCTCATATGTCAGTTGGACACTTTTGTAGTACATGATGAGAGATATAAATTGAAATTTGGAACTTAAAAATGGATGTGTGAATTGAATGTTATGATCCTTCAAAGTTGGTAACAAAACTAGGATTTTTTCTCCACACTTAGAAAAAATTCAAATATCCAAGTGTACCCCTTTTGCCAGAAACCTCCCAAATATTGATTTTTCATGTTCAAATCCATTTATCAAACATGTCTTGATGAAATTTGGCTTGAATGCTCGAATTTGGACCAAAAAACCTAAAAGTCAAAGGGTTGACCTTGTCAGATGAAACTTGCATCAGATGAATCCAACTGTGTGATCTTCGATGAACTTACATCTTTGAACTTTTAAAGCATCATGGATAGGCTACAAGGATGTATATGAACATGTTGAATCATGTCCCAAGGATTGGGATCATGATCAAATTAAAATCAGGGCACAATTGACTTTTTCTTGATGAAACCCTAATTTAGGGTTAGCTTAAATTAGGCTTCCATGATCTTACAAAGAGATCAATTAACACTTGATTCTTGTTGAATATAAGCCTCTTGAGTGTGTGGGAACTTTCTTTATTGATGATCAATCCAAAACTTTGATTGATCAAGTAATGATCCTCTTCCAAAGGTGCAAAACCTTAATTCAGATGGAACTCACACAAAAGCAAACTTGAAACAAGGTTAGGGTTAGCAAATATGCTTGATGCTCCTAGAATGATGATGGAATCTAGGGGTCAAAATTTGGGGTATGACACTAATCACCCGTATTTATATCATATTATCGATGTATCTTTCACACTTTGAATAGATAAATAAGTATTGCACTTGGGGTAATGGTCACTTGTCACACACTATCACATTATTCCAATAAATATTTTTTTTCAAAACATGCATGAGCGTTGCATTAAAATTATCATTTTTGGATGAAAATTTTAATTGCAAGTCAATACTTGACATCAAGGAAATTCCAACAGGGGACAATCAGAGAGGAACTTGATCATTCACCAGAATCAATACCATCTCATAACCCTATGGATCAAGAGCATGGAATCCAATGATTATGTTGACCTAAGAATCAGTCAAGATTAAGCAAGTCCCCAAACATCAATTTATTAGGAGGCAAACCATTCAAGAATTGGTAGGAGCAAACCATCTCAGGACTCCATCGACCAGGGGAAGATCACCTAGAGTTTTTGTTGACTAAGGGCAAATTCCTTCAATATTAAGTCAATATGAGTGAATTCTCTTCAACGCTCATACTAGGGAAAGCTACCTCAAGAGCACAATAAATCCAACCACTTGATGAGTCAGTTAATCAAGGAAAAATCCTTTCATGACTCAAAATTCTAGGGCACACCATGTCTAAGACCATATTATGGTAAAATTGCTACCAAACTTCCTTTCAAGGTAAGATTTCTTCAAAGACCCAACAAATTGGGGCAAGATGAACCATAGAGGGGCATACCCTCTCCATTCCTTTAAGCTGATCAAGCAAACTATGTCGTACGTCAGCAATCATCGAGCTCAAGACGAGTGTCGTGGGATCATGCTATCACCCATATAAAATAAACTTTTATCTTTAACAAAGAAGATTTGGTGTAAAAGAAACTGTTTCATGCAATACCCACGCAGGGGCATTTTGTAAACCTTCAAGTTATTGCATAAATCATCTTCATGCATTAATAATGTCACTTTGTTATAGCGTTAATCCATGTATATCATCTAATTAATCAAGCATATGCCCATAGCTTGAAAGATCAAATATCAAAACCAGTTCTCGTCTAGTAGACCTTTGGAAAGCCAGTTCTCGTTTGACAGTCAGTTTTTTTAAAACTAGTTCCCTTCTGGTAGCCTATTTTTAACTCCAATTCTTGTCTGGTAGTCCGTTTTAAAAGTCAATTTCTGTCTGATAATAAATCAAAAAACCAGTTCTTGTCTGGTAGACTATCTAAAAGCCAGTTCTCGACTGACAAGCAAAAACAAAAAATTACCAGTTCTCATATGGTAATCTATCCTTCAAGTTAAGTTTTTGTTAGGAAGTTTATCTTCAAAGTCCAGTTTGCTTCTGGTGCCCTTAAACCATAGTTTGGTTTTTGTAGGCATCTTCAAAGTCCAAGTTTGTTGGAACCTACGAAAGATTTATGTTTGTCTGTTAAGGTTCATTTTCTATTATCTCTTAGATGTACTCCCTGATGATTATTATGTTATATTGAATTTCCAAAACTTATTTGATGTATTACCAGATGTTATTTGATCTTTTATGGGAGAAGCCAGAACCCACCATTTTGTTATGTGAGAATCCGTAACTTTTCATCAGTGTTATGTGAGAATCCATAACCTATATTTTGTTGTTGTTCTGTGAGAATCTGAAACCTTTTCTTTTTTGTTACATAAGAATCTGTAACTTGCCATCAATGTTATGTGAGAAGCCATAACCTATCATACCTTGTTGTTTTGTGATAATCTGAAACCTTTTCTTTTCGTTACTTAAGAATTCGTAACTTGTCATTTTTTTTATGGAGAATCCATAACATTTCTTTTTGTTATGTGAGAATCCAGAACCTTTCTTTTTTGTTAACCTACTACTTTTCTCAATGAGAACCCATAGTCATTTCATTTTGGTTCTATGAGAAACCAAAACCTTTCTTTGCTTTGTGAGAACCCAGGGTCATTTCATTTTGTTACAATCCGTAGTCCTCCTCTTGCTCCATGAGAATCTAGAGCTTACCACTTCATTACAAAGATTGTCAAATAACCTTTGGTTTGTTCTGTGAGAAGCCAGAACTAACCATTTTCCTCAAATCATCCCCATTGAGTTCATTTCACCCTATTTCACATTTTATATCCTCAACAAAAAGAGTCTTTCATGCATTCATAGCACATCATATCATTTCATCTACATCCAGGGATAAAATTTGGGTCTTTTAGTATTTAACTATATCCCATTACTATCACATAAAGAGTAGCCTTCTTCATATTCTCTAGTCGAATATATTTATATAGGGGTAGCTATCACACTCCAATTTTGACACTGGGTCAATAAATCCATACATGCATCATGACTTTTTCATCATCTGCATGACATAACATACATTTCGTCTCGCATAATGCCTAAAATATTGACCATAATAAATTTTTGGATCTACGGACAAACCACTCGAATTATTTCTCAACTGTGAGTAAAATTAGCGGGCAAAAAAAATTCTAAATCGAGCTTGCAGGCGTCAGTATTATTAATCTAAGTTTTGTGTAGTTTAACCTGGCGTGCTCATTTTAATTTTTGAATACTTTTCTGGTCGCCTTTTGATCAGTCTGACTATTTTTAACAGATAATTTTTTATTTCAAAATTTGATTAAAACCTGTATATTTCCGAGAGGTTATTTCGTGCTGAATATTTTGTGCATTAATTTTATTTTATCGAGCTTTTTTGCGCGCTTTTTTCTATTCATTTTAAGTCCTTTTAATTTTATTTCTTGGGTTAATACCTATTTTACCCATGCCATATTGGCCATTTTCGAAAGATCCTCCTCCCCATATTATTTGAAAAGTATCTCTCTTTAAACCTTTGTCAGGCCAACTCATCAAAAACGATGATGTGGCATCGGTTGTTTGATTTTTTTTCATTTTAATTACTTTTAACATGTTTTAAATGAAAGGTAATAGGAAAAACTACCTTTCACTGAAAAGAAAAACCTAATACCTTCGTGTTCACATTAAACCTTGAAAAATCTAATCCCTTAGTGTTCATTGTTAACCTAGAAATTCGTTAAACCATGTTCCTCGTTCACCTCTGAAACATTGTGATCTTCCTCGTTTAACATTAAATACTGATTCTTGAAACCTAAAACTGATTCTTGAAACCTAAAACACGACTTTTGTAGACTATTTGATTCCTTCAACATTCATGTGTTAGTTGTTCTTTCTGGTTCCTTCTTGTAGTGCGACAAGGAAAAGCTTTGGTGGTCTAAAAAAGGTACAATTTTTAGTAATGTTATGAATCTTTAGTGGTCCCAATGTATTGTTTCTGTAAATTTTATCAGGCCCCACATGTACGTTTTGTCTGCGAATTTTAATTTATGGGTAAATGTGTATTTGCATAAATGGGGTTATTATGTGTCATATTTCACCAAGGGGGAAACTTTGTGCAAGACAAGCACGTGTTTTACAAGGGAGGGAGTGAAACCATTCTACAATGCCAAGACTCTTATAAGTGGAGTTTTTTTAGCACTTATCTTGGTTAAAGACTGGGGTTATTAAGGATTTAGGCTTTGGAGAAAGATCCCAGGACTGGATGAAGGGTTTACCCATTTTATTGATGATGTACAAGCTAGAGAAGTTTCCAATCACATCATGGGTGGTAATGTTGATGGGCATATTTGGGTAGAACATGGTGTTTAAGACATGATGAGAAAGGTGTTGAAGTCTGATGTTGATCGGTTTAGTGACTGTGGTGAAGATGATAGCACGGATGATGATGATGGAAATATAAGGTTCAATGACAGTGAAAAAGAAAGAACATGTGAAGTAAAGAAGTAAGAATTTTGAGGAAGTTTAAGTAGAAATACCATTTAATGGTAATATGGTTGAGGTAAATAGGAAGTCTATAAAATTCAAGATTATGGCATCCAAAGATCCGAAAAAGATGAGATCCCTAACAAAGCCCACCAAAGTTAATGTTTTGGTTCCTAAAAGTGTTTTGAAATATAGTTCACAGAGGAATACCAATACTGTTGTAAGTAGAGAGGTGGACTATGATAGTAAGGAACTGGATAGCTCAAACCCTAATGAAAGTGACAAGGATGAAAAACAACACAAGCCCAAGTATGAGAAGTTTATAAGTGAGCTTCTAAACAAGGACTTTCAAATCAAACTAGGTATAGAATTTAATTCTTTATCTGAATTTAAAGATGCAATTATGGAGTGGTCAATTTTAAATGGAAGAGAGATAACATTTGTTAATAATGAGAGCTATAGGGTTAGGGTAGAGTGAAAGGGTAAATGTGATTTTTTAGCTTTGTGTAGCAATGTGGGTGACAAACACACCTACCAATTAAAGACATGGGTGGGTACACACACATGTGCAAGGGTATTAAATAACAAATCTGCCAATGCCAAATGGGTATCTAAGCTAGTTGTTAAAAAAGGAAGTCATGTGGAAAAGTTAAAGTGTCTGAGATAATGTCTGAATTAAGGAAAAAATATTCTGTTGGCATAACCAAAGGGAAGGCTTGGAGAGCTAGAGCCATGGAAGATGAAATTATTGACCTAATTTGGAATCATTTGATCACCTGTTTTTTATTGAACTTTGAAATGTTTTTGAATGTGGTTACATGCTCCCTTGAATTTATTGTGGTTTTGATTTCATCATCATTTATTCCTTTTCCTATTCTTGATTAAGATCCTAAGATGTTGATGTTTTGAGTTTGCCCCTTTGGTATGTTGACCTAATCTCTCAAGTGTTGTCTTGCATGACCTTAGTGGATGTTCATGAGTTCTTACATGTTTGAATTGACTTGGTTTGAGTGTTTGGTTTTATGTTATGTTGGTCATTGTTTGATCTTTCTTCCTTCCTTTCTTCATATGAATCATCTTTGTTCCTTTATAAGTGGTTTGAATGGTGTTTTCCTAACTCTTTTGAGCATGATGCTTGTTGATTTGGTTTGATAATAATATGATATGATATATTTGTGTTTGACTCTAACCTTGATGTTATAGTATGCCTTACTTGATAATTTTGTGCTTTGTTCTTTGCTTGAACATTTCTTTTTTTCTTTAAGGATGACCATGATGTATGCTTTCTTAGCCTTGATGCATGTTTTGGATTAATCTTTGTTATTTCTCTTGTGTATTCATGGGTGGATGTTTAATTTGATGTTCATGATTATGTTGCTGCCCCTACTTTGTTTCTAACCCTAATCTAACATGATGAATCTTTTGAAGTGTGTTTTGCATGAGTTATGTCTGAGAAATTGTTTGAGTGTTGGTATGATGCATATCTTGTATGCTTTTGCTCCTGTTCTAATCTTTCATATGAGTTGAAAATGATGTGATGTAGCAACAACCCTTCTTTGTTCTCATTTCATCCTTGTCCATCTTGCTTGGTTACTTTGACATTTGATGTCTGTTTAAGGTTCTTTAACCTTATATGCTTTGCATTCTTGGCTTTCATCTATACTTGACATGGTGCATACTTGATCCATGACGTGATACTTTGTCTTATAAGTTAATTGAATGTTATATTACTTGTCTTACATGTTGATATTCATCATTTATCTTTGGCTTTGACATTTGATGTCCCTCATCTATATTCTTTTGTTATTTTGGTTGCCTCTGTTGTGAGTCCAAGGGAAGGACATTTAGTTGAGTATAGTGTCATGTGCATTGCATCTCTTTTGGATTTCCATCTTCTTCTTCTACTTCTATATTTGATCCTTATTTCCCCTTTTAGGTTGATTACCTTAGTGTATACACTTAGATTTTTCCTTTTAGACTAACACTTAGTCTGCATCCTTGAGCTACTCCTTTTAGGATTGTCTTAACTTTAGATAACCTACAATTAGGTTCCCTTTCTCCCATGAGAGAATTAGACATGAGTCGTCCTTAGTTGAAATGTAATTCTCCTACCCCATAACATAGTTGAAATGTAATTTTCCTTTTATTATCCTTCAGCACTTGCAATGCAACCCTCAAATGCTCTACATGATCGGCTTCTGACTTGGAATAAATCAAAATGTCATCAATGAAAACTACTACAAATTGGTCCAAATAAGCATGGAAGATATGATTCATGTACTCCATGAATACACCCGGTGCATTGGACACACCAAACGGCATGACTGCATATTCATAATGTCCATACCGAGTTCTGAAAGCTGTTTTCTGGATATCATCTTCTTTCACACAGATTTGATGATAGCCTGACCTCAAATCAATTTTACTAAACACACGAGCTCCCACGAGTTGATCCATCAGATCATCGATTCTTGGAAGTGGATACTTATTCTTGATGGTTACTTTATTCAACTGGCGATAATCGATGCACAAACACATACTTCCATCTTTCTTCTTTACTAATAAAACTGGCGCTTCCCATGGTGACACACTGGGCTGATAAACTTTTTGTCCAATAATTCTCCCAACTGAGATTTCAACTCTGCCAATTCTGACGCTGACATTCTGTATGGTGCCATAGATATAGGTCTGTACTAGAGATAAGATCAATCGTAAACTCTACTTCCCTCTCTGGAGGTAACTCTGCAACATCCTTTGGGAACACTTCAGGAAATTCTCTCACAACCGGTAATTCCTCAATCGACGACTTACCCTCCATAGATAACGAAGCAAACACTGCAAATACTTTAACTTCGTCTTCTACCAAGATTCCCAACTCCTTAGTAGATATAAGACTAGCCATTTCTTCTTCTTCAGGAGTCAGGAATAACGGCTTCTTCCTATAACAATCAATATAAACATAGTTGCTCTCGAGCCAATTCATCCCTAAAATAACATCTAACTCGCTGAGTGGTAGACAAATCAAGTCCATTCCAAAATCTTTACCAAAGATCGACACAGGTTAGAAAAACACATGGCTAAAAACATCTTATAGTCAGACTCTATTACAACACTGGTCGGACGGACCGACCTGCTCTGATACCAATTGTAACACCCTACTCTACCCCGTACGCGTATTATAAAACATATACGGAAATATTTCATAAAAGTACATCAGAGTTCTCAAAACAAGTAGGATATCACACTAAGTCACTTCATTTTTCATAATTAAACCAATGATATCTAACTTTCAATTAAACAGCGAAATAAAGTCAATTGTTTAAACATAATCTCCACCACAAGATGATCATACATCCTTAATCCAACAAATAAAAGATACGTAACAATTAATCAAGAAAATAAGCAAATATAACGTAATCCCGTCATCCCATGTTACGCATCAGAGTGACTCCTAGGACTCGATCAAATAGCAACACACTCCAAGCACTACTCAGGTACTTGGTCATTTGCACTCCCCAAGGAGCACAGACGCAACAAACAGAAAAGGGGTGAGAACTACATTCAATAAATAAGTGGTGAAATACACATGCTAAGGAGTAGTTACACACCACACATATAATTATACACATACAACGCACATACACGTTCCACCTCAATCACTCGGCATCAATAGCCCATATTCAAATACAAATATGCAATGTGACTCACTGACTCGACACAATGCATGTGGTACCAACACAAATACATACGGTTCACCCTAGAACCCAATTCTCATCAGAAATCGGATAAGTCGTATACGTTCATCTGAACTACAACTTATCTCCATAACGACTTCCACATGAAGTCCGGATGAAACTAGGCACCCATCATGGATTCCCACCTAGCCACCTCCAAGGGACACATGACATGAAATGCATGACAACACCATTATACAAATATAATAACTCAAGCATAATTCACGATCATCAATGATCCACACGAGCCATCAGCTCACCGTAATCCTCTCGGGAATTACCACCATCGCACAAGACCGTCCACATTCGACAATCATGGCTCCCACTTATCAAAACACACACATAACATTCCACATCCTCTCGATTTAATTTATTACTAATCTTCCTTAAGTTCATTTTAGTCATACTAATCCTACCGATTAAATGGAATTGCATCCCAAGTAAAATCGGGATGGAAATCATAAAAACTGGGGAAAAGTCATCTCAGACTGTCCATACGCGTAGAGCTTACTGTCATACGCGTATCATACCTGCCTTATGCGTACGACCAGGGGCTCTCACCTCCCAAAACCCCTCAAAGTTACTTCTTATGCGTACGGCTAACCCCATACGCATATTGCCCAAGCCCATACGCGTATCACCAGATGGCTGTGCTGGCACTGGGGACAGGGCACGTCTTCTACGCGTACAACCCTTAGGAAGTCCCCCATACGCGTATTGACACCTCCAATACGCGTATGACCAGCAAATCTATCAAAAAATCAGATCTCATCATTCTCACGAGTTTCTACTCAAGATTCATCGTTCTATCTTCCCATTCATCCTCAAACTCAGACTTTAATCGATTCCAATGATCCTATCTTCTATTCTTTCAAGATTCTAGTTATTAGATCTAGTTTTGATTACGGTTAAACCCTTGGTTTTCAGATCTGTTAGTCTACGGTATTCTATCACAGCTTCAGGGAATTTCCACACGAATTTTCATATTCGTACCAGAATCATACATATAACATCATACAATGATCATTCAACAATAACAGTAATCACAAGGAAATCATAATATCACAAAAATCACTAAAAAGGTAAGAATATGCAAAATTCCTACGAGAGAAAAGACCTCTTACTACCCTCTCATGTTAAATCACCCATATTGAAATCCATTCTCCCCCCTTACCTTAGATTTGAGCTCTTTCTTGACAACAATGGAGAAAATTGGTTCTTTTTGCCCTAGCTCTCCTTTCTCCGTCTCTTCCTTTTTCACGAATGTTAACTGTTTAATCCCACTAATACTCTCTAAACCCTCTTAATCAGATTTTTAGTTCATTTAATTTTATTACTAATAATAATAATAGTAATACTAATAATAACAATAATAATAACCATAATCCTATTAATATTATTATTAATAATAATTGAAATAATAATATTAATAATCATAATGCTCCTAATCTTGTTATTAAATTATCCCTTATTCTAGGTCTACATTACCCCAACTAAGGTCAGCTCTCACTCTCGCTCCTAACCTCATACCCTTAAGGAAGGACATCACAACAATTACGCATGCAATAAGGTATAAAAAGACTAAATAATTCAAATGGGGTGTTACATTGTTGGTGGAAGGTATGACTGCCAACTTGATCAGTATAAGTCAGCTATGTCATCAAGGTCTCAAGGTTAGCTTCAACAAATCAGAATATGTTATTTCCAACCAAGATTAAGGAGTGGTTATGAAAGGATCAAGGTCCAAGGATAATTGTTATAAATGGATATCTCTGAACAAAGAGGATCCCTCAACTTGTATGATGAAAAAAGTCGACGAGACCATGCTTTGGCACCAAAAACTTGGTGACTTTAATCTCAAGACCATGAAGAATATTGTTTCAGATGATGGTGTCAAAGGGTTGCTAAAACTCAAGTTTGAAGAAGGTCAAATTCATGACGTGTGTCAAGATAAGAAGCAAACCAAGATCTCATTCAAGATGGTCCAACTTCTTACTCATAATTCTGATTTACCAGATATGGATTTTTTGAGACTCAAGCAAGAAGTTGTCATTGAAGTGAAGGCTGATGGTCAGGCTAGAGGTCCTCCCAACATTGTGTAGTACCTTAAATATTTCCTATCTCTTTACTATTATATGGGTTTTAGTTGAATTTTATGTCAAATGAATGAGATAGTATATTTGATAGTGAAGTGAGTATAAGGAGTACGAATATAAAGTCCTGAGTTTGAATCTCACATTTTCCACTTTTTATGCTTTTTTTTTTTATAGTTTTTACCTATATTTATATTCTTATTTGCATTTTATTCAAAAATCGCAAAATTACATTTTTATTCGTAATTGATCGCCGCATTAATTGGTTACTTAAAATCAAAATAATTGAAAATCAACTCAATCCATCAAATTAATTTCTTTTTCCGCCCTCGTGTGATGCAATCTTTTCATAAATAAAAGTAACCAACATACAAGCATTTTTTTAGACCGAACTACGATGCTCTGATTTTCTCATTGCACGGTAAGAATACGTACACATGAGGGTTTGAATCCTTAACAAGCTCAATAATTAAAAAAAAGTTATTTTCCCTCTTTTCTCTTATGAATAAATTGCTCATTTATTTTATATAAAAAATTGCTCCTTTTAATACTTTAATAAATAATAACTCGTTAGATAAGATTAGGATAAAACAAATATACCCTTAGCAAATAATCGACCCTCAGAACTTTAGGAGGTTCACGTTGAGTACAATAGATGTGAGGGGTGTTATTACCTTCCTCTCACATAACCGACTCCCGAATCGTGATTTAGTTGTGATGACCATCTTATCCTTTTCTTTCACCTTGGGTTTTATTGTCCTTTTCCCTTTCTTTAAGAATAAATAAAAAACGCTGACGACTCTGTTAGTTTATTTGTGAGTGTGCGATACGCTTTGCGAGGTCGTATTTTTAAGATGTGATACATTGCACAAATTATAGTGGTTCAGAAGAAAGAGTTGAAGAAGAATAGGAACTATTGCATTCGTTCTCATATGTCTGGAACATTGTTTAACCAAAAATATGTTTGTATGTTTGGTAAACTTAGAATTGGTGTTACGCTTAATATCTTGGAGACCAATCACACATTATTTGACATAAATTTTGTTCTAGATATTTCTCTCAACAACTTTCCACAAGCTGATAAAAATGATCCAGCTACTGGAAGAATTGTGATTGAAGTCTCACTCTTGTATGGGGAGATGAGAAAACATCATCTCATTCACATGTCTATTAGTCAAGAATCCCAGGAATCCGATATGGGAAATCAAGATGTTGATAAAAATGTGCCAGACGTTTTGTCAGACATGTTGGTAGAGTCTAAAAAGCTTAAAAAGAATGATGATGAGGTTGATTCTACCAAGGGAATTGGGTTTGTGGTTAATACCCATGATCATGTGGAACCAAATCTTCCAGAGCTCTTCTGTTTCGATAGGTTTGAACAACGCCTAAAATTCATGGTTGATGGAACCTTCAATTTTTCAATGGGAAATTTCAGATGAGAATCAACCAATTCATAAACCCTAATTTGATTTGAGGTGAAAACGAACCTAAAGTACATAAATAAACGATGTTTGAGCAAAGCATAAGGAAAGGACTTCTGTGGCACTGTTTGAAGAATTAAATGACCAAATTGATTTTTAAAAATTAAGAGATCAAAATAAACTCAAGATAAAGTTAGAGAACAACAAGGATATTTTATCTTTAAAAAAATAAAATTAAAAGGTGTCTCACAATCTTAATGTTTTCATGCACTCAACTATCTCAATGAAAATAAGAATAGGAAAAAGAGTGTAAACCACAAAAAATAGTTGTGGATAAATTTTCAAAAATAACTTAATCTATCATGTTTTACAAAAATAATAATATTTTATTGAGAATAAAAAACTAATTTATGGACAAGTCTCTTTAAACTCTGCCAAAATGATAAGAAATTAAATGTAATTTTTAAGAAAGCAAAAACATTATAAAACTTTAATAAATAAAAAAGAAAGAAAAGACAAATTATGAAAATGATAACAAGTCTATATTTTTTAAGTCTTTTAAATATATGTTAAAGCTGTTTCTTTTAATAGCTTAATAATGATCAGAAATTCATTTAATGAATGAGATGTTACCGATTTAAACTTACATGCACAAAATCGGATGATTACTATATAAAAATCATCATTCCATAAGCTACTTCTAAAATGATATTTTAGGGGTAAAACACAAGAAAACATGTTTAATGACATTGAAAACAAATGATACTTAAATTATATTTTCTTTTACTATTTTTAATAAATTAAATATAAACTTCATCTCTTTCAATCCATTAAATTGATAGGGTTTTCACCTTGACTTTTATCCAAAATAATTGTGATATTTTTGTCTTAATTGTACAAATATGTAAATACAGTATCTTATATCACTTTCTAATTAATTATTCATTTATTTAGTCATTTCAAAAGAAAGAAAAATAAAACATAGTAAACTAAGTTAAAATAAAATATACATAAAGAAAAATACAAAGTGCATTACAATCTCACTTTTTGCATGCATTGAACTTTCTCTACGAAGATAAGACTAAGATAAACAGAGAAAAAATTGTACATCACATAGAAAAGTCGTATCAAATTTTAAAAATAATTTAATTTATCATTTTTAGGAGAATAATGATATTTTATTGAGAATCAGATAAAAATAAAAACTAACTTATAGATTATTCTCTTTGAACGCTTCCAAATTGATAAGAAATGAAATCTAACTTTTAAGAAAAGAAAAATATTTTGAAATTTCAAAAAATTATATTGTTTAAAGACAAAAACTTTGACAATCATAATAGCTTTAGATTTTTTTATTTATTTTATATTTCTTAAATATGTGTTAAGTTGTTTTTTAATCTAATAGTTTAATGACTAAAATATCATCTATTAAAGATGAATAAGAGATGTCACATAATTGAATCTACGCACCTCCAATCGAATGTTTGATGTTAGAGTTATACATATTAAAGATCATCCTTTCATAAACTAATCTTCAAATTTTTTTTGGTAAGCTTGACATTTTTGTTGTGTCCGATCTTGTATTGTCAAGATTTGTTTGTATTAAGTTTCTTGGGTTTGAAATACACCTAATTCTCTTCTTAATACAATTGTTTATCATATATATATATATATATATATATATATATATATATATATATATATATATATATATATATATATATATATATATATATATATATATATATATATATATATATATATATATATATATATATATATATATATATATATATATATATATATATATATATATATATATATATATATATATATATATATATATATATATATATATATATATATTGTTTTGGACTGGGCCTAAGGCTGACCAACTGTCAGGCACAGTCTAACCCAAGTCTTCGTCGAGGAGGACTCAATTGAGGTCCAGCCCACCTGCACGCCCGGAGAGCTCTCACACGTCTCCTTCGTGGACTCCACATGCCCCCCACGCGGGGACACGTCATCAGAAAACTACCCACTTTTGAAAGAACTGGTCAGCCCACCTTCTGAAGATCACGAGACAGTTGATCCAAGGTGAAGACCATGTGCTAGTCTTTCCTACGCTACGTATGCCCTGACAGTTAATCATATTGGCCCCTGCGATCCAACCCAATGCGAAGTAATCGTTGGCCATGCGCTGGGAACACATTATAAATACCCTCTTTCACTAGAGGGTCAGGTATTCTATTCTTTACACATTTTATTTGTACTTGCTCTGCTCACTCTATCTCTGATTTTAGCATTGGAGTACCTTGCAGGTACACCCCCTCCTCTTCACCACCACCGACAAATAAAGGAACTCATGACGTGTTGTTGGCTGTTGTTAGATGCCAAACTTTGCTTATTTGATTTATCAAATGATGGCATCTTTCATTCTTTTTGTAGGTGAAAGTGATTAAAATCACTCATGTTTTAGATGATATGCTTCATTGTTTGAAAATGTCTTGGTTTCTAACACCTTCCCATTGCGTAACCAACCCCCTTACTCAGATCTCTGTTCTTGTTCTTGTTTTAGAAATCTTTTGTTTTGTTCGCTCTTTTCCTTTCCTTTTTTGGATAAAATAAAAGTGCGGTGGTCACTCTTGCATTTTTTTGAGTTAAGTTAATCAATAACTTACACTCACAAATTTCCCCGCTACACATAACATACTCTATTTCTACAAAAGGAATATACTTGCCCATTTCGGCGTACCCCAAGTAATCGTCACCGGCAACGGGACACAATTCACTGACAATAACTTCCAGGACTTCATTACCAAGCTGGCCACGAAGCAACACTTCACATCGGTCGAGCACCCGCAGACGAACGGGAGGCCGAAGTCACGAACAGAGTGATCCTACGAGGGCTGAAACAAAGATTGGGCGACGCCAAGAAAAGGTGGGTCGAGGAGTTGCATAGCATGCTCTGGGCCTACAGAACGACCCCACACTCGACCACGAGGGAGACTCTGTTCCGACTGATCTACGGAACCGAGGTAGTGATTCTGATAGAAATAAGGGAACCCTCAAGGAGGACTGAGTTCCCCCTCGACAAGGAGACCAACGACGAGGCCCTAAGGGAAGAACTCGACCTAGTCGAAGAGATCCGGTCGGAGGCATCCCTCCGTGAAGCCTCGTTCAAATAGAAGATAACTTTGCGACATGACAACAAAGTCATCAAGCGCGAATTTCAGGTAAGCACCCTAGTCCTACGAAGGAACCAGAAAGATTCGTGCGAAGGCAAGCTCGTCGAAAATTTGGAGGGCCCCTATCGCGTCCGTGCGAAAACAGGGACCAGAGCCTATTACCTCGAAAACCTGCATGGGGAGGAACTTGCTCAACCATAGAACATTGAAAAGCTTAAACAGTACTACAATTAAACACTTCCCGTGGCCTATTCGTGTCGTGACCATAAGGGTGCACTAAGGTACAAGCGCGACTCATAAACTCGAGACAAGAAGATAAGGGTCCGTTCTTATGTGTGTGAGCAAAGTCTTGATCCGACGGGGACACCTCCATCGAGCTCCACCGCTTCCGTACCAACTAGGAAGAACGCCCAGCTCGCGATGGGAGTTTCACGCCTCGGAGCAAAGACCTCGATCGAGCTCTTGGCTTCGTCGAAGGTCGGAATTTGACTCCGACCACTCAGCCAGTTCCCTACACTGTCAAGGACTAATAATGTCGAGCAAAGGCCTCAAATACTCAAATAAAAACACGCAAATATAAAACACGTATTCAGAATATAAGCAACACACACAAAATATAAATACACCAAAATACAAAACACGATGCATTATGACGAGCAAACCCATGTTCAAAAATTACAAGTTAAAGCCCCTGACACGCAGGTCGGGCAAAGTCAAGTACTAACCACGACGCGCAGGCTGAACAAAACAATCCAAATGGCACGTAGACCAAACATCTAAAGAGCAAATCAAACAGCGGCTTCCTCCTCGGGCCTGGGTCCGCCGTCACCAGCTTCCTCGACAGACTCCTCGGGGACTACCACCCTACCATCGACCTCCCGTGGAAAGGACTAATCCCCTCGAAGGAAAGCGGAGTCCCAGGATTCGCGATCTAGACCTGATCCAAAGTATTGTTGAAACCCACATCGAGAGCCTCTAAGAAGTCCTGCTCGAGCTCCCAGATTTGAGCGACCAGGGAACCACGGGCCGCAAGGACTCTATTCTCCTCATCTCATCCTTGTCAGGCTTGGCAGCAGCCTCCAACTCGGTAACCTTGGTCAGAAGCTAATCCCTCTCCTCCTTAGTTCCCTTCAACTCTTCCCTCATTTCGGTCATATCTTGAAGGAGGCGCACCTGGGCTTCGTACCTCGTTTGAGCCTCTTGCAGATTGCTCTCCGCCTTGTCTTTCTCCGCCTCAAGGACGACGTTCTCGTCTCGCAACTTTTTCAGCTTAGAGGTCAGGCTGGTTTCATATTGAGGACCAAGGTCGTCTAAAATATCCTCATTATGGCGGCCATATCCTCGGTTAACGCCTTCCTTCGGGCCACCCGATCGATCCTTATGATCGCCTTGGTTTCAGCCTCAGCCTCAGCCTCAGTTGGGGAATGGTCCCCGGAGAAGAAGTCCCGATGGATATGGCAAGGGGGTAGCACAAACTTCTCCACAGGCGCGCTCTCCTCGAGGTCGACAAGTATGGGCTCCTCGGTTCACTGCCTTTTAGAAGGGGTCTCCTGCAAGGGAGGAGACTGGCTATATTGGGGGGAAGAGGAACCACTTTCCCCTTCGCCGGGCTTCAGCATCTGCTGGACCTAGGAAACTCTACCCTTGGTGGCTTTCTTCGGACCCTTGGTGGCCGCAATCTTCATGATACGTTCCTGCACGTTCAACATCTGGCTTGCGACATTGAACAGAAAAATAAGTACAAAAAAAAGAGATAAGGGCAGACGCCTGAGCAAAGCAAGCATTCACTACCTAGGAACCTCAAGCCTTCCTCATGGGACCCACACTCGAGGAGGGTCTTGGTGTTAATAAATTGAGCCTCGCGACAAACTTCCCATTGAGGATGAAACTCCCATCCTTATACACACATTTGGCGGGTGTAAAATCGGAGACAAAGTCGATCATCTTCTTGTATAATTCTTGGTCGTCAGTGTCCATGTCACCATGCTTCACGATGTAGCTTTTCGTGCCCTTCGCAAAGTGGTCTTTCTTCCACCCGAGGGGAAACTTTAAAACTAATGTCTCCTCGCCTCCCTCGTTGACCACAAGGTTATTCAAGGAGTCAACAGCCACGTCCGAAACAGGCTTAACGACATATAACCGGTCTTTGAAAATGCGGACAAAGTCCTGATACACCTGGAACAACTTCCTCGACTGCTTTAGGGATACCCAGCTATGCCAATCATTAGCAAACGCCCGTTATAGGTGAAAATTATGGAAGAACAAATGAAATGTGGTCCCAATACACAAGTTCGAACACCTGCACGAACGATATCGCATTAGGGTGAAGTTGTGAAGGCGCCAGACGCAACCACTGGAACACCCCCTTCTGAAAATCGTTGAAGGGGAGATGCATCATTGCATCCCAAAATGCGAACTCGTACATCAGGAACCTCATCCCCCTAAAACGCGAGCAAATACATTGGTTTTCTCTTGGCTTGTAAACCATCCAATTAACGGAAGAGCCCACAACGAGGTCCTCGACGGTGGCGAAGGCGTCCGTGTCGTCAAAGGAAAAGTGCGACGTGAGGCCAAAAGGTTCCTGCCCGACCCAATCTTCGGGCGTGCGGGCTCGTTTGGCGCCAACTTGTTGAGTGAGTGTGTCGGGGTCGGCCTCATCTTCGATATGAATGATGCCCTCGATCCTCACGACCAATTTACCTAAAAAGCAGAGGAAAATAATGAATTCGACTTCCGAGATCAAATTCACCCTTCCACCGTAAATCAAGTGAAAGGGCAAAGAGAGGGACAGGGAGCCCCAGACAAATTCTCCCCGACACGGAGTTACGAGCCCCCTCGACGGGGAGACCCATCCATGAAGAAATCCCCCGTCGACATGACACGGCAAGCCTCCTCGACAGTAAGGCTCCCCAATTGAGAAAACCCCGATAAAAGTAATATCAACATGCTTGCGAGGAGCAAGGCTCCTCGAGGCCTTCATCCCAACTCCCTGAGACCTTCATCGCGGGTCCTTAATGCCTTCATCGGGAACTTCATGAAGTTCCCAGAATCCTTACGAACTTTCCAGCTTCTTGACCGAAAACCTCATGAGCACGGCCGAAAAACTCATAGAACCGTCGGAAACTTCAAGAAAGTTGTTAGAAAATTCAAACGTCCCCCATAAATCCTACGTGCTCCTCAGAAAATTGCCGGTAAATTCATAATGTAGGAGATATGAGACAAAAAATTACTTGAAGAAAGAAGATCTGAACGACAGAGAGTGGTTGTCGGTAACAGCGACGGTGAATTGATGGAGAGACTTGGAGAGAATTATGATGGAGATGAAGGCGAAGCATGAAAATTAAGGGAGCTTTCCTCCTATTTATAATCCTAGCACGGGAAGTGAGACAACATTAGGCACTCAAGTTCCCCTACGCGTAGCCGCCCTAGGCATTAATTACACGTGACACATGGCACTAGAGGACACCACGCGTGTCCTCTTAGCTTCCCCTCGTGCTCGGAGACCAAGCATGCCTGTTCCCTTTTCATCTCCACCATATCGTCGGCCGAGCACCAAACGGGGGCATACCCAGAGGGGGAAGAAGGGTCAGTAGTACGGCTGGCAGACAGACCTCCCAGCGATCTCCTGTCTTGTCGGAAATCTCTTACTCCTGGTCACGCGCATCGCCCCCAGCTTGGTGTTTCGGATAGACTGACGCTCCTCCGGATGAGTCTTCGATGTTCGAACTGGCTCTTAAGTCATTACTCCTCTACCTCGGAGCAACAACTTAGGGGGCTCCTGTTTTTGGACTGGGCCTAAGGCTGGCCCACCGTCGGGAACGACTCAACCTAAGTCCTCGTTAAGAAGGGCTCAATTGAGGTCCAGCCCACCTGCACGCCTGAGGAGCTCTCACACGTCTCTCCCACGGACTCCATGTGCCCCTCACGCAGGGACGCGTCATTAGGCAACTACTCACTTCCAAAATAACTGGTCAACCCACCTTTCGAAGATCACAGGGCAGTTGATCCAGAGTGAAGATCACATACTGGTCTTCCCTTACGCCACGTAGGCCTTGTCGGTTACTCGTCTTGGACCCTGCAATCCAACTCAATGCAAAGTAACCGTTGGTCATGCGTTTGTGGCACATTATAAATACTCTCTTTCACTAAAGGGTCAGATATTCTATTATTTACACCTTTTCTCTGTACTTGCTTTGATCACTGCATCTCTGACTTTAGCATCGGAGTAACTTACAGGTACACCTCCCTCCTCTTCACCACCACCGACAAATAAAGAAGCTCACGACGTGTTATTAACTACTGATCAATTTCTGATCCGATAAAATCATATATATATATATATATATATATATATATATATATATATATATATATATATATATATATATATATATATATATATATATATATTAAATTCATTTAATTAATGGTTTTGCACCACTATTAATTAACTTTTCATTCATTTAATCATTCAAAAGGAAGAAAATTAAAAACATCAAGAATAGAAAACAAAACTGAAAAAGAAACATACAAAAAAAGAAAAATACAAAGTGTCTCACATCTCACAATCTTAAACTTTGCATGCATTCGATTTTTTCAATGAAGATAAGAATAGGAAAAACAAATAAAAGAGTGTAAACCACATAAAATGGTGTAGACAAATTTTCAAAAATAACTTAATTTATCATGTTTTATATAATTAATAATATTATATTGAAAATGAGAAAATTAGCTTATGGACAAATAGATGGATTATCATGAAGTGGAAGTATACATATTAGATCAAATACTTTTTTTTAAGACAAAGACCCACTTAAACAAGTGAAAAAATATCATATATTCATTTAAAATTTTAAGGTGATAGTTGTATGAGCCATCTTAATTAAATAGTGTTCAATCTCTATTTTTTAAATAATGTAAGACTTAAAACTCACTTATTTTTTAACAATCTCTCTTTCAACTGAGCGTCCATCCAATAAATTGTGTCATTCTTCAGATTTCTTTATAATATAGTTGTAGAATCTCTCTCTCTCTCTCTCTCTCTCTCTCTCTCTCTCTCTCTCTCTCTCTCTCTCTCTCTCTCTCTCTCTCTCTCTCTCTCTCTCTCTCTCTCTCTCTCTCTCTCTCTCTCTCTCTCTCTCTCTCTCTCTCTCTCTCTCTCTCTCTCTCTCTCTCTATATATATATATATATATATATATATATATATATATATATATATATATATATATATATATATATATATATATATATATATATATATATATATATATAAATATAAAACAATTTTTAATAAATTAAATATAAACTGCCTCTTTTTCAATTCATTAAATTAATAGAGTTTTGCACCTTGACTTTTATCCAAATGGATTGTGATATTTTTTTTGTCTTAATTCTACAAACATATAAGTACAATATCTTATTTCACTTTCTAATTAATTTTTCATTCATTTCGTCATTTCAAAAGGAAGAAAAGTAAAAACATTGAGAATAGAAAACTAACTTAAAATGAAAAATACTTAAAGAAAAATACAAAGTATCTCACAATCTTACCCTTTGAATGTGTTGAAGTACTTTCTCTATGAAGATAAAATAGAGAAAACGAAGAAAAGACTATGCACCATAGAATAGTTGTTGACGAGTTTTCAAAAATTATTTAATTTATCATATTTTATAAAAAAAAATAATTAATATACATTCACATTGAAAAATAATTTTATATAATTATCTAACAGAAATTTATCAATCTGTCATATAATATCACTAATTTAAAATTTACAGTATAACGTAACGGAATACATGAAAATGATTGATTGACAATGCAAAATTATTTTACATAATCAATTAATACTAATTAAATTCTTTATAAAAATAATAATATTTTATAAAAATAATAACATTTTATTCACAATGAGATAAAAAAATAAACCTCTACTTGAGGCAAGTCTCTTTAAACCCTTCCAAAATGATAGAGAATAATATGTAACTTTTAAGAAAAGGAAAATATTGTGAACGTTTTAAATAAATAATATTAAATAAATGACAAAAACTATGAAAATCATAATACCTCTAGATTTTTTTTATCTAATAATTCAATGACAAAAATTTTATCTCTTAAAATTAAATAAGTGATATGTTGTAGGTTGGAACATATACACATATATTCGAATATTTAATCTTAAAATTATGAAAGAAAAGAAAAAGCATTTCATAAACTACTTCTTAAACGATATTTTAGTAAAATAAAACTAGAAAACATGTTTAATGAGATGGAAAACAAATGATACTAAAATTATAATTTACACTATTTTCAATAAGTTGAATATTAACTACGTATATTTCCATTCATTAAATTAATAGTATTTTGTATTCCGTCTTTTATCTAAAAGGATTGTGATATTTTCTTTTTAATTCTACAATCGTATGAATACAATACCTTATCTCAATTTTTAATCAACTTTTCATCCATTTAGTTATACATACAGAAACTATGTTAAAAAGAGATATACATAAATAAAATACAAAGTGTCTCACAATCTTCATCTTTACATACACTTAACTTTCTTTATAAAGATAAAAATACTGAAAACGAAGAAAAAAGTATGCACCACATAAAATAATTGCAATCAAAATTTTAAAAATAATTTAATTTTTTAAAATTTTTATTCAAATAATCTACGTTTAAAAAAAATTTAAAAAAATTATTTTTTAAATTATTTTCTAAAATATCCCACTTTAGGGGTGGGAATAAGTGTTATTGCCAACTCAATTGGCGATAACTCTCTAGCTTAACTCAATTGGCGATAACTCTCTAGCTTTAAGAGGAGGCGTCAATTGTATTGAATACACTATATAGTGTTGTCAATTCAATTGGTGACAGTCTGTTAAAATGTAAAGGAGTCTTCAATTGGTTTGGTGACAATATATTGGACAAGTGGACAGGGGCATTTGACGGAGGATGTTGATGGGGCCACATGACAACAAACCTTGTGGAATCCATGAACGGCGTCTTCAAAGGCATTAGAAACCTACCAATAAACGCATTGGTGAGATTAACTTATTATAGGTTGGCATCACTTTTCACAACAGGAAGTGAACAATGAAGTGTAGTGTTAATGTCAGGTCAATTATTCAGTGAATGCATAATGAAAGTGATGAAAGAGGAAACTATCAGAGTTAGCACACATGCGGTTACAGTCTTTGATTGTCATAGGAAAAATTTTGGTGTACAGGAAACAATGGACCACAATGAGGGGAGACCAAATTTATCATATGCTGTCAAACTAAACATATATTGGTGTGATTGTGGCAAGTATCAGGTCTTCCGTGTACCTTACTCCCATGTCATTGCGGTATGCACACATGCTCGTCAAGATGCTTACAGCCGTCTATCTGATATTTACAAGGCCACTATCGTTATGAATGTTTACAACGAAGGCTTTTCAGTGCTAGCAATGGAGGAATATTGACATCTATATCAAAGGGATATAGTTTGACACAATGATGAGATGCGAAGAAATAAAAAAGGTCTCCCAAACAACACGTGTATAAGAACATAAATGGATATGGTTGATAAAGTGATAAGACTATGTAGTATATGCCGTTATCCCAGACACAATCAGAAAAGTTGTCCCAATGTTGGAGCAACTTTGCATCATAATTTAGTTTCTCCTTTCAATTTTTGTAACCTTTGATTTTAATATATGAATAACTTTTTGTTACAACAATGTTAACAACAAATATCACCCCGACTTAAACACACATAAAAACAACACTTTCTAACAAAAGACCAGATATCACAAAACAAAGAACAACAATTCTAAATAAACAACACATACAACAAATATCAAAACAGATAAAAATACTTAACCACAACATTTAAACACAAAATTTTTAACTGATCACAATAATCAAACTGATATCATTTGGTCCAAACATCACTTCCCTCGCATCCTTATAAGTCTTAACTCGCACCCACCCACGCAGGGCATCGTGTCTCTTGATACTTCTATTTTTTTGTCCTACAAGTATGTCTCAGTCTAACCAACGAATCAACTCCCTCTGTAATTTCTCGAAACTTTGGATGTTCTAGAAGAGCGTCTTCATCGGAGGCTTGTCTCTCGAATAAATCATTTTCCTATAGCGGCGACGATACATGTTATCACTAATACAAAATTATGAGAATATATGTGAAAATAATGGACACACCACTTCTATTTATAGTAAAAATAACACATTACACACTGTCATCAAACCAATTTGCGACTTCTGTACATTTTAACACAATGTCACCAATTGAATTGGCAACATCATATGGTGTCTCCAATTCAATTGACACGTCGTCTTAAGGCTAGAGAGATGTCGCCAATTGAGTTGACAACAACACCTATTCTCACCTTTCAAAATGGGGTATTTTGAAAAATAATTTGAAAAATGGATTATTTTGAACAAATTTTTTGAAAATGTATATTATTTGGATAAAACAAATTCTAATTTATCATGTTTTAGAAGATTAATAATATTTTATTGAAAATAAAAAAAATTAACTTATAGACGAGTCGCTTTAAACCCTTTGAAAATAATAAGGAATAATATGTATCTTTCAAAAAAAGAAAAATATTATGATTTTTTTCAATAAATAATGTTAAATATAGAAGAAAAAAAACTAACAATCATAATAACTCTATAGTTTTATAAATATCTTAAATATGTGTTAAGAACTATTTTTTTTTAGTAATTTAATGATCAAAATTTTATCACTTAAAAATGAAATGAATAAATGAAAGTTCAAATCTGTGAACATACAATCAAATGTTTAATCTTTGAGTTTATTTTTTATGAGTAAAGATCAAATATATTAGATGAAAACACAAGGAGTGTCCAACCCAATATATAGAATAAAGAGAAGCAAAAATTAAAAACTAATAAAAGCAAGAGACCGAATTTTCGCACCAATCTAACCAACCTCCAACCCTATTGAAAATGTTAAAAGCAACTAACTATTCCCACGTAAAGAACTTGATCATCCCGATCATATCAATATTATGAAGAATCCCCCATTTAAAAACAATAGCATTCCTACAACTTCAAATAGCCAAATAAATTGTTAAACTAAACAATCAATTTGAGTTCAAACGAAATTTAATAGCTGCTTTAAGATTAAGCTCCCTAAACCGCTCCAAAAAGAGATTCAAACTCCAAAACCTCCTTCAAATCCAACCACGTAATTTTTTTAATCAAAACAAGATTCGACACCACACAATAAAGGAACAAGTGTTCGATATCCTCCTCCCCTTGAAAACACAGAGGGCACATCAAATTATGCAACCCACCTAAAATCCCCCTTAGTCAATCCAAGCTTAGACGATAGCATATTAAGAAGAAGTCTTCAACCAAAAATCAACATTTTACTCGGAACCTTAGATTTCCAAAGAGTTATGCATATAAAAAAAATTACCATTTCATAAATTACTTTGTAAATGATATATTAGAGATGAAAAATAAAAATGCTAAATTACAGTTTTGATTCTCCAATTTTGTCTAATTCATAAAATTAATTCTTCTATTTTAAATTCAAATTGTTTTAGTTCTTTTATTTTAATATCAAACAGTTTTAATTTCTCTCTCACGTTGTTTTATAGAAACTTGAAGAGATGTTCGTTTTTTATTTATATTTTGTCTATAAAGTTCAACAATATATATTATATACAATGATTTGTTATGCAGGGGTCTATGAGGATATTCGAGAGGAGCGGTGACATATTACACCAGCTTTTTATGGGCATCAATTTTTTTTTATTATGAGTATGGTGACATATAATTTCTTTTTTATTATGAGCGGTGACATATAAAGTTTTATTTTATAATTATATGACTTATAAATATAGTAAAAAAAATTAGGAATTAAAAAAAAGGACACCAAATTTATAATTTTTAGGACATTTAAAATCTCAGGGACAACACTGTTGTTATGTTTCACAAGTAATTTGTCATTTAAAAAATAAAAAACGACGTTAATTTTAAGTGTAAAAGTATAAAAAGAGAAGCAAAGTTGTTTAAATTTATAATATATATATATATATATATATATATATATATATATATATATATATATATATATATATATATATATATATATATATATATATATATATATATATATATATATATATTAAAATTTTTTAAATTTAAAATAGAAAAATTAGTTTTATGAATTATGTAAAATAGAGAGGCCAAATAAAAAAATATTTTTTAAGTGAATAGTATAAGAGTTGTTACACTCGTAATTTTTGTTGTTGTTAGGAATCAGACCAAATCTTTTAAGTATTTTATTTATAGTGTTTAGGCATAATTATCAACGAAGTTGATATTCGGATCTTTAATTAAAAAAATATGGTTAATAACAAGTGATGATAATAAAATTTTAATTTACACTAGTTTTAATAAGTTGAATCTTTATTGCATCTCTTTCAATCAATTAAATGAGTAGTATTTTGCACCTTAAATATTCTCCAAAAAGGCTGCGATATTTTGGGTCTTAATTCCACAATCATATGAATACAATATCATGTATTGACTAACTATTTTTCCAAACTTGTATTTAGTTAGAAGAAGAAAAATAAAAACACTAAAAATATAATAAGAAATAAGCATACCTAAATAAATATAAAACTATCTCACAATGTTAATATTTGTCTTAGTTGGATTGAGGAGGGTTTCAAATTTTCAAATTAATTTAAATTATAACTGTAAATAGATTTTCAAATTAATTTAAATTATAACTGTAAATATAATTAGACGTGTTAGGATATCATTTTGAAAAAACTATTTTGATCCAGTCATATTTTAAATTAAACTTTTAAAACATTTCAAGCCAAACTAAATTACATATGAATTTTTTATTTAATTTTGTGTTTGTATGATGTATTAAATTACAATATTATTAATTGATTTTAAATTTTTAATATGATTTATTAGTTTTTTTTAATATTTATATACTTCAAACATAATTAATAAATATAATTTTCTAATTTACAAATTAATATGAATTGAATCATATATATATATATATATATATATATATATATATATATATATATATATATATATATATATATATATATATATATATATATATATATATATATATATATATATATATATATATATATATATATATATATATATATAATTTTATCAAATTTTTATAATATTATTGTTGATTAAAATATTATAATTTACAAATTTGAATATCTTAAAACTGATCAAATGTAAACTGCATTAAATTAGATTGATTCAGATAAAAAAAATTAAATTGTTATGAAGCAGTATCAGATGGACCTATTAAACTTGAACTTAATTTATATTGACTTGAAGAAGATACATGATAGAATGTTTAGAGAGATTTTGTAGAAAGTTCTAGAGAATAAAATGGTTATGATTACAGATATTTGAGCTATCTAAGTATGTATGAAGGAGTATTGACTAGTTTGTAAACACAAGTGAAAAGACAAAACATTTTCCCATTATAATAAGTTTACATTAAGATTTAACCCTAAACCCCTACCTTTTTATTTTAATTTTATATGTACTCACGGAACACATTCAAGAGGTATCACCAATATGCAGAATTTTTGTAGATGATATAGTTCTAATTGGAGAGTCGAATGAGGATTTAAATGAGAGGTTGAAGACCTGAAGATAAAATTTAAAAATACATCGTTTTGGCCTAAGCAGAAGTAAGACAGAGTATATGGAATTTAAGTTCAATAAAAGAAGAAGTATTTTTAACCTAAAGGTGAAAGTTTGAGACCACATCTTATAAGTCGCATAATTTAAATATCTTTGGTTCGTAATACAAAACAATGGAGAAATAGAAGGGAATGTATTAAACTATATGACCGTTACTTTTTGTTTGTTAGTTAGTGTTCATGTAGTTTGTTAGTTAGTGTTGTGAATTGATATCGTCAAGAACATACCAAAATATGAGAAAAAGATTTGAGTTTCTTGAAAAAACACAAGAAACTCTATTAGGTTTTAGAAAAGGGAGAGAAGAAGGAAAAAGAATGAAAATTGGTTAAATCTGTTTTTCTATTAACTTTCTCAACAAGAGTTTAAAGATTATAAGTGAATACCAATAATTAACATCTCTCAACAATATGAGAGAACTAGTCTATTTATAGACTATTATGGTAACTTAGAATACAAGCTAACTTAAAAATTGGGCTTACAAGGAAGGCCCAATTCGACATGCTAACTTAAACACAAAGCTAACATATTTTGATAGCATGCTTGAACTGACTTTGGCTTCAGCATGCATAACTCACGTCGAACCATGAAATTACTCTTGTCGACACTAGAGTTTGATCCAAATACCACAAATCTCCACATTGGAACAAAATCTATAACAAGGGAACAAACTAGCATTCATCATGCAGCTTTATTAACTGCATACAATGGAAAAACTTGCTACTCGATAATGTCTTGTCTCAACTCCTCACAACTTCCTTATAGTCTGTAGATTCTTTGTCTAGAACCTCACCTTGTCCACCTTTACCTCATGACATTACAAAAACACCTCTCATTATCTGAAGAACCTCCAATAGAACTATACACAATCCTAAAAGGGTTGAAGATTTTTTTTGTAATGATCTCACTGCCTCTCCATCTTCCAACATCTCCACGCCATCTTACCTTATTCAAAACCACCTCAACACTTCTCATCTTCTTGCTTCTTACAACACTTACATCTCTAACATCACCTCTCAAGTTGAACCTACCTCATACAAACATTTTTCTCAAGAATATTGTTGGAAAAAAACATGCAAATTGAACGACTCATTGAATGTGAATTCATAGGAATTCGTTCATGTTACTTCACCAAAAAAAACAGCACATCATCGTATAAATATAATGATTTACAAAATTATCCATTCATTCTACAACATGTATTAACACATCACTTCAATAGGTTGATTCATCATATCAAATATCACCAAACAACAACCAATCATCGCTGACATCAGAAAACAGACCGACAAGTCGACACGAAACAATATTGTCTCGTTTTGCTAAGTGAAGCATTTGTTTGCTAAACGAAACATCTCTTGGTAAGCGAAATCCACAGAAAACTAGAACCCACACCCTATCACGTTCGCTAAGTGAACATAGCAGCTCGCTAAGCAAACTCGTTCTCGCTAAGCAAACTCGTTCAGACCTGCAAAAATACATACGTAATTTGCCTCTATAACAACCCAAAAACCCCTCTAATTCAGTCCCAAACATCCCCAATCGCCCAAAAAATTATATCACATGTTATACATCCATTAGAACATGTTAAATCACAACATTACATAATCTAATTAATTAAATCTCATAAATTCATGTTTACCCCAAAATCTTCCAAACCCTGAAACATGGTGAAAAACATTAACATCTCAAAACAAAACATAATACACACAGAGGCACACAAAATTGATCATTAAAATATCCAACAACATCAAAACTTCATAGAAAATTCAGAATCAATCATATCCTAATTTCCCTAAAGAGAGTAAGGACCTCTCATCTCTACCTCATCATACAAAACACTTGAATTGATAGCCCTTTCTCCCCTCTTACCTTAGATTTTCAGCAATTGATAATAAACTGTATAACTCCTATGAGTTCCCTCTGAAATTCCCTAACTTGCTCTTCCTCTCCTCCTTTTTGCCTTTTTTCTACGTATATATGACGTTTCTCTAAAAACCTAATTCTTTCCCTATTTTTAGAATATATATTCCCCCACTACTTTGTTCAATTATGATTTTTTCCCAACTCATTATTGACGTCTCTATTTTTACCACTAATTTTCTCCTAATTTCACCAATGGCCCAATTTCATTATTTTACTAATTAATTAATTAATTCAAATAAAATACTATTTATTCTTATACTTAATTAAAATTCTAATGACATCTAAATCATTCAACCACCCTCTTACTTCTCTATACCCCTACTCTAAGGATACTTACCCACAACCACACAACAAATAATTTAAAACACCAATTAATCAAATAAAAATCTTAAATAATTCAATTAAGTTAATTTATCGAATTTTGGGTGTTACATTAAGCCTATTCCCACACCCATGACACGATCTCACAAGCTCACTACCAAATCATATTTCACCTCCCATTGATCCGATAACTTACATATGGCTCACAATTAATATACTTGTACACCACACAACCTAACATCAATTTCTCTGTCCAACAATTGAGTCGGTTCATGTCCCCCCGACCATTATGCACCTACAAGATGCTTATATGATTCTCAAATACAAAAAAATCTCTCCTTCTTAGGGATTTTTCTTTTCATCAGCATCCATTCTTCAACTCAAAGCATTTAGTGACTCTGAATGGGCTTCATGCAATGACATATGAAGATCTACCACTGACTTCTACATTTTTTAGGAGATTTTCTAGTTTCCACAGTCTGTGAACTATAATGGCGCACTTACTCGCTACACGATCTACACGTCAATTTCACAACACCTAAGTTTCTCTACTATGACAATCAACCTACTTGTCACATTATTGCGAAAGCTTTATTCCATGAAATATCTAGACTGCCATGTTGTACATGAGAAACTCCTTGCAAACTTGTTCCAGTTACTACCCATTCCAACCTTAGTACAATTGGCCAATGTTTTCACTAAGCCACTTGATCCTCAACATTTTTGATATCGTTAATCTTATCCAAACTTGAAATCTCCATTAATTACGCTCCAGCTTAAAGAAGGCTATTAAACTATATGACCGTTACTTTTTGATAGTTAGTTAGAGTTTCATGTAGTTTGTTAGTTAGTTAATTGGGTCTCAAGGATTTGTCCTTATAGCCTCTGTATCCATACTGTCAGACATATCTGGAATGTAGAGGTAGCATTAATTGGATCCTTTATTTTTTATGTTAATTTTAATTGGCAAATTTATGACATTTATTATTTTTGACAAGTTTCAGGAGCGTGATCCACAAAAGTTTCTAAACCACGGGAGGAAGATCACAACCTTGCCTCAATTGAATGCTGATTAGTTTCAGGGTGTCACATCTGTACATGGTGCTTGCTGCTCCAAGAGATCCATCGAGACCAGCTCATCAGGATATATGGGAGGAGGAGTGGATACAACTAGATCATATTGATGATGTCTTGTCGAGATTATACTAGAGATTGCACGGACACATATCGACACAGATATCTTCCCTGATGGGTCTGATGTCAGGCGGGTCCTAGATGCTATCATGACGGAGGCACGAACGACATTGTTGCACCATAAACATCCCTGAAGGATAGGGGAATTGATGACCGAGGAGGTAGACGAGGCATAAGAGGTAGATGAGAGGTTGTCAGACACACACAATAGTCTTTTATTATATAGTAGTGGCACTATGACCAGTGCTTTATTTTGACGGTCTTACTACTGTATTGATCTCGATTGTATGACATTTTCGACATTTATTGGTATTTTATTTTTGTATAGAATTTTTGGTCCATCTGGAATTATGTACGTCTATTTTTTTATTTTTTATTTTTTATTTTACAGTATAGGTTAAATCTTCATCTGAACATAGATAAACAACATATAACATGAAAGACCTGTTTTGATACGTAACAAATATGTATCTCTGTAATATTCACGGAGATGCATCTCCGGTGCAATTCAAATGTAAATGACTTCTTAGTGGGATGTATTGAATGTTTTAAATTGTTCCGGAGATGCATCTCCGAAATATTTCAACGTTTATTAAAAAATTCTCTATCTCTTATCCATTAAATGAAAGGCTAAGCCCAATATTCAATTTCATGTGTCATTCTACATGTTGTATTAGAATGTAAATAATTGATGAATTCAATTTGATTGACCAAAATAAATGAATGTTTTGACAATTTTATGTGACACAAAGGTACCGCTCAAACTGAAGAGAAAATTTTAACAGACTATGGAACTGAAAGTTGGGCAATTAAGAATCAATGGAAAAATAAAATAAATGTACTAGAGATAAAGATGTTGCGTTGGATGTGTGATAAAATTAGACATGATAAAATTAGAAATGACAATGTTAGAGAAATTGTTGAGATGACACCTATAGTAAAAAAGATTGTAGCAAACAAACTTAGATAATTTAAGCATGTACAGAGAAGATCTTTAAATTATGTGGTATGAAATGTATATCATATGAAACGAAGTTAAACAACTAAAGATAAAAAAAGACTTAAAAAAACTATAAAAGAAATGCTTGAAATTTTTTTCTGAGATTATGAATTTGAATATAAACAAGATTTTGAATAAATTATTACAGGCAAAGGTAAGTCATTCGATCAACCTTAGTGATATAAGACTTCTTATTATTCATATATGAATCAAACCACATATATTTTTAATTTTATATCAATTTGAATTTTTTCTTTAAACCGCACTGCAAACACGAAAAGAATATATATTTTTAAAAAAGTAAGTTTATTTTGAAGTATAAACAAAATTAAATTAGAAAAGAGCACTGTTTTTCCAAAGTGTAAAGCCAATTTCGTTGCTACTTTCCGCTTTCAATTTTTTTGCTTTAAAGACAGAACAGAAGCTTATAAAAGCACCCTCTATTAGCTTCACACTTTCATTGAAACCACTTGCTTCATTCATTCATTTTATTACTTCACAAAATGAAACATTCTAAAACCTTTTTCTACTTCTCTTTTCTTATATGCAATTACACATAACTAATACCTTTCTTTTTTCTTTTTTGGTCAGAACCAAAGTACAAAACATAAATTAAGAACAGACAATTAAGGTTTAGCTCCATGTCTGACTCAGACACAACTTTCTACTGTCTTTCATCCATTCTTTCTCTTCTTCTCATCTTCATTCTCATCAAAAGAAAACAAACCAAACCCAAACTCAATCTTCCTCCAGGAAAAATGGGTTGGCCTTTTCTTGGCGAAACCATTAGTTACTTGAAACCTTATTCTGCTACAACAATAGGTGAATTCATGGAACAACACATAGCAAGGTAAAAACAAAAAAAAACATTTTTTTAGAGAAACCAAAATGACCCTTTTAATGATTCTATTTCTAACTAGTTAATTGTACACAGGTATGGTAAAATTTATAAGTCAAAATTGTTTGGTGAACCAGCAATAGTTTCAGCAGATGCAGGTTTGAATAGGTTCATATTACAGAATGAAGGAAAATTATTTGAGTGTAGCTACCCTAGAAGCATTGGTGGAATACTTGGGAAATGGTCTATGTTGGTTTTGGTTGGTGACATGCATAGAGACATGCGTGGTATATCTCTCAATTTTTTGAGTCATACTAGACTTAGAACACATCTTTTGAAAGAGGTTGAGAAACATACTCTTCTTGTTTTGAGTTCTTGGAAAGAAAAATCCACATTTGCAGCTCAAGATGAAGCCAAAAAGGTAACAGTAGTTTCTTTTTTGTTCAGTGTCGCAGATTTCAACCTGCGTCTCTTTAATCAGATGTCTGTGTACAGCTATCAACTGAGTTTGTTTGGGTTGAATTGCAGTTCACATTTAATTTGATGGCAGAGCACATTATGAGTTTGCAACCTGGAAAAATAGAGACAGAGAAATTAAAGAAAGAGTATGTTACTTTTATGAAAGGTGTTGTATCAGCACCATTGAATTTTCCTGGAACTGCATACTGGAAAGCATTAAAGGTAATAAATAATGATGATGTCTTCCTTAAAATAATTCAAACAACCTCAATTATTTTTACTATATTTAATGCTTGTTTGAATTTTACTTTTTTTTTTTTTTACAGTCTAGGTGCAAAATATTGAAGTTCATTGAGGAAAAAATGAAAGAAAGGATCCAAAGAATGAAAGGTGGAAATAAAAATTTGGAGGAAGATGATCTTTTGAATTGGGTTTTGAATCATTCAAATCTTTCAACAGAGCAAATTCTTGACTTGATTCTGAGTTTGCTTTTTGCTGGTCATGAAACTTCTTCTGTTTCTATAGCTTTGGCTATTTACTTTCTTCCTGGTTGCCCTCGAGCAATACAGCAATTAAGGGTAAGCCGAGTTCAGATACATCAGTTATTCAATAAATTTGAATATAATATTTTACCGCTAATAATAGTAATAATTATTTTTTTGTTATTTGTTGTAAAAAACAATAGGAAGAACACAGAGAAATTGCCAGAGTAAAAAAGCAAGCAGGGGAAACAGAACTGACTTGGGAAGACTACAAAAAAATGGAATTTACTCATTGTGTAAGTGATATATGATAAATAAATTAGAAGGGTATTCTTGTCATTTTCAAAGTGTTTGCAACATAGCATCATTAGTGGTTTAAACAAAGAAGAAAAATACATAATCTTTACCTAAAGTTTTCTATATTATATGCATAATAACATTATTAGTTGCTATGGTTTTTTTTTACAGGTTGTGAATGAAACACTTAGGCTAGGTAATGTCGTGAGGTTCCTTCATAGGAAAGCTCTTAAAGATGTTCGGTACAAAGGTACATTAGTACTATGAATAAATTCTTTTTTGAGTAGTAAGTTCAAAATTTCTTTTGTGAGAAAAAGGAATATGAATATTTATAGTAAAGAGAAAATTCTGTTTTTTGTGTTTTAAAGGTTATGATATTCCTTGTGGCTGGAAAGTCCTTCCGGTTATTGCAGCCGTGCATTTGGATCCATTACTTTTTGACCAACCTCAACACTTCAATCCATGGAGATGGCAGGTTTGTTGTTTCTACTTAATAACATTAGATCTAATTCGCATTGTGCGCACTCATTCGATCATTTTCGTTCACATATTTCACATTGTTAAAAGTTTCACATTCATATATGTTTACTTATAAGTGGACACAATCATCATCACATAAATCGACTTTGTATAATTGCGTCATCACTAGTTTTGAGTATGAAATGTGTGTTAAAAATCTGGCTACAATCTTCATTCTACAAACTAGTTTTGTATGGTTATAATTGCACTAACTTAGATTTAAAACCTCAAATTTAGATGTTCTAAATTACGATTAAAATCGTAGATCAGATATTTTATGATGTGTGGACTAAACACATCTTATATGATTATTATCCATCATTTTTTCTTCTTTTTCTTTTTCAAAGGTAATGCTTAATTTAAAAAAGAAATGAATGTTAAGTATAATTATAGGAAAAGCGGAAAAAGAATAATAATAAGTATAGGGACCCCAAGCACTTAAATTTGTTAATGTAGTGGATACCCACTTGAAGGTAACATAACTTTGAAGGGTTGGGATTTTTGCCAAAAATGTAACTTGGTATTGGGTCATTTAGCTTCATAAGTTATTATCTTGCTACTTTTAACAACACAAGTTTTTACGTTTGGTGCTTCAAAATCAGACCAAACATAAGGTACACACGATGCACGGATTTGACAAATTAAACACAAAAATCAAAATAATTTTTAAGCCTTAATTTTGACTTGGTCCTATAGTTATAACACACTTTTATTCATCCCCAAAGCACATGCTTTAAAACCTCACCTAAAAAAAATGCACATGCTCTAAAGTTCTATAAATCTATATTCTATAATCTATCCTAGAGTCAAGTGATGGGTCAATATTATTATTAACATGCTTAATTAATTAATACACCTCCCACAACCAATGTTCATTGCTAATGTAATCATTAGAGTTGATAATAATTCTCTTCAATTATTATTAACATTTTCTTTTGACTAAAATAATGATACAGCGAATATTGATTTACAAGCTTCTTTTTTATTATAAGTACTACGCAATTTTACCTTTGATTTTTATCTAGTGATAGATACTGTGTTAAAGTCAACTATCACAACAGAGGATCAAGTGGGTCTATACCATGCATGTGCTAAATTTTTAATTTACAAATAAACTTTTTATTGAAGTTCTGTGTTCTATTAGAGTTTGGCCTAACACAATCTTATAAAACCGGTTGATAAGGTAAGAGGTGTCACTCTATTAGGTGTCACTTTATATAAACTATTTGACCTAACACAACCTTATAAAACCGGTTAATAAGGTAAGAGGTGTCACTCTATATAAACTATTTTAATGTTCTATCTCCAACTAATGTGAGACTTTAGGATCTTCCTAATAATCTGAACTTAAAATGAAAATTTAATATTTTATAAATTTTTTGAAGTGAGAGATCCATACCCTAGGCTAGTTGATAGATGATGAAGTGTCATGTCATGTCATGGTCAGCGATGGGTATGTTGTGAACAGTATAGTACTAGTATACGGATATAGTAGGGTCCCACTAAAGGGATACTATGCTGATGATGATGAGCAAGTATGGCTGTTTTGTGAACGTGTGGGCAGGTCCACCTCTTTTATTCATGCCCATGTGGAACTGGCCCTATCACTTGCACGTGCGTTTCTTCCTTTTCTTCATCTTCCTAACTTAATCTACACGTGTCAACCCCAATAAATCATATGCATTAATCTCTTCGTAAACCAATTATGATTGTGAAAAGTACTGTAGCCCCCTCCAACCTCAGAAACCATCAATCTTATTATATTTATTTAGCCATGCTCTTGATCGAGTATGAGGCCACGCTTGCCTGTGTCAGTAATCATTTCATGTTGTATACATGTATTCATTAATCTTAATTTTCACGACCTCTTATCTTTGTGCAGAACGATGGAAATTGCTCAAACGCAAGTAGCAATAATAATAATAATAATAATTTCTTACCGTTTGGAGGAGGACCGCGACTGTGTGCAGGATCAGAATTAGCAAAGCTTGAAATGGCTGTTTTCATCCACCATCTCATCCTCAACTACCATTGGGAATTAATCGATAATAATGATCAAGCTTTTGCCTACCCTTTTGTCGATTTTCCTAAAGGCCTACAAATTCAAGTTCAACCACATCAATTATAATTAGATTACACATCACATGCTACCTACTACCTATATACGTATATATAGCCTTTTGTATTGAATTTGGAGGGATTTCGATATGAATTACTAGTAAGTTATTTCTTGAGGCTAGTTCACACACAATTCAACTACAAGGGTATGTTAATACGACTATGTTCAAATTTTTATGTTTTCTTCTTCCTCTAGGCTCTATTAGCTTTTCAATGCTTCTTACCCTACCAACATTCTAGCATTGTACATCCACGAGTGAATACTTATTCATTTGTATTATTATTATCTCACTATTGTCAACTACTATTCTTATTATATATAAAAATCAATTATCTCTTGTGTACAAACTATGTTCTTCTGTTGAGGATTTCCTTTTGTTTTTGCTTTTGGAGAGACCTATCTAGTTCACATATGAAAAGGTGAGTCCAGATTTAATGTTGAGTGATGTTGAATGTTTTTAATTAGGTGGTTGGGTATTTTCCAAACATTCCAAGTCAATGCTGGTCAAAAGAAAGTTGTATTTAGTGTTAGAGCATTTTTAATGCTGCAATTTATTTTTTGTTTTTTTTATGGGATCCATTAACTCACTTTATCTTAAAATAGTTCATCCATTTTTTACTTCAATAATACAATTTTAAATAACTCAAATCGGATCTCATAACTTTATCTTTTATATTAATATTTTATTAATATTTATTTTTTTAAAACTTAAAAAAATTAAATTTAAATATTTGAATATAAAAAGTTTAAATCATCGTAATTTAAATATCTTTGGTTCGTAATACAAAACAATGGAGAAATAGAAGGAAATGTATTAAACTATATGACCGTTACTTTTTGTTTGTTTGTTTGTTAGTTAGTGTTCATGTAGTTTGTTAGTTAGTGTTGTGAATTGATGTCGTCAAGAACAAATTAAAATATGAGAAAAATATTTGAGTTTCTTAAAAAAACACAAGAAACCCTATTAGGTTTTACAAAAGGGAGAGAAGAAGGAAGAAGAATGGGAATTCGTTAAATCTGTTTTCTATTCACTTTCTCAATAAGAGTTTAAAGATTACAAGTGAATACCAACAATTAATATCTCTCAACAATCTGAGAGAACTAGTCTATTTATAGACTATTATGCTAACTTAGAATACAAGCTAACTTAACAATTGAGCTTACAAGGAAGGCCAAATTCGACATGCTAACTTAAACACAAAGCTAACATATTTCGATAGCATGCTTGAACAAATTTTTCCTTCAGCATGCATAACTCACGTTGAACCATGAAACTACTCTTGTCGACACTAGACTTTGATCCAATTACCACAAATCTCCACCTTGGAACAAAATCCATAACAAGGGAACATACTAGCGTTCATCGTGCAGCTTTGTTAACTGCATACAGTGGAAAAACTTGCTACTCGAAAATGTCATAACTTCCTTATAGTCTTTAGGTTCTTTGTCCAGAACCTCACTTGCAAAGATTAAGACATAAGCTATAAGATCTGCATAACCAAGTCTTTGAGGTGGCTTGATGACCCTTCTCGATTTGTCACTTGCCAGCAAGTAGTCATTATCAGTCTCATCATCTTCGTCAGCAACTTGAGATTCTTTTTTGACTTCATCTGGGTTATGCAATTCAGCATCACTATGCTCCACCTCAACAAGAATCTCTTCCTGTTCCAGCTCTTCTTTATAGATCTTAGAACTTCGACCAATGTCATCAGTTTTCTTGAAAGCCATCTCAACTTCATTGAAAACTACATCTCGACTGGTAATACACCTGCTGTGACCTCGCTCTAGGAACCACAACCTATAAGCTTTGACTCCTTCTGGGTATCCAAGGAACATACATCTCAGAGCTCTAGGTTCAATCGTGTCTTTGCTAATATGAGCATAGGCTAAACAACCAAATACTCTAAGTCTGTCGAGACTAAGTGGATGTCTCGATCATACTTCTTTAGGTGTCTTCATTCCCAAGGTTGTCGATGGATACCTATTTATCAAGTATGTTGTAGTCACATAAGCTTCTTCTCAAAATACCTTCTTCAATCCTACACTTACCAACATGCACCTCACCCTTTCTAGAATGATTCGATTAAACTTTTCAGGCAAACCATTTCGTTGGGGAGTTCCTGTAGTAGTTTTGTGCTTTGCAATACCATACGCAATACAATAGTTGTCGAAAGCCTCATTGCAAAATTCAAGACTATTGTCGGTCCTCAACCTCTTGACCTTCTTGCCAATTTGTTTTTCGACAGTCTTCCAACTTTTGAAATTTTCAAAAGTTTTATCCTTAGTCTTCTGGATAAATACCCATAAATTTCTGGAGTAATCATCAACTATGAATAGAAAATACTTTGCACCTGAGTATGAAGGATTCATTGTATGTCCCCAAAGATCAGCATGAATGTAATCAAGGGATCCATGTGTTCTTTGTTTACCTTTATTAAATTTCATTCCACATGATTTACCAAATACACAAGGTTCACAAAACTCCAGTTTTTAGACCTTGTCACCACCCATCAGATTTTGTTTCAAAAATTCGCCAAGGCCTCTTTCACTGACATGGCCAAGTCTCTTGTGCCATAGCTCAGTCTTTGACACAGCTTTCGTGGATGCCACATCTGCTGAACCACTTACGACCTCAGCCTCAAGGATGTACAAGCCTTGTTTCTTCACGCCTCTTGAGACTTCCTTCGACCCCTTCATTACCCTTAGGATGATTTGATCTCCTTTAAAAACATATCCTTTCTTGTCGAATTCACCACGAAAAATCGAATTCCTCTAAAGATCGGGTACATACCTAACATCAATCAATAGCCTTATTGACTCATCATGGAACTTAAATCTCACAGATCCAATACCTGCAATTTTGTAAACTTTGTTATTTCCTAGCAACACTAATCCACCATCTTGATCACACAATTCCTCAAACAGGTTTTTGTTCATGTGTCAAGTACACCCTGAATCCATAATCCACTCCTTGTTAGAGTCACTGCTTGAAACCACCATGACATCAGATGATTCATAACCATCTTGCACAATGGTTGCATTACCATTATCCTTTCCACCATGATTGTTCATTTAATCCGGGCATACTTTTCTTGTACGACCCCCCTTCTTACAATGATAATACTTAATAATATGAGCATTACCACCATAATAATTTTGTAGAACTGTACCTTTCTTTTTCTCAAACCTACTATATTTCTTTAAGAATTTCTCCTTAACTGACAAACCTTCACCAACAGAAGATGGATTGTGCTCCCTTTATTTGCTCAAGTCCTTAGAGTACAAGGTAGATTGAACATCTTCAAAGGTTAACGACTCTCTTCCATACAAGAGAGTTTCTTTGAAGTGAGTATGAGACTTATGTAAAGAGCACAACAACAACAACGCTTGATCTTTATCATCAATCTTGACCTCAATATTTTCAAGATCAAGAATTAATTTGTTGAACATATTCAGCTGCTCATCCAAGGCTTTGTCTTTACTCATCTTGAATGCATACAAAGCTTGCTTCAGGTCGAGACGATTAATCAACGATTTTTTCATGAACAAACCTTTTGTTGCCTCAAATGTTCCCTTATTGAGCCTTCGCAAAGTCAGGTCGACACATTATATATATATATATATATATATATATATATATATATATATATATATATATATATATATATATATATATATATATATATATATATATATATATATATATATATATATATATATATATATATATATAACATGAGTGATTAAGTTGACATTTCACATAAATTAAGAAACAAAAAGGGAGCGTGGGAGAGTCAGACTAGACATGTGTGAGCCATAAGAGGAAGAAAGGACATAGACGAACATGCGACAAGACATATAGATTCGAGGATATTACTACGTGCTACTTCACAAATATTCCAGAGAACCTCAGACTGGTAGATGTCAAAGAAATGTTTTTGAGGCTCGGAGAGTTATTGGATCTATTTGTACCTACAAAGAAAAACAAGGAGGGAAAATCCTTAATTTTGCAAGGTTTGCAAACGTGGCAAACGAAAGAGGATAGAATAAAAAATTTGAAATATATGGTTTCACACATATAAAATATGTGCCAATGTATCAAGATTCGATCGAGAAATAAGATATGTAAAGATATGGAGGAAGGTATGAGTTAATGGAAGGACTCACAACATGAAGAATGAAAGATTAATGATTAGGGTTGATGGCTGGTTATTGACGAATGTAGATAGTATACTCGTCAACAGGAGAGAAAGGAGTGAGCAGTCATTGGGGAAGCTTTACTTGCTTAATACCAGTTATGCGAAGGTGGTGAAGAAATATTATCATAAAGGTGATATTTAATAGATGAGGAAAATTGACATGAAATAAGTTTGGAAGGGAATGAGGTATACCACAAACGAGAGGACGTCAAGTGGGAAAAGAAGGGGTTTATGGGAGGACTTCAGAACATTGATGAAGTTTCGATGTTATAGTAAAAAAAATAGACGTGGGGATCCTTTTATTGGAAGTGATACCAATAAGGGGTAACAAAGTATTCATAAAAGTTCAAGCGGAAAAAGACTTTCATTCCTTGATGAAGGAAGAAACATAATTATTTAAATGCTCGTTTGTTAGTTTAGATGAATGTTATTTGGAGGCGGTGATGAATAGAAGACTTATATGGATCATAATTTATGGAGTCCCAATACATGCATATAACCAGAAGTTTTTTAAAAATCTATGTATCAGTAAAGCGAGGCTGATATTAATGGACAATGTTACGAAGAAGAAGAAGATATTGGATGTTGCTCGGTGCTTTCTAAGAATAATGTAAACTATCAATAAGGTAGTCCAATCATGATTAATGATCACATATTTAGTATTTAACTGAAGTATGAAGCATTCAATTCCCAATTGACATCCAAGCCCAGAAACAAGCAAGCAAATTGGAATTTAGAGATTGAATCTTCTAAATCAGAGATGGATGATGATTTAACTTTCATGAGAGAGTTAGAGGAGGAAGCCGTAGAAGAATTAGAAAGTTGGAAAATAGTTATGAGGTAATAATGAGTAATTATGAGCTGAATTTGGAATAAGGTTGTTTACACATTTCCAACATATGGAATGAAGAAAATTCAAAGAATCAAGGAGACAACATGGGGGTAATTATTCGGTGGGTCCCATACAAATAAAGGAGATATAGCCAAGTCTTGATGGAGAGACGAAATTGACATTCGAGAATATGGTTTCTACTTTTAGTCCCCAATTACTATGGACTCGTGTGCTTGTAGGTATAATCAAGATGTGATCTAAGACATGAACACTCATGAATAACAAGACTTAAGAAACAACTAATTAGATTTGATGATAGCATGGTTTTGATGATGATATTATCTAAATCACTAACAATACTTTAAGTGTTTTGATAACAACGAATGAAGTCAAGATGTTACTATATCTAGCTCAAGCAGTCAAAGATATACAAGGTAGTTGATCAAGATCAAGTTATCCAAATCAAACTACAGTTACCTTAAATGAAGAATCAAGCTTTATGATTATCAGTAATATCTTTACAACTCTTTGGTGTTGATGATTAACTTGAAAATAGCTCATGCCTCATCCATTAGAAGATTCAAGGTTCCATTCAAGTGCTTGTGTGATTGGTATATTCGCACAAGGGACTTGAAACTTCCTAGTGTGAAAGAAAGGAAGTGTCAAAGCTCACATGATTTTGTACGTCCGAATGATTAGCGTATTGTAAAGACACAAAGGCATTTCTAGAAGTGTTATAGCTAAATCACACACACACACACACACACACACACACACACACACACACACACACACACACACACACACACACTAAAAATTATTTTTGAGTCTTTTAAAAAAAATTAAAAACACCAAACATGTTTTTAGAGTCTAGCAATTGATTAGGAAAGTGTTGAGTTGATTAGAAGACTTTTTGCTATTGTCTAATCGATTAGATACTTGCCCTAATCGATTAGATTAGGATTATTTGAATCTATAATCATTTTTAGTAATGTCTTAATGAATGGTAACAACTCTCAACCAAAATCTTTCAATTTGGGCAACAATAATCGATTATTGCAAGTGTCTAATCGATTTTCTAATTGATTAAGTCATTTATTTGACCCATGGATTGTTTCCAAAATTACACAATTTATTGACCTATAGATAGATAATCTCTCCAGCATTTCAAAATATACACAAAATGTGAAAAAACTTACTTTTCTTTTCTCTCACAACCTCTCTAAATCATTTATTCTTCTTCACATGTTTTAGCCATAGTATTTTAAGAGCGTTCTTGAGTTTAGTAAGAAATTTGTTTTAGGTGAGGGCTTTAATGTAAAGTTACCATGAGTAGTATTTTCTCTTGAGTAAATCAGTTTTCCTTAGGAATTAGTTATTTTGGTTGGGTGGAAAACCATTGTAAAAGCTACTTGTTTGTTCTTGGGGATTAGAATAAGTATTTGTTTGGTTCGTGAGCTTCACCATTGAAGAAATGCTCTCCTTTTTGGGTTCGTGAAGAATAATCAAAGAAAAATCTTCACAACGATTCCTGAGTTCACCCTAGCTAAAATCTCTATCGATTAGAGATCATCCTGGTGTTAAATCTCAGTCGATTTATGAGTCCAGCCTATGTAAAAGCTCAGTAGATTTAGTATCAGCCTGGTAAAAATAAAGGTTTGGTTCGTGGTTAGTCTGTGTAAAACCTCATCTCAGTTCATAGGATAATCAACTCAAAACTCCACCTTGGTTCGAGATCAGCCTGTTCAAAATCTCTATTTGGTAAGGAGATTAACCTCTTCAAGCATGTTTGTTGTTTGGTGAGAAGACTAACCACTTCAAGCACGTTTGTTGTTTGGAGACTAATTGCTTCAAACTCTATTTTCTTTTTGGTTAGAAGTTACCTAAAACTTCAATTCCTTGTATAAGGGGGTTCATGGGCTTAACCTTCTAAAAGCTCTCAAGCATTAATGGATACTCTGAATATTAATTTTTATGGAGATGAGTAGGTTACTTATTTATGACCGAACTTCTATAAATCTCTGGTGTTATCTCTCATCCCTTATCTCTTTTACTTTCTACTTATTTTCTTTTCTTATAATTTTCGTTACATATTAAAATGTTTTCAAAATCTTATTTGGAAAATAACTTTTTATTTCAAATAAAAAAATTTCAGACCTCTACAATTCACCCTTTCATTATGTATGCAGTCGCATGTTCAACAAGTAGCATTAGAGATTAACTCATGTTTAAAGAATAATCGTCTCAGGAGGAAGATGACTTCAAACAGTGTTTTTAAAAAGACGACATTCCTAAACACACATCCACCTTTTAATGGTGATAGGTTTGAAATGTGGAAAGCTATTTTTAAAATATTAATTCAAAGTTTTGATTTTGCATTATGGAAAATTATAACTAATGGTTTGTTTATCCCTACTCACCATGTTAATGGTGAAGTAGTATATGTACTAGATTTTCTTTGCACCGTAGAAGAAAAGTGAAAGTCTGAAATTGATTTCAAAACTAAAAACTTCTTAGTTAACTATTTAGATGAAAATCAAATTTTCTATGTCCATACTTATAATTTCACCAAGGATATACGAGACACTCTTGAAATAATATATGGAGTTTCTCCAAGTATCGAACAAGAGAGAATGAACACACAAGGATAATAAGATGAATGCTTCTTTAATAAATGTTCTTCAATTATTAGAAATTTTGGAAATAATGTTAGAATCTTTGCCACTAACAAATATCTAAGAATTAAGAATTGGAATAAAAAACATGATCAAATCCTAAAATTGAGAGATGAGAATTTTTACAACTTTTAGGAAATGTCCAAGAAGGAATAAATCTTTGAGAAATTGAATTATTTGATTCAATTGTTAAAAGATGAAGGCATGAGTTCAAATCTAGAAGCATCTTTCTATTACATATAATTGGAGCCATTTTATAGGCAACATGTGCTGTAAGATGTCATAACATTGTATGAGACATCATGTCTCTCTGTGTCCAAATAAGGAAGCAACATGTTGAGCAAAATGTTCCCCAGACTGTGAGAAATTTTGTCCCACTCGGAAGCGATTGTGCGCTGAGTAAAACTTGCGCTGATTGAAAATTTGATTTTATACTTATCTAATCACATGTAAACATTTTATGCGCTTTTTTGGAATAAGGAAGCTTTTCCCAAAAATCATTTAGCAAGATTATATTAGAATAATTTTGATATCATCAATATTTAACCAATCAATTATCACCAATCAACATAATGAAGAATTAGTTTCTTCCGCTTGTGGTTTTGTTCAGCCACGTTCTACGAAGAAACCCTTAACGGGCTTTGAAGATGGACTATGTTGCAATTTAAGGAGGAGCTCTCTCCATTGTTCAGTTCAGACCTTGCATATTAAAGCTAGACATGTTTATTTTGTTTGAGTCTATTTGTTTTGTTTTGTAATACTCTATTCTTGAGTCTTATTCCTATGTTAAGAATATAGTATTTTGAGTTGTGATTAGTTCCATCATTATGAATCTATTGTAACTTTCTAAACACTTGGGAGAGTGTTTGAGTGAAAGTGGAGGGGTCTCATATTCAGGGGGTAATTATTAGAAATTCAAGGGTATTATTAGGAAAAGAGGCATTGAACTAGGAAATTTCAAATCAAACCAATTTGTACTTTTGACCATTAAGAGTGAATTTCCTTTCTTGGGTTAACGCCCTCCACACGTAGAGGGTTTTGCACTAAAATGGGTTAGCTATTCCTGTATCATTTTACTTATTGTTATTATTTTACATATTATGTACTACCTTTGTCATACACATTGCTAGAACATTGCGCCTGACATCTTAACATTTGATAAATATAATTTTAATTGGCATCAGAGCAACACCCTGTTCTAGTTGGGTGAGCTCCAGGGGATCTATACATTATATTCAAAATTAACAATGCTAACGAAATCAGTTCTAAAAGGATGGACACCCCCAAAGGTTATTGGTGAAGATGTCACACAATCCCTAAAGCAAGAAAATTATTGGTAAAAATATGAAGAAGAAGAAGCTTATGGCAACTCTCATGCTCTCAATTCAATTTACAATGGATTTGACCAAAATATATTTAAACTCATTAATATTGTTCAAGTGCTATAGAGGTTTGAAAGACACTCAAGATTACTCATGAAGGCACCTCCAAAACACGGATGACAAGACTTTAGCATTTTGATAGCCACTAGCTCATTCACTCTTGGTGAAAAAATATCTGAAGAGAAGTTAGCCCGAGATTTTTTTAAATTTGTCCCAAAGAGGTTTGATATGAAAGTCACATCAATTGAAGAAGCTCAGGATATTCGAGCTATCAAAGTGGATGAACTCATAGGTTCACTACTCACTTTTGAAATGCCCATCAACGACAAATCAGAGAAAAGAAATAAAGGTGTAACATTCAAAGCTAACATTGAGAATGATCATGAACAAGTAGAAGAAGATACTGATGATAACCTATCTAAATCTATTGAATTAATTACAAAATAGTTTGGTAAGGTTATGAGAATACTTGATAGAAGATCAAGGAATAATGTCACAACCAATGTTAAAGGCAATCTGCCTCCCAACTTCAAAGGATTCGGTTTCCAACGTTAGGGTAGAGAAGGAGACAAGCCAAACAAAGGCAAAGGAGTTCACTACCATGAATGGGAAGGATTTGGATACATTCAGGCGGAATGTACCAACTTCCTTAGGAAACAAAAGAAGAGATACACTACCACTTTGTCAGATGAGGAATCAAAAGATGATGGTGAAAGACAAAATTAGTGTTGTAGCATTCAGTACATGTGCACGTGAGCCGGTTTGGGTTGGGTTTTGACAAACCAAATACCCAATCCAAATATGTCACTCCGGTTTGGGTGAGGTAAAATAGCCACTCATTATACCAATGGGCCGATTTGGGAAAACTCACTAATTATCGGGTTGGGTTGGGTTGGATAGTCGGTTGCCCAAATAATTTTTTTGTTTTATTAATATTAAATGATTAAATGACGAGTCATCATAATTTTTCATAAAAAATTATTCAACATTTTTATCTTCTTAAAAAAATTATATAGCTTCTTTTTACTATCTTTTAGCATCATAAAATAATCAATGTTATCATCAACTAATAACAATTATTATAAAATACTAGCAACAACTAAAGTTGCATGATATAAAATTGTATTGGCATCAAAATAACCAAAGAGTAAAATATTCAATATTAGTTAAAGTCATTTTTCACTAAAATAGTAAATGTTAAGAGAATAAAATTGTAACAATTAAGTTAATATTCATCAATACCATTAAAATTATAATAATAAATGTTTGATTAGGACGTTAGTGGGTTTTTTGGGTTTGAGTCCCATTTCACCCGAAACCTGATTTTTTAATGGGTTGTTTAGTTTTAAAGCTACATCCACCCAATTACCCGACCTAACCCATTTTTTAAAGATTTTTTGGGTGGGTTTGATCGAGTTTTGTGGGTTAACCCAACATATGTATACCCCTAGCGTTCACAACCCGTATGAGATCCAAGAAATTTTTTCATGATGACGAGTCCAATGATGAAGATTTCTCATATAAAGATGTTGCTGAAGCATACAAGTTATTGTATCTTGAGTGGAAAGAATAATGCATATCTGGTGAGAAACACAAGGTAAAGATTAATGTTCTGCTTCATGACAAGGCAAATCTTATCACAATTATCATAGAGCCTAAGGAAGAAGTTAATCTCCTGAACTCCAAGCTTGAAGGTATGACTATATCTATTTGAATGCTAAGTTCTGGTTCTGGTACTCTTGATGAAATCCTAGGGATTGGAAAGACTGCAAGAGATATGAAAGGAATTAGGTTTGTTTGCTATAGCTCCATGAACGGAGAAAATAATTTTGTTCCTCTAGTCAAAAAGACTGGGATCCTAATGTCAAACTATATGTCACAACATCACGCTCGACATGATTACCAACACAAAAATGTCTATAAAAAACATCATGTATGTGCCACTACTATGGCCAACAAGGTCATATAAGACATTTTAGCTACAAACTGTATGGAACACATTACTAACAACATCAAAATCACCCTATTAGAAAAAATTCAAAGAATGGACATCTTCAACAAGTGTAGAAAGTAAAAGAGGCAACTACAAGTTACATTTCTCACAAATTGCTAAGAGCCTCCTTCCATGAAGATTCGTATTTTGACAAAGGTTGCTCTAGACACATGACAAGTGAAAAGAACTACTTAAAATAGATAAAATCTTTTTCAAATAGCTATGTTACATTTGGTGATGGCTAAAGGAAAGACAATTGGAAAGTGGAAACTATATTATTCAGGCCTTCATAGTCTAAATGATGTCCTTCTAGTTAAAGGTCTCATTGCTAATATCATAAGTATCATCCAAGTGTGTGATCAAGAACTGTGTGTAAATTTTAACTATTTTGAATGTATTATCACTAACAAACATCTGGAACAAATCATAAAGGGTACTAGATCATCAGACAATTGATATAGACGAAGTTCAAAATCAAAGGACCAACCTCCATCATGCATGATCTCTAAAGAGGATGAAACCAAGTTGTGGCACAAAAAACTTAGTCATCTAAATCTCAGAAGCATGAGGAAGATTGTATCTGAAAAAGATATCATTAATCTTCCTAGTCTTAAGATTGAAGAAGGAAAAATTTGTGGAGATTGTCAGATAGGTATACAAACCAAGATGTCACATAAGAAGGTGAAATATCTTACCACCTCCAGAGTTCTTGAGTTATTACACATGGATCTCATAGGAATCATGCAAGTAGAAAACTTCGACGGAAGAAGATATGTTCTTGTATGTGCTGATGACTTCTTAAGGTACACTTGAGTTGACTTTCTTTGAGAAAAATCTAACACTTTCATCAAATTTGTAAGATTGTGCCAACAAATTTAGCGTGAGAAAGGGAACGATATTGGCAAGATCACCCGAATACGGAGTAACCATGGAAGGAATTTAAGAATTCTAGTTTCTCTAAATTCTTCTCATCAGAAGGGATTGCTCATGAGTTCTCTACAACTATTAATCCTTATCAAAATGAAGTTGTTGAATGTAAGAATGTAGCTCTTTAAGAAAAGGTGAGAGTCATGCTTCATTCTAGGAACCATCCTTATCAATTTTGGGTTGAATCTGTGCCCCAAAGCAAGTATGCTAAAAACATTTTCAAGAAGTCTGGCCTTGAGAATGCAAGGCAGGCATGAGCGTACTCATGCTGCCACACATGCAAATATCACTTAAGATAATCAAGGAGTGGATTTGGATCAAAGTATTTATAGAAGTATGATTAGAAGTCTACTATATCTCACTCTCACTGCCAGTCATTCTGGCACCACCTTTTCTTTACGAGTGCATGCTTGCTACCAAGCAAAGCCTAAGATGATTCATATAACACAAGTAAAAAGCATCATCAAATATATTAATAGAACTTGTAACTATGTAATTCTATACTCACATGATACCAACTATATTCTAGTTGGTAATGTGATGATGATTGGGTCGGTAATGCTGAAGATAGAAAGAGCACCTTTGGTGGATGCTTCTTTTTGGGAAACATCCTTATTTCATGGTTTAGAAAAAAAAAGTAAGAATTGTATTTCTTTATCCACTGTTGAAGCTGAATACATTGTCGCTAGAAGCAGTTGCACTTAACCCTTATGGATGAAGCAGATGTTTAAGGAGTGCAATGGCAAGCAAGATTTATGGCATCATATTGTGACAACATGAGTGCCATCAACATTTTCAAGAACCTAGTCCAACATATTCATACCAAACATATTGACATACATCACCACTTTATACAGAACTTCTAGAAGAAAAAATAATCACTTTGGATCATGTGTCAATTAAAAACAAACTAGTTGACATCTTTATAAAGGCCTTAGATGCTGCAATATTTGAAAAGTTGTGAAGTGTCCTAATACTTTGCATAATTTAGAATCTGTAGAAATTAAAGCTAAGATGGAAAAAGAGATATTTCGCCAAATTTATGTCTCTGTGTTCCATCAATTCTAAGAAATATGTGTTGCAAAATGTCTTGGCCATTAATATTAATACACCAGTTCATATACAAATTAATTTTTCTCTTTACATTACAAGACTCAAGTTATTAAGTCATTCATCATTGTTATCTCACTCTGAAACCCTCTATCAGGCTTCCTGCGCACACTATGGGATTAATTTTATAGGATTCTTGGAAGGCTCAGTTCCCTGCCTCTTATTGCGGAGGATGAGGAGCTTGTCGCTGATTACCCTACATTTGTTGCATCATTTACATCATGAACTTTCATTATTAATGTTACATCTCCAATTGATGTTGTTGTTGCTACGTCATCAAAGTCCAATGATCCTCATCTCCCCTTCCTCTTTGTCCAACTGTAATGCCTGGCGCAGGGTTCATCCTTAGCTTTCCCATTCCTCTCCCTCGTGGTGGTTCAACCATACTTTTATACCTATCACATACACAAAAATTGAGATTATAAAATTCAATGTTTATCATTATGATAGTAACAATTGTACATATAACACATTCTAGAGGAAAACTATTTACTATGGATGTCGCTTAATTGGGTCTAGGATCGACCTGCTCTAATACCAACTATAACATCCAAAAATGATAGTGCCTAGAATATATTATAATTAGAGTATCAAAAATTGATTTTTCAAAATCATCGTAGTATAGCTCCAAAGTAAGTAAAGTTAAATACATAAAATACGCAAGTAATGTTAAAATTGTACAATATGTCAAGTATAAAAGCTAAATACACGATAGAAGGTAATATAAAACATCTGGAGTCTTCAAACCATCTTTCCTTTATCTTTTCTGGGTACCTCCTTATATATAAAAATAAAAGCTTAATACTTTTTTTGGTCCTGTACTTATGCATATAAGTCCATTTTGATCCTCTTTATTTTAAAAGTTTTAAGTTAGTTGGTCCCTTACATTGTCTAACAGAATCAAAGTGGTCATTTTCGTCAAATATCACCAAACGACGTTAGTTTAGATGATGTGTCAGCTGAGGTGGATTGCCCTCTTCTTTTACTTTTTCAAACATTACCAACCAACCAATACTAACATAACATGTGGCTAGGTGAATAGTTTTTAATATTCATATATGATACACTCATTCAACTAAACGTCACCACCATCTCTAACAAACCTGCAAAATCTCTCCTCCCTCTAACTCTACACTTCAACAACCACTTACCACCACCCTATAACAACAACAACCGTGTTGTGTGATACACACACCACCATTTACTGACACAGGAAATGAATAAAGCATCAAGGTGTGGTTTATTTCTTCTTACAATAATTGCGCGCTAACAATTATCAACATGTCAAATTGAAATTTAGTAATAATATTCATTTCAGGAGAATTCATTGGCATATTATGATAAAAGAGTACTTTTACGGTCATCTTCTTCTTGGCTTACACTATCACCGGTAGAAGAGCACTTTTACCAGAGGCAGCATAAAGCTTGTGTTAGAGATTCCCATGAGTTTATGGGAAGTTTGAGAAATGATATTCTCAATAGAAAAGTCCCAGGTTTTTGCTCAGTGTTGTGAATTTAATTTTTAAAAGTCATTTGAAAGAAATGCATATAGGATATTGATCTTGCAATATTTCACATGGATTCCATATTCTATAGCTTTGAATGGTATGTCGAATTCTTTAATGACTCAAACAGAGGCAGGGAAGCTATTGAGTGCTTTGTTGAAGCTTCGTCAGACTTGTTGTCATCCCCAGGTTGGAAGTTATGGGTTGCGATCCATGCACCAGTCTCCTATGATAATGGAGGAAGTACTAATGGTGTGTTACTTGTAATGATCTTTGATAAGCTTTTACGAACAATGCACGTGTGTTTTGCATTTTCAATTAACGTAGAACTTAATCTGCAGGTTCTTATAAGAAAGACCAAGGTAGAAGGTGAGAAAGCTTTCAGGAGGTTAGTTATCGCTCTGAATGCGCTTGCAGCAATCATTACAATACAAAAAGATTTTCTCAAGCTGCTTTGTTGTACAATGAAGCTCTTACTTTAGCTGAAGAGCATTATGAAGATTTTTGTCTTGATCCTTTGTTAAATATCCACATTCATCATAATCTTGCTAATATATTCCTGTTGGATGATACTTTTGCTTTGATCTTGCCATCCAAACGAAATCAAGTATCTGGAACTTCTGCAATTAATACAACCAAAAAGAATTCTATTGAAAAGGTTGATCATGGTCATGTGAAGGTACAAAGTTATCACCTTTACCGTCATCTTCTTCTTTCTGCGATAACAAAGAAAGCTCAGCAATTCCTTCTACATGACTTGGAACCTCTTTAGCTCCATTCTCTTCTGACAAAATATCTAAATGAGAGTTTTCCTCCGCCATGAATGAAAACCTGTGAGTTTGATCAAAACGTCACATCAGATTTGTTTAACGCTATTTGATAAAATTTGACGGAAAGGACTACTTTGATTCTGTTAGACAATGTAAGGGACCAACTTGAAACTTTTAAAATAAAGAGGACCAAAATGGACCCAGAGGCATAGGTACGGAATCGAAAAGGGTATTAAGCCAAAAATAAATAAACAATTAAGAACCAGTAAAATGTCTTAGTGAGGTCCATAATAAGACCATAAGCGCGCTCATTACTTGTCCTATATATACAAGAACTACCTCACATTTTATTTTAAGTGTATATTCCTTTGTAACACACTTTACGCGTATATATATATATATATATATATATATATATATATATATATATATATATATATATATATATATATATATATATATATATATATATATATATATATATATATATATATATATATATATATATATATATATATATATATATATATATATATATATATATATATATATATATATATATATATATATATATATATATATATATTCTCGCAATTCAAGATATACCTATAAATGAAATGATCCATATGCACCACATATGTCATAACTTGCGTCTAGCTCTGCGATCCACTACCATCCTGCTAGAGCTCCCTGGGTCAGGCTTAGCATTATGGGATCGATAATGTCCTAATAGATCCTCGTGCCTCAAATTTAGAATTGCAAATATCTGATCATACTAGTACAGGATATGAATCACATCTGATTTTGGGTCTTACGTGTTTGAGTTCATGCCTTATGTCATACAAATCCATCAAGATCTATATGATCCTTTAGGAGACACGCTTATGATATTTCAAGGAATAGAGTCAAGTTGTAGGCATCTCAACTATTCGATGACCTATCATAGAATAAATCAAGGAGTATTTCCCTTAACCATTCGAGTTTTTCATACATAGACTAATATTAAGGCGTAAGTCCCCTATGAAGGAAAATTGCGATCTAAACGCAGCGGAAAACAAAAAATTTCCTTTAGTGATCCTTACGAATGAGCATGGTCAGTGATAGAATCGTTACCTCTTTGTGGCGATTCAGATCTTTGATGCAGCGATCACAAGCGTTGATGAAGTACAACGCCTCTACTCAGTCCACACGAACAGCTTCCGGTCACAGTGCTAGCTGCTTACGAACGGAATTATTTGAGTGAGAAAAGAGAATCAAAAACGAAAATGCATCAAGTGAAAGCTTCATCACAAGGGTTCCTTTTATAGACTCTCTTGTGGGCTGCGGGCTAAAACCCAATTCAAATGATCCATAATAATATTATATATTATTATAATAACTATTATTATAATAAATATATTTATTTTATTATTATTTTATAACCATTATAAAATAACAATAATTATTATTATATTATCCGAATTTCTATTTTTCACTTAAGTGCACCGTACCTTACGGTGTTCCTTTTTGATTTCTCTATCTCTCATCAAACTGTCCTTATGTGTGTGACCCTGTAGGATTTCGTAACATTGGTAATTATATTAAATTATATATTTAACATAATAAACAGTAAGCGGTATCTAGCAACACATCACTGCCACCCAAGTCACGAAAATGTCATGTGATCTGACAAAACTTTTTTCGTGATAATATATGTTTGTACAATTACCCTTTTGCCCCTATGTCTATATTGAACACAAGGCATACACTGTGTCATCCTTGTCCAGTTCAATATTGGGCCCTTAGACATTTCTCCTGTTATGCAGGATTGGCAAATTCCATCTAGGACACTCATGTCCCTCAGCGTGCTTCGTGGAGTGCCCATCAACTGTCTTTATGATCATCCAGTTACGGATAATGTTTGATCAGCAATAAAGCACCCGACTCTACATCTAGGGTCCATAGTGGTTTCAGGTCGAAGGGTGGTAATACACCATTATCACCATGAGAATAACTTATGACACTTTGCATAACATACTATGTAGTATTCTCATAGCGGGTCAATCCGGTATAAATATTACTCCTAATATTTATATCTATGTCAAGACTTGATAACTCTTTATCCATGATCCATGAGATGTGATCATCAGTCTATCTTCATAATAGTCTCAATGCTTTTAATGTTATCCCACTTTGCAATAAAGCTTGACTACGGATATTTTAAGAATAATGTCTTTATGTTTAATGGGATCTCATGATTAAGTCACACTTAACATTTCATTAAACAGACTAACTATTCTAGGGACTTTATTATTCTGAAAGACAAACATAATAAAGAAATACCTTTTATTATTAAACGAATAATCCGATACAAGTACCAAAAAGTATTGGCCTCTAGGGCTTACACCAACACCCTAATCATCAACTTTCATAACATATAATAAATTCACGGTGTAGGTCCCCTAATCATCAGGTTCATAACATATTCTGAAGTCAAGGATAGGTCCTCTTATCATCAACTTTTTATCATATTATGAATTCAAGGCATAGGTCCCATGATCATCAGGAGATATAATAAATCATAGAATATGAGCAAGGCGTAAGTCCCTTGTCAATTCAATTTTAATAGCATAACATATAATATAATCAAGGAGTAGGTCCCCTTTCAATTCAATTTACAACTTCCCAACATTTTATGCTTTAATATTTGAGTACCACCAATTAGGGTTGATACCTAATGGTCATAAAAATCTTTTCTATGGTATAGCTGTATGCATTAGATTTCTAATGCAACTGGTCCCGCCTAATTGGAGTTGCTAAACTCAATTTATGATGAAAATGGGGTTTTGGACACAATCTCTGATATCAAATCTCGAGGTTCTCTGAATCGAATCAAGTAATAAAAAATGTCTAAAAATCTTCAAAAACACTTATAATTCAACTCAGAGTTGGCATGATTCGAATCAAGCCCTTCATGAAACGAATCATGGTTGTTATGACTCAAATCAAAGTCTAGAAAATACATAATTTACCCCTTGATTCAAATTACAAATCACTTTATTTGAAAAAAGAAAGTAGAATCCAAATCTTCACAGTAATTCAGCACACAAGCATTCAAAGATAATATATATTCATTAAGCAACCATATGGTATCAACTAACCACAATCATAATCATCATATCACAAGTTCATCATAGAAATACGCGATATCATAATCATTAATCAAACATTCAACGTGTAACTAATCATTCATGATTCTACCCAAAATCCAATCATGCATTTCATCCTAGTTCCACCACCCATGATTTAAGCCTAAAGAGTCGAACCTTAAGTAAATTTTCGAGCTTGATGAATATGGATATTGAATATTGATCCTTAATTCTTTATTTTCCCCCAAGCTAGATAATCTTCTATCCTTTTCTTATACATGCAAGAATTGTTCCTTTCCTTCACATGTAAGATGAGTATGAACTTTTTCTTCACTCCCCCTTCTCACAAGCCCTTATTCTTCTCCCTCTCTCTCAAAAATCAGATTTGGAAAGGTGAGAAATGAGAGCGATTTTCATGTTTTGGCATTTATATCTCCTTGTGGAAATGACACTAATTCCCTCAATTTCCATTAATATTCCAATTATGTCATAAATATTTCTAACTTAGGATTACTTAATTCCTAACATTAATATTCATATCATCTCAAGGTAAATGCAAGGCTTAAAAATAACATCGTCTTTTACTCCTAGCTTATAAAAATAATGGTTCATATATTTATTGGAAACAAAGTCATAACAACATGCCGCAGAAAATATAGTTGCTCACAATCTTCTAGAATTGTGCAAACATAATGCTATAGCCATAAAAAATTTTGGAAAGTACGTGGCCATCATCAAAAGGTATACCTCAAGAGTTGATGATACTTATGAAAATAAGGAAGAAGTAGTATTCCTACATTTGTTTCCACACTCTCTAATTTACAAAAAGGAGGAGTGGTATCTAGGTCAACCCACATCGACGATGACGAATTTGAATGTATTGGAGAAAAAGTCTTTAAACAAATTCTTTCCTCATAACAAATTTGTAGAAGCCAAGACAAATATCACAATGTTTTCCCAAGGCGTAACAAAAACTTTCTATGAAGCATGGGAATGATACAAGTCCATGTTAAGATGGTGTTTAAACCATAATTTTGATGAACTCACGCAAATGCACATATTTAGAAATGGACTCCAACAACAACCAAAGTTGTTGCTAGATGCTACTATTGAGGGTTCTCATGTCCAAAATTGCGAAAGATGAAACAACAATCGTTGAGTAAATGGACCTTAGTGATCATCAAGGATAACACAGCAGAATCCCTTCTAAAAGAAATAACAATATCATAGAACTAAACACCAATGATAACATTCTTGCTAAAAACAAGTTATTGACCCAGACGGTGGATAAACTGACCAAACAAGTGTCAAAGCTGCCACAATAATTGAAAGAGATGTGTGAAATACCTCAACAAAGGTAGATTGTATTATGTGAACTCTGCAACAGAGACCATAATGTATTTTTCCTCCTAATGATGAGGAAGTGAGCTATGCAAGCAACCAAAGGCCCAAGCAATATCAGAATAAAAACTTTCCTCGCAACAACAATTTTAATCAAGGATGGAGATTTAAGGTTGCTCCATCCAACAAACAATCTTTTCACCATTATTCACAAACACCTCCACAAGAAGGCAAAATAATAAAGTTGGAGGATACATTCAATAAACTCATGCAGGTGTCTATGGCCAGTTACAAAAATATTGAAGCTTCCATTAAAAACCTTAAAACATAGGTGGGCTATAGGTAAGAACCTGACCCTTGAGTGGTTGTATTACCAGTGTTCATTATGTCATACCCCAAATTTGTCCTACTTGTATATTACTTTCATCTGTACATTTGTCCACTGACCATTATTCAAAAGATCCAAAAAAATAAGTTGTTCATGTATGCCTAAGTCCAAGATTCTTTTGAGGATATTAAGCCAGAAATGTGTGTTGAAGTTCATTTGACTGTAGGTCAGACCAAAGGGTTTGTTTCATGATTGAGATCTGGGTGTGCGTGATTCAAGTGATCAATGCTTGAGGTTCCAATTAGAGTTTTTGTTTCAATTCAGGTTATCTGTATGGAGAGGTTATGTTAGATTATTAGTTGTTTCACAGTTGAAGATCATCAAGGATTAGTTCATCTCCAGTCAGGGTTTGGTGTAATGCAGTCCATATTTCAAATCTTGATTCTATGATTTTCAAAGACATGATTCAAGAGGATTTATAGTGAAGTTATTTAGGATTTATTGGTGATTCAAATTTTAGAGGCTGAGATTGATTCATAAGTTTCTCAAGGCAAGTTCATTCCACGTACCCAGTTATCAATCCATTCGTAACCTATATTCATTTCCAGTTCACATCCATTATCGTCCAATCCAAGTCACGTTCATTTCTACTTAAAGTCAATAACCATTTCTTGATTTTTTTTTTCCATATTCTAAACTCTTTCATATCCATCAACCATTTTAACCTGATTCAAATTCAATTCATATCCAATTGCCCATTTCTAAATTCAATTCAAAATTTTCATAAACCAAACAATCTATGTCCACTTCAATGTACATTTTCTTAACCAATCATCCAATCCATTTGTCCATTTTTGAACCCAATTCCATTATCAAAATCATATCCAAAGTTTAACCCATTGTTAATACAATATCCAATACATTGTCCATACCATATGTTACATACAAAAATTCATAAAATCATAATAATAGTCCACAAAGAGTCATGTATAAGAGGCCCATTACAATTAAAAAAAATCTGTTTTACAAAAAAACCAACTCCAAAATATAAAAGGCCCATAAACCCAAATTACACGAAAAAATACAAAGCCTTTAGACAAGTTCTACAAAGCCCATATAGTATGGGAAATGACTAGAAAATCTTGCCTAGTTTTATTTTCACCTCCTTATTAATAAACAACTAGAAAACTCATTTATTTTGGTTATCACAATAATCTTAATTGATGAGAAAAATTAAGTGCACTATTTTGAAGGACTAATCAGAAATTGTCGATAAATTCAACCTCAAAGTAATGTACTACCTTAAATATTAAGAGCTCTTGATAAATACCTTCATCTTAAAGAAAACACCAACACATTGTGGCACATCCTTATCTACATATTTTTGGATATGAGATTTGGTCAAACAACGATATAGATATGTCTGCTAAAAATGTATCTACTCAACCTACTATGATGTTAGTTGATCATGGATCAAAAATGTTGAGATCAACCTCAACTAAAACTCTTCTGTTGATCACTATCGTTGATGCACCATCATCAATCATTTTTGGATAAAAGACTTCAAACCAAAAATATAGTGTATGTCAATGAGTATATTCTTTGCTTTGCAAATCTTCATTTAATATTCCTAAAGGCTTTATATTAGCCACAAAGCAGCCCTACAAAACATACTAAGGGTTTCACCTTTGATGCCCAAATTTTATTGGGTCCAGGTATATTAATGGCTCTAAAAGGTCTAGCATAATTATATTTAAATATTTTCTATTTATCAAAACAAAAATGTTCTAAGTGACCAAAATTGTTGTAATATGAGCATTTATAAACGGGTCAATTTTTTTTTGTTCCTATTTAATCCTTTGCTAGCAAGTTTGTCTGACTTAAATCCTAGTCCACTTTTATTTAAGGAAGACCTTTGATTTTATATGATCAAGTTAATGTTGTATTCACCCTTAGTAAATTTGCTTATGGTTTCATGCAGGTATGCCACTTTCGTTTTCAACGAGACACAAGTCTCACATGTTTCAGCCGAGTTTCTAATATTAGCCATTTCTAGCTTAAGTGTTTTGTTACTTTCTTAAAGAAACTCTAGATACTCATTAAGGTCTAAGTTAAGTTTTTTAATATTATCATTTTCTTCTATTTGCTTAGAACTTATTTAAACAACTGCTTGTAAGATGTCTTTGTTACCTCGTGGTCATCTTCCTCGTAAGATATCTACAAGCAGACTTCAACTTCTTCATTGGAAGAGGGTTCTTCTTTGGTTCTCCTTGAGCTTGACTCTTCTTCATTTATGGAAGCTTTGTTTCTTACTTTGACGTTCCTTTATTTTATGTTGAATCTTCTGAGAATTATATAACTAAAGATTATGTTCTTTTGAAATAAATTATGGGAGTTGTTTGATAGGAGTTTGTTGAAGATTATTTAGTTTTCAAGCTTACGCCTTCATCTGTAAGTAATTAAACTAGTTCGTTCAACTTTTCTATAATTTCATCCTTTTTTAATTTTTCCTAAAATTCATGAACACTCTCATCTCTTGATTTAAAGGTGGATCATATTTCTGATACCAATTCTTAACTCTTAGATATTAATTAGTAACAATCGTTCCAATATAGTTTCTCACATTTCTAAATTTGAAAAAACATTTATAAAGGAAATATTCACCACCTCGTGTGTTCATTTCCTCTTACTCTATACTTGGAGAAATTTCATATATCATTTCAAGAGTATTCCACATTATCTTGGAGGATTTAAAATTATAATATAGAGGAGTTTACCATCATCTAAAGACATTAATATAAAATTATTGGTTTTGAAATCTATTTTGAATTTTACCTTTTACTTTACGGTCCAAAGAAAATCGGATTTATCTACTACTTCTTCATCAATTTGGTAAGTATGGATAACCAGACTTTTGATTAGAGTTTGCAACAACTCAATATCAATGCTTTGAATAAAAAAATGTAATCTAGCTTTCCAAAATTTAAAGCTAACACCATTAAATAATGGAGGTATGTTTAGGAAATATCTCTTTTTAGAAAATGTGTTGGAAGTCATCTTCTTCCTAAGACGTTTAATCTTTGAACAGAAGTTAGATTTTGATGTCATTTGTTAGACATGTGACTCCACACACAAGAGGGGGTGAATTGTGTTTCTCAGAAAAACGATAGTTTGAAAAAATTTCTTTTATCTTTTTTGGAGTTTAAAAAAAATTGAAAAATAAATAACAACGGAAAGTAAATATGCGGAAAATAAAAGTTAAGGGTAAGACAAATAACATCCGAAATTATAAAGGTTCGGTAAAAAAGAAAATATTTAATCATATCTCTAAGATTTGATCTTGAGAGTATCCAGTAATACTTAAAAAAATTTAGTAGGTTAAACTCTCGAACCCTGTTATACAAGAAAAAGTGAAGTTTTAGGCTAACTTTCAAGAAAACATCAAACAACAGAGAAAAACAATTAGTCCTCCTTTTAAATAGAAATTTACAGAGTGAAGTAGTTAGTCTTCCTTCAGACAGCGAATGGAAGCGATTAGTTTGAGATTCTTGAAGATGAAGATTATCAGAAAACTAGAGAACTTCGATAAGGTAATCAGAATCAAACTCTTCCTTGAATATGCTTATCTTCTCCTTTCACAATCTTAGTCTGTAGAGAAACTTTTTACTGTGTGTTGTTCTGTGTAGATGTGCTTGCTGTGCGTTCTTGTTGATTATACTGTATAGAGAATGTTGATGAATTGTGGCAGGGAGAGAGTGATTGAGAGAGAATTGAGAGATTTTTTAGTGAGAGTGAGTTTCTGTGAATTTGTGCCAATGTGATTCCCCCTTTGAATTGAAGATGATGAATGCTTATATAGACTTTCTTCACACTCAAACTATTAGAAATTCATCTTAAATGCATCTGAAATTCCCCTCAAATTACTTTGAAATTAGCAATTCTGTTAGAGGTTAGTTTGGTAATTGTGTTTGAGGCTGTTAAGTTAGTTATGACAACTGTGTCAGTTAGATTGGTTTGTTGTTAGTTTCAGTTAGCCAATTAGTTAGGAGTCATTACTAGTTAGTATGGTTTGAATGAGATTGGTTGTTTGTGATTTACATTACTGACAGGTTTTTGAATTGAACTCTAAAGTTATTGAATGAATGTCAGTGAATTGATGGAATTGTTGTTAGTTATGTGATTGAAATTTGGAGTTAATTCTGATATGGAGTTGTAAAAAAATGGCGGAACAGCTGGATAGAAATTGATATGCACATTAATTTACTATGTTGGAATATGTTAGAATAACAAAAGGCACCATTAACTGAACTATGTTGCTAGAAAGTGAATACACCTGATTGTAAATTTGGACTATGTTCAAATTGATTATTGATTGGTCATGTTGTAGTATTTAGAAAGTGTTAAGATTGATGAAATAATTAGTTAGTAATCATGAGCTGCTGTTAATAAATTCATTAGCAGTTGCTTGTTGTTGATGCCAATTGAATTTGGTTTGATTTATTTTGTAATGATATGTTATGAAATTGGCTTGAAATAGTGGTTTATCTTTTGGAATTGGGGTTGAATGTCGTGTATGTGTGTTGTTTGTTAATGGACCTGTTTGAATTCAAATCCACGAACCATGTTATGAACTAAATTGTTACATCCCGGTTCATGTTTACAAGTCCCTTTTGAAATGATACTAATGAAGATGAACTGAGTTGATGTAAGTTGTGGTCTGCACATGAAAAGTCATGAGTATGAGAAACAATTACGGCAATTTAGAATTATGCAAAATGCTAAGCTCATGCATCCTTGCTCATGAATGGAATATTTGATGTGTTGCAGAGCTGAACTTATTTTTGGAATTTTGATCATGACTTGGGATGAAACCACCATGAAGCTCCATGGATAATGGCTTGAAGAAACATGGTTACTTGTGAATGAAGCAAACTTGGGATTGAAGCCCCAAGAAAAAGATGGAAAATATGGAGAAACTTTGGTCAACTGCTTGATCAAAAAGTCAATAGTTGACCAAAGTCAACTGTAGGTCAACATTAACTTTTTTGTTGTAATTTTTGTATGAATTTTTGTAAATGGTTTTGTACAAATGGGATGAACATCCTTTGATTAAAAATCCCTCTTGATTCAATGAAACATGCCTTGTTTTCAAATTGTAACTTTTCCTTCCAAAATTCATTTGAATTCTTCTCAAATCATGATCCTTGAATGCACTATGGACTTTAAATGAAACATGAAAAGCAAATCTAAGACCAAATGAATCATCAAATAAGTAATCATGTGATAAGCCCTAGTCAACAAATGACCAACTTTAAAGTTGACTTCTACTTGACCAATAGCCTACTTGATGATTTATTTCAAATAAGAATCGCATAATGCAAACCAAAGTGATCAAAGATCCCCTCTTATGAATTAGAGTGTCATGCCTTGATCCATAAGGAATGAACCAAACATCACAGATGTGCCCAAAATAGTCAAGACCTAGCTTTGTACCATAAATAAGCAAGACCCTTTGAATCAATGGTGCTTATTTGAGGATGCAGTTTAAAATGAATGTGTTATGATGGATGATTAGGGCATGGAGAGATGTGCAAGAGAATTTCCAAAATAATATTAAATAGAATGTTTGTATTATTTTAATTAATAATATAAATATTATATTTAGATTTTTTCATCTCTAATTTGAATGCTACGTGCTGAATATTGTTGGTATAGTATGACATGTCATTGGTTAGCATTTAATTAGGAACAGTTGCAACTTATAAATAATATATTGCTAGTTTTGAGTAAAGCGTTGTTACTGTTCGGTGTAACAAAAAACGGTGCAATACAATATTTTAAGAGATACATCTGTGCCCAAACATAATGTAGCATCATTATAAATTGAATGTTTCTTGACACTATGAAACACACAAAAAATACAATTTGTCTCAAATTCTCACTCTAAATTATCTTTCTCTTCTCTAATGCATGAGAGCAAGAAAAAGAAATATTCTTCTGTAAAATACTATCAAAGATACATTTAGAGAGACTGTGCAATTCTCTTTAAGGATTCCAAAATATCCGGAAGGAAATTCACCGGTAAACCCGTTTGCATCCAACATACCAAGATTGGTGGGGCGAATTGTTCCTTAAGCTTAGTGTGGAAACATACGCTTTGGAAGTTTATCAAGAAAATTTATTTCTCTATTTTCATCTCCATTAATTCTTAGTTTTGCAGCAGCCCTAGAGACTATATATATATATATATATATATATATATATATATATATATATATATATATATATATATATATATATATATATATATATATATATATATATATATATATATATATATATATATATATATATATATATATATATATATATATATATATATATATATATATATATATATATATATATATATATATATATATATATATAACATTCTTAAGGAACAATTTATCTCATTCAATGGCTGCTTCACTAAAAGAGATGACTTCTAACTTTGTGAAATTAGAGAAGTTCAATGAAGGGAATTTTTTCGTTGACAGAAAAAAATGAAATTTCTATGAAATTCCTTCTCACAACATTGAAAGTGGTGCATGTCCTTAATGTTGGTGCAAAGGTGAATAAATGATGAACAAAGGAAAGGAAATATTCTATTAAGAATGACGGCTGCAAAAAACATGATAAAAGTTACAATGATTGTCACCCTATTTATAAGCTAAAACTAGGGTTACTAGAATAAGATAAAATACTAAAATACCCTCTAACAAACTTAGGGGCTAAGAAAATAGTACAACTAAATAAATATGAATTACTATTAATATTCTAATACCATCCCTTAATTCATATTCCATCAAAACTTGTAACACCAATTCCATCCCTTAGTCTGAGAAATTGATCAGTCTTGATAGCTTTCGTCAGAACATCTGCCAACTGCTTCTGAGTGCTGCAGTGTACAACTTCTAACACTCCACTCTGAACTTGATGTCTCAGAAAATGATACTTGGTCTCAATATGCTTGCTTCTCCCATGCAACACTGGGTTTCTGGCAAGATTGATTGCAGACTTGTTGTCAATCATCAATTTCAGAGGTTTGTCTACTTTAATCTTCAGATCCTGCAACAGATTCAGAATCCACACAGCTTGGCATGCAGTAACAGCACCTGCAATGTATTCAGCTTCACAGGTTGACAACGCCATAACAGGTTGCTTCTTGGAACACCAAGAAATGGAACCTCCCAGAAATTTGAACAAGTACCCAGATGTACTTCTTCTGTCAACTCTGTCTCCACACCAATCAGAGTCTGAATAACTCAAAAGTTCTGACTCATTATTTCCTCCAGAGGGAAATAACACTCCATACTTCAGAGTTCCTTTGATATACCTCAGAATCCTGACAGCAGCTTGGTAATGGGACCACTTAGGTTTACTCATGAACCTACTAACCATCCCAACTGAGTAGCAAATATCTGGTCTGGTATTGCACAGATACCTCAGAGAACCAACCAACTGTTTGAAGGTTGTAGCATCCACATCCTTTCCTTCAGAGTCTGAATCCAATTTCTGATTTGTATCAGAAGGTGTGACAGCCATCTTACAATTCTTCAGATCAAATCTCTTCAGAAGTTCTAATTCATACTTGAGCTGATGCAAAATGATACCTTTCTCAGAATATCTGAACTCCATCCCTAGAAAGTATGTCATTTTGCCTAGATCAGTCATTTCAAATTCATTCATTAGAACCTTCTTGAACTTGGCTATCTCTTGTTCAGAACTTCCAGTCAGCAGTATATCATCAACATATAAACATACCAGAGTCATATTGCCTTCAGAAGTATGCTGAACATAGACACCGTACTCCATCTCACATTTCTGAAAGCCTTGCTTCTTGAAAAATGAATCAATCTTCTGATTCCAAGCTCTGGGCGCTTGTTTCAATCTATATAGAGCTTTGTATAATCTGTACACCATCCCTTCCTGATTCTTTTTCACAAATCCAGGAGGTTGTGACACGTAAACTTCTTCTTCTAATGGACCGTTCAGAAATGCAGATTTTACATCTAAATGCATCAGAGGCCAATTCCTGTTAGCAGCTATTGCAATCACCATTCTGATTGTTTCATGTCTTGCTACAGGTGCAAACACTTCAGAGTAATCCAGCCCAGGTTTTTGTAGAAATCCTCTGGCTACCAACCTTGCTTTATGTTTGCCAATTGAGCCATCTGGCTTTAACTTTTGCTTGAAAACCCATCTGACGCTGATGGCTTTCTTGTCTTTTGGAAGTTCTGTCAGCTTCCAAGTCTTGTTTCTCTCTATAGCATCAAGTTCTTCTTTCATGGCCTTCAGCCAGAGCTTCTGCTTAAGAGCCTCTTCTGTACTTATGGGTTCAGAGTCTACTAACATGGCACACTGAATAACTTCTCCTTCAGAGTCTACTTCAGTGTCTTGCAGCATGTCAAATTCTGCAAATCTTCTGGGAACGCTTCTGATTCTTTGTGGTCTCTGAACTTGTTCAGAGTCTTGGGCTTCAGATGATTGACTTTCTCCAGAGCTTTGACCAACTTCAGGATCTGGCATATTTCTAGAGTTTTGAACTTCAGAATTTCTAGCTTCAGAGGCTTGACTTCCTCCAGAGCCTTGGCCATCTTCAGAGTCTGAATTTCCACCAGAATCTAGATTACCATCAGAGTCTGGATCATCAGAGTCACCTTCATCTTCTGAGTCTTCTCCAGAGTCAGAATCACTATCAGAGTCAGAATCAACGTCAGAGTTTACTTCAACTTCAAAAATTCTTAACTCTGACCTTTCTTCAGAAGTTCTAACATCAGAATCGGATTGAGACTTATCCCAATTCCAAACTTCTGATTCCTTCACAATCACATCTCTGCTGAATTCAATTTTGTTGGTTTTTGGACAATAGAGCTTGTATGCACCTGTACTGTGGTACCCTATCAGAATCATCACTTTGCTTCTATCATCCAGCTTCTGTCTTCTGTCTTCTGGAACATGTTTATAGCAAAAAGAACCAAACACCTTCAGATGACTAACACTTTGCTTGTCTCCAGTCCACTTCTGCATAGGAACTATTTCCTTCAACTTCTTCGTAGGACATTTGTTGAGTACATACGTTGCAGTGGCAACAACTTCTCCCCAGAGCTTCTGAGGAAGCTTCTTCTCCTTTAGCATGCTTCTCACCATATCAAGCAAAGTATGATTTCTTCTTTCAGCAAGACCATTGTGTTGAGGGGTATAAGGAGCAGTAACCTCATGCTCAATTCCATTCTCCTCACAGAACTTCTGGAACTCTTTGGAGTTATACTTACCTCCACCATCAGTTCTAAGAATCTTCAACTTCTGACCACTATGATTCTCAGCCTTCATTATGAACTTCTTGAATTCATCAAACACCCCATGTTTAAATTTAATAAGGGATACCCATGTCATTCTTGTGAATTCATCAACAAACAACACAAAATATTTATTCCCTCAAACTGATGCTACTGGAAATGGACCACACACATCAGAATGTACAACTCCCAAGGCATGTTTTGCTCTTGGAGCAACTTCTGACGCAAATGGCAAACGTGGTTGTTTTCCTTCCATGCAAACTTTGCATGACTTCTTAGGCTTCTTAATTGCAGGAATTCCATGTACCAGCTTCTTTGAATTCAGATGTTTTAGGCTTCTAAAATTCAAATGACCAAATCTTCTGTGCCACAGCTCACTCTCCTTCTCAGCACATGTTGCACTAAGACATTCTGAGTCTGCAGTTCTGACATTCACCTTGAATGTTCTATTTCTTCCCTGTTCTGACTCCATAATCAACTTCTGATTGCAGTCATACAACTTCAGAAGATTGTCCTTCATGGTAACTGAAAAACCTTTCTCAATTAATTGTCCAACACTCATCAGATTGCTTCTGATGCCAGGTACATACCACACGTTCTGAATCAATGTTGTTTTTCCATTGTTCAAAGTATTTCCCATACCTTCTGCATTAAGATATTTGTCATCAGCACATCTGACTTTTATTCTCTTTTCAGAGTCAAAGTCAACCAGCCATTTCTTGTTTCCAGTAAGATGGTTTGAACAGCCAGTGTCCATATACCACCAGTCTGTCAGATCATCAGATTCAGAGGCCATCAATAGCACAGATTCGTCATCAGAACTTCTGGATATATTTGCTTCTTCTGATTTTCTCTCCTTGTTTGACCAACAATCTCTAGCAAAGTGACCAAACTTCTTACAACAGTAACATTGGATCTTCTTCTTGTCATACTTCTCTTTTCCCTTCTGAGCATTCTTTTGTCTATCAGAGGTTGAGCTTTCTGACTTCTGACCACCATCAGATCTTCTCTTGGCTTCTGACTGCTTCTGATACCTCCTATCAGAAGTTGCTTTTAGAGCCTGCTGCTCTACTTCCCTTTCAGAAGTTCTTTCAGTCAAACGCAACTCTTGCGCTTCTAAACTGCTCTGCAGCTCTTCAATTCTCATGGTACTCAGATCTTTGGAATGTTCTATTGCTACCACAATGTAATCAAATTGAGAGGTAAGGGATCTCAATACCTTCTCCATGATTGTTTCTTCAGAAAGAGTTTCTCCACACGCCTTCATCTCATTAGTGATCAGAATCACTCTGGAGATGTATTCAGAAACTTTCTCATTATTCTTCATGTTGAGATTCTCATATTGCTTTCTCAAGGACTGAAGCTTCACCTTCTTCACTGATGCGTCACCACCATAACATCTAACCAGTGTGTCCCACGCAGCCTTTGTTGTCGTTGAATCTGCAATCTTCTCAAACACATTTACATCAACACATTGATGAATAAAGAATAATGCTTTCTGATCCTTCTTCCTTACTTCCTTCTACGCGTTTTTCTGTTCATCTGTTGCATCTGCTGCTACCGGAACATAACCATCAGTGACAAGATCTAAAACATCTTGAGCACCAAATAGTACACGCATTTGGATCATCCAACGATTCCAATTTTTACCGTCAAATACTGGAAGCTTGGTGTTCATGTTGCCGTTTCCGTTCATCTTCACCTTGCACAATACACTCAATGTTTCTCACACAGTGTTTCCCAACCCACAGAATAAAATTCTGATCAGATTTTGTTCAAAATTCAACACGAATCTAAGAATCAAAATCAAACACACAAGACCTCACGTTCACTCGTATTTCCCGTGTTTCCCAATGAATCTGAACCGGAGCTCTAGATACCAATTGTTGGTGCAAAGGTGAATAAATGATGAACAAAGGAAAGGAAATATTCTATTAAGAATGACGGCTATAAAAAACATGATAAAAGTTACAATGATTGTCACCCTATTTATAAGCTAAAACTAGGGTTACTAGAATAAGATAAAATACTAAAATACCCTCTAACAAACTTAGGGGCTAAGAAAATAGTACAACTAAATAAATATGAATTACTATTAATATTCTAATACTTAACATTCCAAAACCGGAAGAAAAAGAAGATGAAACAATTGTTGAAACTAGAGAGAGACAAAAGTGGGAAAATGATGATTATATATGCATGGGACACATTCTCAACGGTATGTGCGATTCGTTGTTCGACATTTATCAGAGCAACAACTCCGCAAAAGAATTATGGGAGAAATTGGAATCAAGATACATGCAAGAGATGCTACAAGTAAGAAGTTTCTTGTTTCTCAATTTAATAATTATAAAATGGTAGACAATAGGCCTGTAATGGAACAAATGTATGAAATCAAACGTATTCTCAATAATTACAAACAACATGATATGAATATGGATGAAACAATCATTGTATCTTCCATAATTGATAAACTTCCTCCATCATGGAAAGATTTAAAAAAACCTTTGAAACATAAGAAAGAGGACATATCTCTTGAGCAATTGGGTAACCACCTTCGTTTAGAAGAAGAATATCGTAAACAAGGTGATACTAAAAATCAAATTACTCATGAGAAGGTGCATGTAATGGAGGAAGGAAATTCAAGTAAAACTTCCAAGAAAAGAAAGCGAGATTTTGGAAAATCTTATTAAAATCATAATGTTAATAGAAATAATAACAATAGAAAGAAAAAGAAAGAAAATTGTTATCATTGTGGAAAACCAGGACACTTTAAAAATGAGTGCAAGTTCTTAAGAAGAGAGAATAAAAACAAGAATTCAAGTGCAACACCAGACAATCTTGTTGCTGTCATTTCTGAAATCAACATGATAGAAGATGTTGATTCTTGGTGGATAGACTTTGGTGCTACCCGTCATGTGTGCAAAAATAAAAAATTATTCAAGACCATCAATGAAGAAAATGGTAATGTTTTGTACATGAGAAATGCTTCTACGGTTCAAGTCAAAGGAAAAGGATCAGTAGAGATTGAATTCACATTTTAAAAAATTCCTCACTCTGAAAGATGTACTTTATATACCTGAAGTTAGGAAAAACTTGATATTTGTACCTTTACTTAATAAGTATGGTTTCAAATCTGTATTTGAAGGAGATAAATTTATTCTCTCCAAAGGGGGTATGTTTGTAGGGAAGGGTTATTTATGAGAATATGTTCATGTGTAATATTGTTAATAATAATAACAATAATAATAATGATGTGATTTTTGCTTATATTGTTGATTCTTATGATTTATGGCATATGCAACTAGGACATGTTAATTTTAGAAAATTAAATGATATGATGAAATCAAATTTAATTCCAACTATTGACAAAAATTCAAATTCATGTACTACTTGCATGTTAACTAAAATCACTAGACACCCTTTTAAAACACTTGAAAGAAGTTTTAAAGTGTTAGATTTAATTCATTCTGATGTATGTGATTTACATGGTTGGCCCACAATTGGTGGTAAAAAGTATTTTGTCACTTGCATTGATGATTGCACTAGATTTTGTTATGTTTATTTAATGCACTCTAAGGATGAAGTCTTAGAAAAAGTTAAAAATTTTAAAGCACAAGTAGAACTTCAACATGAAACTTTCATTAAATATTTTCGAAGTGATAGAGGGAGGGAGTTCTATCATCCTAATTATTTTGAGTCCACTGGTATTATACATCAAATAACTGCACCATATTCCCCACAACAAAATGGAATAGAAGAAAGGAAAAATAGGGTGCTGGAAGAAATGGTAAATGCCATGTTATCCTATTCTGGTTTATCTAAAGGATATTGGGGTGAAGCCATGTTAACTGCATGTTATATATTGAATAGAGTTCATAATAAAAGGAACAAGATAACCCCATATAAACTCTGGAAGAAAAGAAAACTCAATCCAAACTATTTAAAAGTTTGGGGTTGTAGAGAAATTGTAAAGGTGCCTGAACCAAAAAGAAAGAAATTGGGAGAAAGAGGGATTGAATGTATATTTCTAGGCTATGCTGAAAATAATAAAGCATATAGATTCATGGTTATTGAATCCAATGACTCATATCCTATTAATACCGTGATTGAGTCAAGAGATGCAATTTTTCAAGAGAGTAGATTTACCTTTATTCAATATCCTAAGGACAATGTTAATTATGATGCTCAAAGTCTAGAAAGTAATGTATCTAATAATGATATGTTGGAATATTCAAAATCTCGAAGAAGTAAAAGAATCTGAAAAGCGAAAAACTATGGATCAGACTTCTTTATGTTCCTTGTAGAAGGAAATAATGATTCTATAAATCATTATGGACCAATTTGCTATAACTTAGAAAATGATCCAGAAACATTTGAAGAGGCAATAAAATCTCAAGATTCTGCCTTTTGGAAAGAAGCTATCCAAGAGGAAATGGACTCAATTATGGGTAATAAAACTTAGAAACTAGTAGATCTCCCACCAGGATCAAAATCAATAGGGTGTAAATGGATCTTTAAAAGGAAAATGAAAGTTGATGGTACCATTGAAAAATTCAAAGCTAAACTTGTCGCTAAAGGATTTACACAAAAAGAAGGAATTGATTATTTTGATACTTATGCACCTGTTGCAAGAATTGCATCAATTAAAGTGCTTTTTGCACTCGCTTCCATCTATAAATTTGTCATTCATCAAATGGATGTTAAAACTACTTTCCTAAATGGAGAATTGGATGAAGAAGTGTATATTAAACAACCTGAAGGGTTCGTTATCAAAGGCCAAGAACATAAAGTGTGTAAATTAACTAAGTCTTTATATGGGTTAAAACAAGCACTCAAACAATGGCATCAAAATTTTGACCAAGTTATGTTGGCCAATGGATACAAAATAAATAAATCTGACAAATGTATTTATAGTAACTTTAACAATAGAAAAGGGGTTATGATTTGTTTATATGTGGATGATATGTTAATCTTTGGTACTGAATTAAAATAGGTAGAAAAGACTAAAGCTTTCTTATCCAAAATTTTTGATATGAAAGACTTAGGTGAAGCAGATATGATTTTAGGAATTAAAATCATAAGAGATGGTGAACATATTGGTTTATCTCAATCTCACTATATCGGAAAGGTGCTTAAGAAATTTGATCACTTCAGTTGCAAATCTGTTTCTACCCCATTTGATCAAAATGTTAATTTGCAACCACATAGAGGGTGTCCAGTGGCAGAACTTGAATACTCAAAGGTAATTGTATGCTTGATGTACGCTATGACTTGTACCAGACCTGATATAGCATATGTGGTGGGTAGGTTAAGTCGATATACAAGAAATTCAAGTATAGACCATTGGCATGCTGTTAATAGAGTATTAAAATACTTAAAAGGGACGATTAACTATAGTTTAACATATAGTGGATATCCTTCGGTTTTGGAAGGATATACAGATGCCAGTTGGGTAACATATGTAGAAGATAATGCCTCCATTAGTGGATGGATCTTCAATCTTGGTGGAGGTGCAGTTTCTTGGGGTTCAAAGAAACAGGCTTGCATTGCCGACTCCACCATGGCTGCATAATTTATTGCTCTAGCTGCAGGTAGTAAAAAGGCAGAATGGCTAAGAAACTTGTTGTATGAGATACCTATTTGTCCAAAGCCAATAGCACCTGTATTCATACATTGTGATAGTCAATCCACACTATCTAAAGCATATAGCCAAATATATAATGGAAAATCTAGACATATTGGTATAATACATAGCTATGTGAAAGATTTAATTTTAAATGGAGTAATCTCCATAGTGTATGTAAGAACTAAAAATAATCTTGCAGATCCTTTGACGAAAGGTCTGACAAAAGACATGGTGTTGAAGACATCATTGGGGATGGGTCTCAAGCCCATATCTAATTAATCACCAATACTAGAAACTCAACTCACACTTGATTAAAATCAAGTCTTGAGTTCAATTATGAAAGTACATTATTAGAGTGATTAAAGTGCTTAACAATAGAAACATCCCAATGGGCAAAAAGTACTTAGACCATAAAAGCAAAGTGATAGAATGAGATTATTCTCTTAATAGATATATAGCATATGTTTTGTTGAAATGCTTATTATGGGAGCATTTCTGATATAGTCTACCTATATGAGAATGAAGTGGGTCGCTTCATAGAGTTTAAGGGATTGACTCTTAAGTTCTCATGAAAAGGATACATGACATAGGGCCTTATCAAATGTGTCATATTTACAAATTCTTTTGATAGTATCGAGATTTCATGTGTAAATTTTGCACACTTGTTCTAATGAGTAGTTGGTTAAAAGCTTGTCTACCAATGTCTGTTCGGGATGAGTGAAACCCATAGCTTACTAAGTATTTGTTCAAATCGTAAGATACCTATATCTGAAACCATGATATTTCCAGAATTATGAGATTTAGTTATTTTGAAAATGGTGGGGGATTGTAGGAGAATTTCCAAAATAATATTAAATAGAATGCTTGTATTATTTGAATTAATAATATAAATATTATATTTGAATTTTTTCATCTCTAATTTGAATGCTATGTGCTGAATATTGTTGGTATAGTATGTCATGTCATTCGTTAACATTTAATTAGGAACTGTTGCAACTTATAAACAATATATTGCTAGTTTTGAGCAAAGCATTGTTACTATTCGGTGTAACCAAAAATGGTGCAATACAATATTTTAAGAGATACATCTGTTCTCAAACATAATGTAGAATCATTATAAATTGAATGTTTCTTGACACGATGAAACACACAAAAAATACAATCTGTCTCAAATTATTTTCTCACTCTAAATTATCTTTCTCTTCTCTAATGCATGAGAGCAAGAAAAAGAAATATTCTTCTGTAAAATACTATCAAAGATACGCTTAGAGAAATTGTGCAATTCCCTTTAAGGATTCCAAAGTATCCTGCAGGAAATTCGCCGGTAAACCCGTTTGCATCCAACATACCAAGATTGGTGGGGGCGAATTGTTCCTTAAGCTTAGTGTGAAAACACAGGCTTTGCAAGTTTATCAAGAAAATTTATTTCTCTATTTTCATCTCCATTAGTTCTTAGTTTTGCAGCAGCCCTAAAGACTATATATATAACAAGATGTAGATGAAATGAGTAATAAATCAGACAAAATGAAAAAAGGTATGGCCAGTTTTGGGGTATGACAAAAAGTAACCCTCATTTGCCCTCTTGCATCACATATTTTCTTCTTTGTTCTTGCTTTCTTGTAAAAGTTTTTATCTTTATTGCCATAAGTATTTCAATGAACTCATCAAGAAGCCACCGATTTAGAGATACCACAACCATAAGATTATTTATGAAGGGAGTACTAGAAAGAACTTAAGAAAGAAAGATGATGATCAACCGAAAAGCAAATCAACCATCTTTCATGGAATAAAGTATTGAAAGAACAATAGAGTTTCGTAACATACGTTCAAGTGTGCAGTTTCATAAAATAAAGAATTCATTATTAATCCCATTGAAAACATAAGGGAGGAAGCTACTCAGATTTTGGTTGATCAGAGTTTGAATATGTTCATTAGACCCTGAAGGCATCATACTCTGGACTCATGACCCAACTTCTGATGACAATTTAGTTTTTGATAGACGTGGAAAGCAGTTGATCTGTATACTGCACCAAAGCAGACTTGTCTCGTTAGAGACCCAAATTTGTGGACAGATTCAACTAGGGTTTGGTTTTGCAAGACTCAAGGATGGAGGTGTGGCTTCTTCAGTCTGCTAGGGTTTTCTTTGATAGTGTCGAGAAAAATTTGGTTCATACCATATATCCTCCAAGGTTTTAATGATAACAAAGTATTTGAAAAACAATTAGGATTTCTAACTAGCTGGTGTTTGTGTACAAAATTATATTTACTTGATGAAACTGGTTCTGTCAAAGAAGAAGCAATGGTTCAACTCTGCTTGTGTACTCATGAGAGAGCCTGATTGTGTCCTCTCAAGTGCATAGACTTACACTTAGTCACTTAAGGAAAAATGATATCAAGAAATTTTTAGAAATTACAACAAGACTAATTGACCTTGTTGAAAATCATAATGAACAACTGTTGCTGTGTGTGTGTGTGTGTGTGTGTGTGTATATATATATATATATATATATATATATATATATATATATATATATATATATATATATATATATATATATATATATATATATATATATATATATATATATATATATATATATATATATATATATATATATATATATATATATATATATATATATATATATATATATATATATATATATATATATATATATATATATATATATATATATATATATATATATATATATATATATATATATATATATATATATATATATATATATATATATATATATATATATATATATATATATATATATATATATATATATATATATATATATATATATATCAAAAGAGATTAGAGCAACGTTTTAGCATAAGTTTTGTAAAGAAGATTGCTTGTTTTCCAATTCTTCCAAGTCTTCCTTTTATAGCTGAAAATAAATCCGTTGGAGGGTAAAATAGGAAACAGAAGTCCAGTTGTTTTGTTCCCAACAGTCATTATGGGAGAGTTTCAATAACATAGTAACAAAATACTGTCCTTGTGGAGTGGTCACATTGTACTTTGTACTTTTATAGTTATCAACCCACACAAAACACTTTTAATCGTTATCTTTTATTCTTCAGAAGCTTCTGATGTATGTTGGTGAAGCATGTTGTAGAAGGATCAAGATTTGAGTTCTTCAGAACCTAAGTCACTAGAAGTGACATATTTAGAATATTTAGAACTTGTTCAACATAACCTTATCTTTAGAGTCTTCAGAACTTAGTCCTTAAAAATGTTATCTTCATAATCTTCAGAACCTTGTCTTTAGAGTCTTCAAAACTTAGTGCTAAGAAGTAAAACTTTAGAGATCCTCCAAAGCTTACTTACTAGATCATGACCAGAAACTCTAATACTAATGTTCTTTTAGAATCATTACATTAGAAGCATTCTAGAATCATGACTTGGACTGTATACATCATATGTTTTCTTCCAAAGTGTTGAGTTCAGAACTTGATGATGTCACACGCCTTTCCTTCAGAGTCAGAACCTGTTTAGAAAAAAAAAGCTACACACTAGACATAAACCATTAGAGTATAAAATTGTTCTCTAGAATAACATGTGAAGTTATCATCAAAACTTAAGGGGATATGCAGAACCAAATCTTATTCTTACAATCTCCCCCATTTTGTTGATGACAAACCCATGTATTTTGATAGAACAATTTATACAAGGTAATAACAAAACAAAAACTAACAAATTCAAAGTTAAGCTAACCAGCTCCCCCTGAATATGTTACATTATGCGTGCTTAGAGTCTTCCCCTGAGTCCAAGACTACCAGAATAAATTTTGAAGCACAGAAAGTGAAATATGGAAGGAATACTTTCTTGTTGACGTCTCATCAAAGTTTGACTGGAACTACCTGATTTTCATCTCAAAACCTGGCTGACTATCAAAGCACTTAATCGTTGCCTTCAGAAGGTTACAACTTATAAAGTATCAGAGTCTGATTTCCATGCTTTCAGACAATTTTACAACTTCTGAAAAGCTTGAGGTATCAGACCAAGATTCTCTCAGAAGGATTTACAACCTCTGAAGAATGTGTTGTATCAGACCTAGCTCATCAGAGCAAACTTCATGCATCTTGAACACGTCTTCTGATTTCTAAATGACCTGTCTAAGAAAATCAGTGAACTTTCACACAGTTCCTGAGTCAAAACATCAAATTAGATTAGAAGTAAAAGCATTTGAATAAATTTTAGGCTCAAGATTCTGAGACTAGATATAATTAAAATCATGTAACTTCTCCCCCTTTGTCAGAAATCAAAAAGAGTTTGAGCATGCTTTTCTCTAAAAACACAGATAGTTAAACTAAATATAAAGAATAAAGAACTTGTGCAAGAATACAAATTTTTCATTCATAATGATTAGCGGAGTATAAGCGAACACAAGGATTACATAAGAGAGAACAAAACAACTAAACACATAACAATAACAACACACATACACACACACACACACACACATACAGAGCAAACATAGCCACCAACACCCCACAACTAATATTCATATACTTCACATCTTTCTTCCACAAGAGCATTGTTCGGTCCAGTCTTGCGACCTAATCAAATGATTTCAGCCTTATAAAAATTTTCTGACAGAACTCTTCTAAAAGGTATGAAGGACTTGTGTTGGCTTCTTAAGAGAGTAACCAAGTCCTTCAGATAGTTGAAAATAGTTTGGGGTAAGTTGACCTTGACATAATTCATCATAAAGTAAATAAAAAGTTTGTCATCATAGGACACAATGTTTTTATTTACTTCTCTTGGTCGAAAGTTAGTGAGAAGAAGAAGAACCCAAACTTTAGCAATGGGAAGAAGCTTAGCTGGATTAGTGGGTTCATAAATAGACAAAGAGATGTCATGGATGGAAACGAGCTTTTCAACAAAGGTGTAATTTAGACGAAACTGGTCCAAGGTAATGTCGGTTTCAACACAGCCAATAGTCTCAGCAATTGAGGATGGAGTAATGATAACAGGAATACCATAGAAACTGGAGCAGGTAGAGCTACCATCATCACTCACAGAAGCATACTTACAAAAATATTTGACGAGGTTTAGGTAAATAGGTCCATGCAACATTGCAAAGTATCGATCCCAACACTGAATATGCATGCTCAAAGTAATATTGAGGTCTGCAGCCCTCAGGCAAGGAAGATTGGGACGTTTGTCAGTAATGACCTCCACGATTTCCTCATTTCCACAAAAAGGTTTTTGTAAACATGGTGAGAAGAATGAAGAAGGATTTTAGTAAGGATAAAAATGTGAGTGATGAAGAATGGGAATGAAATGAAGAGATATAAATAGGAGGAAAGAACATTATCGAGAGAAGAGCAATCACACTCGAGACACGCAAAACATTTAATGACGAGCAGACAAGCAATAAAGACTATCATCATTTTCAAAATGAGTGAAAAAGGAAAAGCAAAAGACAAATAAGACAGGGAATAAATAGGTCATGCTAAAAATTCATATTGTCAATGAAATTTTCCAAAAGGACACTTAAAAGGTATAAGGTATTCAATAACTGACAACAGTCAATTAAATGAATAAAGGTATACTTTTAAGCCAAAAAGAAATTCTAACAAGGCATAAAGTGAGAAGATTTTTACCTAATCTAAGGAATCTCTCATCTACCCAATGTGTCATAGTAAGTACTAGGTGTAGTTCAGAAAAGACAGCTCTCTTATTTTGAATTACACACTCTTACTATTTTGACAACTCATAAAAGATAAATTCTTCAGTTTCTAACAAACGGAAGCATTCTCCAGTGAACATCCTGACTATGGATACTTCGGATATAAGAGATCTTCACTTATCAAAAGCTTCACAATCTAGAAGCCAACAAAACATGTCAAGCTTTAGAAGGAGATAGAAAAGTTACTCTTAAGATTTGACAAACTTTTAGCTGGTACTTTATCTAGAGCATTTGAGTGTTGCAACGTGATGCTGAGATGTATTATGCTTCAGCAGTTGATAATGCAATAGTTAATTGCCTTTTGCTAGCCCGTGAGACGAGAATGTTACCTAGAAACTGGAAGTTACCAGAAGTGCTTTTATGTTCTAATTTGTCTCCAACATAGTCTGCATCACAGAAACCTGATAGCTTGTATTATGATGCTTTCCCATACATCAAGCCAAGGTTAGATGTTCCCTTCAGATACCTAAGGATTCTCTTAATAGCTGTTAAATAAGTTTCCCTTAAATCTGATTAAAATTGAGCACAAAGACATACACTAAATAAAAATATCTGGACGAGAAGTAGTCAAATAGAGAATAAAGCCTATCATCATGGGATAGAGCTTCTGACAAAGATTTTTACTTACCTTGTGTTCTAGGTAGTAGGTCTCATTCTCTGTTTTTTCTTGAACACGATAAGGCCCTTCCCAGTTTGCGGCGAGTTTTTCCTCACGAGAATCTTTGTGATTTCTCTTTAGGACGAAATGCCCACTTGGAAGTCTCGTCGCATGACTTTGACGTTGTGCATGATTGTGTTTTTTTGTTTTAGTGAGGCATGCGGAGGGCATCTCTTGATTGGACCTCTTCGACGAGATCGAGGTCCTCCCTTAGTGCCTCACTGTTGTTCTCCCTGTCTAGGGGAGCTTCAGTCCACCTGGAGGGTACATGTATTTTGATAGGGATTACTGCCTCAGTCCCGCATGCTAAATGAAAAAGGGTTTCCTCGGTCCAAGAGTGGGGCATAGTACGGTAGGCCCAGAGCACACTGTGCAACTCCTCGGCCCATTGTATCTTGGTTTCGTCCAGTCTCCGTTTGAGACCTCGTAGGATTGCCTTGTTTGTTTCTCGGCTTGCTCATTCATCTGTGGGTACTTGGCAGACGTGAAATGTTGTTTGGTGCCCAGTTGGGCGATCTACTCTTGGTACTTTTTGCCCGTGAATTGTGTCCCATTGTTTGTGATGATTGCCTAAGGGATTCTAAAGCGAGCAATGATGTTTCGCTTGTAGAAGCGGAGAATATTTTGGATCGTTATTTTGGCCAGAGCCTTTGCTTCTATCCACTCTGTAAAGTAGTCCACGCCTACTATCAGGTATTTATTTTGATTTGACCCTATGACGAATGGTCCCAGGATGTCCAGGCCCCTCCGTGCGAAGGGCTACGGGGAGTACATTGCTTTGAGCTTTTTGGGAGATGCCAAGTGCATGTTCCCCGTGACGTTGGCATTTGTCACATTTTTTCACGTGCTTCTTTGTGTCGTGTTGCATGGTCGACCAGTAATATCTTGCTCGTAGGGATTTCCTGGCGAGGGATCTTCCCCCGAGGTGCTGAGAGTTGACCCCTTCGTGGATTTTACATAGGACGTGGACGACCATTTCTTCCTCAACGCATTTAAGGAAAGGAATAGAAAACCTCTCTTGTAGAGCTTATTTTCAACCAGAAATAGGAACAGGCTCTGCGCCTGACCATACTGGCTAACTTTGGATGGGATGGTAGTTCGTCCTTGGCAAGGTAGTTGTAGACTGGGGTCATACAGCAGTTGATGTCGCCAATTACGTGCACGTCGAGGATCGTGGGAGCTCTCTCGATGCTAAGTCGAGGAAGTACCTCTTGGATGACGAACTTGTTCCCTCCCTTTTTCTTTGTGCTCGCCAGTTTTGACAGAACATATTCCCAGACATTATGTTCGTGGGAAACATGTCTTACCTCCACCAATGTGAACTTCGTCATTTTTTCCTTGACCAAGGTCAAGTATTCGGATAGGTTGTCGTTCTTTTCCTGGTACTCTCCCCGTGCCTAGAGGGTCACGAGCTGAGAATTTGTGTAGATTACGACTTCCTCGGCTCCCAGGTCTTCGGCGAGGCATAGACCTACAAGGAAAGCCTCATACTCTTCCTGATTGTTAGAGGTGGGAAAAGATAGGGCAAGCAAGACCTCGACGAGGAAAATTATCCACGTGCGAGCTCCACAAGTCGGGGAGTCGGGCAAGGTCATTTTTGCCATGAAGTTGGCCAGCACCTGAGCTTTGAGGGCTTTCCTGCTCTCGTACTGGATGTCAAACTCAGATAGTTCCAGGGACCATTTGAGCATTCTGCCGTCCATGTCTGGGCGGCCCAATAGTTGCCTCACTGGCTGATCCGTGTGCACCATGATTGTGTGGGATAGAAAGTAGTGCCTTAGCCTCCTCGCAGTGTTTATGAGGGCCAGGGCTACATTTTTGATATGTTGGTATCTAAGTTCTGGTCCTTGTAGCGCCTTACTCGTGAAGTATATGGGCTTCTTCCCCTCAGGTATTTCACGAATGAGCGCTAACGGCCTCCGTTATCTGGCCGAGAGAGGACCAGTGGTTTCAATAGTGCTTGTTTTAGGTGGAGAAGGGCTTTGTCGCATTCCTCCGTCCATTGAAAAAGGGGAGCGTGTGTTGAGCAGGCTTTGCCACAAAACGCGATAGCAATGTGAGCATCCCATTCAGAGATTGGATCGATTTCTTCGAGCTCAGTATGGGGAATTCGAAGAAGGCTCTACATTTTTCAGGGTTGGCTTCGATTCCTCGTTCTAATAGGTAGAAACCGAGGAATTTTCATGCCCGTACCCCGAACGTGCACTTTTCCGGATTGAAGCGCATCATGTACTTCCTAGCCTGTTCGAAAACCTTCTTCAGATGGAGCGTGTGATCGGATTCCTCGTGGGATTTCACGATCATGTCGTCCATATAAACTTTGAGAATATCCCTGATTTCTCCTCAGAAAACTTTGTTCATCATTCTTTGGTAGGTAGTGCCAACGTTTTTCAAGCCGAAGGGCATTACGTTGTAGTAATAGTTGCCTGACTTGGTCATGAAAGTTGTGTACCTTTTATCACTTTTGGCCATGGGTATTTGATTATAGTCCGAATATGCGTCCATGAAGGACAATAATTTAAAACTAGTAGAATTATCAATTAATTTTTCTATGTTGGGGAGGGGATATGCGTCTTTAGGGCAGACCCTATTAAGATCAGTATAGTTAACAACATTCGCCATTTTCCATTTGATTTCTTTACAAGTACAACTTTGGATGGCCAAGTAGTGTACTTGGCCTCCGAGATGAAATTTTCCTCTTGGAGGTCTTTTACAGCTTGTTCGGCAGCCTCCGTTTTTTCCCGAGACTGCTTTCGCCTACGTTGAGCTACTACCCTAACGGCAGGGTCGATGGTGAGCTGGTGGCAGACCACCTCAGGATCTAGCCCGGGCATCTCTGAGGCGCTCCACTCGAACAGATCTACATTATCCATGAGACAGGCTTTCAGCTGCTTCCTCACAAGGCCGGGGAGGTCGGTCCCTATCTTCACTTCTTTTTGGGGGTCGTCACCGAGCAGGACTAGTTCGAACTCGCCATCCGAGATTGGTTGCATCGGATGGGCAGTCTGGCCGCTGCTAGATGATGTGGAAGGGTTGCTCGAGCCTGGCTGGATCTCCTTCCCCTTTCGCTTATGGTCCCTTAAATTATCCTCGGAGAAATGTTTGTCGAGGTTGATGGAGTCGACGCGGGGCAGCGGCTTTGCCTCTTCAGAGTTGTAGGGCAAAGTATGCTTGCTTGGAGTCTTTGGCCGAACGGTGATTGTGTTTAGGGTGGACACGATGTCTCCGTGCAGGGTGACTATGAGTCCCTTAGAAGTGTAGTACTTCATTTTCAGGTGCACGATCGGTGGTACGACTACCAGTTCGGCCAGAGTTGACCGTCCAAAGATTCATTGGCAGAGGGATGGGCAGTCAATAACCAGGAACTGGACTTTGATGGATCTGACTGTTTCTACCAACCCGAAGGTGACGATCATCTCCACGTACCCCCACAACTTTGTGACTGACTCGTTAAAGCCTTATAGATCTGAGCCTACGTAGGGCATCAAGTGGGCTTCGTCCAGCTGGAGGGTGGAGAATAGCTGGGAATACATGATGTCAACTAAACTTCCTTGGTTGACCAGAATGCACCAAACGTCAAAGTTGGCTATTTGCGCACTTACGAGCAGAGGAATGCTGGAGTTGGGAGCTCCGCAGTGGAGTTCTTCGCAGTAGAAGGTGATGGGGACCGACTCTCCCTGGACCTTATCAAGTGTAGAACTCCGACTCGAGCTTGTGTTGATGAGATGCTTAAACTTCCTCTTGACGGATCCCACAGTCACCTTGTTGAATCCCCCTCCCGAGATGACCATGGAGAAGGGGAAGGTTTCCCAAGGGTTGTGCGTAGTGAAGTAATGAGGGACACAAAAATCTTCTAACTGTGAGATGCTCATGGCGACTTGAAGATTGGTCTCGTCCGAGGAAGGAACCTCCTATTCGAACTTCTTTGACTCCTGGGCGTCCTGCCGAGGAGCGTCCTTCTTCTTGGAGAATTGTTTCAGGTTCCCATCCCTGATTAAGATATCAATTGCATCTTTCAGGTGGATGCAGTCGTCGGTCATGTGGTCGTGGATCTTGTGGAACCGACAATACTTCGTCTTATCTGTGTTTGGCTTGGTCGATATCTGTTTCAGAAAACGCACCCCTGCTCATCAGAAGTCCAAGTTTACGCACTCGGAGAGGATCTTCTCGCGAGAGACGGCCAGTGGAGTGTATTCGTGGAACCGACCAAACGGCCCTTTATAATCCCGGGATTCTCGGGGGCAGCCATCCCGTCTTCTCTCGACTCCCTGACAAGTTGTCGATGCTTCGTCGTGCTTCAAGGACCTGGCGTTCTCCTGGTTCCTAGAGTCCCGGGAGGTGTTGGATACTTCCTCCTCTTTATACTAGATGTATGCCTGAGCCTTGAGAAGGAGGGCATCTAGGGTTGCGATGATTTCAATGGCAACAACCTTGGCAAATCCAATGCGGAGACGGAGCCCGCGTTCGAGCAAGTACTTCTTCATATCGTCATTCATGATGACCTGGATGACTTTTTGTTGAACCTTTTGATATAAGGTCGAAGAGGTTCGTTTTTCCCTTGAATTATGGCCTCAAAGGAGGCTTCTGCCTTTGGATGTCGACGAAAGGTTGTGAAATGCCTGGAGAACATCCTCCCCAACTTCCTCCAAGATGTAATGGACTCGAAGGGGAGGCTCTTGTACCATTATATGGCTCTCTTCCTTATTGTGGCTGGGAATAATCTGAATTTGATGGTGCCTCTAACGCCACGATAATCGAGCATGGCATCAATGTTCTCGATGTGCTCGTCAGGATCTGTAGTGCCATCGTACATGCCCAATGGTGGGGGTATCTCCTGCCAATTGGGTAGGCGCATGGCCATGATTTCTTGGGACAACGAGCCCCGAGGCTCGTCGTCGCTGCTGTTGCTAGACCACGAATGAGAGCGGGAACTTCGTCCGGGGAGAGGACCGCGATCTCTGTGGGGAGATGAAGTTTGTGCTCGGCCTTTGGATCTGGGTGGAGGTGAACGATGATGCTCTGTCCGTAGATCCCTTCTGGTTCTCTTGGCCTCTGGGGAGTACTGGCTCCGGAGAGAGGTATGGTCGCGCTTTCTCACGGTCAGAGAGTCTGGCTCTGCTGGTGCCTGACAGTCTCTTCCTCGTCTGGGAGATCTTGGTCGGTGAGACTGGCTCTACTGTGTTCTCTCCTCGGCGGAGGAGATCTTGGTCGGTGAGACTCTTCTAAGGCTCTAATTCTTGTGTTCTGCTGGAGGATCAAAAGGTTTGTCTTGTTGAGGGTCTCGAGTAGGGACGTCATGGCGGGATCAGTGTTGGGCGAAATTAGGATGGTTTGATGGTCTTCGGAGGGTTGAACCCCAACATTGTCAGCACGATCGGAGGAGGGAGACGCGGTGGCTCCATCTCTCTGCTGATGGATGTCGCTCCCAACAAAAGGGGTTGCTCCTTCAGCGTCTGTCTTGCTAACGGGGAGGATGGCATTGCGAGCATCGTAGACATTGTCATAGGTGTCCATGATCGAAATCTTGAAAGAACTGCTTTGGTCTTAGATTTACGAGAAAAGAAAGACGGGGATAACAGAGTTTCTCACAGACGACGCCACTGATCTTGACGGCTGATCAGAACCTGAAGTGGGCCAGAGACTTCGCCTGTGATGCTGGGTTTCAAAGATGAGAAGGGGGTGTACCTGCAAGGCACTCCGATGCTAAAGTAAGAATCGGGAGAAGATAAGACAAGTACAAAGAGAATATGTCTTAGGGTGATTTATAATGATTGAGAATACCTGACCCTCTCAAATGAGAAGGTTTTTGTAATGCCCCCAGCGCTTGGCCATTGGTCCCTATTTTCGGGACGAGATATTCGCTCCCAATGAATAGGTAATTGTCAGAAACTAGCCATTGGGACGGACAGAGGTGCTCGGAACTAGCCGTTGTCGCGGGCACGGGCGTCGTGACTGTTTCTGGATGGTGCAACTGTGAGTGACAGACAGAAATGTGACGAGGGGAAGCTGATCCTAGGGTCAGCTGACCAGCCTTCCTCAACAGAGGGGCAGAGGAGAAAATGCTTCTCTTTGCCCTCAACTGACAAGGATTAGGTTATTGGGTCGCTCTGGGAGCAGAAGTGGATTGGGTGGTGTCTAGCCGTTGGGCCAGTTCAGAACAAAAAGGAAGTTTATATAGTTCTTTTGCACACTACATTACAAAACTTGAGTTATGGAATGAATTGAAAGTGTTATTGGATTTGAAAAATAATGGAAAAGCCCAAATAAAATTTTAATAATTAATTTTTAAATCCATTTTCGTAAAAAATATTAATAAAAATGATTTAATAAAAAACATAATATGTATAAAAAAGTAAATAAAAAAAATAAAAAAATGAGTTTCACATTACTTCTCAAAATTAAATTAAAAATAAAATTAAAATTCCTGTCAAATTATTAAAAAATAAAATTTGAGTTCAACGGCGTGTATAATGAGAGAATCTAATATTACAAAGAGGATTTTTTTTAAAAATCTTATACATATGTTCAAAGTAAAACTCGCTAAAATTATTATATTATGGGTAATACTAACTTGTGCTATTGGAGTACAAGTTAAGAGATAAATATAGAAAATAATTCTTAGAAATTGTGTAATAAATTTAATACAGGCTTATAATTAATGACTTTATTATTTTTTTTCATACATATTTTCTATTTGTGGGTTTTTTAACATGTGCCCCAAAGACACAAGTTACCATTAGCCTTATATTATTATATAGCAATGTTGTATATTTAACTCTAATAAAATTGATTGTCATATGTGAGTATGTGACTCTATTGTCGGTCTCCATCTTATAATCGAACCCGATGTTCTTTTGAAATATTGATGACCCGACCCGTCTTAACAAATATTTAACCATGAAATACACCCCATGTATTGTCAGCATATGTAATATAAGTGAAAATTATAGTAATAAAGATAAATAAAGATTGTTATCCATAATAACCATTTTTGATGAAGTTATTTGTCTTTAATGTCTCGCATTAAGTTTCGTTTAATGCGTCTCATACAACACATATGTGAAGATGAAGCTTCTTATTAGACATTTTCAAAATTATTATATGAATTTTTTATTGATTCATGTCTGTATGAAAAATTAAACACAGTTCGAACTATTACCTGGAATACCTTCTCAAATTTTAAAAAAAAACTCTAGTTACCATTTTCTCACTCTCTATTACGTAAATATTAATTATTTAGTTTATTAGTTGTTTAAATTTTAATTAAATAAATTAAATTTGTTAAATAATTATTTTTTTATTTTTTAAAATATTTAATTTGATTAATTTTAATAATTATTTTTTATTTATAAAAAACTTTAAAATAATTTAGACCCTAGTTTGTTAAGTGTTGCTTTCGTTTGATTAATATGTTTGCAGTTGCATGGATGTATCATATTGAGAATTGAATAAATATCAATTATAAATCAAAGTCAAGATTAAAGTTATACTACATAGATGAGAATGTGCATGGTTGAAGCGTGAATTGCGCAAGATCACAAACTTATTGACAGGTTATACGCACCTTGCTTCCTCGTTAGGCCAACTTTCGCTTTCTAATCTTGTTTCTATTCCTTTTGATGCACCTTCGTCCTCTCAAAATCCATGGTCTATAAACCTGCACGTTGTCTATCACTTACTAAGACAAAACTAACTATCATAACAAAATCCAAATATTGGCTCTTTCGTGCTTCAAATTTTAAATAATATGTATCTGTTATCAAGTCATGTTCACAAAAGATCGACCATACTAACTCAATTTTAATATCCAACCTAAAAAGAATGTGGATAGGGATCAATCAATTATCACAAGAGAACAAACTCAAACTCTCCATCAAAGAATAATTACTTGTTGATTAGATATATAATTTAGTCCATTAGTTATAGATTAGTCAATATCTTAAATGAAGATTAAGAGAAAAATAGTACATAAAAAATGATTTATCTGGTTAAGAATTAAGACAAATATTAATTCTTTTAAAAATATTTAAATCTTTTTAACGGTTATGTATTATTAGTGTAAAACATTTTAGACTTTTAGCACATCACAATTATTCAAAATCTCAACTATAAAATTTGTTAAATTAGTTATGATAAATGTTAGACATGTTTAAATATCTAAACTATTGTGAATGATTGACGGTGGAATTTTTTTTCTTCTGAAGTCTGATTAATAAAAATTAAAAAAAATGTTTAATTTGATTATGCCACATACTCGAGGCGTTTGAAAAGTAACGCTAGACATTTTAAAGTATAATATTTTAAGATTTTAATCATCCTCAAACACAACACATTTCAATACAGATGTGAGACATCTCGAAAGTTATGTCATATTTAAGTTTTCTAGCATATTTTTGGGCGATTTGTTTTTTAGAAAGAGAAATTGAGAGAGGCAAAAGATTCTTATGGATTATTAAGCATGCGAGTTGGAAGATATTTGAAGATATCTGAAGGGTTGAGAAGCACTTCTAAATATCTTGAGAATGTTTGTGATTTATGTATTGAAAGGAAAAGAGGTTGAGTCACAAATTGGGTAGAAATATGAGATGTTCTTATTACTTTGAAGAATTTTTTTTTACAACTCTTTTGTAATCTCTTGTGTTGAGAATCTTGATAGGTGGTGAAACGAATAACTTCTTTCTCCACCCTAGGTAGATCATTTTCCATCAAATTAGGTAAATGGTTTATGTGCGTTCTTGTTATTGATATTAAATGGTTTTACTGTTATCGGTTAACATCACTATTTAGTTAAGACTTTCATACTAAAATCAAATTGACATTTAAGATTAGTGCATGTTAGTGAAAGAGACTGGGTTGATTTAGCTAAACAAGGTTTGCTAGGAAGAGAGAAATTGAACAAGCTAGTATTTTGTGATCATTGCAAACAAGACATAAAACATATGGTGAAGTTTGAGAGTGGTATGTATAAATCTAGTAGACTGTTTAAGTATGTCTACTTGAATCTTTGAGGTCTAACAAGAATGACAACACATGGGGGGAGGGGATTTATATTTTCTCACTGTGATTGATAATATTTATAAAAGAGTGAGTTCACATTTTAATACATAAAATAGTACATTTAAAAAGCTTAAGGGATGACATACTTTTATCGAAAACCAATTGGAAACTAACCTAAAAGTTTTAAGAATAGAAAATGGTTTGAAATTTGTTTTTTAGTTTAATGAATTTTGCAGGATACAAAGTATAAAGAGATACAAAAGTGTTGATGGCACGCTGTAACAAAATAGTTTAGTTGAATGCTTGAATAAGACCACTTTTAATGGGTAAGGTGCATGTTGTTGGGAGTTGAGTTTCCAAATACTTTAAGGGATAAAATTGCATCTATTGCGGCTTATTTAATCAAAATATATCCATTCAACATAATAGGTTTCGAAACACTTATTGACATTTAGAGTGGGAAACTGATAAACTACATTAATACGGAGTTTTTTGAAGCTTTATCCTTTGTATATATCAAGCAAGACAAACTCAATATTAGTGTTGTGGAGTATATCTTTATTGGTTCTTTAGATACAAGTTGTAATAAGTACGAGTGTTACTTTTAATGAGATCCTTTTGAGGATGAAATGAAGATGGAAAAATACAAAAAATTGAATTTTATTTTTATTTAAAACTTTTTTAGATTCTTTAGATAAAATTTAATTCAAACACATATAATTAATGTAAAAAGATAAATGAAGATAAATTAACATAACAAATTTATCATGCTTCACCTCATAACTAAGATATATCTAAACTATATATATATATATATATATATATATATATATATATATATATATATATATATATATATATATATATATATATATATATATATATATATATATATATATATATATATATATATATATATATATATATATATATATATATATATATATATATATATATATATATATATATATATATATATATATATATATAAAAGTGTTCATGGGTGCAGGGCGATCCACAAATCCATTGATCCAAACCAAACCAATCGATAAATTATCCAAACCTATTAATTTACGGGTATACTCTACTCAATTCATAACAACCAGTATATTTTTTGTTTAGATATCGGGTTTGAGTTTTGCAATCCACAGACCCGCTAAATCAACCCATTGGTAGAGCTTTAGTAATTTCTTATTATTTTAAATAAATATAACATTAATATCTCACAAATAACCATAATATTTCCAAAAAAAAATTATTCTCCATCAATAATACTATACTAGATCAATGAATTTACGTAATTCTAAGACTAAATGTTATTTTTTATTTTATTTGTAATCATTTCCAACTTATGTATTTTATGGAAATAGTGTCTTGTTAAATTTTATACTATTATCAAACGTTTATCGAATTTGAGTGTTATAAAGGAGTATTATTGTATTGAATTGTGTTACATTTTTTTAAACCGACAAAAAGAATCATAAAAAATATATTTTTTATTTGAAACACAACCCGCAAACCCAACCCAACCCATAAATGAAAGGGTTGGTTCGAGTCGGTTTTGACATTGAAATTACGGGTTGAACGACGAACCCAACTCATTGAAGTTTGAACGAGTTGGGTAACAGGTTAAGGCAAATCCGGTCCACACACACACACACACACACACACACACACACACACACACACACACACACACACACACACACACACACACACACACACACACACACACACACACACACACACACACACACACACACACACACACACACACACACACACACACACACACACACACACACACACACACACACACACACACACACACACACACACACACACACACACACACACACACACACACACACACACACACACACACACACACACACACACACACACACACACACACACACACACACACACACACACACACACACACACACACACACACACACACACACACACACACACACACACACACACACACACACACACACACACACACACACACACACACACACACACACACACACACACACACACACACACACACACACACACACACACACACACACACACACACACACACACACACACACACACACACACACACACACACACACACACACACACACACACACACACACACACACACACACACACACACACACACACACACACACACACACACACACATGAAGAAAATCATGCCATACTTCAAAATCTTTCAAACAAAATTTTCTTGAGACCTTACATGAATACTGCATAGTGAAACTTTCTGAACCATTTGTATGGATTTTATTTGAAGACAAACAAAAAGGTAAGTTAGAGAGAGTTGATAAGTTTCAAAAATATGCAAAATTACATAAGCATTTGTTGACTTATTTTACATGCAGTTAGTAGAGAAAAAACCCAACTTATCACAAAAACATGATAAAATACTTGTATGAACTTTTTAACAATGCATTTACTAAGTACATGTAAAAACAAACTAAGAAAGCACCAAAAACAGACAAAATGCACCAGTTAAGCACCAAAGCTTTCTTAGCCAAGAAAAGGGTCTTGCTAAGTGAGAAGGCAACAAAATAATTCTTAAGACCCAAGTAGCTCCAAAGCTTAGTAGCAAAGCTTGCTTAGTACAACATTAAGGCACTAAAAGAGGTATGGAAGTTCATAGAACTTAAATATTAAGTTACTTCATGGAAAATAAAGGGTTTACTTTCTAAGCGAGCTTGAGGCACGCTAAGAAAGGAAAGCGGCCAAGCTCACTTGTAAGATGAGTTGTCATGTTTTAATGGTGAAGAAAGTAGGAACACTGAGAGAGTTCTGAGCTTCACTTAGCGAAAATGGCAAGTCAATACCCTGTAAATAGGGGTTCAGGCAGTTCACCTGGAAATAACTTAGTGTAACTAGGTAGTTTTCTTAGTAAAGAGTGAGAGAATATCATTGTATACTAGAAACACAACAGGAGAGGAATAGAGATGAAGATTGAAGACAGAAGCATTACCCGAGGAATCGATAATAGATGTTTTTCAACATCTTTTTTCTGGGGTTAAATGTAGTAGTCCTAATGCGCATGCCTTGATCATGATCATGACATTCTATTTAATTCTTTTTAAGCTTTAATATTGATTAAAAAAATTGATCATAATGCTTGTTTTGGATTAGCAACCTAAAATATATTTTCATCGTATGAACTTAAAGGTACTAGTAATTACAAGATTAATGATTTTTAGCATTTGTTTGAATTGTTAAAACTTAATGTTATTTTATTGGTTAATAGGCTTATGGATCATCTATTAGGTAATATCATTGATATCATAGTGTTGACTCAGACATCAGATGCGATGAGAGTGATGGGCAGTAATATTAATAGTTGATTATAATTGCATATTATTGATCAACAATATTACATGAGAATAGGTCGATGAAATCTAACCCCATCAAGTTTTCTCAATTGTTAAACACCAAAGTTCATTTTACTATTTTCTATTTTATTTTTTTTCATATTCATAATCAATCACATATTTGATAAACTATTCATAAAATTACAGAAACTATTAAACGATCTTCAAAACATAATCAGTCAATGCGGACGATAAAACTATAATTTCTTTCTAAGATGTGCCAATAAGGCATTCCAAGGAGCATTTTTGAATACTTAAAGTTTGTTAAACCTAAGATTTGGAAGATATTTTGACATGTTTAAAGTGTTGAGAAATACTTCTAAATACCTTGAGATTGTGTTTTATTCATGTATTGAGAGGATGAGAGATTAAGTAATAAATTGGGTAGAGAATAGAATATTTTCTTATGAAATTAGAAATCTATTTTTTGATAACTCATTTGAAACATCTTGTATAAAAAATCTTGTTTAGTAGTGGAAATAATCTCTCTCTCTCTCTCTCTCTCTCTCTCTCTCTCTCTCTCTCTCTCTCTCTCTCTCTCTCTCTCTCTCTCTCTCTCTCTCTCTCTCTCTCTCTCTCTCTCTCTCTCTATCATTTTGAATTGAGTTAGAAAAATATTTTTTGTGTTTTTATAAAGGCAGCGTTTTTTTAAAGGTAAAAGCGTTGTCTTAGGTCCCCTTTAGACAGCGCTTCTGTTTAAAAACGCTCTCTAATGTTACCTTCAGGCAGCGATTTTTTAAGAAAAGTACTCTCTTTTCCTCCCTTTAGGCAGCGCTTTTGAAAGCGTTTCTAATGTATAGTTTCTTCAAAATTTTGGCAGCATTTTTTCAGAAAAAACACACTCTTTTCTCCCCTTTAGGCAACACTTTTGAAAGCGTTTTTTAATGTATAGTTTCTTCAGATTTTAGGCAGGGCTTTTTATGAAAAAACGCCCTCTTTTCTCCCCCTTTTGGCAGCGCTTTTTGAAAGCGCTTTCTAATGTATATTTTCTTCAGATTTTATGCAACACTTTCTTTAAAAGCACTGCCTTAGGTTCACTTTAGGCAGCGCTTTTCCTAGAAAGCGCTTTCTTTTCTACACGTCATTTGATTTTTTTAAAAGCACTTTGTTAGGAAGCGTTTTTTTTGTTATAAGCGCTATCTATTGTGCATTTTTTAGGAAGCGTCTTTTGTTAAAAGCGTTGACATAAGTCTTATATTTTAATTATAAAATGGAAGCACAAACTATTAAATATAGTATTTCAACACAAACCTTTATTTCAACACATAGGCCTTATATACCATTATAATTCAACACATAAATCTGCTTATAACCATTATAATTTAACACAAGTATTTATTTCAACACATATGCCTTATATACCATTATAGTTCAACACATAAACATGTTTATAACCATTATAGTTCAACTCAAATCTTTATTTCAACACATAGACCTTATATACAATTATAATTCAACACATAAATTTGCTTAATTCAACACAAACCTTACAACCATTATAATTCAACACAAACCTCCATAATTCTAATAAAACATATCCACTTCCAAAACCTTTAACTTTTAAATATTCACTATACATAATTACAAATTTCATCAATCCTCACAACAACTTCTAGAAGTATATAGACAACAATTTGCAAAACTATACAACAACTTCCAGAACTATTCTTATCCAGTAGTACAGAATATCACAACAACAAAAAGCTCTAAAGACCATAAACTTCACACAAAAGAAAGAAAGACAATATACCTTATATAATTCTCATCTCAAGAATGTATTGACACCATTTCTCCTTAATTTCTTCCAGTTTATCTTTCGAGTAAGTAGCACACTTGAATTCATCAAAGTACTACATAATATAACATAATATGCATGATTTAGTTAAAACTAATTAATTAGATGAAATATTCGTTAGCTATTAAAATAAATCCTAACTTATAAATCCATACCATGTTTGGAATCTCTATTTGACCAAAATGAATAGTTTCCTTCATAAACCTCAATACAAAATAACCGCAATCTATAACATTACGCTGACGAGGACACTACACATAGAAAAAAATATGAATATATATGAGGATATATAGTTTAACTTGTTTTATCAAGTAGTATCACTATTATAATTAAAATTGTGAAAATATACCTGCACTCTGATCCATGTAATGTTGTTTGCTTTACTCGTTAGTACTCGAGCTTGTCTTTGTAATCAGAATATTTGTATAGCTCTAACATAATATAAATGAATATTTAGAACAATCTCACATAATAAATAAATATACACACGAATATTCAGAACAACTCATCACTTATGTATCAACCATCTTCTTCATATCTCGGTATTCTCATAAAAGACCTTTAGCAGCGTTTTTTTCCTCTAGAAGCGTTGCCTAAAGTAGCGTTGTTGTAGGTAAAGGCAGTGTTTTTTTAAAGGTAAAAGCGCTCCCTTAGGTCCCCTTTAGACAGAGCTTCTGTTTAAAAACGCTCTCTAATGTTACCTTCAGGCAGCGCTTTTTGAAGAAAAACGCTCTGTTTTCCTCCCTTTAGGCAGCGCTTTTGAAAGCGTTTCTAATGTATAGTTTCTTCAAATTTTTGGCAGCATTTTTTCAAAAAAAACACACTCTTTTCTCCTCTTTAGGCAGCACTTTTGAAAGCGCTTTCTAATGTATAGTTTCTTCAGATTTTAGGCAGCGCTTTTTATGAAAAAGCGCTCTCTTTTCTCCCCCTTTTGGCAGCGCTTTTTGAAAGCGCTTTCTAATGTATATTTTCTTCAGATTTTAGGTAGCACTTTCTTTAAAAGCGCTGCCTTAGGTCCACTTTAGGCAGCGCTTTTCCTAGAAAGTGCTTTCTTTTCTACACGTCATTTGATTTTTTCAAAAGCACTTTGTTAGGAAGCGTTTTTTTGTTATAAGCGCTGTCTATTGTGCATTTTTAGGAAGCGTTTTTTGTTAAAAGCGTTGACATAAGTCTTATATTTTAATTATAAAATGGAAGCACAAACTATTAAATATAGTATTTCAACACAAGCCTTTATAATATTTCAACACAAACCTTTATTTCAACACATAAGCCTTATATACCATTATAATTCAACACATAAATCTTCTTATAACCATTATAATTTAACACAAGTATTTATTTCAACACATAGGCCTTATATACCATTATAATTCAGTACATAAACATGTTTATAACCATTATAGTTCAACACATAGACCTTATATACCATTATAATTCAACACATAAATTTGCTTAATTCAACACAAACCTTACAACCATTATAATTCAACACAAACCTCCATAATTCTAATAAAACATATCCACTTCCAAAACCTTTAACTTTTAAATATTCACTATACATAATTACAAATTTCATCAATCCTCACAACAACTTCTAGAAGTATATATACAATAATTTTCAAAATTATACAACAACTTCCAGAAGTATTCTTATCCAGTAGTACAGAATATCACAATAACAAAAATCTCTAAAGACCATAAACTTCACACAAAAGAAAGAAAGACAATATACCTTATATAATTCTCATCTCAAGAATGTATTGACCCCATTTCTCCTTAATTTCTTTCAGTTTATCTTTCGAGTAAGTAGCACATTTGAATTCATTAAAGTATTACATAATATAACATAATATGCATGATTTAGTTAAAACTAATTAATTAGATGAAATATTTGTTAACTATTAAAATAAATCCTAACTTATAAATTCATACCATGTTTGGAATCTCTCTTTGACCAAAATGAATAGTTTCTTTCATAAAACTCAATACAAAATAACCGCAATCTATAACATTACGCTGTCGAGGATACTACACATAGAAAAAAAATATGAATATATATCAGGATATATAGTTTAACTTGTTTTATCAAGTAGTATCACTATTATAATTAAAATTGTGAAAATATTCCTGCACTCTGATCCATGTAATGTTGTTTGCTTTACTCCTTAGTACTCGACCTTGTCTTTGTAATCGGAATATTTGTATAGCTCTAACATAATATAAATGAATATTTAGAACAATCTCACATAATAAATAAATATACACACGAATATTCAGAACAACTCATCACTTACGTATCAACCTTCTTCTTCATAACTGGGTATTTTGTTTGATCACCATCTAACGAATCCAGATAATATACTATTTCTCTTATCAGATTAATCATAACCAATAACCAGTGTCCACTGTAAAATAAGACAAAAGTTTAGATGAAAATTTTCTATACAACGTCAAAAAACGAATAATTATAATAAATGAAATTAGAATAAAATCTAATCCATGACCAGTATTATATGACAAAAAATACAACTTTTATGTATCTCTGTTGGCCATAAATGCATCGACTAAGTGATTTTTGACTGCATTTGGATTTTGATTGATTAACTGTGCGTTGATACAGCTGGAAGATAAGAATGAGAATCTTTCTGTCAATTGACACGGGAGCATCAATTTGTCATACAAGAACCTTAAATAAAAACATAATCTACATTAGAATATTCATTGAAATGAGTAAAAAAATTGTTCAATTATTTAAATAAAATTGATCAGAGTACCTGATGTATGAATTTATAACATCGATGCATAATTCAAAATGCTGAAAAATCTTATCCAAATCCTCTTTAGCAATTGTTTCGGTATAAGCAAAACCGAAAATACATTCCTCCATAGGTATTTCACGAATACCACCTTCCATCACATTTGTTGTTCCTATATATGTTTCAAGGCACAACGTAAATCGAGGAACATATGCTTTTTTAGGCTTGGTCTTCGCAAGATCCATTTTTTGTTGTTGGACACATTGCTAAATTCAAGCATCTTATTCTTGCTGACTTGTTGCAACTCTTGAGCATGAATCTAAAAATTATATAAGTTAGGTAATTAATATATAAGATCATGAAACTTTTGAATTCGGAGAATATAATTGACATTTTCTATGCATATATATCAATGTACCTGTTTTTTTGATGCAGCTGACTCAATGTGCCGCACAATCTCCTTATATTTTGGTTTGGATTTTGTAGGAGTCTAAGATTACCATGTAAATAAGAGGTACGTAAATGTAAGAATAAATTACATGCATGACTCGTAAAACATTTGAATACTAAAAGGTTCATAATGGTGTTCAATATACCTCATCATCTATGAAAATGAGGTTTGACGGCCATGCAACATACGATCCTATTGCGTCTCCCACCAATATTGCATTTGAAACATCATCTGGTATAGGTAATAACGTATCCCCCTCTAAAGCAATATCAATCGATACTTTCAAAAATCTAGCAGAGAGCGATTTATGGTGAAGTAAGTCTCCCAAAGTGTTATGCACTTTTCCCTTACCAACCATGCGATAAGTCGGTGATAAATAGAGTTGACAAGGTGAAATGTCCTAAACCAATAATAAATATGACTAATGTGTATATATGTCAATTAAAAAAATTGTGCTAAATTAATTTCAAGGTAATATATATAATTACCTCGGGAAGTTTCTGTTTGAAATTACAATTGATACTATCTTTGTCACTAGTATCCTTAAACTCTGAACCGTACCTTTTTGACATATATTTTTCTTTATCCTTTTGCAATTCACGAATTTGAGCTTTTAATTCTTCCAACGATTCCATCACTTGTTTATTGCTAGGACTTTTACTCTTTGGATGCTTATATAATGTTGTTGGAGTGACCCCAAATCCCTTACCCCTCACACGACCAGAATACTCAAGAATATTTAATACTCGACTTAGTACGCTTCTGCAATCATGGTCTTCACTTAGAGTTAAAGACTGAGATAGATTCTCCTGAAATTCATATGCATATATAAAAAGATTAGTGGGGATTAAAAAGCATAAATATTATACGTTAATAAACTTTTGATTTTATTAAAGAAATAATGTTATACTTACACATTGCTAAAAAACTTGTTGAACGTCTTCCTGAATAACTCCATCCTTACCCACACGAGCAGCGTTCCACAAAACATGTTCCGAAAGAGATCTTTCTTCACTTTTCTCCTCTTCTAACTACACATTAAGACAAATAATAAGATCAATTATAACGTACATGTTCCGAAAGATATGCTTCTTCATTTTTCTCCTCTTCTAACTATATTATTATAAAGCATTTATATATACTTACTATTCTTTGTTGTAAGTGTGCATATCCCAAACACTCTTTTTTGTATGGATACGCGGGTTTTGATGCTCGTTGGCGATTCATGTCACTCATAGCTTGGATAAACAAGTTTAAGTCATATCAGAACACATGTGGAACAAGTATATATATTATATAATGTTCATGATAGTTAAATTTACATGGAATTCTTGGGTTCTTCGTTTGGCAACAAAAGTTTCTCATTCTTCAGGTGAAATCAAATCTGCATACTTCTTTGGACGTTCTGATTCAACAAAATTTCCATGAGAATCCTTAAGAAACTTGTTCGTTAAAAATGATCGAAACCCTCTGAGTCTTTTTCTGGTCAATGGAAGACAATATTTTTTCCGGTTGTCACCAATGTTAAAAGACCTCTGCGAACAAATTAACATACATAGAGTGTGTTAGTATAAGTAATTTAAAGACATAATCATCAACAAAAACAAATAACATCACATATGATACATGTATCTCACTCCATATTTTTTCTTTAGCGGGTTTCAACGATGGAGTGCTCCAATTATCACAAGTGATTGGAATTTTCGAATGAACAAGTGCCCAAATGTAACTTGTCAACATTGCACCGTTACGCTCAACTAATTGGTCAGTTTCATTCCAATGTACGTCATATTTTATACCTTTATCTCTTTCACGAATGATTCCATTCATAATTGTTATTCCTCGTTTAATATCTCCTTCCACATCATGTACTGATTCGTTTCCATCATTTTTAGAAGTATCATATTATTTTTCCTCGTTGCTAGCCATTTCACCTGTAATAAAGAAAAACATAACTATGAAAGGAAAAATATCAAGATTCATAATCCATAATCCATTGAATATATAAAATGGCAAATATATAATTTTATTTAATGACAAATATATAATTTTATTGAATGACAGAATATATAATTTTACTAGTACCTTTTTTACTAACATCTCTTTCTTTTCTTGGTAGGAATATGGTTTACTTGTCTCTTAACAACACGGACGGATGGATTGATCCAAATTCTCTCATTATGATCATTTCTAATATATGATTCATTCGCTCTAATATTCTCATCTTGATCATTTATGATATACGATTCATTCTCAACATTAATATCACCTTGATCTCTAATGTTATCATCAATTACTTTGTTAGATAAAAGCACTATAAATCATTTTGTACTTGTCGGGTCAGTGACATAGAACACTTGTTTAGCTTGCGTGGCTAGAATAAAAGGCTCATCTTTGTACCACACCCTATTAAGATCCACTTGTAAAAATCTTGACTTATCCATTTGTATGCCACTATTATTTTCAACCCACTTGCAACCAAAGATAGGAATCTGAAACTTCTAATAATCAAACACCCAAATGCGCTTGATAACCCCAAAATATGACAGATTTGCATATTTAGGGCTTAAGTCCTTCACACTTGAAATGTACATTGCTTCAGCTACCACGCTGACACCACTATTTTGCATAGTACTTTTATCATCTTGTTCTTTGGTATAAAATGTGTATCCATTAATTGCGTATGCGCTATAAGAAAACACATGCAAACTTGGACCATATGCTAAACATCTCAACCTTTCTGTTATTGAAGTGGGATCTGAATAAAACTTTGAATAAATATGATCCTTGAACCATGGTATAAAACTTTGATTGTGCTCTCGTACTATTCATTTTTCATTTCTATTCGGATTTAAACCTCGGAGTTCATACTTGTGCATTTCAACATACGACTCAACCTTGTTGTCATTATGCAGAACATACAAATGCACTTGCTCCTGTTCAGCCCTTGATACTGTCACAATTTTATTTCCAATTAACTGTTTTCCTTCTTTTTTTCCGGCAACATGAGATTTAGGGAGTCTAATGGATTGAACATTGGACAAAAATTCAGTACAAAACTCAATCGCTTCTTCAACAATGTATCGTTGAACAATACATCCCTCTGGTCGACTTCGGTTTTTCACATACCCTTTTAATATTTTCATATAACGTTCAACAAGGTACATCCATCTCATATAAGTTGTTCCACACAATTGTGTCTCTTTCACAAGATGAGCAACTAGATGTACCATTATGTTAAAAAATGAAGGAGCAAAATACATTTCAAGCTCATACAAAGTAATAACTATTTCTTTTTGCAATGATGGTAAGATCGCAGGATCGATCACCTTACTACAAATTGACCTGAAGAAAAAACACAATTTAGTTATTGCGCTTCTTACTTTTTCTGGAAAAATAGAACGTATATCTATTGGTAGAAAATCTTCCATTATAACATTGAAATCATGTGTCTTTAAACTATTTAACTTGAGATCTTTCATAGACGCAAGTCTTCTAATATCTGAAGAGTATCCTTCTGGAACTTTAACTTCACTTAGAAACTTACACAATATCTTTTTCTCCTTTCTAGATAGAGTATAAGCAGCAGGTGGTAGATATGTTTGTTTTCCTTTCTTCAAGGGTCCTAATTTATTTCTTATTCCCATCGCTATCAAGTCCTTTCTTGCTTTAAGGTCATCCTTAGACTTTTCTTGTATATTGAGTAACGTACCAATAACACTTTTAAATACATTTTTCTCGATATGCATAACATCAAGAAAATGTCTTACATACAACGACTTCCAATATGGCAATTAAAAAATTGACCTCTTCTTCCACCCACATGTGACAAGAGTATGTGCAAAAGGCTTGCCAAACTGAGTACTCACGTCTTTCACCTTTTCAAAAATTTGGTCACCTGTCAATGTAGGTGGAGCTCTACCTTGTTCTAGATTTCCATTGAATGCTTTTCTCCACCCACGGTAGTGATGATTAGAATTTAAGAATTTACAATGACCGAAAAAGACATTCTTCTGACAAAATTCCAATCGCGTCCAATATGTGTTTTCTTCACAAATAGGACATACACATTGACCTTTAATGCTATACCCTGATAGATTTTTGTATGTTGGAAAATCATTAATTGTGCCAAACAACATCCCCCTCAAATTTAAACTTTGTTTCCTGTATCCATCATAAACCTCCACACCATTCTCCCACAAAATCTTTAAGTCTTCGATTAAAGGTGTCAAGTATATGTCTATATCATTCCCTGATTGTTTAGGACCAGAAATTAACATAGATAACATCATGTATTTACGCTTCATACATAGCCATGGAGGTAGATTATAAATCATAATAATCACATGCCATGTGGAATGTGAGATACTTTGCAGACCATGTGAGTTCATTCCATTAGTAGATAATTCCAAGCGAAGGTTTCTTACTTCTTCTCCAAAATCAGGATAATCATTATCAATTTTCATCCACTGTGGTGAATTTTCCGGATGTCGAAACTTTCCATCTATAATTCTTTCATCTGCTTGTCGAGTCAAGTGTTTTGCATATGTTTCACTATGAAACATGCGTCTAAATCTCAGAATTATAGGAAAATACCATAAGATTGCTAGAGATTTTTCTTATATCGAGAGACACCGCATTTAGGGCACTCATTTAACGATGCATATTCATTTTGAAACAAAATGCAATCATTTAGACAAGCATGTATTTTATCATAGCTCATGCCAATAGAGCACAATATTTTTTTGTCCTCATAGGTTCGTTTGGGAAGAACATTATCCTCCGGAAGCATCTCTTTCATAAGAGCTAATAACTCTGTGAAACTTTTATCCGGCCATCCATTGCCCGTCTTTAAGTTGTACAACTTTAATACCACGGACAATCTTGTGAATTTAGTGCAACCTTTATACAACGGTTTCTCTGCATCGCTTACTAACCTCTCAAACATTTTGGGACAATCCTTTGAAGCATAAGTCGTATTATCCCCCGGTTCAATATTCTCGATACTTATCTCACCATGTAATATGCAACATGTATAACTTCGATCAATTCCATGCCTCTTTAAATGTGATTCCAACTGAACTACGTCAATCTGACGCCCATAACAGCAACCTAAGCAAGGACATGTGATCCGACTGGGGTTTTTTGCGTGTTCAACAGCAAACTTAACAAATTCGGATACCCCATTCTCATACTCTTTTGAAATCGACTGGAAGACATCCATTTTTTATCCATGGTTTTTACTAAGTAAGCTAGACAAAAACACTAATTATTCACGCAACTATAGCAAACGAATAACTAATTACCTGTAGAGAAGTCAACAACTTCTAAAACCACACAATGTAAGATTCTTGGAAATGATCAAAATCTTACTCTTCACAAGTAACCCCTATAGAAAATTCACTAAGTTAGTAACTGATGGTTTACCAAATATAACAGGACAATAATTTAGTATATAATAGGACAAACAAGATATATCGCAGAAACAAGTCAAAGTCTGAAGAATCAAATTTATTAAACATCAACACTTCCTTCAATTAAGCAACATGGCATCGATGCGCAAATTCAATCACACTTAATGTTTTAACTCAATTAAGTCGCAAAAAATCATCAATTCGAGCATAAATCAATCACCAAAATTATCAAATCCACATTTCAATTACCAAATATAACAATTTCATCAATTAAGTTCAAACAATCAACAACATCACAATATTCAACGATTAATTCACGAATGTCATTCAAGTTTCAATCAACAACATCACCAATGACTATCAAAAATTAATTCACAATGTCATCACTATTCATCATCTTCAACCTTAACAATTAACAATTAATTTCATTATCATTTTCAATCAACATTTCGATCAAAACAAAGTAATCACTAATTAACATTTTCAATCAACATTTAGATCATAAAAAAGTTCTATCAAAACAAAGTAATCACTAACATTCAACAATTATCCATCAACAATGTTATTATCGTCAATTATTTTCAACAACTTCATCACTAACATTCAACATTAACTTACAAAATTAATACCAAATCTCAAAATAAATTCACCACAAATATCACTATTCATCATCTCGATCCTTAATACAACAAAATTTCGAAATCAAATTCAAACAAGATCCACAACAACACTTTCAATGTCTTATTTCAATTGTTTCCACAACAAACAAGCTCATTAATTCTTTCCAACAATTAATATCATTACTTTCACATCTTCAACACTAATTCACCAACAATGTCATTCAAGCTTCTATTGAATTCAAATAACAACAACATCACAATGTATTTCATGGTTTGTGAATCCAAAAAAGAAAATAAAGAAATACCATGCAAATGACCTTTAAAAGGAAGAAAATGAAGAAATACCTTGAAAATGGTGAAGCGCGGCCGGACGCGAACAGAGGGAGAAGAACATAACTGAAGCCGGTAGGAGGGCGCTACGGCAGAGGGAGTAGTCGCGAGTGAAAAAAAGCCTGGCCAAAGGAAGTTACGGTTGAAGGAGTAGCTATGATAGGGTTAGAAACACAGACAGTGTAGTCGCGAGAGAGATAGACAGAATGGTTGGGTTTACAAAACATAAAAAAATTGTTTTATTTTTAGAATTTAATTACCTATAGTAGCACTTTTGAAAGCGCTTTCTTATCCTATACTTATAGCAGCGCTTTTGCTTACAAAGCGCTTTTGTATCCTAGACCTTTAGCAGCGCTTTTGGAAAACATTGTTTAAGGTGTGACTTAGACAAGACCTATAGCAGCGCTTTTGTAAAGCGCTTTTTAATGTAGGCCTTTAGCAGCGCTTTCTATTGTTTAGCCTAGATATGACCTTTAGCAGCGCTTTTCTGAAGCGCTTTCTAAAGGCATACTTTAGCATCACTTTTTTCCCTTGTTTTTTTTATAACTTTTAGCAACGCTTTTGGGAGAAAGCGTTATCTTTGTAGTGCTGCCAAAAAACAATTTTGGCGTAGTGTGTATATATATATATATATATATATATATATATATATATATATATATATATATATATATATATATATATATATATATATATATATATATATATATATATATATATATATATATATATATATATATATATATATATATATATATATATATATATATATATATATATATATATATATATATATATATATTAAATTTTTGTCATATTTTATTTAAATTATCTCATACAAAGACATATATATATATATATATATATATATATATATATATATATATATATATATATATATATATATATATATATATATATAATTTTTGTCATATTTTATTTAAATTATCTCATACAAAGACACTCGGATACCTTCCATTTTTACGAATAACTTTGCATACATTAGTTGAAAAGTGAAATATTATTTCTTTTATAAGCAAAACTTACATTAATGAGAAGGAGTACAAGGATTGCTCAACCCTTTTAAGAGATAGATAATACAATGGAAGATGGTAAACCAAAAACTAGGCAAAAAATCCAATCGAATTTTGAAGACAAATCAACAGATTGGTGCACCAATCGACCAATCAACAATCAACTACCACTTTGCTTCTAACTCCGAACTAGTCCCAAGACAACACTTTATCCCTACTCACCAAATCTTCAACCTGGAAGGAAGCACTCTTAAAAACCATTTCATTCCTGCTTATCCAAATCGACCAACATACTACTAACCAAACAAGAAGTCAAAGCTTTTTGTTTACTACACCTTTTAAAGAAGAAAAGAAGTAGCTAAAGGATGTGTCTGAAACATCCAGATGCGTATGGAAAGAAAAGTACATCCATAAAAAAAGCATGTTCCATACTCGCGACACCTTCCTACACTCGGCAAATAGATGAGCAATGGATTCGACATCAACCAAACAGAATAGGCATACCAAATTGTGGGTATCGAAGATGATTCCTCTACTAGCCAAAGTAACTCTAGTAGGTAACCGATTCAATAGCAACCTCCAACCAAATATAAGAATTTTTCTTGGTGCATTTGTGATCCAAATCTTGTTCAACATTTGAATTATATTGGCATCCACCTGCAGACAGAACCAACAACCGAATCTACAACCTGATAGCAGTTTTGAACTGAAAAGCCAAACTTATTCCTCCACCAAACAAAAGTGGCTTTGACCTGCGGCTTTAACTGGATTTCCTACAAAATAGAAAGCAGTGGATCCATTTATAATTCTTCTTCCACCTGCAACAATGAGTACTTAGCAATATTTACATCCCAGGTCCAACTATTTTCCTCCCAAAACCCCATATCAGCCACTTTGTGTTTCGTATGCATCGCACGAGTGAAAATGAGAGGAAATAAATTGCGAATAAGAGTATGACCGAACCATTTGTTATTCTAAAATTCAACAGACCTCCCATTACCTAATTTACAAGAAATATTGTAGGAAAACCAATTGCAATCTTCCTCCTGAGTGAAGCCAACTAGGGACAAATCTCTCCATCATAATGAGTCAAATTTGTTGAACGACTACCTATTTTCATCAAGAGTTTTCACCTCGATATCCCCATATCTCATTGATGAAAAATCAGACCAAATAACTTTAGGTTCGCCAAGAATGTGCCACTACCATTTTCTTAAGAGGGAAAGATTAAACCTCTCGCAAGGTTTAATTGCTAGCTTGCCTTTAGACTTTGGTTTACGCACCGACAACCAACTAATCCACACCATTTTCCTTTTTTCCTAGATACCACCCATAAGAAATTACATTGAATGCGTATTATTTCTTGGATCATACATTTGGGTGCCTTATAAAATGATAAAATGTAGATTGGAACAGAATTTAGCACAAAATTTATAAGAGTCACACACCCTCCTAAAGAGAGAAATTTTCCCTTCCACTTAGACAATTGATTCCTAAGTTTTTCCAAAAATTGTCGCCAAGTGATTAGCCTCCTTAGATTGGCTCCTACATATGCCCAAGAGCATAAACAAAATGCTACTGCCTCCACATGCCAAGAACATTAAAGCAACCTCCATAAAACCCTATTTGAGATTAATTTCAATCACCTTGATTTTGATGAAGTTTACACATAGCCCCGATGCCAATTCGAAGTCTCTCAAAACTAGTTTTATAGTCCATATATTTTGCCACGTTCCTTCTCCAACAATTATGTTGTAATTCGTAAATTATAATAAGTTGAAACTTACTTCGTTTGAGAACTTGAAATGTTGAAAACTACTCTATAACGTAGCATTCTGCATTAAGCCAAATAAGCTTTTGGCCACTAACAGAAACAAGAAAGGTGACAAAGGATATCCTTGTCACAAACCCTTTTTTGCCTTGAAATCTTTAGTTGAGCTACCATTGAACAAAATCGACATCAAACCAGAAAAAACACATGTTTCCATCCACTTCATCCACCTACTTCTTAATCCCATTCTTTTCATTACATCTCTCAAATAATCCCACGCTACGCAATTGTATGCCTTTTCAAAGTTGACTTTAAACAAAAAACACTCTTTCTTCTTCCTTTTAGCAAAACCCACCACCTCATTGATAATGAGAACTCCGTCGAGCATTTGTATCCCCTTAGTAAACGCGGATTAAGACGTCGAAATCAAATTGCCCATCACCTTTTTTATTCTAAATGCCAGCAACTTCTCCAAAATACGATACACATATCCTATGAGGCATACAGGGCGATACTCATTTAAACCTTGTGGATTACTTATTTTAAGAATGAGAGCGATAAAAACTATCGTGATAGCTTTAGGCAGGGTTGTATTTAAATGAAATTTTGAAACACAACTGACTAGATCAACCTTGATTATCTCCCATCACTTTTTGAAAAAACCTATGATGAAGACGTCTGGCTATGGACTCTTCTCACTACGTGAATTCCAATTCACTTCCTTTACTTCTTCTAGGGAAAAAGGTTCCTCCAACATACCAATTTCTACCTCTGTCAAACAATTAAAATTCACCCCTTGTAATGTTCGTCTATGCAGTTCTGACTCACTGAATGTGTGACTGGAATGGTTGAAAATTTTAAGTTTGATGTCATTTACTTGATTTAACAGAACCCTATTAGATTAAGCTTGACAATGCCATTACACCGGAATTTTCTTTTCAGCACTGTGTGAAAGAATTTAGAGTTTGAGTCCCCCACACGAATCCATCTCACTCTAGATTTCTCTCTAAGTCTTGACTCATTAATGTGCAATGTTTGCCATAATTTGCAAGTTGCTTCATTGTGTCTATCCGACACTGACTTGGAAACACTTTCCACTTCTTCAGCCACTTGAGTATACAATGAATTCAACTCTACAATTGCCTCTTTCACATTCAAGTTGAGTAACCCAAATACTTCACGATTCCAAACATTCAATTTTCCCTTCTACCTCCTCAATTTTTCTTTCAAACTATAAACCTTCTTAACTTGGATTGAAACAGAACTCTAAAAGCTCACGACAAAAGGCACAAAATATGGAGCTCATACCAACAACTAAAACATTTAAACAATTTTGGAACTCGATTCATTCTATTTGGCTTTATCCAAATAGGACAATGATCAGAAATGCTTCTACTTCTAATAGTTTTAATATAAACTCCCTTTCTCTCAATCAGATTTTTCGAAAGTAGAAAATGATTGATTCTGCTCAATGAACTTCCCTCATTGTTGAATTAGGTGAACTTGTTTCCAAATGTCAGAACATCAATGAGGTTACAAGAGTCTACGAAGTCATTAAACTTGCTGAGTTCTGATCTGTTAACATGAACATTTGTCCCCTTCCTTTTATCATCCTTTTTAATCGCATTAAAGTCACCTGCTATGCACCATTTATCACCTGCAAATTTATTTTTGATCTCTATCAATTCTTTCCACAACCTTATTTTGCTCCGGATATCAAATGTTGAGTAAACGCTGATGAGGAAATATAATTCACTATGCCACTCCAATTGAATACTTACATAACCTTCACCTGTAAAGCTGAAGATGCATTTAAATAACCCAAGTTTCCAAAGAATTGTAAGACCCTCTGATCTCCCTTGACCCTCTTTAGTCAACCATTCAACATCTTGACTCCCCTAGATAGAATATGCCCACGCATCATCAACCTTTGTTATCTTAGTTTCTTGAAACAAACACACATCGAATCTCTCCTCATTAATAAGCCTTAATATGCATTTCCGTTTTAGTGGGTTGCAACTCTCTCTAATATTGAAAGAAAGCATATTCATGAGACCACCATTGATTTGCCTTCCTTCGCTATACACTTTCCCTGAGCTTTCTTTTTCTGCCACCCTGCTTTTTTCCACATAGATTTCTACATTCTCTTTAACCTTGAGTTCTAAATGCAAAGCTTTATCCCAAATATCCTTAGCAACATCGTCCCCTCTAGAGCTCTAAAACGATTATTACCTTGCTCCAAATCAAAATCTGCTGCGAATCATTATTGCATCGCTGCGAAGAGGGGCCGACAAGGACAGAAGAGTCACCACCGTTCGTTATTTATCCCAAAAGAGAGAAAGGAAACAATCAGAGAAAACCTAACGAAAACGGGAGAAGACAGGTCATCGCAACCATATCTCGGGTTCGGGAGTCGGTTACGCAAGGGGAAGGCGTTAGAACCCCTCACGTCCGTCGTACTCAACAGGATCCACACTTTGTTGTCTATCTAAAAGGGTGTTTACTATCCAAGCTACGACTCAGGGACAAAAGAAAAGAAAAGAGACTCGATAGAGCATCGCCGCTCTATGCCTACGTATTTTTTCGTGCAATGGGAAAGTCAGAGTCAATGTCGTCTTGTGCCTACGTATTCTCATCTGGTATGAGAAATCAGAGCAAACGTAGTTCGGGCTGATACGACCACAAATTGTTTCAAGTGTTCTAGCCGAGTAAGGTTAAACCTTCGTTCCAGCAGTTAGGGACAATGCCTGTTTGCGGTAGAACCAAAGCTTAACAACACTCTTTTCTGAAAATGATTTTCAATTAATCCCAAAGGATAAAAAAGTTTAGTGTTTTGTTTGTGTTTTTTAGTGAAGTGAATTAATTTGATTTGTGATTCACGTTGCACTAAAGACTATGACCTAGGAGCGAATATGTCGCATATCGTCCAAAGGACATACGCTAAACACTCTAGACAATTGAGAGGAGGCCCCCCACTCATCATTTCCCAAATGCTTAAGGCTTGTAGCGTACAACATTCATCGTATTTATTAAATGAGTTAGAATGTGTTTTGAGATGAGAAGAGAGACGCACAGAAGGTCTAAGGAAAACTCGGTCCTAACGTTGTCATGCAAAATAACCCTAAAGTTGGGATTGAAAGAGGGGAAAAATATACCCTAATGTTAGCATGCTTGGATTGAACACCTAATGTCTCCTCTACTCCCAAAGGGACTATGGATCCTAAGGGATCATGGCAAAGGAAACCAAGTAAACACAAAGCAATTCAATCACAAGTATAGATGCAAGAAGGAATGCAAACATGAAATGCAAACACTAAATATGCTAAGAAGAGTGGGAGGAAAAAGTGTGGAATAGCAGCCACCACAAGCACATCTCAACCAAGCAATGCAAGCAAAGGAAACCATGCAAATGATCATCACTTTGAACCACATCTATAAGCATGCATTCAAGTGGAAATCAAACACGCGCATCGAAGAAATCATGATTAAACAATCAAGAATAGCGACATATATCCAAAACATCTCACTCCTAATGCATCACACTGATTCATGAAGATTCGAAGTAAAACTATACCAAACAAGCATGAAAAACAGCAAAACAGACCTGCTGGCACAGTGTTAATCGATTAACACCAGGGGTTAATCGATTAACCACTTAAAAATGTTGGAAAATTTGAATATTAGCATTGGTTAATCGATTAACCAATTGGTTAACCGATTAACACTGTATCAGCAGCAGAAAACAGCAGTCCAAAAGCACTTTTCAGCAACTTAACCAATGTGCAATCATTCCAATGATCATACAATCAATTAAGAACGAAATTAAACCAGAAAACAGTGATCCAATTGACATATAGACACATTTAAACAGCAAGATCACAATTTATATGAATCAAATCAACCAAAAGTCAATCAAAAATGAAAATCCACATTGAAATGCAAAATAAGCTCAAGATTAACAATGGATCAAGAATTCCAACCTACAAAGTGGAGAATTGCTTCGGTTAATGTTGATTCACTATGATTAAGCAGATCCGAGCAAGAAATCCAGAATTCCTTCAAGATCCAATTGAGTTCTTGTAGTAGAAATGAAGATCTACCAAAATTAAGCAAGAATACACCAAATAAGCTCTTCTAGATCCACTTCAAAATTCAGATCCAAATTCACATGAAAATTGAATAGAGAATTCGAGATGATGAGGATGATGGATGAAGGTTTGAGCTCTAGAACTCAATGATTCCAATGGAGAATCAATGAATTCAAGCAAAGAGAGATTTGGTGAAGTTTTGGGAATGGAGAAGTTGAGAGAGAATTGAGAGAATGAGAGTGAATTCTGAAATGAAATGGAAATTATGAGGATTAGATGTGTGAGGTTTGGAGTAGATCATTTAAATACCCCTTAGGTTAGGATCCAAATGAGGTTTGGAATGTGGTTTGTGAAAAATGGCATGGAATTAGGGATGGGAATTTGGAGGGAAAATGAAAATAACCAAAATTTGAAGTGGTTCTAGATCCTTCCTAAGGTGTAAAATCAAATTCATAAATGATCAAAATGGACCCCAAAGTGGCTTCACTTGAACATTCACGTGCAGAGCTGAAATTTGCATTGGTTAATCGATTAACCATATGGATTAATCGATTAACACCTTCAAAAACTCAAATTTGGCTTGATTTTGCTTTGGTTAATTGGTTAACCATATGGTTAATCGGTTAACCATATGGTTAATCGGTTAACACCTTCAAAATTTGAATTTTGGTTCCTTTTGGAGGGAAAAGTGCACATTTGTCCGTTTTCATCTGTTCTGAACTCTGTCCAGCCTCTAAAACGTGTTTTTGGATATCAAACTTGTGAGAATGCTTGAAATAGCCTGAATGTTGCCTCCTGAGCTGAAAATAACCTGCAAAATAAAATAAAATTGACAACTCGATCGTCAGGCAAAATAAATGTCGGAGCCTTTGATGCTTGTTGTTCAGTCTCTTGCACTAAAAGAACCCTGAGCCACAGAAAAACCTTGATGCCATGCCTCAAGAACAAATGTTATGATTGCAGAAATGCAAAATGCAGAGAAACAAAAGCCAGTTAAGGTTAAAAACGGAAGGGTAAATTTTGGGGTGCAACAATCATAACACAACACTGACCCCCTAGAGAACCTGGCAGAGGAAGATTCGACTAAAATCGTTAGATGAACTGAATTTGACTTCTTTTTTGGAGGAACAATTGACCCCTCCAATTTGTCTTGATCCACATTGTTGGCTACACAAATTCTTTCTACATGGCCCCCACCATTAGGAAAAACCGACCCAATGGAACTTTTGTGAATATCCAGTAAGTTAAGCAAATCTGCCACGTCAACACTAGTTAGGACCAAACCAAAAGACAAAATATCTTTCATCTCATGTAGTTTCTTTCCCTTGGATTTCCTAGAAAACCCCTCTAAAATTTTCTCAGAGACCAAAGGACTAGATGTGCCACCTGTATGTTTCTTATTTTTGGACAAGGTTGACTTTGCTTCACACTTGACCATCTGAGTGGGTCTAATCTCCATACCTCGATCCTTCACAATCTCCACATCCAAAACCTCTTTTCTGCTTCCCTTTTCCAAACCAATCTCATCCCTAATAACTAGTTGTCTACTTTCTTGGATATCCACATCATTGATGTACACACAAGTCAAGGGCACTTCATCTTCTTCACTCGCTAGAGAATTGCCGTCCTCTTCCCCCTCCTCCGATGAAGCTTCTGACCCAGAATATGACGAAGAGACAAGGCCACCATGGTTCCATGGTAAATAAACTCGTAAAGGACCTTGAAAGTCTTTGACAACTTTGATTCGGAATACATCATCATTCATTTGCACATTGAGAGTTTCGTTCAAAGCCAAAATATATTTCGTCCTGACCATGAAATGTACCACATCCATGTTAGTTTGGTTCTTCATATTGTCATCTGAGCACATGTGTTTATCCAAAGGAGCCATGATGAACTCAAAAAAACTTGGAGACCAAGCATGACAAGAAACACCATAACAGCGGACCAAAGTCACCCTTTCCCTATCTACATCAGATGGTTGCCATTTCCTAATTTCTTTAAACTGTTGATAAATCCAATCACAACCTTCTTCGAACAGCGTTGCAAGTTCTCCTTCCTCCCTTTCCTCTAATAGACAAAGATTTGCTCCCAAAGGAGTTACTCGAATAAAGAAATATCCTTATGTATTAAAGATCTCTTAGATGTTATGCAACAACCAAACATTGTCTACCACCCCCATGCATGCCTTCTTGAATCTCTCCAGCCCAATGTCATCGATGTTGTACTCTAAATGAGCGAACACTAGGTTGTTCTTCTCTTCATAATGTATAACCCTAACATTGTTCTTGACAACATTAAAGATGGAGTGGTTGATTCCTGTGACTCCTTGTTTATTGAGTGAATAGCCCCCCTGTAAACCGTTCGAATGTGTTTATTTGTAGAATCGACTTTACGATATCTAATATTATCTGCATTTTCGTGAAACGCTTCATTGACCACATTTTGTTCCCAACGTTCACCTCCAACTTGATTTCTTTGAAAACACGGGATGTTAACGAACAACTTCCTCTTTCCCATAAATATATTATCCAACTTCATTTCTAACCTCCTTTCATTCATCACACTGAAGAACCTAACGAATCCATACCTCCTGCCTCTTACGTCTCTTTTGTTAAGAATTACCACATCATTTATATCACCATTCATTATGAACTCCTCATACATTTTCTTAACACCTGCGTTTTCTAGAAATGCAGTGAAGAAAAAGGAAGAAACAACCATGTTCTCCTCTTGATAACCTCCACCAGATCCACCGGCATTATCTCATCTTGTTCCTCTGATTCTTCTCTTTTTGCTTTTGAACGACGTTTCAATCTTCCTCTCCCATTTTTGTGTCAATCAAGAATATAAAGTATACTAAAAATAAAATAAAAATATCTTTAATAATATAAAATGAAAATTTTCATTCATACATAATAATACATTTATAAATAGAGAAATGATATAGTTACACCAAAACTTACATCTACACCCCATTTTTATACTATACAATCTACTTTTTGGCTTTGTTTATTATTTTTATAGAAGTTGGAACTTGTGCTGCAGGCAAAATGAAGCTGAAAGTTTACGGTGTAAACATACGGTGTAATAATTTTGGTGTCATTATAGCACTCCTCTAATAAATAAGATAAAATTGAAGTGAACACACCTTCCGATTTGCAACATTGATGACTCTAAAGTCATTAATCAAATATACATAAAATTTTAATAGAAGATATTCTATAAATTTGAAGCAAATAAATACCCCCAACAAGATAGAAAAGAAATAGTTATGCACAAAGATGGAACAAAGCATGAAATTATTACAACGAAATGATTGAGTTGAGTGAAGAATTGAAGCAAGACAAAGGTCCATAATGCAACCGCAACTCATGGCCGGATAAGCATGTTTGATTTCACTCATAACGTTAATGAATTGACATGGAACTAGTTGTGATATTCTTTCTAATAATTCATGGACTTCACATACTTTAAGGAGATACCTGGCATGGCCCCAACAAAAGTTGGATTTTATAGCATTATTGATTTTTATTATGATGATGATACAAACAAAATCTAGATACGGTGCCTGCAAAATGGATACCTTGATAGGGAGATGAAGTGAATACTCCAAAATTAAATATTTTAAGAAATTTAAAAGAATATTTTGTATTGAGAATAGTATAAATTATAATAATGGTGTTTTGACCTAACTTAATCTAGAGCATCCATAAAAAGTATGGACCATATTACTTCATATATCTTAAAATTTATATACAAAATCGAATTGTAATGTGATGTGTGACACTCTATAATAACTCTTTAATTAATATGAAACTTGAATTTCTCAATAACTAAATTCTTTTACTGTTATAGACATGAAAGAACTCTTGAGCTAAAGCTTGTTTGATATGTTGCAAGTTATACATAATTCGGTGTTAATTTCATTAATATTCAATTTGTTATTTAATAAATCTTTTAAACGAAGTGAATTGGCGACTACTTCTTCGTAATGTTCTCATGAAAGAAAAAAAAGTGTCAACCGAGTCTGAATCCGGATCAAGTAGTTCACCATGATTCATATTATAACGGAAAAAATTTAAGAATGAGAATGTTTTCTTGAGAAACTGAAAAACAAGATATAAATGGTTACATTCATTTGGTGGTTTTTTTCTTTAATAAAAAAAACTTTATTGATATAAAGAAATAGAAGAAATACAAGGTGATCCAAAGGGTCCAACACTCAAGATGACAAAAACACTAAAAAAATCCAACACTAATTTATCATTAGATTAGCAATATGTTTTCTAATTTTAAGATTACACCACCCTCTATAGACTAAAGTATCTATAACTATACCACCAATGTTTGTATTATTCACAGTTTTTCCGTAGCTCTTGCTGCTTCTATACCTCTAAATTTTGTATACAATTTCGACCGCAGTACTTCTCAAAATACACATTTTCCAACCCTTTCCTTTTCCTTTTCGAATAAGCCATTTGAGATCTTCATTTCAAATCTTGGGATCATGGTTCGTGTGTGTCCAATCAAGAACTTGCTTTCAAATAGATGCTCAATTATTTCCACCTGCAAGCAGAAATTGCACCGGTTATTATCAATCATGACAAACCTCTTTAGACGCTATTTTGTTGCCAATCTGTTGTAACACGCAAACTAGAACACAAAACGAGCCCTAGGCCGCGCCAGGTTTCTATAAAGCAATTGTCTTCAATCCACTTTGGCAAACTCCTTTTTGATGAATTCAAAGACTCTTCTAGTCTCAAACTTCGTAATCTTTCTATCCCACTCTTTTTTGATGAATTCAAAGACTCTTCTAGTCTCAAACTTCGTAATCTTTCTATCCCACTCATTCATGCTCTGAACTACACCCCTTTGATTTAAGATGGCTTTGATAATCCACGATACATTCTCGTTCACCTGCACATTCAATAAAGGATCACTTTTGAAGTAATAAGTACGAACCCACTTTCTCCATAAACTATTTTTCTTGCCACTTAAATTCCACAACAACTTCGCCATGTTCGCCTTATTCTAATCCTCCAAAGACATCAAGTTAAGAACACCTTGATCTTTGGACGTGCAAAACTGCTTCCAAGAAATAGGAGACTTCATAGAGATATTGTTTTCCCCAGTATACATGAACGATCTACAGATGGCTTCAATTTTATGGATCACCTTATTGGGGAACGACAGCACTACATCCAACAGGTAGACATAGAAATAGTGATGGTGTTAATCAATTAAAGCCTCCCAGTATGCTAAGAAGCTTTGTGCTCTAGTTCTTAACACGCGAAACAATTCTATCAATCAACCCCATGTAGTGGTGAATATAAAGCTTCTTACTTGTGAGAGGAACCCCAAGATACCTGAATGAGAGAACCCCCTCTGTAAACGAATTAATTTATTGGATCTCAACTTTCACATTGTCCTCCAACCCTCCAAAATAGGCCTTGCACTTTGCAGGATTAACATATAACCTTGTGGCTCTAGAGAACTCATTCATCTTCTTCATAAGCAGCTCAATAGAATTTATATCCTCTCTTGCAAACAACAACAAATCATCTGCAAAACTTATATTAATAATCTTGAGCTTCTCACACTTTGCATGGAAATCGAAGTCAGAATTTTTGCTCACCTTTTGCATACTTTTGTGCAGGTACTCCATCATAGCCATAAAGAGAAAAGGGGAAATAGGGTCCCCTTGTCTAAGACTCCTCTTAGCTTTCATTATCATAGTAGGATCTCATCCAATATTAAATCTATAAGACACAATTTTAACAGCCAACATAGTCCATCTAGTCAATTTGTTAGGAAAACCAAGCTCCTTAAGATTTTTCTCCAAGGTGTAACACCCTTTTCTACCCCACAATTTTAAAGACAAAATATTCACATTTATCAGAGTAAAATATTAAACTCAATAAAAAAACACCTCAAAGGGCGTACATTTCCCAATAATCAAATATAAGTCAAGGCTCTGTAAACAACAGATTTTCCCAAAGCTTATAAAAAATTTCATCAAAAGGCAGCGGAACTCAAAAAGGCATAATCCAAAGTTTTCCTTACGCCGCAAGGAAATCAACAAAACAAAAATATCAATAAAATAAGGTTTGACTCAAAGACCCCAACCCGATGTTACATTATCAGAGCATGACCCTCTAAGTCAACCACAATGGCCAACGATCCAAAAACTTCAAAAGTCCTTGACGGCATCCACGGCTAAACCTGGTCATCTGCACGTTACCCATGTGGAGGCAACATTCAAACATGCAGGGTGAGTAAAACGATTCATAATAATCAATGTAGGAAATCAATATATAAAATGGCATCATTTTCATATTCAACATCATCATATTCATCAATGGACATCAAAGGCCATAACATCATAAATTACTCAAGATCATCTCATAAATGCAAATGCAACAGGACTCATGCATGTGGTACCAATCATCACAGCTCGATGGACACTGGGCCATCAATCCTCCGTAGATCCCCATCAATAGGATCGATTCTACTCGAGAACCAGAGCACATTAAAATACCTCACATCCGCACAATGGAACTTGTCGCTACTGCGAAAATCGGCGCCGGCTGAACAGAAGAGTCGCCACCGTGCGTTATTTATCCCACAGGAGGGAAAGGAAACGCTCAGAGTAAACCTACCGCAAAGACGGGAAAGGTATGGTCGTCGCAACCAAAACCTGGATTCGGGAGTCGGTTACGCAAGGGGAAGGTATTAGCACCCCTCACGTCCGTCGTACTCGACGGGATCCACGCTTGTTTTCGGATATGGATTGTTATTCTATCTACTCTACAGGTCAGGGGTTAAAAAGAAAAGAAAATGACTCGGCAAAGTGTCGCACTTTATGCCTACGTATTCCCGTCTGGAACGAGAAATCAGAGTCAACGTAGTTCGCCTACCTACGGGAAAGGAGGGGAAGGTTGCTCGCTAGGATATCGCATCCTATGCCTACGTACTTTCATACAGCATGAAAGATCAGAGCAAACGTAGTTCGGGCCACGTACGACACAAGTCTGTCTTGATTGTTTTTATTCCTTCTGAAAAAGGTTTTTTCTGATTAACAGTCCAAGCGGACAAAAATGACGTTTTGATGAGTTCACATTCTTTTATGGAAGAAGTGTCTTTTATTGTGTTTGAAATCTTTATGTATTTTTCTGTTTGTTTTGAGAAAGAAGAGACAGAACTCTAACCTACGGTTGCGAAGGGAATCAAACTGTCCTAATGTTATCATGCATGGGTTAAGACCTAATGTCTATCATGCTCCTCTATTGCGCAGAGAGAAACAGAGATCCTAAGGGATAAACGGAAACAGAAACAATAGCAATATACAATAAAGCAATAAAATGCATGGATGCAGCAATACAAGCGAGGCAAGGGAGTCCCACTCAACCTCGAACCTAGAAAACAATAGGCAAAAGTGAACAGAATTCACTTTCAACCTTAACAGGGTAACCAGCAAACAATACAGTCAGAGAAAACCAATCAATACATCAGGAATTAAACAGCAAAAAATAAACAGCTACAGCAGCTCTGCATCAACATCTGTCTTCAAGTCATCTCCAAACAGCTACAAGCTTCAAGCAAGCCTTAGTCTTCATCTCCACAGCCTTCAAGCAAGATCTCTGTCATCAGTCTCCAATCTGCAATGGCTTTTCTTCAAGTCTCAATCTCCAAGAGGAATATCAGTCAACAAGATGAAATGAATATTAAACAGTCAATTGCCTACCAAGGGTGGCTCATTAACTGTTAACATTATACAGACAGTTTTCTCTCAAAAGTTCTATCTTTCAAATACATTCACTAATCCTTCCAAAGGAAGGAGGTGGATATTTGAAAGAGACTTTGAATCATAGAGAAAGAATGGAGGCAGACAAGACCTTCCATGTTTGTGAATCAAGTTCTCTACTCTAGAGCTCTGCCTAGCTCCTAAACCCTACAACCTTCAACAGCTGCCAGCAAGAATCTCTTCATCAACTCTGGAAGTTGGTCTTCAATCTCTTGGATCTCCAATGGCCTTCATCATCAAATTCTTCAGCTCTCCTAATCCCCAAGCAAACCCAATACCCCACACAGACAAATGAAATAACCCTAGAGAGGGCACACCACACAGTCAATCAAATACAAGCAATATACTAGTAGCAGTAGGGGAATCCTAATATTTTCTAAGGAATCTATTATCTACCCATAATCCCTATAGTCCCATACCCCAAAGATTCAGTCTACAACTCCTAAGGGAAATGATTTAATTCACCTATGCTATCTCCTAAACCCTAATTTTGATCACACTAATCACACCTAAAAATTAATCCTAAAAATTGTGAATTAAATTTTATACACAAGCTAAAGGTCTAAGCTAATCAACCTAAAAAGAATGGATCAAAAATATAAAAGCATCTAATCAAACCAAAATTAACAAATTCATGCACTAAACTAAACATTATTTAATCCTATTTAAAAGAAAAATATGCTAAAAATAGAAAAATAAAATGAAATACCAATTTTTTTATGTGATAATTTTCTTAACAAAATTATGAACAATATGCAAAAACAACCAATTAAAAACATGCATTTTTCTATTTGTTATGAATTTTTGAAGAATTAAAAAAAATGAAAGGGAATTAATATGAATTAAATTGGAAATGGGTGCAGAAAGCAATTAAAATCAGTTAAAACAACAAGATGGGCCCAGACTGGGGGGCGCGCATAGCAAGCGCGTCTGGGCCCAATGATCAGAAAACAATAACAAAAATTAAAAAAAGAGAAAAACGGTGCATATAGCAAGGACTTCAGTTCAAATTGGCTTTGGGCTTGCAATTGGGGGTACGAATAGCATTGGAAACCTGAGCCCAATCTGAGGGTTTTAGTGAAACGGTGTGTTTCCCCTTTTGAATTTCCCTCTGTATTTCAACTTTAAACCACTGCCATTGGATTGCAATCTGAGTCAAGTCAAACCCTCCATCGTAGGGTCCTCCTTCATCTTCAACCTTGGACAAACCCTAGGGTTTCAGAAATCACCTCCATGCATGCACCTTCAACCATCCTGTTCTCGCTCAATTCTCTATGAATTCACACGATTCAAAGACCAAAAACACTCCATTCTCTTCCCTCTACACAGCCATGCCATTACTTCCTTCTAAAGCTCAACTAACAATCAAACCCGATAGGTAGAACATTCGGATTCCACCATTTTCACCTGTCATCCACCATTCCAATTTCTTCCAATCTTTACCTTAGCATGATCTACACCTTTCACTGATCATTATGAGCTATAAACCTAAGATTATCGTGCATTAAACTATGAGTTACAAACCCTAACAGTCTTGGTACACCTATGGCAAACCTCATGAAACTTCCTCAAACTTTGTGAAATCCATCATCTAACTTATCTTAACAGTTCTAACCTACCAAATCTCTATGATTCTAACTAAAACAAGCAAATCGAATGAGAAACCAACCTGGTGTAAATGATGAAACAGTTGCTGAATTCTTCAGATCCAATGCTTTCAATGCTCTGAACTTGATCCACACACTCAATTCTTTGTTCTGTATGCAAAGATTCTTGTTCAATCCCCTTGAATCTAGCATTTCCAACTTTTTTGCACCTTGGATGATGGAATTGGATAGCACGAGTTCTCTTCAATTCAACCAAATTCTTGTGTGAATTCTGATCTATGAAAGATGTTGATGATGATCAAATCAAGAAATGTGGAAATTGGTAGAGATTTTATGGAGTTTGAGATGCTTTTGTAAATTGGAAGAATGATGTGAAACTTGGTATCATGCACAAAATGAATCACCAACCATGGCATGAAGCCTCTCCATGCAATATATAGATAAGAATAGAAACCTCTAGAACTTGGTAGAACCTTCCCATGCACACTTTCCCTTGGATTTGGATTATGTAACTTCTTTTGTAAGTAACCAAGCATAACTTTCAAATCTGTAACCAAACTCAAAATTCTACTTTTGCCAATGTTCTTAAAACATTTTTTTCAATCAAAATGACCTATAATTTTATCCCATTTGGCCAAATTATGAAAAATCTCAAATTTAGGTCATTTTTTATTCATTAAATCCACCAATTTTGAAACCTTGAGCTATGAGCTTTTCCAATCTTTCATGGTCGCTTTTCTAGACTCAAAATGTCATTTGGAACAAGTTTGATGTTGTGAAGTTTTCCATTTGAAGCTTCCTTGTATGAGTTTTGGGCATAGGCTTGAAATGACCTGTAATTCTCAAATGACCAAAATACCCTTTGCTTGCCAAGACCATAAGTAGAGTTCCACAAATCATATGAAGGCATACCATACCATTCCAGAAATCTAAGACAATGAGGAACAACTCTTATGTTGACCAGAAATTCATTTGAAATCTCCTTGAGGGGTAAAAGTTGCTTGGAAGACAAGTAACTTTCACAGACAAAATTTCAGATACCTCAGATGACCTGTAACTTGCAAGGACCATAACTTGAGTTCTATAAATCTCCTTGATGTCTTCCACCACTCAAATTAAAGGTCTTGAGATCCTCTACAAGTTTCATGTTGGCTAAGGATCCATTTGAAGCTTGCATTTTGACTTATCTTGCTTGGAAGTTTGACCTAAACTAGGGGATTTTACATAGAAACCCTAATTTAGAAACTCCTCTTCTCCTTGATTTCTCTTGAATTCTTCTTGACATATCACCATATCCTTATTATTCATGTCAAATGATGAACCCCACATCTCTACAATAGCCCTTAATGCCTTTCAATCAATCAATTGACCTAGAGTTGACCTAGGGTTGACCCAGATGAAACCCTAGTTGACTGCCTTCAACTGCAACTCTTGTGATCATATCAATGACTTTCCTCCTTCTCCAAATGAATTTCTAAGTCTTCCATGATGTACACATACTCTTCATGCTCAATTCACAACTCACAACTTCTTTGATGATCTTCAGATACCCTCAGATAGGAGATAGATTCACTGCTTGATCCAACTGACTTCTTAGCTTTCAATTTCTTTTCTGATGACTTGAATGAGATTGACTTTGAACAATAACCTCTTGATAGGCTCATAGAGATGAGAATAGTGCTTGGTCCCTTGTTTAATGACTTGCTATGCTATGTTATGCAGATGATTAGCCTACATACATGACTCTATATGCAAATGCTAATGCAATTGAAACATAAACCAAGTGAAATAGGTTGAGCAAATTTTAGGGTGCAACAGCTGCCCCTATTCAAGCAACTTGGACCCGATTGGGTGAAGAGCGAACGACCTTCAAACATTCGAGGTACGAGACAGTTGAATACTAAGAACCTAGAAATTTGCCAACCGCAGAAATAAACCGCACTACTGCTTGGGGAACAACATTTGATGACTGGATCTGGTTGTTACGGCAACGAACTAATCTCTTAGCGACGTGCTGGGGATTATTTTCATCAGCCTGAAAAAGATTCTATCATCGAAAAACTTGTCCACGTTAGGACTCCTGTTTCGTCAACACAAAGAAACCTCAACTAAAACTTGTCCACGTCAGGACTCCAACTGCCGCCAATCCGGAAAAATCTCGGCGACTTCGCTGGGGATGACTCGTCTGCATTTTGTCAGACATAAATCGTCCACGTTAGGAATAAACTCTTCCACGTAAGGAATACCTCTTTTTTCCACGTAAGGAATCACATCTTTCCACGTAAGGAAACCAACTTCTTTCCACGTAAGGAATAAAATCTTCTTTCCACGTAAGGAATCAAAATTTTCTTGATCTGTCCACGTAAGGACTAAACTTTCCAGGTAAGGAATACAATCTTTCCACGTAAGGAAACCATCTTTCCACGTAAGGAAACCCTCTTTCCACGTAAGGAATTAACTTCTTAAACTTCTTCTGGATCTGTCCACGTCAGGACTAAGCTCTTCCACGTAAGGAATACATCTTTCCACGTAAGGAAACCATCTCTTTCCGCGTAAGGAATCACAATCTTTCCACGTAAGGAATGCCATCTTTCCACGTAAGGAATCACTTCTTTCCACGTAAGGAATACGATCTTTTTCTTGATTTGTCCACGTAAGGACTCACATATCGTCTTGATTTGTCCACGTAAGGACTCACATCCTCGATCTGCTGAGGAAATAAACCTCGTCCACGTCAGGACTCATGCTGCATCAACACGAAGGAAGATATATCTGTCCACGTCAGGACTTGCGCACCTTCAACTCGCTGGGGAAATAAAATTTGTCCACGTCAGGACACACACTTTGCCAGCACGAAGAAGGATAAATTTGTCCACGTCAGGACTCGCGCCTCTTATCATCACGAAAAACCATAAACTTGTCCACGTCAGGACACCCCTTTCACCATTATGAAGAAAGATAACTGCTGGAAATAAATGGTCCACGTCAGGACACCAACACGAAGAGTAATCAACTTTGTCCACGTCAGGACTTCCCATTCTACCAATACTGAGAAACCGAATCTGTCCATGTTAGGACTAACACATATTGTCAACGTGAGGAAAGGTCCACGTCAGGACTCCACATTCCATCAATTCTGAGAAATCGAACCTGTCCACGTTAGGACTAGCACCTTTCATCAACTCGGGGAAATAAATTTGTCCACGTTAGGACTCCCACTTCTCTAGCACGAGGAAAACCCGTCAATATGGGAATAAATTGTCCACGTCAGGACTCATTGCTCCATTGATCCCAACCCACAAACTTCTTAGCACTAACGTGACAGCGACTTTGAAGCGGACTCTACTGGGGATATTTGGAAACCAACTACCGGACGCCCGTTCTGATAACCGGCGGCAGCCTCTGAAATTCTGACTCATGAAACCCTTTGATGACAAATAACTCTGCTTGGGGACAAGGAGAAATTCATCATGATAACTCTGTGGGGAATAATGCCAAAGCTGACATTATCATTGACTGTCTCACGTCGAGACCTCGAATGTTTAGTAATTCATTTGAGCAAGAGCTCCTTCCACCTGCAAGAGAGCAATACTTGAAACAAACAGTTAGCCAACCTAGTTTATGTTTCAAAATGCATATGTTTGACAATGACGCAATGCTCCATTCGGCATGGAAATGCTACGCGTGTTTATTTGGTGAATGCAAGTATGACACTATATGCCGATGCGAATGTAGACTCGAACTGCTGGGATACAGAAAACCGCTTCAGCAAAATAAATGCTGAAGACCATGCCGACTCCGCTGGGGATAGCCAGGTGCTACAGAATATTCCAGCAAAATAAATGCTGGAGGAGTGAAGTCAACCCTGCTGGGGAATATAACTTTGCTGGGGAATAGCAGATGCGCCTGGTAGGATTGGACTTCTGCTGGAGAGTGAACGGGTATCACACGGTATCCTGACAAAATAAATGCCAGGGCACACAGCCAACTCTGCCGGGGAGAGTCTTAATCTTTGAGTTCCACTGGGAGGAAATAAAACACTTGCTGAAAAGAGAACTCCGCTAGGGACGAAGCAATTCTCTTGGGGAAAATCAACTGACTCCGCTGGGGGAGAGTAAATGACCCTGCGGGGAAAGGTAGACTGCCTGAATACAGCTCACCAATTGGAAACATTACTACTCTTCTGAGGCTAAACCACTTTGCTTGAGATAGGGAGTCCTTTTGGGGGACACCATACTGTCTGAATACAGCCTTCGATTTTGGAATCGCCAATTCTGCTAAGGATAGACGACTTTGCTGGAGAACGTCCTTTGGATAAGCTACGACTAGCTGGGAAATTCGATCCTTCTTCAGTGAGGAACATAGTCATCTTGGAAGCACGACCTGCGTGGGGGTCGAGTCTTTCGTTACGAGCTTTTGGTCCATACTGCAACCTTTTGATCGTCCTCTTTGTACGGCTGTGAACCCTGCAACACCACAAACAAGACAAGACAAGTCTATGCAACCAAATCTATTCAGGTTAGCGTTAGTGACATCATTTTCAGTTAATTCAAAGTTTTAGCAATTATTGGCAAGGGCCAGTGACGTTATACACATGCTAGTTTTATTAAACCGAGGCGTTTATCATGCACAAAATAGTAAAGAACCAGCATTAAATACTGAATAACATATTTTATTGATCGGTCCCCTGAATGGGCAGAGTTTTTGTACACGGGAGGTAACTCCTGAAAAGAGGAAGTCACACACAACAAATATACAAGTATGCACAAGAAGCATAAATATAGTGATCAAATTTGTACACATGTCGGCAACGGGATGCAGACGAACATCACGAATTGATCCTCCTATGACTCGCCCGACTCTAATGCTTTCCCGGTATCCATGCTTTCGAAGAGATTGTATCCGATAATCGACCCCTCAGGTATATTCTCCCGCACCAATGCTCAAATGCAGTATCAGATTCGGACCGCAGTCATTTGCTTTTTAAATCCCTAACTTTTGCGTGAACCGCCCTTTACGGGTTTTCAGTTCACCGGGATACCCTTTTTTGCCGAAGCCGCCCAGTGTAGGTTTTCAACTTCGCGGGTGTACATTCTTTTCAATTTTATCCCTAACTTTTGCCCGAACCTTTCATTCTGTTTTTGGTTCGCCAGGATGCCCCATTTTTGCCTGGACTCTCTTTTTTCTGTCCAGCGGGTCAATTTCAAGCAAAGTATTTTTTAACTGCGTCCGAATTCACAGGCGACGTAAAGTCTTCACCGTCCATGGTGGACAACAACAACGCTCTTCCTGAAAAGACTTTTCTGACAACGTATGGCCCTTCGTAGTTGGGGGTCCACTTGCCCCTGTGATCTGCCTGCGGCGGGAGAATCCTTTTCAGCACAAGGTCGCCCATCTGAAAGCTCCGCGGATGTATCTTCTTATCATATGCTTTCTTCATTCGGCTCTGGTACAAACGACCGTATGCTAGAGAAGCTAGCCTCTTCTCATCCATTAAACTCAGTTGGTTCAACCTGTCTTTCACCCATTCTGCCTCATCTAATTGGACGTCTCGTAGTACTCTCAGAGAAGGGATCTCGACTTCTAGTGGTAGTACTGCTTCCATTCCGTATACCAACGAGAACGGGGTTGCCCCGGTTGATGTGCGTACCGTCGTACGATAACCGTGCAAAGCAAAAGGTAGCATCTCATGCCAATCCTTATAGGTCACCACCATCTTCTGAACGATCTTCTTGATATTTTCGTTGGCCGCTTCAACAGCGCCATTCATCTTGGGTCGGTAAGGGGAGGAGTTGTGATGTTCGATCTTGAAATTCTGACAGAGCTCCTTCATCATTTTGTTGTTCAGATTCGAACCGTTGTCAGTGATTATCCGCTCGGGGATTCCATATCTGCAAATGATATCTCTCTTGATGAATCTGGCTACCACCTGCTTAGTTACATTTGCATAAGATGCCGCTTCCACCCACTTGGTGAAATAATCGATTGCTACTAGAATGAACCGGTGCCCATTAGAAGCTGTCGGCTCGATCCTTCCAATCATATCGATTCCCCACATCGAGAATGGCCATGGCGATGACATCACATTCAGAGGACTCGGAGGCATATGGATCTTATCAGCATAGATTTGGCACTTGTGGCACTTCCTCGCAAACTTGAAACAGTCAGTTTCCATAGTCAGCCAGAAATAACCTGCCCGCAGCAGCTTCCTCGTCATAGCATGCCCACCCGCATGCGTACCAAAGGTTCCTTCATGTATTTCCTCCATGAGCAACTTCGCCTCTTTTTCGTCTATGCAACGTAGCAGCACCAAGTCGTGATTTCTTCTGTATAAGACACCATCCAGATTCAAATAGAAATTACCCGCCAATCTCCTGAGATTCTTCTGATCTTGACTGGATGCCCCAGCCGGATACTCTTTATTTTTCAGGAAATTAAGGATATCGAAATACCACGGTTTGTCATCAGATGCTTCGTCAATAGCAAACACGAAGGCAGGTCTGTCAAGTCGAGAGATAACAATTCTGGGAGCCTCGTTCCAGAAGTTGACTTTGTACATGGAAGACAAAGTGGCCAGGGCGTCAGCCATTTGATTCTCCGCTCGCGGTACATGATGCAATTCAACCTTGTCAAAGAAAGGCAATAATCTCCTTGCATAATTCATATAGGGTATCAAATTGGGCTGACGTGTCTCCCATTCTCCTTTTATTTGATTCACCACCAGAGCTGAGTCTCCGTATACGTCCAGATTTTTGATTCGCAAATCAATGGCTTCTTCAAGCCCCATAATACAAGCTTCGTATTCGGCTTCATTATTGGTAACTGGAAAGGTCAATCGAGCAGTAAACGGGATGTGCGACCCGTGTGGAGTAGTGATGATTGCCCCTATTCCGCTACCGTAGGCATTCACAGCTCCGTCAAATATCAACTTCCATTTGGAACCCAATTCTGGTCCTTCGTCTGGCAACGACTCTTCACAATCTTTCATCTTCAGGTACATGATATCCTCGTCAGGAAAATCAAACCTCATCGATTGGTAATCTTCTATAGGCTGCTCTGCCAAGTACTCAGACAGTACACTCCCCTTTATAGCCTTCTGCGAGACATACTGGATGTCATATTCAGTCAAGACCATCTGCCAGCGGGCAATTCTCCCTGATAACGCCTGCTTTTCAAATACATATTTAATAGGATCCATCTTCGAGATGAGCATGGTTGTATGATTCAGCATGTATTGCCTCAAACGCTTGGCGGCCCAGGCTAGCGCGCAACAAGTTTTTTCAAGCATTGAATATCGAGATTCACATTCAGTGAACTTCTTACTCAAATAGTAGATCGCATGCTCTTTTCTTCCCGTCTCGTCGTGTTGACCGAGAACACAACCCATGCTTCCCTCAAGAACTGTCAAATACATTATCAAGGGTCTCCCTGCCACTGGGGGTATCAAAATAGGAGGCTCCTGCAAATACTGCTTTATTTTATCAAACGCCTTTTGACAATTTTCGTTCCACGTTACAGCTTGATCTTTCTTCAACAGCTTGAACAATGGTTCACACGTAGCAGTTAGGTGAGATATGAACCGAGCGATGTAGTTCAACCTCCCTAAAAACCCGCGCACCTCTTTTTCTGTTTTAGGCGTCGGCATCTCTTGTATTGCTTTTATTTTTGCAGGATCGACCTCTATTCCTTTTTCGCTTACGATAAACCCCAGCAGTTTACCCGATCTCACCCCGAAGGTGCACTTATTAGGGTTCAGTCTCAGCCTGAACTTCCTAAGCCTTTTGAATAACTTCAGCAGATTCACCAGATGCTCTTCCTCCGTCTGGGATTTGGCAATCATATCGTCAACATAAACTTCGATCTCCTTATGCATCATATCATGAAAAAGAGTCGTCATTGCACGCTGATACGTTGCCCCAACATTCTTTAATCCGAAGGGCATCACTTTGTAACAAAATGTTCCCCAAGGCGTTATGAAAGTAGTCTTCTCCATGTCCTCTGGCGCCATTTTAATCTGATTATAGCCCGAGAAGCCATCCATGAAGGAGAATACGGAGTATTGAGCAGTGTTGTCAACTAGCACGTCGATGTGTGGAAGCGGAAAATCATCTTTCGGGCTCGCTTTATTCAGATCACGGTAATCTACGTACATTCTCACTTTACCGTCTTTCTTGGGCACTGGTACGATGTTAGCGACCTATGAGGGATATTTTGTCACAGCCAGGAAACCAGCGTCCCACTGTTTTTGAACCTCTTCTTTAATCTTCACTGCCATATCGGGTCTAGTTCTGCGAAGCTTCTGCTTGACCGGCGGGCATTCTTCTTTCAACGGCAGACGGTGCACAACCATATCTGTATCAAGCCCTGGCATGTCTTCATACGACCAAGCGAACACATCACTATACTCTCTGAGCATTTCAACCAGTCTTCGCTTGATGTCGCTCTGCAGCGCGGCTCCTATACGAATGTTCTTTTCAACCCCTTCCGACCCCAGGTTAATAATTTCGATGACCTCTTCATGAGGCAGAATGACACGCTCTTCTTGCTTCACCAACCAAGACAATTCTTCGGGAACGTCACCATCTTCAACAATCTCCTCTTCGGCCTGAAATACCGGGTGCTCAAAGTCGGGACGAGTCATACATGGTTCAAGGATGTCATCTGAAAATGTGATCCTGCAAAAGGAATGGTTAAATGCTTCAAAATGCGTATAAAGCGAATAACCACGTTGCCATTTTACTGTAAAATACAAAACAGGAAAACAGATATCACAATATTTGTACATGAAAAACGCCTTTTATTTAATGATAAACACGCAATGTTCATAACAGCACGGCCCTAAGCAAATCATGATGCCCCGGGCAAGGCACCAGATTGTTCAACAATAAAAAAAACAAAGCATTACTGTTTAAGAGTCACAGGAACAATCTCCTGAATAGACCAGTTGCACAATCCCTGTCCTGGCACGCTAGGCTGAATCCAGGCGTCCATATCGCAGTCGTTGTCTCTTTCATCAGACTCTGAAGCAGCGTTGATGGTCTCATGACATACTCCACTGGCAGTGATAGTTATTGGCCCTCTGAAACGGGGTGCCCCCACAGCAGGTGTTGATGACGATGGTTGATATCCCAGCCCGAACCGGTCCATCTTCACGGGAATATCCAGCACTTTGCCCCAGCCCTTTGTCTCACCGGTCTCTACCAAAGCTTGAGCTTCTTTATACGACAAGACGGCTACCTCTGACACTTTGCTCGGCCCGGGACCTTTGTCCTTGATGCGCAACCCTTCAAATGCCTGACAGGGTGTTTCGTGAATCTCTCCATCGACCTCCACATATTTAAATGATGACAGATGACTGACCAGGATGTCTTCTTCTCCACATACAGTGACCACGCTGTCTCCCACCATATATTTCAACTTTTGATGCAAGGTAGACGTGACTGCCCCAGCCCCATGAATCCAAGGTCTTCCGAGCAGGCAGCTATATGCAGGCTGGATGTCCATGATATAAAATTCAGTCGCGAAAACCTCCGGCCCCACCTGTAAAGGTAATGTTATCGATCCAAAAACTGTTCTTCGCGTACCGTCAAATGCCCTGACCACCAAGTCGCTGGGCGTGCACAGGATTCCTCTGACATCCAGTTTCATCATCACTTTCTTGGGCAGCACATTTAAGGATGATCCAGTGTCTACCAGTACATGAGACATGACTGATCCTCTACATTCCACAGAGACGTGCAGCGCCATATTATGATCTCTCCCCTTAGGGGTCAAATCGAAGTCGGTAAAGCCCAAGCTGTGGCCTGCATTCACATGTGCCAACACTCCTTCCAGCTGATTTACGGAAACATCTTGGGGTGCGAAGGAAGTGTCCAGGACTTTCAACAATGCATTTCTGTAGGCTTCAGAGCACAATAGCAACGACAGTATAGATATCTTTGACGGCGTCTGTTGCAGATGCTCCACAATCTTATAATCACTTTTACGGATCAAGCGCATGAACTCTTCCACATCCTTCGATGCCGCTTCTTTTTCATTCCCCTGCACTGGGACATTCTCAATCATTTTTCCTTTTCCCTTCGCCAGTCTCTCAGCCTCTACCTCAGGCGATATGAAGATTCTTCCACTCCTTGTCATACCTCCGGTACCAACAACGTTATCTACCGTCTCAGCTTGCTGCTTATTAACATCAATCTTCACCCCGTCACAATACACTTCCAACCCATAGGACTAGGGGACTGCCTTGGTGCTTTCGTACGGGATTGGTCTGGCCTTAGTGATAGTGATCGGCGGTCGCTGGGCCGGTGCCGTTATAGTGATTGTTTTCCTCGGAATCGTTATAGTGGCCACATCACTTTGCTTGTCTGCTAATACCCCTGCAGGTTCTTCAATTGCTGCTCGGTCAAATTGCAATGTACCCCCATCGATTAAAGCCTGAATACCCTTCTTTAAGTCATCACACCCCCCGACTAGGGTCCAGCACTCTAAGCAATATTCGTCACATCCTGGATAGACACCCCCTTGTAATAATCTGCTTTTTATTTCACACAACAGTGTCTTTAAATCGTCGACATTCATAATCAAATTCAAACCCTCTTCAGTCAAAATGGCGTTTGCCCCATGGTTGGGCATGGGTTTCTGCACTATATTCGGACCCGCCGTTCCAAAATTGATAGCCTTACTATCCAATAGATCCTGCACTACATGTTTGAACGCATGGCAACCTTCTACATCGTGGCCCGGGGCCTCAGAGTGGAATTCACAGTGCCTGCTTGCATCATAACCATACGGAGGAGTTCCCGTTATCGGTGCAAGAGTTCTCTTCTCTACCAGGTTCAAACCCAACAGTGTCTGTAACAAATCTGCATACGTTGAAGGAGGCTTTTCAAAAACTCTCCTTGGTTTACCCCCCTGGAATCTGCGCTGGGCAGGCTGTGCCCCCTGCTGTGGCTGCTGCTGCTGTTGTTGTTGTTGCTGAAATGGTTGTTGCTGAAACGGAATAGTAACACTCGCCACCTGCTGCGGCTGATTATACTGGTTTCGACCTCTGCCCCGGCCTCGGCCTCGGCCTCCAAACACTGCGCTTGCATCGCCCTGACGGCGCCCACCAAAAGCCTTTCTGTTACTGCCAGATGCAGTAGATTCCTCAGCTTGGAATCTTCCCTGCTTAATGTTACTTTCGATCTTTTCTCCCATCAGAATTAAGTCTGAGAAACTGCCCAAAGATGTGTGAAACAACTTGTCATAAAACATACCAGTGAATGTTCCTATGAACATGTCATTCATTTCCTTGTCTTCTAGAGGAGGATGGACTCTGGCAGCCATGTCGCGCCATCTTTGCGCATACTCTTTGAAGCTCTCACCCTTCTTCTGAGACAGCCCTTGCAATTGGACCCGGTTGGGTGCCAAGTCGCTGTTATACTTATAGTGAGCTACAAATGCCTCTGCCAGCTGCTTCCATGTCTTTATATGAGTTGGTTCCAATCCCATATACCACTCTAGGGAAGGACCAGACAATCTATCTTGAAAGAAATGCATTAGCATTCTCTCATCAGTTGAATACACCGACATCCTTCTGTAATATGACCGCACGTGCACTTTTGGACAAGTGTCCCCTTTATACTTGTCAAATGTGGGAGCTTTGAATTTGATTGGCACCCTCAAGCCAGGCACCAGACCCATTGTTGACATGTCTAAGCCCCCAGCACTTTGATTCACGACCCCCCTCATCTGCTCTTCTAGCATTCTGATCCTCTGGGAGTCATCCATAGGCCCCTCGAAACCTCCACCGGAGAAAGCGTCATCTTGCTGGTCCTCCTGCCAGTTACCATTCCCAGCTCCATACCCATCGTATCCATTGTTACGGCCAGCTCTAATCTGATTCATCACCGGGCCTCGCCCTCTGTTGCCGTACCCCGGAGCAACTCCAGCAGGTCCAAAAGCCGTTAACCCAGCGCCATTTCCATTTCCGAATCCTCTGTAACCCTGATTAGTCATACCATAACCGTCCTGCCCGAAGCCTTGAGTATTGAAACCATATTTCCCAGTATTGTCGAACCCCTGGTCATTGAAACCGAATCCAGTATTACCAAAGTCGTTGCCTCCCATATTATCACCCAAGTTGACATCACCAAGCCCAACGTTATGGACAGCAGTTTCGTTCCCAATTCCAACGTTACCGTTCCCAGCAGCAGTACCGTTGTTGACATTGACAGCAGGTATATTGACTACAGGTGGAGCCACTGGAGTGGGAGTGCCATCCCCATGAACAGTGTCGACTCGCACAGACTGATGATCCTCATTCCCATGCCCAGCATTCCTTGCCAACAGAGGCTGCACCATAGCTTGCAAATTCTCCTGACCTTTTGCAATAGTCTCCATTGTCTGCATAAAGAGCGCTAGCTTCTCGCGCATGTCTTGCATCTCATTCTGCATTTGATCCATGATTCTTCGACAGTTGGTGCGAGTGGAGTATCGGTGCGGGCGCTGATCTGCAATCCTGAAAAGAACTGGTACAGAGCCGGAAATAAGATATCATCCAATAATCACCTGTAATGCAATATGAATATGAATGCAATGCCATGTGTGTCTGTGCATTAGGGAAATTCATTCCCTGATTCTAGTGCGAAGGTGCCAGTGCAGTGACAGTGCTAGACATACGGAGATCGGAGCTTAATCATAGAAAGCCTCATATATTGCAGAGAAAACCATTAAGCCAAGAATACAATATCACTGAGTGTACAATAAGAAGGCATGACCTCAACCAACAATCCTGGTGATGGTCAGCACTATGCAAATAAAGCATCAATACATGAAACGGTCAAATACACTCATAAGCCTGATACTCTTCTAATAACTTCTTGGTCTCTGGATGGCTTGGTCGGGTAAGCAGACCCTCGACAAGTTGGTTTCTTCTCTTGAGAACACGTCGCACGTCACCAGCGGTTTCCTCCCATGCCCCTTCTCCGAAGCGATCCTCTAGCTTCCGCTTCTGAGACACAGCTTCGTTCCTGCCTTCGATGGCCTTGTTCAGCGCATTCTGGAGACTATACCTGGTCATCACCTCTTCTTCATACTTCTTAATGCTAGCTTTCAACTGCTCCTCGAGGTCATAAATTTGCTGCTTCAATTTATCTTCCCTCTTCTTATTGTTGGTCAGCGTAGCATTCCAAGTCTTGTTACAAGAAGAGATTTCCCGGTGAGCGGCATCGAGTGCTTTCTTTTTGGATTCCAACATGTCATGGGAGCTTCTGAACTCTTGACCCAGACGTCCGCGCTTCTTTTTCTCCTCAGTCAACTCAGCACCAAGTTTGTTTACTAATTCGATCTGCTGTTGGAAAGCATGCACAACCTTGTTTTTCTCACTGCGTATCTGAGCCAGCTCTTGCTCTAACCCTTCATTGATTTTCATTAAGGCTTCTTTTTCTTTCACAACTTGCTCGTAGGCCTCCCTAGTAACAGTAGTTGGTTCTTCCACCGGAATATGAACAGGGACTGGTGCAGCTGGAAATGGCATCAGCAGTTGTCTTGCTCTCTCCTGGATCCAAACTTTGTAGGGTGCATAAGCCTGACAATCATTCTTCCCCAACAACGGCTTCCCTCTTCTGTTAATACGCGTCCAGGCATGTTGCAGCTTGGCTAGTAACTCTCCCTTCAAATCACCGGTGAAGTACAGAGATTCCTGTACTTCTTCCTTCTGAGGTGGGCTCTTCAGCGCGTATCCAAACCGGCGGACAAACAGAGAAGGGTTGTAATTGATACACCCTTTTCTTCCTATCAACGGAACATTAGGGTACCCAGAACAACTGAAAATAAGCTCAGACCCCAGCAAGTCTCGATCAAACCACTCAATGTCTTCGGGAGATAGCCTCATCAGGCGCTCTGGCCAGCTAGCTGTAGTTGCACTATCCACAAAAGGCCCCTTCAGGGGAAGATGGCTCTTAAACCACATGTTCAACAGCGGCGCACAACAATAAACAGTCTTTCCTCTACTATTTTCATTCTTGTAGTGCAATGAATGATAGAAGTCTCCAATCAAAGTGGGCACCGGATTGCCAGCAGCAAACAGATGGAAAGCGTCCAAATCCACAAAATTGGGTAAGTTGGGAAACAACACTATTCCGTAAATGCATAGAGCCAAGATAGCATTAAAGACTATCCAGCACCCGTTCTTGGCATACTCCTGAGCTTTACCAACCAGAAAATCAAGGGAGAAACCTGGAACCCCAAGCCAAGAAGTCACTAATAGTTCAGTAGCGTTCATGTGCAAGGCCTTAGCTAAGTCCTCCAACTTGGGCTCAGCAGCAGAGTGAATAAAGGGAACCTTGTTCTGCACTGGTAGCTCAGTAAACTCCACATACTCTTCAATGGTAGGCCCCAGAATAAAGTCAGCAAACGTGAAACACCTCAAAGCTGGGTCATAGAATTGCATCAAGGTGTACAGCCCGTTCATCTCAACAGCAGTTGGCTTGCAGACTAGTCTCAGCAATCTTCCATGACTCATTCTGAAACTTCTCCTAACCTCCTCATCAGCAAGGGACATCAGACCAAGTAAGGGAGTAATATCAGGTGTAGGTAGCTTATACGCAACTGTCTTCCTCAAACCAGCCATGATCAATATGCAGAAGTTCGGGTACTAGAACCAGGGAATATGCAAATGCACCTGCAGCACAGACACACGTTAATGGGATGCAATGATAATGGTTATGCAAACAATGCAATGCAAGTAACATGCAACAGGCACCAAATGCCGTGGCTGAAAAGTCTGAACCATATCAAAAGTCTCAGATAGACCCTCCGGAATTCCTCAAACCCTGGTCTCAGATAGACCTAAAACAAAGCTCCAACACTGGTCTCTGATAGACCCCACAACATAACTCTGACTGGTCTCTGACAGACCTCACATCATAACTCTGATTGGTCTCTTGATAGACCTCAAACATAACTCTGACTGGTCTCTGATAGACCTCAAACATAATATCTCCAACTGGTCTCTGACAGACCTCATAACTCTCCATAAATACCGAGGATCTCAGATCAAGAAACAAACCGGTATCTGAAGGTCTAGTTACCTGCATAACCCCAAACCCTCTCACAGGTGGATATCCTAGTAACTGACAAAGGTATGGCATCCTATGCGGTCGTCGGCGTCACAGACTTTCAGGGTTGATGATACGATTCCCAGAAGGATTGGCATCATCAAATCCTAAAGAGGCCTCACTTAGCCAACTTCCAAATGATCGGTTCCCGGAGTCGACAATTCAGCTGACCAACAACCCCTTCGACCCAAAGGGTAGAAAAAGAAGCCAACCAGAAGAACCTCGTCCGAGTGTAGATTTCGTGAGACACTAATGCAAGCAAAGCCGGCACGCGCCCACTACTTTCTACTCTAATTCTAGGTGCACTCAAGCCCAGGTCCGGCTTATCTCTCAATCATAGAACACCTGTCACACCCCAATACAGCAATAATAATCAATATATATAATGCTGAAAATAAAGGTCAGAAATATAAATCCATACAAAATCCTCGACGGGAAAACAAGCGCTAGGATTGACTCGCTTGAGGGACGTTGGATCCCAAATGCATAAGGAACTATCGCAGTCCTTAGCAGCCAGGGGACGTTGGATCCCCAGCAGAGTCGCCAGCTGTCGCTACTGCGAAAATCGGCGCCGGCTGAACAGAAGAGTCGCCACCGTGCGTTATTTATCCCACAGGAGGGAAAGCAAACGCTCAGAGTAAACCTACCGCAAAGACGGGAAGGGTATGGTCGTCGCAACCAAAACCTGGATTCGGGAGTCGGTTACGCAAGGGGAAGGTATTAGCACCCCTCACGTCCGTCGTACTCGACGGGATCCACGCTTGTTTTCGGATATGGATTGTTATTCTATCTACTCTACAGGTCAGGGGTTAAAAAGAAAAGAAAATGACTCGGCAAAGTGTCGCACTTTATGCCTACGTATTCCCGTCTGGAATGAGAAATCAGAGTCAACGTAGTTCGCCTACCTACGGGAAAGGAGGGGAAGGTTGCTCGCTAGGATATCGCATCCTATGCCTACGTACTTTCATACAGCATGAAAGATCAGAGCAAACGTAGTTCGGGCCACGTACGACACAAGTCTGTCTTGATTGTTTTTATTCCTTCTGAAAAAGGTTTTTTCTGATTAACAGTCCAAGCGGACAAAAATGACGTTTTGATGAGTTCACATTCTTTTACGGAAGAAGTGTCTTTTATTGTGTTTGAAATCTTTATGTATTTTTCTGTTTGTTTTGAGAATGAAGAGACAGAACTCTAACCTACGGTTGCGAAGGGAATCAAACTGTCCTAATGTTATCATGCATGGGTTAAGACCTAATGTCTATCATGTTCCTCTATTACGCAGAGAGAAACAGAGATCCTAAGGGATAAACGGAAACAGAAACAATAGCAATATACAATAAAGCAATAAAATGCATGGATGCAGCAATACAAGCGAGGCAAGGGAGTCCCACTCAACCTCGAACCTAGAAAACAATAGGCAAAAGTGAACAGAATTCACTTTCAACCTTAACAGGGTAACCAGCAAACAATACAGTCAGAGAAAACCAATCAATACATCAGGAATTAAACAGCAAAAAATAAACAGCTACAGCAGCTCTGCATCAACATCTGTCTTCAAGTCATCTCCAAACAGCTACAAGCTTCAAGCAAGCCTTAGTCTTCATCTCCACAGCCTTCAAGCAAGATCTCTGTCATCAGTCTCCAATCTGCAATGGCTTTTCTTCAAGTCTCAATCTCCAAGAGGAATATCAGTCAACAAGATGAAATGAATATTAAACAGTCAACTGCCTACCAAGGGTGGCTCATTAACTGTTAACATTATACAGACAGTTTTCTCTCAAAAGTTCTATCTTTCAAATACATTCACTAATCCTTCCAAAGGAAGGAGGTGGATATTTGAAAGAGACTTTGAATCATAGAGAAAGAATGGAGGCAGACAAGACCTTCCATGTTTGTGAATCTAGTTCTCTACTCTAGAGCTCTGCCTAGCTCCTAAACCCTACAACCTTCAACAGCTGCCAGCAAGAATCTCTTCATCAACTCTGGAAGTTGGTCTTCAATCTCTTGGATCTCCAATGGCCTTCATCATCAAAGTCTTCAGCTCTCCCAATCCCCAAGCAAACCCAATACCCCACACAGACAAATGAAATAACCCTAGAGAGGGCACACCACACAGTCAAGCAAATACAAGCAGTATACTGATAGCAGTAGGGGAATCCTAATATTTTCTAAGGAATCTATTTTCTACCCATAATCCCTATAGTCCCATACCCCAAAGATTCAATCTACAACTCCTAAGGGAAATGATTTAATTCACCTATGCTATCTCCTAAACCTTAATTTTGATCACACTAATCACACCTAAAAATTAATCCTAAAAATTGTGAATTAAATTTTATACACAAGCTAAAGGTCTAAGCTAATCAACCTAAAAAGAATGGATCAAAAATATAAAAGCATCTAATCAAACCAAAATTAACAAATTCATGCACTAAACTAAACATTATTTAATCCTATTTAAAAAAAAAATATGCTAAAAATAGAAAAATAAAATGAAATACCAATTTTTTTATGTGATAATTTTCTTAACAAAATTATGAACAATATGCAAAAACAACCAATTAAAAACATGCATTTTTCTATTTGTTATGAATTTTTGAAGAATTAAAAAAAATGAAAGGGAATTAATATGAATTAAATTGGAAATGGGTGCAGAAAGCAATTAAAATCAGTTAAAACAACAAGATGGGCCTAGACTGGGGGGCGCGCATAGCAAGCGCGTCTGGGCCCAATGATCAGAAAACAATAACAAAAATTAAAAAAAGAGAAAAACGGTGCATATAGCAAGGACTTCAGTTCAAATTGGCTTTGGGCTTGCAATTGGGGGTACGAATAGCATTGGAAACCTGAGCCCAATCTGAGGGTTTTAGTGAAACGGTGTGTTTCCCCTTTTGAATTTCCCTCCGTATTTCAACTTTAAACCACAGCCATTGGATTGCAATCTGAGTCAAGTCAAACCCTCCATCGTAGGGTCCTCCTTCATCTTCAACCTTGGACAAACCCTAAGGTTTCAGAAATCACCTCCATGCACGCACCTTCAACCATCCTGTTCTCCCTCAATTCTCTATGAATTCACACGATTCAAAGACCAAAAACACTCCATTCTCTTCCCTCTACACAGCCATGCCATTACTTCCTTCTAAAGCTCAACTAACAATCAAACCCGATAGGTAGAACATTCGGATTCCACCATTTTCACCTGTCATCCACCATTCCAATTTCTTCCAATCTTTACCCTAGCATGATCTACACCTTTCACTGATCATTATGAGCTATAAACCTAAGATTATCGTGCATTAAACTATGAGTTACAAACCCTAACAGTCTTGGGACACCTATGGCAAACCTCATGAAACTTCCTCAAACTTTGTGAAATCCATCATCTAACCTATCTTAACAGTTCTAACCTACCAAATCTCTATGATTCTAACTAAAACAAGCGAATTGAATGAGAAACCAACCTGGTGTAAATGATGAAACAGTTGCTGAATTCTTCAGATCCAATGCTTTCAATGCTCTGAACTTGATCCACACACTCAATTCTTTGTTCTGTATGCAAAGATTCTTGTTCAATCCCCTTGAATCTAGCAATTCCAACTTTCTTGCGCCTTGGATGATGGAATTGGATAGCACGAGTTCTCTTCAATTCAACCAAATTCTTGTGTGAATTCTGATCTATGAAAGATGTTGATGATGATCAAATCAAGAAATGTGGAAATTGGTAGAGATTTTATGGAGTTTGAGATGCTTTTGCAAATTGGAAGAATGATGTGAAACTTGGTATCATGCACAAAATGAATCACCAACCATGGCATGAAGCCTCTCCATGCAATATATAGATAAGAATAGAAACCTCTAGAACTTGGTAGAACCTTCCCATGCACACTTTCCCTTGGATTTGGATTATGTAACTTCTTTTGTAAGTAACCAAGCATAACTTTCAAATCTGGAACCAAACTCAAAAATCCACTTTTGCCAATGTTCTTAAAACATTTTTTCCAATCAAAATGACCTATAATTTCACCCCATTTGGCCAAATTATGAAAAATCTCAATTTTAGGTCATTTTTTATTCATTAAATCCACCAATTTTGAAACCTTGAGCTATGAGCCTTTACAATCTTTCATGGTCACTTTTATAGACTCAAAATGTCATTTGGAACAAGTTTGATGTTGTGAAGTTTTCCATTTGAAGCTTCCTTGTATGAGTTTTGGGCATAGGCTTGAAATGACCTGTAATTCTCAGATGACCAAAATACCCTTTGCTTGCCAAGACCATAAGTAGAGTTCCACAAATCATATGAAGGCATACCATACCATTCCAGAAATCTAAGACAATGAGGAACAACTCTTATGTTGACCATAAATTCATTTGAAATCTCCTTGAGGGGTAAAAGTTGCTTGGAAGACAAGTAACTTTCACAGACAAAATTTCAGATACCTCAGATGACCTGTAACTTGCAAGGACCATAACTTGAGTTCTAAACATCTCCTTGATGTCTTCCACCACTCAAATTAAAGGTCTGGAGATCCTCTACAAGTTTCATGTTGGCCAAGGATCCATTTGAAGCTTTCATTTTGACTTATCTTGCTTGGATGTTTGACCTAAACTAGGGGATTTTACACAGAAACCCTAATTTAGAAACTCCTCTTCTCCTTGATTTCTCTTGAATTCTTCTTGACATATCACCATATCCTTATTCTTCATTTCAAATGATGAACCCCACATCTCTCCAATAGCCCTTAATGCCTTTCAATCAATCAATTGACCTAGAGTTGACCTAGGGTTGACCCAGATGAAACCCTAGTTGACTGCCTTCAACTGCAACTCTTGTGATCATATCAATGACTTTCCTCCTTCTCCAAATGACTTTCTAAGTCTTCCATGATGTCCACATACTCTTCATGCTCAATTCACAGCTCACAACTTCTTTGATGATCTTCAGATACCCTCAGATAGGAGATAGATTCACTGCTTGATCCAACTGACTTCTTAGCTTTCAATTTCTTTTCTGATGACTTGAATGAGATTAAATTTGAACAATAACCTCTTGATAGGCTCATAGAGATGAGAATAGTGCTTGGTCCCTTGTTGAATGACTTTCTATGCTATGCTATACAGATGATTAGCCTACATACATGACTCTATATGCAAATGCTAATGCAATTGAAACATAAACCAAGTGAAATAGGTTGAGCAAATTTTAGGGTGCAACAGCTGCCCCTATTCAAGCGACTTGGACCCGATTGGGTGAAGAGCGAACGGCCTTCAAACATTCGAGGTACGAGACGGTTGAATACTAAGAACCCGGAAATTTGCCAACCGCAGAAATAAACCGCACTACTGCTTGGGGAACAACATTTGATGACTGGATCTGGTTGTTACAGCAACGAACTGATCTCTTAGCGACGTGCTGGGGATTATTTTCATCAGCCTGAAAAAGATTCTATCATCGAAAAACTTGTCCACGTTAGGGCTCCTGTTTCGTCAATACAAAGAAACCTCAACTAAAACTTGTCCACGTCAGGACTCCACCTGCCGCCAATCCGGAAAAATCTCGGCGACTTCGCTGGGGATGACTCGTCTGCATTTCGTCAGAAATAAATCGTCCACGTTAGGAATAAACTCTTCCACGTAAGGAATACCTCTTTTTTCCACGTAAGGAATCACATCTTTCCACGTAAGGAAACCAACTTCTTTCCGCGTAAGGAATAAAATCTTCTTTCCACATAAGGAATCAAAATTTTCTTGATCTGTCCACGTAAGGACTAAACTTTCCACGTAAGGAATACAATCTTTCCACGTAAGGAAACCATCTTTCCACGTAAGGAATCATCTTTCTTTCCACGTAAGGAATACAATCTTTCCACGTAAGGAAACCATCTTTTTCCACGTAAGGAATCACAATCTTTCCACGTAAGGAAACCATCTTTCCACGTAAGGAAACCCTCTTTCCACGTAAGGAATTAACTTCTTAAACTTCTTCTGGATCTGTCCACGTCAGGACTAAGCTCTTCCACGTAAGGAATACATCTTTCCACGTAAGGAAACCATCTCTTTCCACGTAAGGAATCACAATCTTTCCACGTAAGGAATGCCATCTTTCCACGTAAGGAATCACTTCTTTCCACGTAAGGAATACGATCTTTTTCTTGATTTGTCCACGTAAGGACTCACATATCGTCTTGATTTGTCCACGTAAGGACTCACATCCTCGATCTGCTGAGGAAATAAACCTCGTCCACGTCAGGACTCATGCTGCATCAACACGAAGGAAGATATATCTGTCCACGTCAGGACTTGCGCACCTTCGACTCGCTGGGGAAATAAAATTTGTCCACGTCAGGACACACACTTTGCCAGCACGAAGAAGGATAAATTTGTCCACGTCAGGACTCGCGCCTCTTATCATCACGAAAAACCATAAACTTGTCCACGTCAGGACACCCCTTTCACCATTACGAAGAAAGATAACTGCTGGAAATAAATGGTCCACGTCAGGACACCAACACGAAGAGTAATCAACTTTGTCCACGTCAGGACTTCCCATTCTACCAATACTGAGAAACCGAATCTGTCCACGTTAGGACTAACACATATTGTCAACGTGAGGAAAGGTCCACGTCAGGACTCCACATTCCATCAATTCTGAGAAATCGAACCTGTCCACGTTAGGACTAGCACCTTTCATCAACTCGGGGAAATAAATCTGTCCACGTTAGAACTCCCACTTCTCTAGCACGAGGAAAACCCGTCAATATGGGAATAAATTGTCCACGTCAGGACTCATTGCTCCATTGATCCCAACCCACAAACTTCTTAGCACTAACGTGACAGCGACTTTGAAGCGGACTCTACTGGGGATATTTGGAAACCAACTACCGGACGCCCGTTCTGATAACCGGCGGCAGCCTCTGAAATTCTGACTCATGAAACCCTTTGATGACAAATAACTCTGCTTGGGGACAAGGAGAAATTCATCATGATAACTCTGTGGGGAATAATGCCAAAGCTGACATTATCATTGATTGTCTCACGTCGAGACCTCGAATGTTTAGTAATTCATTTGAGCAAGAGCTCCTTCCACCTGCAAGAGAGCAATACTTGAAACAAACAGTTAGCCAACCTAGTTTATGTTTCAAAATGCATATGTTTGACAATGACGCAATGCTCCATTCGGCATGGAAATGCTACGCGTGTTTATTTGGTGAATGCAAGTATGACACTATATGCCGATGCGAATGCAGACTCGAACTGCTGGGATACAGAAAACCGCTTCAGCAAAATAAATGCTGAAGACCATGCCGACTCCGCTGGGGATAGCCAGGTGCTATAAAATATTCCAGCAAAATAAATGCTGGAGGAGTGAAGTCAACCCTGCTGGGGAATATAACTTTGCTGGGGAATAGCAGATGCGCCTGGTAGGATTGGACTTCTGCTGGAGAGTGAACGGGTATCACACGGTATCCTGACAAAATAAATGCCAGGGCACACAGCCAACTCTGCCGGGGAGAGTCTTAATCTTTGAGTTCCACTGGGAGGAAAGAAAACACTTGCTGAAAAGAGAACTCCGCTAGGGAAGAAGCAATTCTCTTGGGGAAAATCAACTGACTCCGCTGGGGGAGAGTAAATGACCCTGCGGGGAAAGGTAGATTGCCTGAATACAGCTCACCAATTGGAAACATTACTACTCTTCTGAGGCTAAACCACTCTGCTTGAGATAGGGAGTCCTTTTGGGGGACACCATACTGTCTGAATACAACCTTCGATTTTGGAATCGCCAATTATGCTAAGGATAGACGACTTTGCTGGAGAACGTCCTTTGGATAAGCTACGACTAGCTGGGAAATTCGATCCTTCTTCAGTGAGGAACATAGTCATCTTGGAAGCACGACCTGCGTGGGGGTCGAGTCTTTCGTTACGAGCTTCTGGTCCATACTGCAACCTTTTGATCGTCCTCTTTGTACGGCTGTGAACCCTGCAACACCACAAACAAGACAAGACAAGTCTATGCAACCAAATCTATTCAGGTTAGCGTTAGTGACATCATTTTCAGTTAATTCAAAGTTTTAGCAATTATTGGCAAGGGCCAGTGACGTTATACACATGCTAGTTTTATTAAACCTATGCGTTTATCATGCACAAAACAGTAAAGAACCAGCATCAAATACTGAATAACATATTTTATTGATCGGGCCCCTGAATGGGCAGAGTTTTTGTATACGGGAGGTAACTCCTGAAAAGAGGAAGTCACACACAACAAATATACAAGTATGCACAAGAAGCATAAATATAGTGATCAAATTTGTACACATGTCGGCAACGGGATGCAGACGAACATCACGAACTGATCCTCCTATGACTCGCCCGACTCTAATGCTTTCCCGGTATCCATGCTTTCGAAGAGATTGTATCCGATAATCGACCCCTCAGGTATATTCTCCCGCACCAATGCTCAAATGCAGTATCAGATTCGGACCGCAGTCATTTGCTTTTCAAATCCCTAACTTTTGCGTGAACCGCCCTTTACGGGTTTTCAGTTCACCGGGATACCCTTTTTTGCCGAAGTCGCCCAGTGTAGGTTTTCAACTTCGCGGGTGTACATTCTTTTCAATTTTATCCCTAACATTTGCCCGAACCTTTCATTCTGTTTTTGGTTCGCCAGGATGCCCCATTTTTGCCTGGACTCTCTTTTTTCTGTCCAGCGGGTCAATTTCAAGCAAAGTATTTTTTAACTGCGTCCGAGTTCACAGGCGACGTAAAGTCTTCACCGTCCATGGTGGACAACAACAACGCTCCTCCTGAAAAGACTTTTCTGACAACGTATGGCCCTTCATAGTTGGGGGTCCACTTGCCCCTGTGATCTGCCTGCGGCGGGAGAATTCTTTTCAGCACAAGGTCGCCCGTCTGAAAGCTCTGCGGATGTATCTTCTTATCATATGCTTTCTTCATTCGGCTCTGGTACAAACGACCGTATGCTAGAGAAGCTAGCCTCTTTTCATCCATTAAACTCAGCTGGTTCAACCTGTCTTTCACCCATTCTGCCTCATCCAGTTGGACATCTCGTAGTACCCTCAGAGAAGGGATCTCGACTTCCAGTGGTAGTACTGCTTCCATTCCGTATACCAACGAGAACGGGGTTGCCCCGGTTGATGTGCGTACCGTCGTACGATAACCGTGCAAAGCAAAAGGTAGCATCTCATGCCAATCCTTATAGGTCACCACCATCTTCTGAATGATCTTCTTGATATTCTTGTTGGCCGCTTCAACAGCGTCATTCATCTTGGGTCGGTAAGGGGAGGAGTTGTGATGTTCGATCTTGAAATTCTGACAGAGCTCCTTCATCATTTTGTTGTTCAGATTCGAACCGTTGTCAGTGATTATCCGCTCGGGGATTCCATATCTGCAAATGATATCTCTCTTGATGAATCTGGCTACCACCTGCTTAGTTACATTTGCATAAGACGCCGCTTTCACCCACTTGGTGAAATAATCGATTGCTACTAGAATGAACCGGTGCCCATTAGAAGCTGTCGGCTCGATCCTTCCAATCATATCGATTCCCCACATCGAGAATGGCCATGGCGATGACATCACATTCAGAGGACTCGGAGGCACATGGATCTTATCAGCATAGATTTGGCACTTGTGGCACTTCCTCGCAAACTTGAAACAGTCAGTTTCCATAGTCAGCCAGAAATAACCTGCCCGCAGCAGCTTCCTCGTCATAGCATGCCCACCCGCATGCGTACCAAAGGTACCTTCATGTATTTCCTCCATGAGCAACTTCGCCTCTTTTTCGTCTACGCAACGTAGCAACACCAAGTCGTGATTTCTTCTGTATAAGACACCATCCGGATTCAAATAGAAATTACCCGCCAATCTCCTGAGAGTCTTCTGATCTTGACTGGATGCCCCAGCCGGATACTCTTTATTTTTCAGGAAATTAAGGATATCGAAATACCACGGTTTGTCATCAGATGCTTCGTCAATAGCAAACACGAAGGCAGGTCTGTCAAGTCGAGAGATAACAATTCTGGGAGCCTCGTTCCAGAAGTTGACTTTGTACATGGAAGACAAAGTGGCCAGGGCGTCAGCCATTTGATTCTCCGCTCGCGGTACATGATGCAATTCAACCTTGTCAAAGAAAGGCAATAATCTCCTTGCATAATTCATATAGGGTATCAAATTGGGCTGACGTGTCTCCCATTCTCCTTTTATTTGATTCACCACCAGAGCTGAGTCTCAGTATACGTCCAGATTTTTGATTCGCAAATCAATGGCTTCTTCAAGCCCCATAATACAAGCTTCGTATTCGGCTTCATTATTGGTAACTGGAAAGGTCAATCGAGCAGTAAACGGGATGTGCGACCCGTGTGGAGTAGTGATGCTTGCCCCTATTCCGCTACCGTAAGCGTTCACAGCTCCGTCAAAGATCGACTTCCATTTGGAACTCAACTCTGGTCCTTCGTCTGGAAACGGCTCTTCGCAATCTTTCATCTTTAGGTACATGATATCCTCGTCAGGAAAATCAAACCTCATCGATTGGTAATCTTCAATAGGCTGCTCTGCCAAGTACTCAGACAGTACACTCCCCTTTATAGCCTTCTGCGAGACATACTGGATGTCATATTCAGTCAAGACCATCTGCCAACGGGCAATTCTCCCTGATAACGCCTGCTTTTCGAATACATATTTGATAGGATCCATCTTCGAGATGAGCATGGTTGTATGATTCAGCATGTATTGCCTCAAACGCTTGGCGGCCCAGGCTAGCGCGCAACAAGTCTTTTCAAGCATTGAATATCGAGATTCACATTCAGTAACTTTCTTACTCAAATAGTAGATCGCATGCTCTTTTCTTCCCGTCTCGTCGTGTTGACCGAGAACACAACCCATGCTTCCCTCAAGAACTGTCAAATACATAATCAAGGGTCTCCCTGCCACTGGGGGTATCAAAATAGGAGGCTCCTGCAAATACTGCTTTATTTTATCAAACGCCTTTTGACAATTTTCGTTCCACGTTACAACTTGATCTTTCTTCAACAGCTTGAACAATGGTTCACACGTAGCAGTTAGGTGAGATATGAACCGAGCGATGTAGTTCAACCTCCCTAAAAACCCGCGCACCTCTTTTTCTGTTTTAGGCGTCGGCATCTCTTGTATTGCTTTTATTTTTGCAGGATAGACCTCTATTCCTTTTTCGCTTACGATAAACCCCAGCAGTTTACCCGATCTCACCCCGAAGGTGCACTTATTAGGGTTCAGTCTCAGCCTGAACTTCCTAAGCCTTTTGAATAACTTCAGCAGATTCACCAGATGCTCTTCCTTCGTCTGGGATTTGGCAATCATATCGTCAACATAAACTTCGATCTCCTTATGCATCATATCATGAAAAAGAGTCGTCATTGCACGCTGATACGTTGCCCCAGCATTCTTTAACCCGAAGGGCATCACTTTGTAACAAAATGTTCCCCAAGGCGTTATGAAAGTAGTCTTCTCCATGTCCTCTAGCGCCATTTTAATCTGATTATAGCCCGAGAAGCCATCCATGAAGGAGAATACGGAGTATTGAGCAGTGTTGTCAACTAGCACGTCAATGTGTGGAAGCGGAAAATCATCTTTCGGGCTCGCTTTATTCAGATCACGGTAATCTACGCACATTCTCACTTTACCGTCTTTCTTGGGCACTGGTACGATGTTAGCGACCCATGAGGGATATTTTGTCATAGCCAGGAAACCAGCGTCCCACTATTTTTGAACCTCTTCTTTAATCTTCACTGCCATATCGGGTCTAGTTCTGCGAAGCTTCTGCTTGACCGGCGGGCATTCTTCTTTCAACGGCAGACGGTGCACAACCATATCTGTATCAAGCCCTGGCATGTCTTCATACGACCAAGCGAACACATCACTATACTCTCTGAGCATTTCAACCAGTCTTCGCTTGATGTCGCTCTGCAGCGCGGCTCCTATACGAATGTTCTTTTCAACCCCTTCCGACCCCAGGTTAATAATTTCGATGACCTCTTCATGAGGCAGAATGACACGCTCTTCTTGCTTCACCAACCAAGACAATTCTTCGGGAACGTCACCATCTTCAACAATCTCCTATTCGGCCTAAAATACCGGGTGCTCAAAGTCGGGACGACTCATACGTGGTTCAAGGATGTCATCTGAAAATGTGATCCTGCAAAAGGAATGGTTAAATGCTTCAAAATGCGTATAAAGCGAATAACCACGTTGCCATTTTACTGTAAAATACAAAACAGGAAAAACAGAGATCGCAATATTTGTACATGAAAAACGCCTTTTATTTAATGATAAACACGCAATGTTCATAACAGCACGGCCCTAAGCAAATCATGATGCCCCGGGCAAGGCACCAGATTGTTCAATAATAAAAAAACAAAGCATTACTGTTTAAGAGTCACAGGAACAATCTCCTGAATAGACCAGTTGCACAATCCCTGTCCTGGCACGCTAGGCCGAATCCAGGCGTCCATATCGCAGTCGCTGTCTCCTTCATCAGACTCTGAAGCAGCGTTGATGGTCTCATGACATACTCCACTGGCAGTGATAGTTATTGGCCCTCTGAAACGGGGTGCCCCCACAGCAGGTGTTGATGACGACGGTTGATATCCCAGCCCGAACCGGTCCATCTTCACGGGAATATCCAGCACTTTTCCCCAGCCCTTTGTCTCACCGGTCTCTACCAAAGCTTGAGCTTCTTTATACGACGAGACGGCTACCTCTGACACTTTGCTCGGCCCGGGACCTTTGTCCTTGATGCGCAACCCTTCAAATGCCTAACAGGGTGTTTCGTGAATCTCTCCATCGACCTCCACATATTTAAATGATGACAGATGGCTGACCAGGATGTCTTCTTCTCCACATACAGTAACCACGTTGTCTCCCACCATATATTTCAACTTTTGATGCAAGGTAGACGTGACTGCCCCAGCCCCATGGATCCAGGGTCGTCCGAGGAGGCAGCTATATGCAGGCTGGATGTCCATGATATAAAATTCAGTCGCGAAAACCTTCGGCCCCACCTATAGAGGTAGTGTTATCGATCCAAAAACTGTTCTTTGCGTACCATCGAATGCCCTAACCACCAAGTCGCTGGGCGTGCACAGGATTCCTCTGACATCTAGCTTCATAATCGCTTTCTTAGGCAGCACATTCAAGGACGATCCGGTGTCTACCAGTACATGCGACATGACTGATCCTCTGCACTCGACAGAGATGTGCAGCGCCATATTATGCTCCCTCCCCTTCGGGGTCAAATCGAAGTCTGTAAAACCCAAGCTATGGCCTGCATTCACATGTGCCAACACTCCTTCCAGCTGATTCACGGAAACATCTTGGGGTACGAAGGACGTATCCAGGACTTTCAACAAAGCATTTCTGTGAGCTTCAGAACACAATAGCAACGACAGAATAGATATCTTTGACGGCGTTTGCTGCAGATGCTCAACAATCTTATAATCACTTTTACGAATCAAGCGCATGAACTCTTCCACATCTTTCGATGCCGCTTCTTTTCCATTCCCCTGCACTGGGACATTCTCAATCATCTTTCCCTTTCCCTTCGCCAGTCTTTCGGCTTCTACCTCAGGCGATATGAAGATTCTTCCACTCCTCGTCATACCTCCGGTACCAACGACACTGTCTACCGTCTCAGCTGGCTGCTTATTAACATCAATTTTTATCCCATCACAATACACTTCCAACCCGTATGACCAGGGGACTGCTTTGGTGCTCTCATATGGGATTGGTCCGGCCTTAGTGATAGTGATCGGCGGTCGCTGGGCCGGTGCCGTTATAGTGATTGTTTTCCTCGGAATCGTTATAGTGGCCACATCACTTTGCTTGTCTGCTAATACCCCTGCAGGTTCTTCAATTGCTGCTCGGTCAAATTGCAATGTACCCCCATCGATTAAAGCCTGAATACCCTTCTTTAAGTCATCACACCCCCCGGCTAGGGTCCAGCACTCTAAGCAATATTCGTCACATCCTGGATAGACACCCCCTTGCAATAATCTGCTTTTTATTTCACACAACGGTGTCTTTAAATCGTCGACATTCATAATCAAATTCAAACCCTCTTCAGTCAAAATGGCGTTTTCCCCATGGTTGGGCATGGGTTTCTGCACTATATTCGGACCCGCCGTTCCAAAATTGATAGCCTTACTATCCAATAGATTCTGCACTACATGTTTGAACGCATGGCAACCTTCTACATCGTGGCCCGGGGCCCCAGAGTGGAATTCACAGTGCCTGCTTGCATCATAACCATACGGAGGAGTTCCCGTTATCGGTGCCAGAGTTCTCTTCTCTACCAGGTTCAAACCCAACAGTGTCTGTAACAAATCTGCATACGTTGAAGGAGGCTTTTCAAAAACTCTCCTTGGTTTACCCCCCCGGAATCTGCGCTGGGCAGGTTGTGCCCCCTGCTGTGGCTGCTGCTGCTGTTGTTGTTGTTGCTGAAATGGTTGTTGCTGAAACGGAATAGTAACACTCGCCACCTGCTGCGGCTGATTATACTGGTTTCGACCTCTGCCCCGGCCTCGGCCTCAGCCTCCAAACACTGCACTTGCATCGCCCTGACGGCGCCCACCAAAAGCCTTTCTGTTACTGCCAGATGCAGTAGATTCCTCAGCTTGGAATCTTCCCTGCTTAATGTTACTTTCGATCTTTTCTCCCATCAGAATTAAGTCTGAGAAACTGCCCAAAGATGTGTGAAACAACTTGTCATAAAACATACCAGTGAATGTTCCTATGAACATGTCATTCATTTCCTTGTCTTCTAGAGGAGGATGGACTCTGGCAGCCATGTCGCGCCATCTTTGCGCATACTCTTTGAAGCTCTCACCCTTCTTCTGAGACAGCCCTTGCAACTGGACCCGGTTGGGTGCCAAGTCGCTGTTATACTTATAGTGAGCTACAAATGCCTCTGCCAGCTGCTTCCATGTCTTTATATGAGTTGGTTCCAATCCCATATACCACTCTAGGGAAGGACCAGACAAGCTATCTTGAAAGAAATGCATTAGCATTCTCTCATCAGTTGAATACACCGACATCCTTCTGTAATATGACCGCACGTGCACTTTTGGACAAGTGTCCCCTTTATACTTGTCAAATGTGGGAGCTTTGAATTTGATTGGCACCCTCAAGCTAGGCACCAGACCCATTGTTGACATGTCTAAGCCCCCAGCACTTTGATTCACGACCCCCCTCATCTGCTCTTCTAGCATTCTGATCCTCTGGGAGTCATCCATAGGCCCCTCGAAACCTCCACCGGAGAAAGCGTCCTCTTGCTGGTCCTCCTGCCAGTTACCATTCCCAGCTCCATACCCATCGTATCCATTGTTACGGCCAGCTCTAATCTGATTCATCACCGGGCCTCGCCCTCTGTTGTCGTACCCCGGAGCAACTCCAGCAGGTCCAAAAGTCGTTAACCCAGCGCCATTTCCATTTCCGAATCCTCCGTAACCCTGATTAGTCATACCATAACCGTCCTGCCCGAAGCCTTGAGTATTGAAACCATATTTCCCAGTATTGTCGAACCCCTGGTCATTGAAACCGAATCCAGTATTACCAAAGCCGTTGCCTCCCATATTATCACCCAAGTTGACATCACCAAGCCCAACGTTATGGACAGCAGTTTCGTTCCCAATTCCAACGTTACCGTTCCCAGCAGCAGTACCGTTGTTGACATTGACAGCAGGTATATTGACTATAGGTGGAGCCACTGGAGTGGGAGTGCCATCCCCATGAACAGTGTCGACTCGCACAGACTGATGATCCTCATTCCCATGCCCAGCATTCCTTGCCAACAGAGGCTGCACCATAGCTTGCAAATTCTCCTGACCTTTTGCAATAGTCTCCATTGTCTGCATAAAGAGCGCTAGCTTCTCGCGCATGTCTTGCATCTCATTCTGCATTTGATCCATGATTCTTCGACAGTTGGTGCGAGTGGAGTATCGGTGCGGGCGCTGATCTGCAATCCTGAAAAGAACTGGTACAGAGCCGGAAATAAGATATCATCCAATAATCACCTGTAATGCAATATGAATATGAATGTAATGCCATGTGTGTCTGTGCATTAGGGAAATTCATTCCCCGATTCTAGTGCGAAGGTGCCAGTGCAGTGACAGTGCTAAACATACGGAGATCGGAGCTGAATCATAGAAAGCCTCATATATTGCTGAGAAAACCATTAAGCCAAGAATACAATATCACTGAGTGTACAATAAGAAGGCATGACCTCAACCAACAATCCTGGTGATGGTCAGCATTATGCAAATAAAGCATCAATACATGAAACGGTCAAATACACTCATAAGCCTGATACTCTTCTAATAACTTCTTGGTCTCTGGATGGCTTGGTCGGGTAAGCAGACCCTCGACAAGTTGGTTTCTTCTCTTGAGAACACGTCGCATGTCACCAGCGGTTTCCTCCCATGCCCCTTCTCCGAAGCGATCCTCTAGCTTCCGCTTCTGAGACACAGCTTCGTTCCTGCCTTCAATGGCCTTGTTCAGCGCATTCTGGAGACTATATCTGGTCATCACCTCTTCTTCATACTTCTTAATGATAGCTTTCAACTGCTCCTCGAGGTCAGAAATTTGCTGCTTCAATTTATCTTCCCTCTTCTTATTGTTGGTCAGCGTAGCATTCCAAGTCTTGTTACAAGAAGAGATTTCCCGGTGAGCGACATCGAGTGCTTTCTTTTTGGATTCCAACATGTCATGGGAGCTTCTGAACTCTTGACCCAGACGTTCGCGCTTCTTTTTCTCCTCAGTCAATTCAGCACCAAGTCTATTTACTAATTCGATCTGCTGTTGGAAAGCATGCACAGCCTTGTTTTTCTCACTGCGTATCTGAGCCAGCTCTTGCTCTAACCCTTCATTGATTTTCATTAAGGCTTCTTTTTCTTTCACAACTTGCTCGTAGACCTCCCTAGTAACAGTAGTTGGCTCTTCTACCGGAATATGAACAAGGACTGGTGCAGCTGGAAACGGCATCCGCAACTGTCTTGCCCTCTCTTGGATCCAAGCCTTGTAAGGTGCATAAGCCTGACAATCATTCTTCCCTAACAGTGGCTTCCCTCTTCTGTTAATACGCGTCCATGCGTGCTGCAGCTTGGCTAGTAACTCTCCCTTCAAATCACCGGTGAAGTACAGAGATTCCTGTACTTCTTCCTCCTGAGGTGGGCTCTTCAGCGCGTATCCAAACTGGCGGACAAACAGAGAAGGGTTGTAATTGATACACCCTTTTCTTCCTATCAACTGAACATTAGGATACCCAGAACAATTGAAAATAAGCTCAGACCCCAGCAAGTCTCGATCAAACCACTCTATGTCTTCGGAAGATAACCTCATCAGGCGCTCTGGCCAGCTAGCTGTAGTTGCACTATCCACAAAAGGCCCCTTCAGGGGAAGATGGCTCTTAAACCACATGTTCAACAGCGACGCACAACAGTAAACAATCTTTCCTCTTCTATTTTCATTCTTGTAGTGCAATGAATGATAGAAGTCTCCAATCAAAGTGGGCACCGGATTGCCAGCAGCAAACAGATGGAAAGCGTTCAAATCCACAAAATTGGGTAAGTTGGGAAACATCACTATTCCGTAAATGCATAGAGCCAAGATAGCATTGAAGACTATCCAGCACCCGTTCTTGGCATACTCCTGAGCTTTACCAACCAGAAAATCAAGGGAGAAACCTGGAACCCCAAGCCAAGAAGTCACTAATAGTTCAGCAGCGTTCATGTGCAAGGCCTTAGCTAAGTCCTCCAACTTGGGCTCAGCAGCAGAGTGAATAAAGGGAACCTTGTTCTGCACTGGTAGCTCAGTAAACTCCACATACTCTTCAATGGTAGGCCCCAGAATAAAGTCAGCAAACGTGAAACACCTCAAAGCTGGGTCATAGAATTGCATCAAGGTGTACAGCCCGTTCATCTCAACAGCAGTTGGCTTGCAGACTAGTCTCAGCAATCTTCCATGACTCATTCTGAAACTTCTCCTAACCTCCTCATCAGCAAGGGACATCAGACCAAGTAAGGGAGTAATATCAGGTGTAGGTAGCTTATACACAACTATCTTCCTCAAACCAACCATGATCAATATGCAGAAGTCCGGGTACTAGAACCAGGGAATATGCAAATGCACCTGCAGAACAGACACACGTTAATGGGATGCAATGATAATGGTTATGCAAACAATGCAATGCAAGTAACATGCAACAGGGACCAAATGCTGTGGCTGAAAAGCCTGAACCATATCAAAAGTCTCAGCTAGACCCTCTGGAATTCCTCAAACCCTGGTCTCAGATAGACCTAAAACAAAGCTCCAACACTGGTCTCTGATAGACCCCACAACATAACTCTGACTGGTCTCTGACAGACCTCACATCATAACTCTGATTGGTCTCTTGATAGACCTCAAACATAACTCTGACTGGTCTCTGATAGACCTCAAACATAATATCTCCAACTGGTCTCTGACAGACCTCATAACTCTCCATAAATACCAAGGATCTCAGATCAAGAAATAAACCAGTATCTGAAGGTCTAGTTACCTGCATAACCCCAAACCCTCTCACAAGTGGATGTCCTAGTAACTGACAAAGGTATGGCATCCTATGCGGTCGTCGGCGTCACAGACTTTCAGGGTTGATGATACGATTCCCAAAAGGAGTGGCATCATCAAATTCTGAAGAGGCCTCACTTAGCCAACTTCCAAATGATCGGTTCCCGGAGTCGACAATTCAGCTGACCAACAACCCCTTCGACCCAAAGGGTAGAAAAAGAAGCCAACCAGAAGAACCTCGTCCGAGTGTAGATTTCGTGAGACACTAATGCAAGCAAAGCCGGCACGCGCCCACTACTTTCTACTCTAATTCTAGGTGCACTCAAGCCCAGGTCCGGCTTATCTCTCAATCATAGAACACCCGTCACACCCCAATACAACAATAATAATCAATATATATAATGCTGAAAATAAAGGTCAGAAATATAAATCCATACAAAATCCTCGACGGGAAAACAAGCGCTAGGATTGACTCGCTTGAGGGACGTTGGATCCCAAATGCATAAGGAACTATCGCAGTCCTTAGCAGCCAGGGGACGTTGGATCCCCAGCAGAGTCGCCAGTTGTCGCTACTGCGAAAATCGGCGCCGGCTGAACAGAAGAGTCGCCACCGTGCGTTATTTATCCCACAGAAGGGAAAGGAAACACTCAGAGTAAACCTACCGCAAAGACGGGAAAGGTATGGTCGTCGCAACCAAAACCTGGATTCGGGAGTCGGTTACGCAAGGGGAAGGTATTAGCACCCCTCACGTCCGTCGTACTCGACGGGATCCACGCTTGTTTTCGGGTACGGATTGTTATTCTATCTACTCTACAGGTCAAGGGGTTAAAAGAAAATAAAATGACTCGGCAAAGTATCGCACTTTATGCCTACGTATTCCCGTCTGGAACGAGAAATCAGAGTCAACGTAGTTCGCCTACCTACGGGAAAGGAGGGGAAGGTTGCTCGCTAGGATATCGCATCCTATGCCTACGTACTTTCATACAGCATGAAAGATCAGAGCAAACGTAGTTCGGGCCACGTACGACACAAGTTTGTCTTGATTGTTTTTATTCCTTCTGAAAAAGGTTTTTTCTGATTAACAGTCCAAGCGGACAAAAATGACGTTTTGATGAGTTCACATTCTTTTACGGAAGAAGTGTCTTTTATTGTGTTTGAAATCTTTATGTATTTTTCTGTTTGTTTTGAGAAAGAAGAGACAGAACTCTAACCTACGATTGCGAAGGGAATCAAACTGTCCTAATGTTATCATGCATGGGTTAAGACCTAATGTCTATCATGCTCCTCTCTTGCGCAGAGAGAAACAGAGATCCTAAGGGATAAACGGAAACAGAAACAATAGCAATATACAATAAAGCAATAAAATGCATGGATGCAGCAATACAAGCGAGGCAAGGGAGTCCCACTCAACCTCGAACCTAGAAAACAATAGGCAAAAGTGAACAGAATTCACTTTCAACCTTAACAGGGTAACCAGCAAACAATACAGTCAGAGAAAACCAATCAATACATCAGGAATTAAACAGCAAAAAATAAACAGCTACAGCAGCTCTGCATCAACATCTGTCTTCAAGTCATCTCCAAACAGCTACAAGCTTCAAGCAAGCCTTAGTCTTCATCTCCACAGCCTTCAAGCAAGATCTCTGTCATCATTCTCCAATCTGCAATGGCTTTTCTTCAAGTCTCAATCTCCAAGAGGAATATCAGTCAACAAGATGAAATGAATATTAAACAGTCAATTGCCTACCAAGGGTGGCTCATTAACTGTTAACATTATACAGACAGTTTTCTCTCAAAAGTTCTATCTTTCAAATACATTCACTAATCCTTCCAAAGGAAGGAGGTGGATATTTGAAAGAGACTTTGAATCATAGAGAAAGAATGGAGGCAGACAAGACCTTCCATGTTTGTGAATCAAGTTCTCTACTCTAGAGCTCTGCCTAGCTCCTAAACCCTACAACCTTCAACAGCTGCCAGCAAGAATCTCTTCATCAACTTTGGAAGTTGGTCTTCAATCTCTTGGATCTCCAATGGCCTTCATCATCAAAGTCTTCAGCTCTCCCAATCCCCAAGCAAACCCAATACCCCACACAGACAAATGAAATAACCCTAGAGAGGGCACACCACACAGTCAATCAAATACAAGCAATATACTAGTAGCAGTAGGGGAATCCTAATATTTTCTAAGGAATCTATTATCTACCCATAATCCCTATAGTCCCATACCCCAAAGATTCATTCTACAACTCCTAAGGGAAATGATTTAATTCACCTATGCTATCTCCTAAACCCTAATTTTGATCACACTAATCACACCTAAAAATTAATTCTAAAATTATGAATTAAATTTTATACACAAGCTAAAGGTCTAAGCTAATCAACCTAAAAAGAATGGATCAAAAATATAAAAGCATCTAATCAAACCAAAATTAACAAATTCATGCACTAAACTAAACATTATTTAATCCTATTTAAAAGAAAAATATGCTAAAAATAGAAAAATAAAATGAAATACCAATTTTTTTATGTGATAATTTTCTTAACAAAATTATGAACAATATGCAAAAACAACCAATTAAAAACATGCATTTTTCTATTTGTTATGAATTTTTGAAGAATTAAAAAAATGAAAGGGAATTAATATGAATTAAATTGGAAATGGGTGCAGAAAGCAATTAAAATCAGTTAAACCAACAAGATGGGCCCAGACTGGGGGGCGCGCATAGCAAGCGCGTCTGGGCCCAATGATCAGAAAATAATAACAAAAATTAAAAAAAGAGAAAAACAGTGCATATAGCAAGGACTTCAGTTCAAATTGGCTTTGGGCTTGCAATTGGGGGTACGAATAGCATTGGAAACCTGAGCCCAATCTGAGGGTTTTAGTGAAACGGTGCGTTTCCCCTTTTGAAATTCCCTCCGTATTTCAACTTTAAACCACAACCATTGGATTGCAATTTGAGTCAAGTCAAACCCTCCATCGTAGGGTCCTCCTTCATCTTCAACCTTGGACAAACCCTAGGGTTTCAGAAATCACCTCCATGCACGCACCTTCAACCATCCTGTTCTCCCTCAATTCTCTATGAATTCACACGATTCAAAGACCAAAAACACTCCATTCTCTTCCCTCTACACAGCCATGCCATTACTTCCTTCTAAAGCTCAACTAACAATCAAACCCGATAGGTAGAACATTCGGATTCCACCATTTTCACCTATCATCCACCATTCCAATTTCTTCCAATCTTTACCCTAGCATGATCTACACCTTTCACTGATCATTATGAGCTATAAACCTAAGATTATCGTGCATTAAACTATGAGTTACAAACCCTAACAGTCTTGGTACACCTATGGCAAACCTCATGAAACTTCCTCAAACTTTGTGAAATCCATCATCTAACTTATCTTAACAGTTCTAACCTACCAAATCTCTATGATTCTAACTAAAACAAGCAAATCGAATGAGAAACCATCCTGGTGTAAATGATGAAACAGTTGCTGAATTCTTCAGATCCAATGCTTTCAATGCTCTGAACTTGATCCACACACTCAATTCTTTGTTCTGTATGCAAAGATTCTTGTTCAATCCCCTTGAATCTAGCAATTCCAACTTTCTTGCACCTTGGATGATGGAATTGGATAGCACGAGTTCTCTTCAATTCAACCAAATTCTTGTGTGAATTCTGATCTATGAAAGATGTTGATGATGATCAAATCAAGAAATGTGGAAATTGGTAGAGATTTTATGGAGTTTGAGATGCTTTTGCAAATTGGAAGAATGATGTGAAACTTGGTATCATGCACAAAATGAATCACCAACCATGGCATGAAGCCTCTCCATGCAATATATAGATAAGAATAGAAACCTCTAGAACTTGGTAGAACCTTCCCATGCACACTTTCCCTTGGATTTGGATTATGTAACTTCTTTTGTAAGTAACCAAGCATAACTTTCAAATCTTGAACCAAAATCAAAAATCCACTTTTTCCAATGTTCTTAAAACATTTTTTCCAATCAAAATGACCTATAATTTCACCCCATTTGGCCAAATTATGAAAAATCTCAATTTTAGGTCATTTTTTATTCATTAAATCCACCAATTTTGAAACCTTGAGCTATGAACCTTTCCAATCTTTCATGGTCACTTTTATAGACTCAAAATGTCATTTGGAACAAGTTTTATGTTGTGAAGTTTTCCATTTGAAGCTTCCTTGTATGAGTTTTGGGCATAGGCTTGAAATGACCTGTAATTCTCAAATGACCAAAATACCCTTTGCTTGCCAAGACCATAAGTAGAGTTCCACAAATCATATGAAGGAATACCATACCATTATATAAATCTAAGAAAATGAGGAACAACTATTATGTTTACCAGAAATTCATTTGAAATCTCCTTGAGGGGTAAAAGTTGCTTGGAAGCCAAGTAACTTTCACAGACAAAATTTCAGATACCTCAGATGACCTGTAACTTGCAAGGACCATAAATTGAGTTCTAAAAATCTCCTTAATGTCTTCCACCACTAAAATTAAAGGTCTTGAGATCCTCTACAAGTTTCATGTTGGCCAAGGATCCATTTGAAGCTTGCATGTTGACTTATCTTGCTTGGAAGTTTGACCTAAACTAGGGGATTTTACACAGAAACCCTAATTTAGAAACTCCTCTTCTCCTTAATTTCTCTTGAATTCTTCTTGACATATCACCATATCCTTATTCTTCATGTCAAATGATGAACCCCACATCTCTCCAATAGCCCTTAATGCCTTTCAATCAATCAATTGACCTAGAGTTGACCTAGGGTTGACCCAGATGAAACCCTAGTTGACTGCCTTCAACTGCAACTCTTGTGATCATATCAATGACTTTCCTCCTTCTCCAAATGACTTTCTAATTATTCCATGATGTCCACATACTCTTCATGCTCAATTCACAGCTCACAACTTCTTTGATGATCTTCAGATACCCTCAGATAGGAGATAGATCCATTGCTTGGTCCAATGACTTCCTAGCCTTCAATTTCTTTCTGATGACTTGAATGAGATTGACTTTGAACAATAACCTCTTGATAGGCTCATAGAGATGAGAATAGTGCTTGGTCCCTTGTTGAATGACTTGCTATGCTATGCTATGCAGATGATTAGCCTACATACATGACTCTATATGCAAATGCTAATGCAGTTGAAACATAAACCAAGTGAAATAGGTTGAGCAAATTTTAGGGTGCACATGAATGCATGATGCACCACGTCAATAATCATCCTCATAATAACATCATAGGTGCATCATCATCATCAAAATCATCATCATCAAAATCATCATCGTACATCACGTCAGCATAGAATCATCAAAACTCATGGAAATATCATCATAGTTCATCAATCATTACATCATAGGAATCATCATATAATCATGTACGAATCACATAGAATTCACAGTCATACTCATATTAATTCGTCAAAGAAATCACAGCATCAAAACATTAAGGCATCACTGCACAAGGTCAGAGTTCGCGAAACTCTGCTACGTTCGCTAGCAAGTTCGTTGTGCGAGTCTGGGGAGAGTTTCTTCGCTGTGCGAAGGATTCTTCGCAGTGCGAGTCTGGGACGAGTTCGTCCGCTGTGCGAACACGCGATTACAGCAAAACACTGTTACGCACCAAAACTTAAAATCAACCTAAAAGCCCAACAATTTCCTTCCCCAATACCCCCAAAACATCCCTAAAAAATCTCTAAGGTCTTACGGAGATAAAGACACAAAATCTACGACTTATTAGACCAATCCCGTATCATATTGACGCTCTAATTCCCATATATCCTTACAACTACGCCATAGTCATTAGAGTTTCTCACTATCTAATTTCTCTACAGGGTTAAACAAATGTCAAACTAGATCTTTGGCCACGAAGGCCTAATTTCCTTCAACCCAAAATTAGCCTCAAACCCTTTAAAATCCTTAAATCGGTTTTAAATACATTGAAATTATACATTGAAAAAAATGAAGGCAATGCTCCCCATACCTTATTTTCCGACTCTAAGCCTTCTCTTTGACTTTCAGAAAACCTTTTGAAGCTCTTGCCTCAAACCTCTTCCTCAGAGCTCTGGCCTCAATTTCTTTTCACGGTCTAACAAGAATGAATCCTAATCCCATCAAAATTCCTTTTTGTTAAACCTAACCTTGGGCCTTAAAATTGGGCTTTCCAATATTACCCTCACTAACTCCTCCTCAATTGTCCAATTTGCCCTTAGTTTAAATTAATAATAATACCAATATATTCAAATTATATACTATTATTTAAATAAGTAACTTATAAATCCATAATTCTTCATATTTTACACCAACCACCAAAAAATACCAAAAATACGAATATTCGTATTTAAATAAATATTTCAATAAATTTAGGGTGTTACGCAAGGCATGCCAATCAACACTGTCATAAGCTTTTTGAATACCCAACTGAAGCTTGCATCTATGAGTCCCACATTTCCTGCTATAACCAAAAATTAACTCATAAGCTAGAAGGATATAATCATGAATATTATGTCCATGGAAAAAAGTTGTTTGGCTTTGATTAATGATGCTTGCCATTGCATAACTCATTCTTCAAGTCAAGATTCTAGAAATAATCTTGTAAATATTATTACAGTATGAAATAAGTCTATAATCTTTGATGGTTCTAGCTTCAGTGCCTAGCAATGCTAAACGCATCTCCTTCGTTCCCATAGTAAATCTGGGTTTGGAGATCATCACACGATACAACATTCCACACTTTGAACCAAAAGCAAGTCAGGAAGATAGAAATAACCAATGCTTTATGAACGAGTGTGTTTTTCAAGAAGAGGAAGTTGTTTGTGAAACTCCCATTGAATGGGAGCCTGCTACATAAATTATCTCATGTATGGGACTTGCTTTGTCACCTTTATCAACTTGACTAGTTATGTTAGGTTTCAAATAAGACACTATGCTTTTTTGGAACATACGGGGAGCCTCTAATAATAAGGCTAAAAGACACATGATGAATTTTATTATAAAACACTCTCCATCATTTTTAATCATTATGAAAACACACATTGGTTTTCATAAGACCAAACCCCTATGGAACAGAGCTCGATATGTGAGTGTTCACTACGTGGATGCACGTGGGCAATCTGGGGGTATTTGGGTGTTAAAAAATAATATTAGTAATATTGTAACTTTCATACATGATGCCTTTATGGATACAACTACTATCAAGCTATCATTGGGAACTTCCTCTTGGTATGTAATTGGAATTTATGTCAGTCCCGTGTACATTTCTCTTCTTAACTTTTGGCTCATCCTCATTAACTGGAGGAACACTATTAATGGTCCTTGGATATTGATTAGAGACTTTAACAACAACATTAATCCAAGTGAACAAAAAGGAGGTAATTTTAATCAATCTAGGGCATCTTCTTTGTTGAATGTCATTGATAAATGTAGTTTAGTTGAAGTAGACGTGATTGGTGGAAAATTCACTTGGAATAGGCCTTGTACTAGTAAATGAATGGTCTATCGCAAGCTGGATAAGGCCTTAGTCGGTGTATCTTGGCGCATCAATTTCATGTTGCATATGTTGAGGTGTTGTGTAAATTTCATTCTAAGTACAACCCAATTCTCCTTATGTGTGGTTTTCCCCTCCAAGACCATAGGCTGCGTCCTTTTAGGTTTGAGATTGCTTAGGGGAAATCCTCAGATTGGGTTGTATCATGTATCAAAATGCGTAGCACGACCTTATCCTTTTTTAATAAGAAAACTTTTGGAAGTATCAACAAACGAAAACACAACATTGAGAAGAGACCCAGGGGTATCCAATGCTCTTTGGAGAGAATAGATTCAGCAAGACTACTTTATCTCTAATAAAAGCTTCATAAGGATTATGATGAAATCCTTGCGCAAGATGAAATTCATTGGTATTAAAAGGCTAGATATGATTGTATTAAATTGGAAGATCGAAACACCAAATTGTTCCATACCAAGATAGTAATCACGCGGAAGAGAAACAAAGCTTATGTCATTCATCTTCCCAATGGTATTTGGTGCAATGATGATACTATTCTCATGAAAAAAGCACTAAATTTTTTAAACGCCTTTTCTACTCTACATCTCCTATACCTCACGCTAGTATAGGCAATTCAACTAGGGCTCCAAGCCTTACTAAAGAAGCCTACACTGTTTGACTCAACATGTGACGAGGGGAGAAGTTATTTATGTTATGAATCAAATGCACCGTTTTAAGGCACATTTCCCTGATGGATTCCAGGGCATCATCTTTAAATAATTTTGGAATATAGTTAGAGATGACGTTGTCCAACTTATATTAGATGCTTTTGTGATAAGTAGTGAGACTTTTACCGTATTAATTCCTAAGGTATATTGCCCCCAAAATTTTAAGGAATTCATGCCCATTAGATTGTGCAACAATTTACAAGCTTATTACGAAGATTATGGTTAATATATCTTATCCTTATCTACATTAGATAGTTGGACTCTTCTAGAGTAGTTTTTTTCTGGTAAAGAAACAACTAATAATGCCATTATCTTCCAAGAAACAATTCATTCTATGCGTAAATCTAAAAATAAAAAAGTTGACATGGTATTCAAAATAGATCTTGAAAAGGCCTATGATCATGTTAATTGAGATTTTTTTAGAATTTTGTTTGAAGCGAAACAGGGTTTCTTCCATTACTAAAAAGATGATCATGCATTGCGTAACTACCTGTTCTATGTCTATTCTTTGAAATGGGAGACAGATACCAAATTTTGTTCAGACTAGAGGATTACGGCAAGGTGAACCTCTTTCGACCTATCTCTTTGTTATTTGCATAGAATTCTTGTCACACACAATCATTAGAATGGTAGATGAAGGCCATTGGAAAACTATCAGGCTATCTCGTAATGGATCCACTATATCACATTTATTTTTTTGCGCATGATGTTATTCCTTTTCTGAATGATTCAAACTCCAAGAAAAGGATCATTTCTGATATCTTGAATTGTTTTTCCATGTTTTCTGGCCTTAAAGTGAATGTTGCTAAATCAAAGGTGTTCTTTTCCGCTACCACTAAGAAGATTAAATGGTTTTAATTGTCTCTATCATGAGTATCGAGCAAACTTTTACTCTTGAGAATCACTTGGGTTTTCCTATGTTGCATGGTCGTCTTCAATGAAAGGACTTTGAGTTCCTAGAGGAGAAAATCAGTCAGAAGTTATCATCTTGGGATTTGGAAAGAAAGATAGGCCAATACCTCTATGTTAGGAAAACAGGTTTGGGATCTCCATCAAAATTGTGATTCCCTATGGGTCCAAAGTTTGAAGCATAAGTAAAAGAGTAAGGAAATGTTCATTAATACTAAAAAGAAATTAGGATTAGTTACTTAGAAATGAATTATGAAAGCTTCCTCAGCTCTTAAATGTGGATTTGAATTTAGATTGGGGGATGGGAACTCCTCTTTCTGGTTTTCTAATTGGTTTGAGGTAGGGGAAATTACGGAGCAGGTTCTCTATGTGGATATCCATGATCTGAAAATGCGAGTGAATGATGTTTACATGGATGAAAATTGGAACTTCAATTCATTATATACTAATACTCCCGCGGTTACTTGTGACCTCCTAAAAGAGCTTTCCATTTGTTTGAATTCTCTAGTTCCTGATCTGCTAACTTAGAAAGGAAATTCATATGGCATCTTTACTACTCGGGGTGATTATAATTGACTCAGCAGACTTGAATTTGTTCACAATATAGCAGACAATATTTCTTGAAAGTGGGTGTGGCATATTTCTGCTCCTGAGAAGGTGAAAATTTTCCTTTGGACGACTTTACATAAGTCCCTTCCTATAAGATCCATGTTGTGTCATCGTGGTATGCTCCAGAAAAATATTTGTCCTAGATGTAACTAGGACGCTGAGATGACTATACATTACTTAAGAGAATGTGAATTTGCTTCTTGCTTTTGAAAATTTATTCACTTCTTGGACCCATTATTCTTCTAAGGGGATAATTTATATGATTATATTAGACTTGGCATCAATAGTGGTTTCTATCTTTTTGGCTTCTTTCTGGTGGTTGTGGCGCGCTATGAACAAAATGTGTCTTGCGAATGAAATGATGTCATCATAGTGAATACTTTGAAATGAAGTGATATCTTCACAACACTAAAGAGCTTCTCTTTAAAAAATAGAGAGTTCAAATATTTCATACTCTTATGGAGGAGAATGTTTATGTTGACTACCTAACAAAACATGGAGTTAGTAATGATGCAACAATACCGATATTTTGTGAAGCCTCCTGTTGAAATCATCATTCTCTTAGTTGATGCTAGTGAGACTTTACTTTCTAGATAACTTCCTGCTTTATAATGAATGTTTGTGATAACTTTAAAATCAACACATTAAAGATAAAAATAAAATTACTCAATGTCAATTATTGTTAAACTTAGACTGATTTTAAAAGGCATTTATAAAATGGTTAATAATAATGATGATGATGATGATGATGATGATGATGATGATGATGATGATAATAATAATAATAATAATAATAATAATAATAATAATAATAATAATAATAATAATAATAATAATAATAATAATAATAATAAATCTTTATTCATAATTTCTCATTTTTCAATTTTTAGCTATGTTTTAATTTTTTATGTTAATTTTTTAAAATTTAAGAATTAAATATATTTTAAAAAAATAATTAGAATTTTGGTACTCATTTTAATTTTTAGCTTGTCATTTCAATTTTTTAGCCAAACTCATTTTAGCCTCAGGTTTTAAAAAATTGTGATTTTATTGGAATTAAAAGCAAATTCAACAACTATTTCTTTATATTTAATTATTGGTGTTTAAATTATTAGAAATTAGTAATAAGTATGTACTTATGTATGGTGTACGCTTTTTTTGGATGAGATATGCATTTGAATTAGTATTTGTTTGCAAACTGTAATAAAAAATAAGAGAATTTTTCATTATTTAATATTTAAATCATCTCTATTTCATATAATTTTCATAATATATGCCAGCAAAATTTATTAAAATTTTATGAACTCATTACATAATTCATAATTAGATTAGTAGTTTTGTTGAGGAAGGTTTTTCACTAGGGAACATTAGGCCTAGAGCAATACAAGTAGAGACACTACATACTCACCCAAGACTTTAAACTGATAGGTATATGTATTCTTCCACATATAAATGTTCAACTCTTCACATTTATAATTAATATGAGACTCCAACTCACATTTGATATATTATTATTCTCAACAGGTTCATTTTTCAATTTCATATAATTTTCACTGTCTATTTTTGTAAATTTAAAAAAAAAAAAGAATTTAGAAGGAAGATGAATTAAACAAATACAATATATTTTTAAACAACCAAAACAGCAAAGCATTAATGCATACGTTAATTCATAGATATAATGTCACAGGACATCCCAACATGAAGTTTTTGGCCTAAGGATGTCACTGTCTTTACAAGAAACGTTTTTCAAAAAAATATGAAGCTTGCTTGTCCAAAACTTGCCAACTGACCCCTTCATGATTGCTCCCTTCAAGAACCCTTCACAAATAGTCATGAAAGTACAACACATACTTTATTAGGTCATGATTATGCATGAAAACTCATTTGTAGTTAGAGGGAGTATATCAGATATAAAGACATATTTTCAATATTTGTGATGTGACATTAACTGGGGAATACACAAAAATCTTAGTAATCAAAATGTCCATTTCTTTTTTTTAAGATAATGAGATAATCTCTTTTAAGATGAAAACTATATGTCTGATATCTCAGAGACTAAATTCAAAGAAGAAGAAGAAAATAAATTACGTATTCAACTTAGAAATAAATACGTTGGAAATGATTTATGTGATTGTTTTATTTATATATAAAAACACTAATTCATGGCATATGAATAGTATGTCTGCCATGACAAAGCTCTTCAGTCGAGTGTAGCTTTCTCAAACAATGATGAAAAGTAGTTAGCGTATTTACAAAGAAATAGCAAGTAATTAAAAAGTTATATTGAAAAAGCTTCTGCATCACCCTCATAGTATATAGGTCTCATCGATAAAATATTAAAGTGTATTAATTGATTGACATGAGGATGAAAAAAAATCTATTATTACTAACACAATCCAATATCACTCATAGTAAAAAAATAATAGTATTAAACTACATTGGTACTACATAGGTTTAAAAAATAAATATTAAATAGTAGCAGGGTGCATTGAATGACACGAGGATGAAGCTATTGTGTCGATCCTTGTAAAAATAAATATTAAATTCTAACAATATTAGAAAATTTCACCCAAATAACCAAGATTACCCCTAATATCCAAACTATCCAATTTTTTTTCATATTTTTCATATCTTCTAATGTACATGACTCACTCTTCTAAATTTAAATAAAACAATGTTAACAACAAGTCTACCTATTTATAAAAAAAATTTTGGAATAACATAATATAAAATTTTAATTATATTAATTATAATATATTTGAAAAATTATATTCGCTTAAAGGGAGCTTCATAGGGGATGGCGCCCCCCCCCCCCCCTATGAAAATAAATATTCGCTTAAAGGGAGCTTCATATGGGATGGCGCCCCCCCCCCTATAAAAATAAATATTAAATTCTAACAATATTAGAAAATTTCACCCAAATAACCAAGATTACCCCTAATATCCAAACTATCCAATTTTTTTTCATATTTTTCATATCTTCTAATGTACATGACTCACTCTTCTAAATTTAAATAAAACAATGTTAACAACAAGTCTACCTATTTATAAAAAAAATTTTGGAATAACATAATATAAAATTTTAATTATATTAATTATAATATATTTGAAAAATTATATTCGCTTAAAGGGAGCTTCATAGGGGATGGCGCCCCCCCCCCCCTATGAAAATAAATATTCGCTTAAAGGGAGCTTCATAGGGGATGGCGCCCCCCCCCCTATAAAAATAAATATTAAATTCTAACAATATTAGAAAATTTCACCCAAATAACCAAGATTACCCCTAATATCCAAACTATCCAATTTTTTTTCATATTTTTCATATCTTCTAATGTACATGACTCACTCTTCTAAATTTAAATAAAACAATGTTAACAACAAGTCTACCTATTTATAAAAAAAATTTTGGAATAACATAATATAAAATTTTAATTATATTAATTATAATATATTTGAAAAATTATATTCGCTTAAAGGGAGCTTCATAGGGGATGGCGCCCCGCCCCCCCCCCCCCCCCCCCCCCTTTAAGTCATTTAAGGGAGAAGCCAAAGGGGATGACGCCCCCTTTATAATTTATAGGGTGCCTCCATCCTGGATGGCGCCCCCATATAAATTATAAGGGAGGAGTCATACCCCATAGCGCCCCCTTATAATAATAAAAAAAAAATTACGAAAGTTGGATAGATTGAAAAATATGAGAGAAAGTTGGGTAGTTTGGATATTAGGGAGGGTAATGTTGGTTATTTGGGTGAAATTTTCACAATATCAATTGAATAGTTGGTATTAAACGATACACTCCTTTCTCTATAAAAAAAAATTGATGACAGGGTGCGCACAATTTCAACAAATTAGGAGTAAGTATTTCATTGGTGTATGCTAGGTGAAAAATAAGATAAATATAATAAAAAGAAATATATAAAAGTTCATAACAAAATTTCTGATTATCACATGGAAACTTTAAGCACCTAAGTCATACAAAAATCAATTAAAAACAACAAGCACTGGTTTCTCTTGAATGAAACCTTCATTTTGTTTGCTGACTCCTGTGGATCCAGAGCATAATACACCATTGGATAAGATGCTCTTGGCATATCCGTCTTGTGTTGAACTCTGCAACCTCTGTATTTTCTCATTAATGCTAAACACCTCATCAACCTAATCATGTGGCGGAGTCACCCCTTCAATTGCATATGTTGATCCTTTGTTTTTTCAGAAAGTGTGATATCATCTTAACTAGCCCATGAGAAATAAAATAAGAAGACCAAGCTTAAGTTATAGAACAAAATTGTATTTGTTAAGGCACTCCTCTTAACCAGCCCATGGGAAATTAAAGTACATATTTGTCAAAATAAAAATATATCCTAAAGAGACTGATATGCTTTAGGTCACTCCTCTCTTTCATCTAACAAACAACAATATTATCTAATGTTTTAAAAATCGAACCGAACAATTTGGTTCAATTGATTGGATCAGGAACTAGAGATAAATTTGGTTGAGTGAACTTTTTAAAACCGCTAGTGAGTCAAAATCGGAGTTAAACCAAAAAAGCTGGGTTAAACAGTCCAAAACCATTCGAAATAAAGACCGGAGTCGGTTTTGTAAAACAGATGTATCAAATTGACAATTTTTAAAAAAAAAAATTTAAAATTTAAAATTATTAATATCAAAACTTAATATACATTTCCCAATAAAAAAAAACAATTCCGTGTATTTTTTACAATCATACAGACTTCTAAACTTTATCACTTCATTATAATTTTTCTTTCAACCACACTTCATCATCATGCCGTCACTTTCAAACATAGTTACGATGTCCAACTCAATATTGATTGTTGTTCAAGTTAATATTGTTTGTTGTCAACTAATTCTTATTTGTTGTAGTTTAACTTAAATTCAATTTTTTATTGTTTAATGAAATATATTGTATTATTTATATTTTTGTATTTTATGTTATTTGATTCAGGTACTTTTAATCATTTGAACTTTATTTTAGTTATTTAATTTAGATATTCTTAATTATTCGACATTATTTTAGTTATTATATTCTATTATTTTTATTTTGGTTTGAATTAGTTTAATTTATTTTATTATAATTTTTTAGTTTGGTCTAGAGATTTTTAAATGATGGTTGAAATAAAGTGTAGAACAATGTTATGTTATGTATTATTGATATTGTTATATTAAATTTGTAATGAATTTTTAAAATATTTATTTTATAAAGTTTTTAACATATAATCATGTGTGACATATCTATAAAATTTAATTTAATTTAATTAGTTTATTTAATAAATAGTTTGACGATAAATTTAACTGATTTAACCAATTAAATCTTAAACCGACAAATTTTACCGGTTCGGTCTCCGATCCGATTTTTAAGTCACTAATATTATCCAAAATTTAAAACAGAAACCCAGCACAACTAAACTAAACCAGTAACACACATCCCTCCCCCACCAAATGCACTTTTACCCATTCAAATATATAATCATATAAGAGAACACATTATTATAAAATAATAGTTAAGGTATTCACTGCTAAGGTCGTTGTTATAGAAATTATATCAAAGTGAACAGTCTAGCATGTTTTTACATTTTAAAGTGTGAACAACAACGCTTGATGAAATACTAAGGATGTACCACACTTAACTAAATGTTTCAACCCTCTCTGTTGAATGAGGCAAAATTTGAGACCTGAGCCTTTATTTTAGGTAATAGTTATTCATAACAAAAATTTGAAGGTTCTTCCATTTGCGTTTTTATTACATTGTTTCATATTCTTGCGTTTTATTGATTATATAATTCCTGCATATGTATAGCAAATCTATATAAAAGAAACAAGAGAGAAAGAAACATTTCTTAATCTGACATAGAATATTGTAATGATTCGTCTTATTGTGCTAGTCAAGTTAAACTTGCTATAGAACTTAAACTTCGTTGATGGTGCGTCGATCCAATGAATATGTAATACATGAATTGTGTTATATAATGTGAATTTATGACAACATTTTCAGGTTTTAGGATTCATACATGATTTTCGTATTCTTGCCTCTGCCTATTGTAAATGTGATAACATAGCTTCATTCCAGTCGTGTTAAAAGAAGTTGAGCAGATAGAAATATTTTTTACTTTTAGCTGCACTCAGGGACAGAGCCACTCATATCATTGTGTAGTGTTGGCTCTAAATTTCGAATTCTGAATTTGATTAAAAGAAAATAATAGATTTTTAAAAAAATTGGATGACTTCAACCAGAATTACATTTTTGGAGTGTGAGTCGACGACGTCCAATCGCAAGGAGGAACTATTTTATGGACTTACAAATATTTCCTAACAATTGAGAAATGTGATTCGACAGAGGTACTACTGAAGGCATTTCGAGAGAAAGATTTGAATTCAAATAAAGGAGGAAATGTTTGTTCTTATCCATTTCTCAAAAAGGACACGTGGAGCGCTTCCAAGAGTCGAAGACATGCAGAACGCCACTTGTCTCAATCTAATTCGTTAGCCGTTGATGGCAGTTATTTTTTATTAGTATAAATCGCAAGTCTTAGTGTTGAGATTTGTGTGTGTGTTCAATTGTGTACAAATTCTTCAATATACTCAAAGTACCCGCGTGTAGAGAAACGAGTTTGTGAGAATGTACGTTGATGCAACACCATTTTTACATTTCAATGCAATTCAATAAGTCTTTTCATTAAGAATTTATCTTTTTCTTGCGCAAGTTACTTTCTACATTTTTTACCAGTCTTTCGACTTTAATCTCTTGTCCTCAATTCCATTTATATTTTTGAAACAAGTTATTTTTATCATGAACTCTGTCGAAGTGTTCGTTGTTTTTCTAAACTTTGTTTAAGATCAATTAGCACATGTCCTAGGATTTGTGTGGTCGATCCTGCGAGTAAAACAAATCTTTATCGATTTGGAAGACCAGCGGTTGTTCAACAATTTTCACGGCGAACAAATTGGCACACCCAGTGGGACAGTGCTAAGTGATCATAAAATTTTCTTCGAAATTCTTGGAAATTCATTAGTTGTGCGGTCAACTTTCTCTTTGAAAACTTTGTTGCATGTTATTAAGAAGTGGTAAAGTAACCACCGCTAACGAAGATAGAACAAGGAGAAGATATAGAAGGAGAATGGCGGCAAACTCTAGCGAGCCAAATATTCCTCAGGATACGTCTAATAACAATTAGAACCACCCATAGGATCTCCGACAAGAGGACCAACAGTCTCAGCGCCTGTCTCTGAAGCAATACCATCTATGAGAAGTTCAATACCTACACATTCGATTGTCCATAAACAACTCATTCTGACTTATATTGGGTCAAGGGGTCCTCCACAGACTCCACCACCAATAGGGGCTTCAGCATTCAGAAGCGTCCCTCCTCTTGGATTTGCAATACCCCTGTCTCGAGACCCACCCTATAGAATGCCAACTTCGATGATGGCAAACTTACAAAATGCCCCTCCATTATATACGGAACTCGTAATGACTTCGCCATTACAGGGATTAGGCTCTGGGGTAAATATGGGTCAAAATAGTCAAACTTTAGGATTAGGGTATTCCGCCCAAATGCCATATTAGACAACCAGTTATGCATCATACTTAAGGCAACAGATAGACGAGAGTAACCTTCAAATGGTCCAAATGATGTCCCAAACTATGAGGGAAATCTTTCAACCTCTTATTCGGAATACTATCCAAACTAATCAACATTTAGCAACGCAAATGACGTGTCTTGTAGAATTCTTTGGTGTACCAAATCCCCATCGACAACCACCAAGGGAGTATATGATAGAGAACCAAGAGGTAGTTTTCGACGAATATACCACCATTAACAAAATTCAACAAAATCTGGGAAATATACCCCAAGCAAATCAAGATAACCAGGGAATTATCGAACACCATAGAGTCGAACCCCCTAGGAGTCAACTACAAATTCCTAGAGAAGAAGAACCAAGGGTAATTTTGGTAAATAGGAACAAGAATGCTAAAAATGTTGTACATCAAGTTCGACGTAACAACGTAGTAGCAGATAATAATTTGGCTGCCATGGTCGAAAGAATCATGGCACGTAATGGAGTAAATTTTGGCCTTCGATGGTCAAATTATACATCACCGTTATCTTAATACATCCTTCAGTCAGATTTACCCCCAAGAACAAAGGTTCATAAGTTTACTACTGAGTCCACTGTCGGACATGTGGCTAGGTATTTGATAGAAGCCGGAGAAATTTCGAATAATGAAAACCTTAGGGTAAAATATTTCTCAAGTTCTCTTACAAAGAACGATTTCACTTGGTTCACAACCCTACCTCCAAATTCGATTCATAATTGGACCCAGTTAGAACGTTTGTTCCATGAGCAGTTCTACATGGGATAAACAAAGATCAGTTTGAAGGAATTGGCTAGTATAAAACGAAAGTTTACTGATCCAATAGACGATTATTTCAATAGGTTTTGACTTCTCATGGCAAGGTGTTTCAATAGTTTACTGATCCAAAGGGTGCCAGGAGTTAAGTCCTCTACCTTCAAACCAACGACTGAGGCTTCAAAGGGAAGTTGGATGAAACCAATCGAAGGCAAGCATCATGGACAACAGAAATGGGCAAAAGTTTGATGTGGATAGGGACTCATCAATGGCTTATCGCAGGGAGTTTCAGGCTTTGAAGAAGACAACCTACGTCTCAGAGAACTATAAAGGGAAAAATCCAATGTCAAGATCCCAGTGGAGAAGGGAGAAGCACAGAAGGAAGGCCCAAAGAGAGGTTGGGACAAAGGCTGAATCTAGTACTAACTTGTCTACCATAAAGGAGAAAAAGGAGGAACCATAGCCTGTCAAGAAGCTACCCGTGGGGAGGAAGCTATTTGCCACCCAGGAAGAGGAGGCCAAAGAGAAATACGATCGGGCAATTGATGAAGATGAAATGCTAACTGACAATTTCGACTCTGGGTCAGACGCCTCATTGGATATCATAGTGAATGTAGTATTAGTTTTAGCTATAGAATTCAACCAGATAACAGAGGTCGAAAAGTTGGACAGTTATACAGAAGCTGAGATGGCAACACATAATGTGTTCTTCGAGCGGTCAGATGAGGCGATTAAAAATCATTTGAAGCCTCTATTTATTACTGCAAAGGTAGAAAATGTTGCGGTTAATAAAATATTGGTAGACTGTGGCGCTACGATGAACTTGATGTTGCATTTTATGCTGAGGAGAATCGGCAAATTAGACACAGATGCCAAACCATACAACATGCTGCACTCGACTTACGAGGGGAATGTCGACCTTACGGTATGGACAGTTACAAGACCTACCGTCTTTATGGTGGTCAAAATAAAGGCCAATTATACCTTACTGTTGGGACGAGAATGGATCCATGGAATTGGATTCGTACCATCTTCCATGCACCAGAGGATTACAATATGCCAACAGACGGCATTGTCAAAAACATTGAGGTTGATCATGGTTATTTCAAGGCCCTAATTAATCATGTCGACCGACGCAATTTCGATAAGCACTTGGCCAACATTGCTCCATGCAATCCGGCTGACTTTGCTTTCACCCCAGATGACAACGTCTACTGTTTGATGTATTTACATCCCGTCCATGTTTTTCGATGGGATAGATAGGTGGTAGGAGAAGACAACCTTCCATACATTGGTACATCTGGGATAACCCCAACAGGTTGGGGAAGCGAATCCAGTGATGATGACTGAGTTCGAAGTGCTCAAAAAGATTTCGGCTTACATAGCCGAAAATAAATTACAAGCGGCCTTAGAGGCTAAAATGGAAAATATGGTTGTCGAAGCCAACCAAGAATCATACAAAGGAGGTCCTGGTAAGGACTTCAATTCAGAACCACTGAATAAGTTTCAGGAAAAGCAACAAGGCCAAAGGCTCGATGCCATCTACTATGACGAGCCTTTGGGTTTGAGAAGGATCTGTTGGTAGCCAATATCAAGATGCTAGCGCAAGATCCACTTGAAGAAATCGATCTAGGAGAGTGGGCAACAAAGAGGCCAACATACATAAGTGCCAACATCAGCCCATAACTCAAGTTCAAAGTAATCCAACTATTGAAAGAGTTTAAAGACTGCTTCGCGTGGGATTATGACAAGATCTCTGGTTTAAACAGAGATCTAGTCAAATTGAAGTTGCCAATAAAGCCTGGGAAGAAGCCCATTAAGCTGAATCCAAGGCGGTTTGCACTAGCAATTCTCTCAAAGATCAAAGAGGGGGTCGAAAGGTTTTTCCGATGTAAATTCACTCGTACAGCCAGGTATGTCGAATGGTTAGCAAATATTGTGCATGCTATTAAAAAGAATGGTTCTTTGAGGATGTGCATATATTTTAGAGATTTAAATGCTGCAACCCCAAAGGATGAATATTCAATGCTTTTGGCAGAGATGTTAGTCGATTCTGCCACAGGCCACGAATACCTTAATATGGCAACTAGACGGCATTGTCAAAAACATTGAGGTTGGTCAAGGTTATTTCAAGGCCCCAATTATTCATGTCAACCGGTGTAATTTCGATAAGCACTTGGCCAACATTGCTCCATGCAATCCGACTAACTTTGCTTTCACCCCATATGACAACGTCTACTGTTTTATGTATTTACATCTTGTCCATGGTTTTTGATGGGATAGAGAGGTGGTAGGAGTAGACAACCTTCCATACCTTGGTACATCTGGATAACCCCAACAAGTTGGAGAAGTGAATCCAGTGATGATGACTGAATTCGAAGTGCTCAAAAAGATTTCGACTTACATAGCCGAAAATAAATTACAAGCGACCTTAGAGGCTGAAATGGAAAATATAGTTGTCGAAGCCAACCAAGAATCATACAAAGGAGGTCCTAGTAAGGACTTCGATTTAGAACCACCGGATAAGGTTCAGGAAATGCAACAAGGCCAAAGGCTCGATGCCATCTACTATGACGAGCCTTTGGGTTTTGAGAAGGATCTGTTGGCAGCCAATATCAAGATGCTAGCGCAAGATCCACTTGAAGAAATCGATCTAGGAGAGGGGGTAACAAAGAGGCCAACGTACATAAGTGCCAACATCATCCCATAACTCAAGGTCGAAGTAATACAACTATTGAAGGAGTTTAAAGACTTTTTCGTGTGGGATTATGACGAGATGTCTGGTTTAAACAGAGACCTAGTCGAATTGAAGTTGCCAATCAAGCCTGGGAAAAAGCCCATTAAGCCGAATCCAAGGCGGTTTGCACCAACAATTTTCTCGAAGATCAAAGAGGAGGTCGAAAGGCTTCTCCGATGTAAATTCATCCGTACAGCCAGATATGTCGAATGGTTAGCAAATATTGTACATGTTATTAAAAAGAATAGTTCTTTGAGGGTATGCATAGATTTTAGAGATTTAAATGCTGCAACCTCAAAGGATGAATATTCAATGTTTGTGGCAGAGATGTTAGTCTATTTTGCCGCAGGCCACAAATACCTTAGTTTGCTTGATGGGTATTCGAGATATAACCAAATTTTCATTGCTGAAGAAGATGTCCCAAAGACAGCATTTTGATGTCCTGGGGCCTTAGGCACTTACGAATGGGTAGTGATGCCTTTTGGTTTAAAGAATGTTGGGGAAACGTATCAAAGGGAAATGAATTCGATCTTCCATGATTATATAGAAAACTTTATGCAAATATACATTGATGATATTGTTTTTAAGTCTGTTTCAGGGAAGAATCATATCGATAATCTTTCGAAAGGATGAGAAGACATGGCCTAAAAATGAATCCTCTCAAATGTGCTTTCTGTGTGCAGGCGGGAGATTTCTTAGGCTTTGTGGTCCACAAAAAGGGAATCGAAATAAACCAGAATAAGACCAAGACCATAATGGAGGCGAAAGTGACACCGACAAAGAAGGAGTTACAGTCACTGTTGGGAAAGATTAATTTCTTGAGGAGATTCATATTGAATCTCAGCGGGAAGACTCAAGCCTTCTCACCTCTGTTTCGACTCAATAAGAAAGGATTCGAATAGGGACAACCTCAGCAAGAAGTATTCGATAAAATCAAGGATTACTTGAGTCATCCTCCAATTCTATCACCGCCTTGTAGGAATAGAAGCATGAGGTTATATATATTTGTGTCAGACAACCTGGCCCAAGAGGATGAAAAATTGTGTTTATGCTTGTATTTTTCTTGTACAAAGTTAAAGCATTATATAAAACCTGGCCCAATATCATTAAACACATATTGTCTAAACTAATTTTGCATAGTCGAATTGGTAAATTGGCATTAGCTTTAACTGAATATTCTTTAACATATATGCCTCAAGATTTTGATTCACATTTGTTGAAATTGATTTGAAAAGTTTTGATTTGAGGGTGAAGTAGTTTTGAAGTTGGTGATGGTTTGTGAAATATTTTGAAAATTACTTGATGTTGATCAAGTATTTTTTATTTAAAAAGATTAATTTTAATAGTTATTTATTTAATTAATTAAATAAATTAATCTAAAAGAAAATAAATTAAATTAACAAAATAAAAGTGAAAAAAAAAGGTGTATGTAAGAAATGGTGCACTAGCTAAGGTCCAAAAGATGACCCATCGTCCAAATGTCTCACACGGGCGTGAGAGTAAAATAACCGCAGGAAAGATAATTTCTTAATCCACCCTATATGTTTCTAGTGCACTATGTGAATTTTCATATGTGTCCCCTGACTCCGGAGATACACCTCTAGGCGCACCTTAAGTTCAAGTAGAAGATAAGATCACAATTGTTATATTTTGGAACTCAAGTCAAGTTGAAAAGATTATTCAAAATTGTATTCATAATTTATATTGATCACCAAGTGTATGGTAACATTTATTTGTAATATAAAGTTATATGCTTTTGAAGTATTGTAAACAGAAAGTGATGTGATTTCTTGTTTATGTGATAATCATCATAATGTTGATGATTGTTGAAAAAGGTCCTTTTAATTGGTTTGATTCAAAGTCCAACATAGGTTTGGTGTTTATGTTAGAAAGTTAAGAGATTCTTGGTGTGAGATTGTAACATTTTTTAACATAGTGAAATCTCTCACGGGTGTGAGGGGACTAGTTACATCCTTGTTTGGAAAGGGGAACTAGTATACATCCTTGTATCATTTATTCTTTACTGCACTTTTTTTCCTGCATTTTTATTCATTTGTTCATCATAACTTTTCAGAAAAATAAAAAAGAACCATAACATCTCTAAAATAAACGAAAAAGTTTTAAAACCTAATTCGTCCCTCTTAGGTTGTACTCTATAATTACATCATGTCCTAAAGTTCACTTCATAATTATTCATTATTCATTACATGATTCACAATAAATATTTATCAAAACATTGGACTCATGTCCTAAGGCTCACTTCATAGTTATTTATTATTCATAGGTCTTTGCATTAGCTTTCTAACGCATGTGATCGCACCTCAATTTTAGTTTCTAAACTAAAGTTATGAATTTTTTAAAATTACTAGGCATGTAATCAGTTGCACATTTAGTGAAATTGATTGCACTACCATTCTGCCTGATTTTTTACTACAGAAAATGATGGTAATTATACTAGTCAAAAAGTATATGTGTACATGTTAGCCCTTCAAAATTAGGATGGTTAGGGCTTTCCCGCGACATCAAGAAGCCTTATATGGTGATTCTACGGTGGTTTGAGAGGATCTACTCACATGAGGTGAGAGACTTTGTGTGAAGCATGGTTCTTTAGGTGTTATGCGTAAGTTATAACATCCTTTTTTCTACCCCTTAGGTAGAAGTATATATAGGGGCCTTTTAGGCCTAGGGTTTAGAAGCCCTTAGAAGTAGTCAATGCTCTCCCTTGACTAGGGGAGATTGATGACTACCTATATTCCAGGGAGTCAGAGTATGACTCCTTCTCATGTGACTGGTAAAAAATAAATGTATTATACATGTCACCTGCCCTAAGAGTGGTCCCCATGTTATGTGAGGATGTTGCCCAGGCGATGGTCTGCTAGGTGGGAAAATTGGAGTCGCCCATGTTTGAGACTCTCACAACTATAACACTACACAGACCCTTAAGCACGAGGACTTGTAAAGGAAGAAGTGTTTTTAAGGCTTTTCTTCTTAGGGAGGTGAGTCCCTTAGTTGAAAGAGACTTATTTTAATGGGAGGTGAGTCCCTCAGCTTGGGGCGACTTCTTCTACTGGGAGGCGAGTCCCTCAACCGAAGGCGACTTATTTTAATGGGAGAAAAGTCCCCCCCCCCCCCCCCCCCTTTTATTTGCATAATCCCCCATTTCTTATATAAGATCATTTTGGAAGATACATTAAGGGTGAGATGATGACACATGATATTAACATTTATTCCAATAATGTTTTAGGGGATCCAGGCGAATATATATGATATTCTTGAGTGGGTTGACAAGCTCTTTTTCTTCATCCTCTAACAAGGAGGTGCTTAAATTCATGGTCTGAAAATTGTGAGGGCCGATCTAAACTTCTTCCATATCTTTAGTAGGCATTAGCCTACCCTTCATTTATTTCTCTCTATGGTCCAGATCAATGAAGTTTAAGGTGTAAGAGTTAGGCTTCGGTGTTAGGAAGGTGATCACTGTTGTCCTTTTTAATCCTGAGGCTATCTTGGCAACACTTACTAGAATTTTCTTGGCCCCTTTTCATGATGCATATCTGTCTATTATCCAAGGGTAACTTTAGAGTTAGATAGAGTGTCAATAGAGTTGCCTCTATGATATTGAAAGCGGTGGCAACGAATAATGATGTTGTAAGATGAGGTAGCTCACTTTTATTGATTTGGAGTTCTCTCGCAATTTGGAAACAATTATGATGGAGATGTAGACTTTGAATTGTACTAGTTTTCCCAAGAAACCCACTAAATATATTTTGTACGACTATAACTACCATGAATATAGTTGTAACCTTTCAGAGGCGTCCGAGTAGAAGACATTGGTTGAGATATCGGGATCTAGAAGAATTCACTTAACATCCCAGTTAAATGATTGCACAATGATGACCCTGGGGTCGTATTAATGGGGTAGGATTCCCTCCAAATTAAAATGGAAGAAATTGACCTCGGATGCCGAGGTTGATATGGGATTTAGGGGGGAGTCAACTATGTGTATAACTTTGTGAGGCACCTTTTTCTAGAAAATCTTGACTCGCCCCCTTAAGTGAAACTTTTGGCGATGATGTCGAGCGTATAGAAAGTTGGTTCACATGCATTCCTTTATTTTGGTTCCTTTTTAATTCTTGGATGGGGAATTTTAGACCGGTCTCGTCAAATGGGTGTGGTTTTCTCTAGAGTTATATGACGTGTCTTAGACGTACCTTCTCAAGTGGCCTTCTTGGATGAGGAACTCTGTCTCTTTTTTCAGTCGATGAAAGTTATCTATGTGATTAACTTTGACCTTGTGGTATTTTTACCTCTTATTAGGCTCATTCCCTATCACCTCCCACTTAGGGGTAGAATGTGTTGACTAAGTAACTCCAAATACAGAAAATGGAGGAGGTGAATTGTGATACTCAGATTTCCAAAATATCAGTTTATAAACAAGTTTAATTTTAAAATAGTTTATGTTATAAAAACTAAATAAACATAGATAAAGCAGCAAAATAATGAAAGAGAGAAGAGATAGAGAAATAATAAGCAAAAAAGATAAATAACAAAAAGTAAAAGAGATAAGGGATAGAAAGATCACGCTAAGGAATTTACCTGGTTTGCCTAAACCACTTGGCCTACTCCAACCCCCAAGAGTTTCCTCTTAATATTTCCACTAAAAATAATATTGAGCTTTTACACAAGATTAACACAACAACCTTACAAAAAATTGAGATTTTGCAGAGGATCAACCCAATAACCTTTCAATAACACCTAGAGCTTTTACACAAGCTCAACTCAATAACCTCAAACAAACAAAAAATAAGTGTTTTTACACAGGCTCATCTTAATAACCTTAACCCAAGTTATTTTCATGTTTAGCTTGCATCACAAAGATATCACAAGAGAACTATGCTATTGGAAAAACAATTGCATCACAACATCAGTACAACACAACTTTTAGAAGAAAATTTTCACTCTCTTAGCTCTAAGGCAACCGTAGTGAAAAATAACTTAATAAAAAAAATGAGAGACAAAAATATAGTAAAGAGTTTCTATTCATAAAACTATTGTATTTTGAAATGAGGAGAAACTTCCTTTATATAGGAAAAAATTCCACCTCAAAAGGAAACAACCCATATGTATTTTGTAATACCCTGTATTTAATAAAATGTTATATATAATATTAATTGAGATCAATTGGGTTTCGTTGTACTCTGAGAGTTATCTATTGAGATAATTAGAGTAACTGATGAGCTCAAAATTGATTTAATTAATATTATTTGACTCATAGGTTTTATTAATTGGTACTTTAGAGGCATTTTGGATACCCTCAATTTTGAACATTTAACCAAGTTAGTCTTACTAACTTTAATGATATTTTTCCTTATATCATTTTCCTTCTCCTTTACTTTCACTTTGGCAACATAGAGAGAAAGATAGTAAGAAGTTAGAGAGAATAAAGAGAAAAAAGAGAAAGAAGAAGAAGAAGAAGAAGGAAACCCTAGAGGAAGAAAAGCTTGGAACTTCACCATTTCTTCATTAAATCATCTCATCTTAATCATCAATACTTCTTCATCTTGTGTTAGAGGTGGGTTCTAGGTAGAAAACTATTGTATTTTGAAATGAGAAAAGTTAGGTTATGGTTTTCTTGTTTCATTTCCATAAAAAATTATATGATTCATCTTATATTCATGATATTTATGAGAGATTATGGTTTAAAATGTTGTTTCATGTGTGACTATATTAACATTTGATGAAGGGTTGAGTTGGGTAAGAGTGGGGGTTTGAAAACCCCTTTGAAATTGTCTTACTCAACTGGACAGATTGCAAAAATTGCAAGGTTCGCACTGCGAGCTCTAGAGAACTGCAGGCGAACATGACAGTTTGTCATGCTCACACTGCAAGGTGAACGCAAACTAAATGTGAACACTCGCCTTAGGTTCACACAACGAGCAATGAGGGCTTTTTCTACTGCCATATTTTTCCAACCTCGCTCATATTTTGCACAGCGAACTCAAAGCGAAAGGCCTGGCCTAGCCTTCGCACTGCTAATATAGCAGAGATTTCCACATTTTATTTTGGTGCTTGCTTGGTTGTTTCCTATGTATGTGTATGGTTACTATATTTTGCTTACACTGATTATTGTAAGTATGCATGTGGATTTTTGGATGGTGGATTGATTAAAATGATGGTTATATAAAATTAAAAAGAGTTAAGAAAAATGAGGAAAAATTATCACAATCAAATATAATGACCTAGGGATGTAGCTAGGAGTTGATAGATAACTTAGATGGCAATGCTTGCGCATTTGATGCCTATGTGTGCATCCTTGACAAGTATTTGTCTAGTATAAAGTTGAGACATTATATGAAACATGAGTTGGTTTTGTGTTACTTTGAGAATAAGGCGTATGTGGCCTTGTGATTGTCAAAAACAATCACATTTGTGTGAGATCACTTATTCAGAACCAATCTTTTGAGTTGTGTCATTCCATGAGTGGAGGCTTATTTAGAGAACTCCTCTAGAATGTATGAACTAATACTTTGACAGGTTTAATCCCCATTATACGGATGGAGCCTACGGGTAAAGAAACTTGTGATGGGGTACGGCCCATGAGAAGTGACGATTCAATGGAGTATGTGTCCCTTGGATTCGAATCCATTTTGTATGTCAATGTTTGTAAGGATCCGTGAGCCACGCCGAACTCTTAGACGTAGGAGAGGACGGGAAAAGGGGATTCCTTGGTCGGGTTTCCAATTAGTGATAGTTTGAGTTATTGAACTCAAGCGACGTGTTTCCATGTAGTGTGTAGTTTGTGAGCTCAAGTTTTGTCCCTTCCCTTTTCTACTTGAGTTAGGATTGGTTAGAACCTTGTAAAGCCGAGATAATCCATGAGATAGGGAACCCACTGAGATTAGTATCTCACCCTATGTTGTTGATTATATTTCAGGTGGTTCAGGTTCCGTGAAGGGTAAGGACAAAGTCGTTTGATGTCCTTACCTGTCTTAGCTTTTTGGGATGGTTTATTTCTGCTGTGAAGACTCTATTTTGAGATCATTTGATGTGATCTAGTTCTTAGACTTTCAGAGCATCTTGTGTATAATATGCCATTGGTTGTAGTTTTTCTTGTGTTGGCATGTAATGTATACAATTTTCTACTAGGAACTTATTTGCATTTCAGTATCAAACTTACAAACATGTATAATATGTATTTTCTAGACATATGTATTTATATATTAGTGTTATAGTTGGTATCAGAGCAGGTTGTATCCTTGACCTAGCCATGATATATTATAAGTATTTCTTTCTGATTCATATGTGTGCGGACATCATCGTTCCGGATGTTATATTCATAGTATTGAGCCTAATTAACTTGATTCTATTTGTATAATGTATATGGACATGGTTGACGGACGCAGAATACGTGGTAGACACATGACTCAGATATCCGAGTTGAATCCTCCATGTGGTAGTGAGAATGTCCAATGGCCTCAATTTGTATAACAGATGTAGCAGCAGCATAATCAGTTCATGCAACAAATGAATGTAGGTCCTCATTCTGCAGTGGTTCCACCAAAAGCTACGGGTAGGAGCTTCTGGGATTTCTTCTGCATGAATCCTCCAGAATTTCATGACGGACTGAATCTAGTGAAAGCTCATGAGTGGGTGTCGGGTATGGAAAGAACCTTTTTGATAGTACCATGTAGTGAAGAGAATAAAGTGGTATTTTCTTCTTACATGTTGAAGGGTTCTGCTATGAGGTGGTGGGAAAGTGCTTCGACTTTTATGACTATCCAAGGTGTGCCTAAGGTGTGGGAACAATTCAAGACTATATTTATAGATAAGTACTTTCCTAGCTCTTTGATGACTCATAAGGAGTTTGAATTCCAACAGTTGAGGCAAGGTAGCATGATTGTAGTTGCTTATGCTGAGAAGTTTGAGGACATGGCTGCTTACTCTAGAGAGGTCGTGTATGCTCCTGATGAAAAGTGGAATATTGACCAATTTTTGTTTGGTTTGAAAGCCGAGATCTCTCATTTTGTGTCTCAAAGAGAGTTCACCACATATGCTGAGTTGCTAAGGCAATGTTATGTAGCGGAAAACAGTTTGAAAAGAGTTCAAGAAGAGAGGAATGTAGCTAGAGTTGGACAGAGAGATCAAGGAAGACCAAGTCAACAGTTTAGGCTTAGACAACAACCTTTCAAAGGGAAACAAGTGCAGGGTGTTAGACCTAATACCTCTCTGGTGTATCGTACTTGTGGCAAAATTCATTATGGAAGGTGTAGCCTCGAAGGTGTAAAGTGATATTAGTGTCAAAGAATTGGTCATGTAGCGAGAAATTTTCCTCAGAATGGGAGTCAGGTGCAAGGGAAGAATATCGGACGTGTGTTTACCTTGAATGCAAGGAAAGTCAAGGGTGAAAACTATCTGATTGTGGGTATGTGTTTTGTGAATGGGCATCCTTGTTTTGTATTATTTGATCGTGGAGCAACACACTCTTTTGTGTTGAGACACCGTTGATTTGTGAAAACTGTGTGTTATCAGTGGATGGTAGAGTTTTTCAGATTGACCTTATTTGTTTGCCACTAAAAAAGGTTAATGTAGTCTTGGGAATAGATTGGCTTTCTGCTAATTCGGTGTTTATTGGTTATGAGGAAAAGTTAATCATCATTTCATCCAGAGAAGCTACTCCAAAGGATGTATTGACTACTATTTTGGAAGGTACGGTTGGCATGGTTAATTTCTTGTTTGAGAAGGAAAAGTTTGTTCTTTTGGTTCTCACTAAGGAGACAAGTAACGACCTGAAGGTTTTGCAAATCCCTATAGTCTATGAGTTTCCAAAAGTTTTCCCCGAGGATGTCATTTCTCTCCCTCCGGAAGGGGAAGTGGAATTCTCCATTGACCTAGTATCGAAAACGACTCCTATATCTGTTTCTCTATATCAAATGGCACCGGTTGAGTTAAGAGAGTTGAAGGAACAATTGAAAGAGTTGTTAGCAAAGCATTTTTTTTGACCTAGTGTTTCACCCTAGGGAGCTCCAATATTGCTAGTAAAAAAGAAGGATGTGTAGTTTGTGAGTTCAAGTCTTGTCCCTTCCCTTTTTGACTTGAGTTAAGATTGGTTAGAACCTTGTAAAGCCGAGAGAATCCATAAGATAGGGAACCCACTGGGATTATTATCTCACCCCCATATTTTTTATTATATTTCAAGTGGTTCAGGTTCTGTGAAGGGTAAGAGCAAAGTCGTTTGATGTCCTTACTTGTCTTAACTTTTTGGGATGACTTATTTCGCTGTGAAGACTCTGTTTTGAGATTATTTAATATGATCTAGTTCTTATACTTTCGGAGCATCTTGAGTATATTATTCCATTGGTTGTAGTTTTTCTTGTGTTGGCATGTAATGTATACAATGTGCATCTAGGAACTTATTTGTATTTCAGTACCAAACTTACAAACATGTATAATATGTATTTTCTAGACATATGTATTTATATATGGGTGTTACATATTTTTATTAATTTAATCAATTAAAAAATGTATTAATCAATTAACCAAAGGCAAAAAAGGAATTATTGATTTTCGATTTCACTTAATCGACTACTAGCCTCCTTAATTAATTAGGAGATGTTACACTTTAATTTAATATATTAGAAAAGACTCTTAATTGATTAACCAATGTTTTTAACCTTCATAATTGATTAACATGCTTATAATCAATTAACCACTTGCCCAAATTGATTTAATAATTTTATCAAAAGAGAAGATAAGGTTTTAAATACTTGAGTGTGTGTGTGCGCACGCACGTGCGCACGCGCAAACACACACATTGTCTCCGTTCCTAAAAAATTACTCTTGTTTATTTTATAATTAGTTGATCAAAACCTAATAAAATGCTAAGCACTAGATTAGGAGAGCTTTCACACTTTTACATCTTAAACTTCACAACTTTAAGATCACAACTTAAAAATTTAGAGGTATTTTGCTTGATAAAACTTTGTTTAACAATTTCAACTAGAACTCGAAACATTTGTTTGACAAGGCTTGTGATATCTCTTTCTTATTCATATGCCATCATCGAAAACCTATAGAAGAGTTATCTTGATCAAAATAATTTGACACTTGTCATCTCAAAATCATTTTACAGTCGTCATCAATACAACCATTTGATAATTGCCATCACCAAAACCATTTGACGATATTACTTGCACATCACTTAAAACCACATTCTCTCTATTTTTGATGATGACAACAAATCTCTCACGGATGTGGTAAAACATAAAGATATAAATAATCATAATGGATTAGTAAACTCCTCTCGCAGATAAAAAAGATATACTCTACTCACCCAAAGAGTATATACTTCTCTCCTCTGGCATTAATCAAAGGTGCTAAGCAGAGGAAAAGAAAAGGTAAACAACACATAGAACATATGTATCACATTGATAAAGGCTAAAGGAAGAAGGAGAAGAAATACATAGTAGATTAATCCATGTATGATTAATTTAAAATTCTCAACTCAGTTCTTATAAAACAGAAGTTTTATTTATGAAGAGATTTTGTAAAAAATATTTACTAGTTAATTAGATGAAGACACGAGTTTCAAGTATCTAATCCCCTTTTTCGACAAGATCCTTAATAAAATGGTGCATAATCTCAACGTGTTTAGTCAAAGAGTGAAGTGCCATATTATTAGTGAGATTTATGGCGCTGGTGTTATCGCATTTTATCAGGATAATTCCAAGATTAACTTTGCAGTCAATTAATTATTGTTTTTAAACCTAACAACTACTCGCAACAATGCATTATGCTTCAGCTATGGGTAATGCAACACTCACTTGTTTCTTATTATGACATGAGATGAGAATGTTTCCAAGTAAGTGACGTGTACCACTGATACTTTTGTGATCCAATTTACAATCAGAGAAATCAGAGCATCCAACTAAAGTACAATCTGTTTTTTTTTTTTGAGGTACCACAAACCCCTAACTGGTAAACTAGTGAGATACCTCATAATGTATTTGATCATAGAGATATGTTATTCTTTGGAATTTGCTTGAAAACATGCACACTCAAGGGAAACAGTCATGGCACCCGACACGAGGATCAAGTTGATGAGATTTAGGGGAGAAGCTTTCGCTAGCATGACCTATGTTGCCATCACCAAAGACCAATTGCAGGGTTAGAGGTTACTCTCTTTCAATTATATATATATATATATATATATATATATATATATATATATATATATATATATATATATATATATATATATATATATATATATATATATATATATATATATATATATATATATATATATATATATATATATATATATATATATATATATATATATATATATATATATATATATATATATATATATATATATATATATATATATATATATATATATATATAATCTGAATAAGCAATTTAATTAAGTGCTTAAAAGCTTCAAAAAGTTAGACTTATGTATATAAGTTATTTCTATAATAAAGATAAAATAAAATCATATACTGATTCTATATAAGATATAAAATAAAGTATAGTGGAGAGTTTATGGAAATAGCTTCTGGACATAGTCATAACTCATAAGTTGTTTCCATCAGTGTTGTTATGTTAGTTTAAATTTTAGTTAATTTTTATACATTTTTCTTTATTTCTTTCAATACCAGCTTCAACATCAAACAAACTTAAGTACTATTCTGCTCAAATTATATTTACTTCCGTTTTTTCTTTGAACAATGTTTAATATGTAATGTAAAATCTGACAGCTAATGACTAATTGTTTACACATTCTCATGTATGAAAATGTTCTTCTCTATGTTCCGCAAATCCACTGGTTGAGTGGTCTGCATTGAAGCGAGCTATTGAAATAGTTTATGACATTGTCTATGTTGCTTATAACTTAAAAATGTATGCATACAAAGAGAAGAATAGACTTCAATATCAAAGACATAATGACAATGTCTTATAACTTAAAAAATACCCACCTAGTTTGAAAAAAAAAAGTAAATAATAAGCACTGCATGATTAAGTTCTTTCTTCACAAAAGATTACTAGTTGAGGCTAATCCATCCAAAATACCACCATATGCCTACCTTTTCAAGAGGGCAAAAATAACTTGAGATGAGTATAAGTCCCCTTGTCGTCATCTGTTCCGTCGCCGTCTGTCCCCTCGTCGTGATACGCTAGCAACAGTTCCCAATATCTTATCAAAGAGGGAGTTAACGACTTGATAGTAGCAACATCTTGATAGTAGCATCATGAGGAATAAACCTTAAATCAAGTGGGTTGCTGCCTCGAATTCAAACACAACAGCATCGTTTTCTTTATAAATTTCTCAGTGCTGTGGCGCATGAGTCACATTCCACCATAGCAAAATAGTACCTGGAGAGGGACATTACATACATGATGGTAAAAGAGGTACATGAGTTTATATCATTATTGTTATATACAGCAACCTACCTGCTTTTCTCATCATTATCATATACAACATTAGGCCAACTTTTCCATGGATCATCATCATCAAATTAAAATCATTATTTGATGAAGACAATGCAGTTAATTACTTACTTTAGCATTCCTCCAGTTCATATTAACAACAGCGAGCCTATGAGTTTCTTTTTCAATCTCTACTACCTCTTCGTCATCATTGTCATTGGGAATCATTTTGAGGACTTGGAGTTTTGAAGAAAGGGAAATTTTCTTGCGAGTGAACATGCATCTCAATCGCGGTGGCTCTAGATAATCGATATCTTTACTCGCTGCTGAATTATCATTGTTCTCTATCTCCTTACACATTTTGGATACAAGAAAATCAGACTTGTTTCTGGTCAGTTTTAGGGTTTAATTCTCAAAATAAGGTGGGTTGGGTTTGGAAGCGAGAAGTGTAATTATTTTTCAAAGTGCAAAAATATTCTTAAATTAAAGATTATTTAATTTTTAACTTAATTTTTAATTTAATTAAAATTTAATTTTTTTAGTTAGTCGTAAATTAAATCATATATATTGTTTACAAATGTATACATATATTAATTAAATGAATATTTTAATATCAATTATTTATTTTTAAATCTAAGAGCATCTTTAGTGGGAGTAAACTAAATTGATAAACTAAATACTTTTTGTGTACCCAAAGTGATTTGTAGGATTTAAAAAATTTATAATTTATTTGAGTTGTTTTTACTTTAATAATGATTGCTTGTAAAAAATCAAAATTTGACCCCAAGTTTTATATTTTAATATTATAAAATAATAATAAAATAATAATCAGAGCCATTGAAATTTGATAGTGTGCGTTGGTTATATAGCTGCCGAAAACTAATTGTTAGTTTACTTACTGTCATGTCATTCATATTTCAATGCAAATTGTTTATAGCTATCGTTACTATTAAAGAACTTAATACTACAGAATCTGCACTAAAGATGCTCTAAGGACTAATATTATTTCTATCATTCTCATATAAAAATAGTATTTTTAATATATATATATATATATATATATATATATATATATATATATATATATATATATTACAAATGTATACATATATTAAATAATTAATACGCTTTAATCAAGTTTAATTTATAAATTACTTTAATTTATAATTCAATTTTTATCATTGATTAGGGGTACCGATTCAAATTAATTATCATACATAAATTGAAGTTAATTGTCTGCATTGATTGATACCCATGAGATAAAAAGATAAAGGGTATTGGTGGAAATAATTGAAATAATTGCTAGTTTCTTTTCTTCTCATATGTGCGGAGTGAGCAAAAATGCACGGGTCCACCATATTTTATTTTTGTTCCTATTTCTTTAATGAACTAAGTGGGAGAAATAATGTATTTATCACATTAGTCCATTTCTTACATTTCTCTCATCTTTAATTCACCTTAAACAAACACACTGTTAGACAATTTCTTTTCCCACCGTTTTGTCTTCTCACAAACCCCTGGTGAAAACTCGAAACTGTCTCTATAATTCGGAGATGCATCTCCGAATGCACCATGGATCATTTTTGCTACAATTTAGTTCGGAGATACATCTCCGAATTTATGTCTAATATGATTTGAAGATGTATATTCGAATATATCTTTGATGCTTCAAATGAAAAACAGAAAACACAAAGAGATAGCAGTATGGATAAATTAAAAATTTATAACAACTTAACATTAAATTAAAACACATAACATTACATAGATAATTGATAATCGGAAAACTAACGTTACACATCGTTAAAAATGGATAGTTTCAGATGTTGCAACATGTAGATAATATCGTGGACGAATCTTGCAATATTCGCATCCACTTCAATCAGACCATGTGTTTCATATCGGCGAAAAGTACTCCACATAACCTCTAAATTTGCATCTGTCTTCAGTTTGTAATTGGTGAACTGTATATTCTTGTTGCTGTCAAACGAGGGTGAACGATACTCGAGTTTGACGATGCAACGGCTTTCTGGATATTGTAGGAGCGTATGCAGTTTGGATATTAAGTTGGCGCGAGTTATGTCCTCGCAAGTTCTAAACTGAAGTGGCGGCTTCTCACCATTGAAATACACAAATGCAACGTAGGGATATGTATTCATTTTCTGATATTTGGTATTTTGTAGAAAATGGGATGAGAAACAAACTATTTATACAAGGCTTGGATCACTTTGAACCTTAGAAACCTTATCATGTCATCAGGGCACTTTGTAGCTGCATATCTCTAGGAGGAGTTGGTTGCATGTCTCTAACACACTCAGGGAGAGCACCTCAACACAGTTATTTTGTTGCTTGTCTTATCGCTTTTATTTACTTTTGTTTATTGAGTCTCCCTCATTAATTGCACACCTTGAATCAAGTTTGAAATTGAGTTGTTATCATTTTAGCATGCATGAATCAATGGTTATGTTTGAATTAGTTCAAGATTTCTTTAGTCAAGTGCATGGGTTTTTGGAATAAAAACTATTAGTGTTCAATTCATATTTGGTGCAAAGAAAAATCTTTTAAATCATGAAAATTTGAGTTTTTATACATTTTTTTCGAATCAATCATTTACACACTCAATTTGATTCGAATCAAATCCAACAGAAACAAACAAAACTTTTTCAAACCTTTTGATTTGAATCAAATATTGCACATGATTTAAATCATACATTTTTCTGAATCCTCTAGTCAATTTGATTCGAATCAAACAATTTTTCAGCATTTTTCAAAGTTTCTGGAGCATTTGATTCGAATCAAATATTGCACGTGATTCGAATCACGTGGTCTCTGATTTGAATCACACACTGCACTTGATTCGAACCAACTACGAAAAGGATTAAAAAAATCTGAATTGCTTTAATTCCATTCACTTGCTCACTTGACTCATTACATGCATTGACATTGATTCAAATCTAACCAACTTTTAACACTATTTTTTGTGCTTAATATCAATCACATATATAAGCTTTAGTTAACACTTTTTAAAAAAGATAATTCAATTGGAATTTCATATTCATGTGATTTTTTTTTGAAAAATCAACTTCCTTTTTTGAAACCCTTGCATTAGAAAACTTTCATTTTCAACCTCAATTTCAATTTCATATCTTAATCATGAGTGGTTGATAATTGATTATGGAAGACGAGATCTTGAAACTAACTGTTCTTGGAGATTGGTTTAAAGATTTGCATGTTCTTGCAATATTGGGGTTGTTGTCACTGGTGCTGACAAATTTAGTTAAAAGAATGAGGTTCTTCTCTCCAACTTGTCTTGGTAGTAACTATGTTGGAGGCTACAGAACAGGGTGGAGTTCTTCTCAAATCTTCGGACAATTCACCGTTTAAAGAATCGGTAGGATTATGGATTTTATTGCTACAGACAAAGGCTTGAAGCAGAATTAGTGATATTGGAAAATTTGAATTGTTGATCGAGTTAAGATTGTGCAGAAGAGTTTGACATTTGGCCAACTCACAACCCTCGTCACTAATTTCAGACACTAATATTCGTCAATAATTTCAATCACTAATTTCAGTCACAAATTCGGTCACGACAAATCCGTTGTTGAATTCGTCGCCAAGAGGTAGCGACAAGTGTTTTTTTACCGAAATTAATTGGTCGCTATACGAGTTGCAAAATCCAATAGTGACTAATTTTAAAGAAATTTTGGTCACTAAATCGGTCACTAAATGCGATGTTTCTAGTAGTGAGAGAATTTTAAATTATAACATGTGGTCAAGTAGTTGAAATGTATGGATCTTACTATAAATATTACACACTTCATTTCCATAGCTTTGCACATGGTGTGTATCGAATAAACACACTACCATATGTAGTCGTACCTAAGTACTATATAATATACTAACATTCTAGTGAAAAGAATACAATAAGATGAAGAAGATTCAATTGAATCTCTCTGAACTCAATGCCTCCCAATATTCCATACCTCACAATAAGAAAATTCTTAGATGTGTGTAGTAATTACATTGAAGTTATCAGTTCTACTAACAAAGCTCATTCATCTAACGGACAAGTAAGAATGACTAAAAGCAAAGAAAAAGAAATTGAGATAAACCTCGCGATACCAACCTGGAGGGAAAATGATTTCAAGAGTTTTCACTTTGCGAGTTATTGATCTCATAAAAAGTTCGACAACCCTATTTGGTGAAAAAAGCTTGAATCCTAACCTAAAAAAATTAACAAAATCACTTAAAAATATTAAATATCAAATTAATAAATTAAATATAAAATCTCCTTACTCGTAACCCCTTTTCAAGAGAGAGTCCTTTGGCGCCTAAATCAGGATATGCTTCCATGTAGTTATCTTCAATCCAAAATAATAATAATAATAATAATAATAATAATAATAATAATAAAGAAAAAATTAAAGAAATAAAAAAAAAAGTATACAATATCAGCAAAGTAGTCGTTGAAAAGATGAGACTTAACATGTAAGTCTAATTTTGGAGAATTCATCTGCTTCCATAATTCAATCCATGAAATCGTTGTTTGGTAAGAAAATGGAGCATTTGGGATAGCTTTGAAAAACGACGATAAGATATGCTCACACATACATTCATACAGAATATTCTGGATCATGAATGTCAAGACATCCGGTTTGACATCATGAGAAAACTTGTTACACAGCACAAAATGCCACGTGCTAATTCTGACTACAGATGTCACGACATCTTGTAGGACATCCTGTGATTACACTTAGTTTTACCAAAATTCCTGCCAAACAAGAACTAACAAACTCCCCCTTTGGCAAATTTTGACTAAAATAAATCACATGATCAAAACATCATAAAAGAGTACAGCACAGCAGAAACAAAACTCCAAATCTAGGGAAGTAAAAACAAATAAACTCCCCCTTAACAGATACACAACAAACCATTCAAATCAGCCCATAAACACAAAATACCAGCAACCTGTAGAGCACAACCTATCCAAGCACAAGCAACTAGGCTACTACTAAGTTCCAACAAGGAACACGACTAACATCTAACAAGATCAACAACCTGTTAACAACAAAAGAGCAACATCAACAGCTCATCAGTAGCTATCATCTTCACATTTGCTCAGCACACCAGCAAAACACACCAGAACAAGGTATACAATCAGAGCAACAACACTACACATCTTCCACTTGCTTAGGGACATACACTTAGTTGTATATCATACAACTACTTAGCTGTACAACTACTTCTCCACCTTTTTAGCCACAATTTAAGATCATAAACTAAGGGATCAACATTGATCAAAACAGTCATAAACAATTGCTATAAGTCCTCATAAATGCAAATTCCCAACTTGCTTCTTAAATTCTCAAATTGAGTAGCATCTAGAGCTTTTGTAAAAATGTCAGCAAGTTGTAGTTCAGTGGCCACATGCTCCAGGGTAATCACTTTGCCTTCCACAAGATCTCTTATGAAGTGATGTCTGATAACAATATTCTTGGTTTTGCTATGCTGAATTGGGTTCTTGGAAATATTGATGGCACTAAGATTGTCACAGTATAATGTCATGACATCCTGAGTGACATTGTATTCAGTTATCATTTGCTTCATCCAGACAAGTTGGGAACAGTTGCTACCAGCTGCTATATATTCAGCTTCAGCAGTGGATAAGGAGACACAGTTTTGCTTCTTGCTGAACCATGATATGAGGTTGTTCCCTAAGAAGAAACATCCACCATATGTGCTTTTTCTGTCATCAGCACTCCCATCCCAATCAGCATCACAATACCCAGATAGAATAGGGTCACACCCATGAGAATAAAGCATACCATAATCACAAGTTCCATTCATATATTTGAGAATCCTCTTGACTTGATTTATGTGGCTCACGTTGGGATCTGCTTGATATCTTGCACACACACCAACTGCAAAGGCAATATCAGGTCTACTAGCTGTTAGATATAGCAAGCTTTCAATCATGCTTCTATACAGGCTTTGATCAACACTAGTACCACCTTCATCTTTAGATAACTTCAAATGTGTGGGTGCAGGTGTTCTTTTATGACTAGCATTATCCATGCCAAATTTTTTTGACTATGTTCTTGGCATATTTACTTTGGGAGAGAAAAATGAAATCTTCCATTTGCTTGACTTGCGGCCCAAGAAAGTATGTTAATTCTCTAACAAGGCTCATTTCAAACTCAGATTGTATTTGATTGACAAAATGTTTAACTATCCTATCTAACATTCCACCAAAAACTATGTCATCCACATAGATTTAAGCAATCATGATTTTTCCACCTTCATCCTTCACAAAGAGGGTTTTATTTATCCCTTCTTTCTTGTATCCATTAATAGTGAGAAACTCAGCCAGTTTCTCATACCAAGCTCTAGGAGCTTGCTTTAATCCATAAAGGGCTTTCCTCAATTTATATACATGATTTGGCAAGTTAGGATCATCAAATCCTTTAGGTTGTTCCACATATACTTTCTCATTCAAGTATTCATTTAGAAAAGCACTTTTCACATCCATCTGAAATAATTTGAACTTCAGAATGCAGGCAACTTCTAACAGTAGCCTTATTGACTCAAGTCTTGCAACAGGTGCAAAAGTTTCATCAAAATCAATCCCTTCAACTTGAGTATAACCTTGTGCCACCAGTCTAGCCTTATTTCTAGTTATTACTCCTTTTTCATCAGATTTGTTCTTGTAGATCCACTTGGTACCAATGATGTTTGTTCCTTCAGGTCTTGGAACCAATTCACATACTTCATTCCTTTTGAACTGTTCCAATTCATCTTGCATGGCATTGGTCCAATATTCATCAGTTAGAGCTTCCTTCACATTTTTTGGTTCAATCTTGGATACAAAACATGAACTTGAGATGATCTCTCTAAATCTGGTAATTACACCACTGTTGGGATCTCCTATGATAAGATCTTTGGGATGATCTTTCTGGATTCTGATATACGATCCTTTTTTGAGAGCTTCTGACTCAGAATATGAAGGTACAACATGAGGATCTTCAGTTTTGACAACAACATCAGTATAAGTTCCAAGGAATGTTCCAACATCCTCTGTGATATTGGTTTCTTCATGCTGGTCATCAATAATAACATTAATGGATTCCATCAAGACTTTTTTTCTGGAGTTGAATACTCTATATGCTCTGCTATTTGTAGAGTATCCCAGGAATATGCCTTCATCACTTTTGGGATCCATTTTTCTTCTTTGTTCACGACCTATCAGAATGTAGCATTTGCTTCCAAAAACATGGAAATACTTCACAATAGGTTTCCTTCCTTTCCATATTTCATACAAAGTGGATGAGGTTCCCTTTCTCAAGGTAACTCTGTTGTGAACATAGCAGGCTGTGTTCATTGCCTCAGCCCAAAAGTGCATAGGTAGTTTCTTTGCATGAATCATAGCTCTAGCAGACTCTTGAATAGTTCTGTTTTTCCTTTCCACTACTCCATTTTGCTGAGGAGTAATATGAGAAGAGAATTCATGGCTGATTCCTTCAGATGAGTAGAATTCAGCAAACTTGGAATTTTCAAACTCCTTTCCATGATCACTTCTGATTCTGACAACACCACTTTCCTTTTCTCTTTGAAGACTTGTATAAAGATCTTTGAAAACATCAAACACATCTGATTTTTCTCTGATGAAACTTATCCAGGTGTATCTGGAGTAGTCATCAACAACCATATAAGCATACTTCTTCCCACCAAGACTTTCTACCTGTATTGGTCCCATCAAGTTCATGTGCAACAGTTCCAGAATTTTGGAAGTTGTAAGATGTCCAATCTTTAGATGTGACATCTTGGTTTGCTTGCCAACCTGACATTCACCACAGACTTTTCCTTCATCAATTGTTAGCTTTGGAATTCCTCTCACTGCTTCCTTGGATATGATCTTTTTCATCCCTCTTAGATGAAGATGTCCAAGTTTTTGATGTCACCGTTTAACCTCCTTTTCTTCTTTGGCCATAGACCAAACAGTGGAGTTATTTGAGACTTTAGGCTCCCATAAGTAGCAATTGTCTTTAGATCTAGATCCCCTCATGATTTCCTCATTTTCTCCATTTGTGACAACACATTCTTCTTTAGTGAATATGACATTGAATCCTTGATCACATAGCTGACCGATACTAATAAGGTTTGCAGTCAGTCCTTTCACCAGCAAAACATTATCTAGGTCTAGAACTCCAGGACAGTCTAGTTTTCCAACACCTTTGATTTCCCCTATAGCTCAACCACCAAAGGTCACATAATTAGTGGAATGAGGTTTGATGTCCACCAATACGTTCTTTATTTCAGTCATATGTTTTGAGCAGCCACTATCAAAATACCAGTCTTCTTTGGCTGATACCTTTAGAGAGGTATGAGCTATTAGAGCAATATCCTTAGCAACCCATTGTTGTTTCTTAATAAGAGTATCCTGTTTGGGTTTGACTTGATGAGTATGGCTGGGAAATCCATACAGCCTGAAGCAAAAAGGCTTTATGTGTCCATCCACAGTAGTGACACCTCCACCTTTGGAACTTTCTCTTTGTCTGGTTCATGCTTTTGTTCCCATGATGTTGAGATATCGGTCTTGGCATCCGGTTTGACATATGATCTTCAGGTTTTGACCTTTTGAACCCCAAGGTGGGTCCCTATTCACCAACAAACCCTATTCCAAACACGTCTCTTGCTTTCTGACCAACTTGTAGAATTTCTTCTAGAGTGTCAGTTCCATTGTTTAACATCCTGATAGACTTTGACATCTGATCAAGTTTGGAATTCAACAAACTGACCTCACTGTTGAGTGAGTCTATGGTTGCAAGATGCTCTTTCTTCTCAGCCTCCAACTCCTTTATGAGTTTCTTTTTCTTCTCCCCTTGTTGGCACACTTCAACACTTCTGATACACAGCTTTTTATATGAGGCTGCAAGTTCATCAAAAGTCAGCTCATCTTCACTAGAATCATCATCAGATACACATACACTAGTTAGTGCAGTGACATGTTTTGCAGATTCTTCTTCTGATCCACTCTCAGAATCTCCATCAGACCAGGTGACATATAGACCTTTCTTTTGCTTCTTGAGGTAAGTGGGAAATTAAGCTCTAATGTGACCATAGCCTTCACATCCATGGCACTGAATTCCTTTGCCTTGGTTGGACTTTTCTTCATATTTAACTCTTCTACTGGTGTCAGAGGGGAGTTTTTGACATTAGGTTTGGTCTTTTGATCTATTCTTTTTATAAATTTGTTGAATTGTCTTCCAAGCATAGCTATAGCTTCTGATAGATTTTCCTCACTTCCACAATTGTTTTCATCTGAGTCCTCTTTAGTATTTGATACAAAAACTATGCTTTTGTTCTTCTTTTCAGCATTTTCACGCATTCTCATCTCAAAGGTTTGGATGGAACCAATGAGTTCATAAACCTTCATATTGCTGATATCTTGAGCCTCTGCTATACAAGTTTTTCTTCAGACATTTTCTCTCCTAAGACTCCTGAGGTATTGGCAATCTCAAGAATATTCATGTAGAAATCATGAATGGTCTCATCCTCTTTCATCCTTAGATTCTCAAACTTAGTAGTCAGCATCTGCAGTCTAGACATCTTGACCTTGGAGGTACCTTCATGAGCTGTTTAGAGAATATCTCAAACCTCTTTGGCTAGTTCACAGTGATGCACAAGTATGAAGATATTCTTATCTATCCCGTTGAATAGAGCGTTCAAGGCCTTAGAATTTCCAAGAGCCAAAGCTTCTTGCTCTTTACTCCATTCTTCTTCAGGTATTTGCACAGTTGATCCGTCTTTCTCTGTCTTCACTGGATGTTCCCATCCTGAGTTAGCTGCTCTCCAGGTCTTGCTATCCAGAGATTTCAAGAAGGCTATCATACGAGGTTTCTAGTAGTCATAGTTAGATCCATCCAGAATGGATGGTCTATTCGCAAATCATGCATCCTGGTCCATAGCACCAGAAATTATCATCTCTAGATCTCACCAAGAAAATAACAGGCAGGTGCCTGCTCTGATGCCAATTGAAATTCTAGTAACTGACAATCGATGTTATTTCGGATGTTATGACATTCGCTTCTGAACAGATTATTAAACTTAGCAGTAAACAGGTAACGAAAGAAGTAAAGAACACAGGAAATTGTTTACCCGGTTCGGTGCAAATCACACCTACTCTGGGGGCTACCAAGCCAGGGAGGAAATCCACTATAAGCAGTGTTAATTCAGAGCTAAACTACCAATTTACACTCTTCACTTAAGTCCTACCCAATGCAATTTCAATCAAACTCTAGACCTGAGTTCCTACTCACTCCCTCTCAATCACAACAGTGATATCAATCAAATAACGAACAGATTCAAAAGGAAGACACACTTCAAACAAATCTTGATCTTGCTTAAAAGCTTCGATCAAGAGACATAGCACTCATGCTTGACAGCTTAGAGTGATACAACTCAAAAAACTACACTAGTCCAATACAATCATCTAGGTGATAATTGTTTGGCTCACAAGAAAATCTAAGACAAAAACACACGTGAAGATACAAACACACAAACAGAATTTTTCACTCCAACAAATCTCTCCATCCTCGGTAAGGATTGTCACTCTTCTTTATATGCAGCGCATGGGCCTAAGTAGCATAAATTAGGTTTAACCAAGTTAATCCAATCTCCACAATTCAAGGTGCTAAAAAATAGGCCATAGGTGTTTCCTTTCATGATCAACACTGAATAGAAAGTTTCCTAAAATATAGCCTGAGATAAATAAGAAAACATAACAGAAAACAAAATAGTACTCATGCTGACAGATACCGATGTCACAACATTCAGCTTGACATCCAATAAACTATGTATTAGCTAACCAAACATATCCTGCAGAACACTACACAAGTATGTCATGACATCAGTCAAGACATCTACACACATAACAATGTTTTACCATAAAATGCAGTCAATCAATCAGATTTGATTTAGCAAATCAAATCTAATCAAATCAATCTCCAAATCTACAATTGGTCTCAATCTCCAAAACAACAATTGATCTTCTGATATTAAATCCAAATCAAATCCAATCTGATCCATAGAAGATGCAACAAAAACGCCTTTACTCACAAAATAGAATCACGCAGATTCCACAGCAAATATGTGCAGTCAGCTTGCACAAAAAGATATGCTTAGACATAAATTCATACAGAATGTTCTAGATCATGAATGTCAAAACATCTGGTTTGACATCATGAGAAAACCTGTTACACAGCACAAAATGCCACCTGTTAATTCTGACTACAGATGTCACATCTTGTAGGACATCCTGTGATTACACTTAGTTTTACCAAAATTTCTGCCAATCAAAAACTAACACCAAGAATTGAAAAAATGATGAGCTTAACTCTCATAGACATGATAATCGTAGTTGCTAACGAGTGGCGTGTAACGAGTGGCGTGAAATCCTAGCAGAGAAAAGGATTGAAAGCGAAAATGGAATAAATTGACGTCGTAAATCAAAATTACATGAGAAAAGGATCGAATGTGAAATGGAATAAAACGGCGTCCTTTATGCCTTTTTAGATTAGCGTGCAAAATTTTATCACGTGATGTATATTTAATATATGAGCTATGTTATATGGTACAAATGAATTAGTATATGAAAGAAAAAAATACATACGTGGAATTTGTAGAGTAAAAATAGAAACACTTAGTATATGATTTTCATAAATCATTGGTGGGGGTGGTTATAAATTAAGAGGTCGTGTTATTCTAGTAGAAACTATTTCGTAATATTAAGCATTACTCTTAATATATAAATAAATGATAATTATTTTGTTTTAATATATAAAGCATAATAATTAATGAAATTTATTAATTTAATTATATTTTAATTTAATTATATTTTAATTTAATTTAATTATATTTTAATTTAATTATTATGCTAGATAATTGAATTAATTTGAGAGATGAGAGTGTGTGGCCTAAAAGTGGGGTGTAGAGAGTAAATTGAGGACAATGGAGTCTATTTAGAATAATTGGAATTATTTTAATAATTCAAAATAAATGGTTGAAATATGTGTGTCACTTTTATTATTTATGTCATATTTAAATAAATGATGAAAAAAATACACATGTTCATTAAATAAATATTTTAATCTTAACTATTTATTTTTAAATCTAAGGACTAATAATTATATAGATTATGTGTGGTTTTCTTCTCTTTCCTAATTATTATTAAAATAAATGATAGAGGAGAGAGGAAAAAAACCACACATAATATCCGCAATTTATTTTAAAATCTAATGATTCCGATTAATTTTCATATTCTCACATAAAAATGACATTCACATAGAATATGTTATATATATATATATATATATATATATATATATATATATATATATATATATATATATATATATATATATTACAAATGTATACATATATTAAAAAATTAATACGCTTTAATCAAGTTTAATTTATAAATTAGTTTAATTTAAAATTCAATTTTTATCATTGATTAGGGATACCGATTCAAAATTATTATTATACATAAATTGAAGTTAATTGTCTGCATTGATTGATACCCATGAGATAAAGAGATAAAGGGTATTGGTAGAAAAAAATGAAATAATTGCTACAGTTTCTTTTCTTCTCATATGTGCGGAGAGAGCAAAAATGCACGGGTCCACAATATTTTATTGTCATCCCTATTTCTTTGATGAACCAGGCGGGAGAAATAATGTATTTTTCACATTAGTCTCTTTCTTATATTCCTCTCATTTTTAATTCACCCTAAACAAACACATTGTTAGGCAACTTAGTTTCCTACCCTTTGGTCTTCTCACAAACCCTTGGTGAAAACTCAAAATTGTCTCTATAATTCGAAGATGCATCTCCGAACGCACCGTGGATCGTTTTTGCTACAATTTGGTTCGGAGATACATCTCCGAATTTATGTCTAATATGATTCGGAGATGTATATCCAAAAATATCTTTGATATTTCAAATGAAAAACTAGAAAACAGAGAGATAGCGGTATGGATAAATTAAAAATTCATAACAACTTGACATTAAATTAAAATACTTAACATTACATAGATAATTGATAATCGGAAAATTAACATTACATATCGTTAAAAATGGGTAGTTCCGGACGTTGCAATATGTAGATAATATCGTGGGCTGATCTTGTAATATTTGCATCCACTTCAATCAGACCGTGTGTTTCTTATAGACGAAAAGTACTCCACATAACCTCTAAATTTGCATTTGTCTTCAGTTCGTAATTTGTGAATTATATATTCTTGTTGTTGTCAAATAAGGGTGAAATATACTTGAGCTTGACGTTATGTCGGCTTTCTGGATATCATAGGAGCATATTCAATTTAGATATTAAGTTGGCGCGACTTATGTCCTCGCAGATCCTAAACTGAAGTGGCGGTTTTTCACCATTGAAATATACAAATTCAATATGGTGATATGTATTCATTTTATAATATTTGGTGTTTTGTAGAAAATGGGATGAGAGACACATTATTTATACAAGGCTTGGATCACTTTGGACCTTAGAAACATAATCATGTCATAAGGCACTTTGTAGTTGCATATCTCTAAGAGGATTTGGTTGCATGTCTTTAACACACTCAAGGGGAGCACTTCAACACAATTATTTTGTTACTTGTCTTATCGCTTTTATTTACTGTTCTTTCAGAGTCTATTGACCCTTCTGGAAATTAATAAAAGTTCATCATCATCTTCTGAGTCTTCATTAGAATCTTCATAGATTTCCTCAGCTTGATAAACCCTTGACTTTTCAGAGTTGGATTTCAAAGCAAATGACTTTCTTTTCCTTTGAGTTTCATCTCCCTCAAGCTCTATCTCATGACTTCTCAAAGAACTAACAAGTTCTTCAAGACTGATACTATTCAAATCTTTAGATAGTTTCAAGGTAGTTACCATAAATATCCACTTCTTAGGAAGGCTTCTGATGATTTTGTTGACATGGTCAACAGTTGAGTATCCTTTGTCCAGAACCTTGAGTCCCTCAATTGGCATTTAAAACCTTGAAAACATAGTTTCAACTATTTCATCATCCTCCATTCTGAATGCCTCATATTTATGGATTAAATCAAGCGCCTTCGTCTCCTTAACTTGAGTGTTTCCTTCATGAATCATTCTTAAAGAATCAAAAATGGACTTGGTAGTGTCTCTATTTGTTATCTTCTCATACTCAGTATAAGATATAACATTTAGCAGTACAGTTCTCTCCTTATGATGATTCTTATAATCTTTCTGTTGTTGATCAGTCATAGCACTTCTTGACACTTTTTCTCCTGCATCATTGACAGGATGATTGTAGCCATCAACAACAAGATCCCAAAGATCTACATCATAGCCAAGAAAGAAAATTTAGATTCTATCTTTCCAATAGTCAAACTTCTCACCATCAAATACTGGTGGTTTGGCACTGTAATGATCTTTCTCTACTAGAATAGCAACAACCTCCATTGTTTCTCACACACACTAGATCGGTACTGAACACGGTTAAGTGTTTGGTAAACTTTTATCACAATCAGAACCAGAGCTCCGATGTCAATTGAAGGTGAGAAAAATACAAGAAAAGGGGTTTGGATTGGGGTTTTCAAAAATAAAAGCTTTTTACTCACTCAATAAAAACCATGTTTATTCAATAACAAAGAGAAATACGCTTTTATTTTTATACTGGTTCACTTGAAAATCTCAAAGTTAATCCAACCCACCCGCCAAGGTAATTTTGCCTTATACCCAAGGACTTAATCCACTATAATCAACTGATTACAACTGCGCTAGCAACCGTGGGTGACTAACAAACCACAAAGACGCATTGTCTATGTCTTCTCAAGGATTCTGATCTAACTGATCCCTTAAGGAAATACAAACAACTGTTTGATTACAAGGTTGTGTTTACAAATATTGTTTCCATATAAGCAAGTATAAATAAGTTAAAAACACAATACACTTGAAGAAAAATTTCAGCACAAGTTATGACAACAGTCTTGTATATATTTCTTCAAGTCTTCAAGTCTTTATATAGCCAATAAAAAAGATCTGTTAGAGGGCAGATCTGGTATTCTTCATGAATGAGCTGACGACTTGAGTAACAGTTTAATACGGAGGGGACAAGAATCGTACTACCTCAATTTCCTTAATCTACGAAATCCGCTTAGTAGAAGGAATATTGGTTTGTACCATGTACTATTTTTCCCACGTATAAACTCGTCCTTATCTTCTATTCTTCAGTGGCTTCTAGATAAAACGTTGTTTGAAGCATGAGTTAGAAGAGTTGATTTTTCTTGAGTTCAGAAACTTCAATCATCAATCAGAAGCTTGATCACATCAATATCTAACTTGAGATTCTTCAGAGTTTTTAGAACCTTCAACTTTTAATCTTCGGAAGCTTAAGTTCAGAAACTTCAATTATCAATCAGAAGCTTAATCACATCAATATCTGACTTGAGATTATTTAGAGTTTTTAGAACCTTCGGCTTTTAATCTTCGAAAGCTTGAGTTCAGAAACTTCAATCATCAATCAGAAGCTTGATCACATCAATATCTGTCTTGAGATTCTTCAGAGTTTTTAGAACCTTTAGCTTTTAATCTTCGGAAGCTTGAGTTCAGAAACTTCAATCATCAATCAGAAGCTTGATCACATCAATATCTAACTTGAGATTCTTCAGAGTTTGTAGAACCTCCAGCTTTTAATCTCCTGAAGCTTGAGCAGTCTTCAGAAGTGAATTGATCAGAGTCATACGACAGAAGTAAGAGCCAAAAGAACGTTGCAGCAATAGCATACAGTTTCCTTAAAAGCTTCTCATCCGTGAGTTTGAGCAGAAGCAATTTAGATCAATATATTCAGAAACTTGTTATGTTCCATGTTCAAGAGTCGAAAACAAAGTTGTTTTCTAAAGATACACAATAATAAACCATTAGGGTATTAAAATTATTCTCACACAAATACTAACTTGTTATCATCAAAACTTAGAGATACAGATGCAGAATCAAATCTTGTTCTAACATAGACAACATGAGATAATATTCAATTTCAATAAGTGGATAACATAGCATAGTACTCAATTTCACTAAGTCCTCATGCTTCTCACCGTGTCTTTTGACTACGCCACCTTCGACCAGCATCCCCTTACGTGATTCCCGACCTCGAGTTATTTTGATCGTGTTTGACCCATTCTATTTTATTTTCCACGTGTCACATTTATGGCTAGTCTCATCAAATACTTTCCATTTATAGTTAAGTCCAAAAATCCAGTGTAATAACCTGGTAAAACAAACATTGTCGCATACATACCCTCATACGCATTTGAAGGACACGAGGAACAATTACAAGTCTTGTTTATTCCCCACTTCATTTTCATAGATGAACTAAAGCAAGACCCAAATTCTAAAATAAAGTACCAAGAATTAGGGGTGGCAAAACGGGTCGTGGCCCGCCGAACCGGCCCGCGCACCCGCCAAAAAATGGCGGGTTGGGTTGGGATTTTGGGCCCGCTGCCCACCAAAGCCTGTCTTGCTAAAGACCGCCACCCCCAAAGCCCGCCCCGCAAAAACCCGCTGCCCGCGAAAGACCGCCGCACTTACTCGTTTAACTTGTCCCACCTTAAACCCACCATTTTTTTGTTAATCATAGTAATTCCAATTCTTGATGGTTTTATTTTATACATTTATTTAAAATTATATGCAATATTTTTTGAAGTAAAATTTGTTAAAAAGATACTTTATAAAAATTATTCTAAAAAATAAGTGAAACATCTAATTGAAATGTAAAAACAAGCCTATTAATCTATTAAAAAGATGAAAAATAAAATAAAAAAGTAGGTCGGCAAGCCCGTCGCCCGCCACCTTGGCGAGGTGAGTTAGATTTTTATGCCCATTTCCACTTGACGGGCTTGCCCACTCTGCCTTTTTTTGGCGGGCTTAAGGTAGGGTGGGGCGGGACGGGGCGGTGGGCCTGTTTTGCCACCCCTACCAAGAATTCAAGGCCCAGTTTGTAGCTTCCCCTACTAAATTTCTATGATTCACATTATTCGATAGATTAATTTTCCATCATGGAAAGATTGGATATTTAATCCCTCAAGATTTATTGCTTTATTGCTTATGGAATTCCATGACACATATATAGGAGGTCACACAGGTGTTGTTAAAACACTGAAATGTTTAACTACAATTTTTTCTAGCCTAGTATGTAGAAAGACGCTCAAAATTACATCAAATAGTGTGTTATCTGTCAGCAGACGAAGTACATTACGACTAAACTATGAGGCCTTCTACAACCACTTCCAATACCTTCCAATATATGGGAAGACATCACTCTGGATTATATTATCGACCTTCCCGTTTTAAGTGGCTACTTTATCGTGCTTGTGACCGATTTTCCAAGGCTATTCACTTGAGAGCTCTTCCTTCTTAGTACACAACTTACAAAGTAGCTAACTTATTCGTTAATATGGTATGTAAGCTACATGGGTTGCCCAAAAGCATAGGCTTCGCCAGTGAACCTCAATTCGTTAGCCGTTTTTTGTTAGATCTTTTTAAGTTTAGCGACACATTGCTTTGAATGAGCTCTTCCTACCACCCGTAAACTGGAGTTCAAACTCAAGTCACAAACAGAACCATTGAGTAACATCTCAGAGCCTTTGTTCACGCTAAACCTTCCAACTGGTTTCGATATCTTCCTTGGTCGAGTATCACTATAATACATCCTACCTTACTTCTTATGCCATTACTCTGTATCAAGTAATGTATGGGAAATCACCACCATTTCTTCCTTCCTACCTTGAGGGAACTTCATCGGTGGATGCGTTTGACACCGTGTTAACTTCCAAACAAGAGATTTTAGCATTGCTTCGTAAGAATCCACCTAGGGAACATGCTCGCGTGAAGGCTAACACAAATGCGAAGTGTAACAATGTGGTTTTTGAAGTAGGATATTGGGCCTACGTGAATTTACAACCGTACAAACAAGTTTCAGTATCTGCCATGAAATACAACAGGCTCGTTAAACGATTCTATGGCCTGTTTCAGATTGCAGCTCGTGTGGGACCAGTTGCCTACATGTTAGAGCCCCCTTCAAATTAAAAAAATTCACAATATTTTCCACTATTAAGTTTTGAAGCTCCGTCACGAGCCTACTCCTATTGCAAAAGATGCATTACAACCAGAGTCAATGGATAATCACCCTGTTGTTAAACCACTTACCATTTTAGATGTCAAAATTGTGACTGAAGCCAACAAGTCCGCCATTATAGTCCTAGTAACATGGCAAGGGTTGTCTCTAGATGAAACCTCGTAGGAAGATTGAAGCACACTCTTTTCTCTTTACAACTTTGAGAACAATGCTGAATTTTGATGGACATGGCAAAGTTATATGCACCCTTGGTGTAGACATAGACTATACAATTCAAGTGGACGACCCAAGTGACCCACACCCAAAAGAATCGAGGCCTAAAAGGAACCTCGTGTCTTCAGCGAAGCTGAAAAACTTTGTCGTTTACAAGTGAAATTTTAGTAAAGTTTTAAGAAAATCGTAAGACACGAGTCTGTTATCGCATCCCACCAAATAATCCCTTAAATTGTTGAATCTATTAGTAATTTATTAAATTCCCTAACAACCGTATGTAATTTCTTTGTACACATTATCAATGAAATTAATCAATCTCAATTCCTTCTTCTCTAATTCTCAAAGAGGGATCTCGGTCCTAAAATTATGGGAATCATCATTTAACAAATAGTGTATTTTTATACAAGTAAATCATCATTTAACGAAGTGTATTTTTATACTATATTGTTTAAATCCGATGTCGATTTTTAGGTGTTAAATAACAACACTATTTATTTATTACCATTAATCAAAGCCAAAAAAATATGCTCTTACCTCCCCTACGAACCCCCGAGTGACGTGTTTCGAATTAAACCATCGTTTCCTTCCACTTCGTCAAACCACCTTCATAACAATAAACAAAAACCGACGACAATATAAATACATTGAAGACAGAGCAAAACAAGCCACGCTCACAGAGAAGCTCGAAATCCCCAAAATCAAAACGCTGAGATACAACACTCTTTCGTGCAGAAATGTGGCGCTGCGTCGCTCGTGGACTTCGCGTTCCACAATCTAACAGATCCAATAACTCTCTCGGATCTCACTTTTCTAGATTCTTCTCTGTATGTTTCTCCACTTACCTCCATTTCCTTCGATTATTATCTTATACGATTGCCAATTTGTTGGATCATTATATGTTACTTGATTCCGATTCGTTGAATTCAGAGTTTGAATTTTGCAGTTATTTATTTACTTACTAGTGTTTGTGAATTTGATTTTTTTCCTGGTTTTTAGGGTTGAGTTTTTTTTTTTACTGATGCTGAATCGTTTTTTTTGTTTGCTGTTGCTGTTGTGTAGAGTGGTGTAAACTCGTCTTACACTGTTGTAGATCATACTTACGATGCAGTTGTGGTGGGTGCTGGTGGTGCCGGTTTGAAAGCTGCTATTGGACTTTCAGAACATGGATTCAATACTGCTTGTATTACTAAGCTTTTCCCAACTCGTTCACACACTGTTGCAGCTCAGGTATATGAGATTTTGTAGTCTTACTAACACTTGTTTGGGTTGTTTGTTGTGCATGTGTATAGGGAGAGCTTTTTATTGCATTGGTGATTTTTAAATATGGGTATTTGTTATGGATTCTATTAGTTGTGTCTTTTGGTTGTTATGCTGTGATATTGTTAGTATGACTGTGGACTGTGTAGAAAGAAATTATCGGGTTGAGGTGTGGTAAATTTTTATGCTTTGGAACTTGGAGAAACCCTCGGTTTTGTTTTGAAGTTTATAATCTATATTAGTCTTTTGTTCTGTTGTAGTAGGCGACCAAGTTTATAATATGTAGTAATCTTTTGTTCTGTTGTGGTAGGTGACTGTGTACACAATGATCCCATTTAATGGGAAAAGGATTTGGCTATTGTAATTACCATAGTAGGCTTGTTGATGAAAATATCGAGCCTGACTTTTTCCACTCCCCGAGAATTTTGGAACTATACACATCTAGAAAAAACATTTATTTCCCACTCCCCCAAGAACTTTGGGAGTTCACATCTAGAAAAACAGTTTTTTCCCGTCTGGATGTGTATATCTGACGAACAATTTTCCCCCCTTCTGTCTGGAAGTGTATTTCCCGAATCAAGTACAGTTTTTAAGAAACACGGGGTGAATAAAGTTGGGTCTCAAATTTCCCATCAATACTAATTTGGCTTCACTTGACACCATCTAAGGTTTGACTTTTCCGCATAACTCATCATTGTTTGACATTCCATTGTTACCTTGTGACACATGAAAATGCAATATTTTAAACTTGGGAAGACATGATATCTTTTTTTTTTTTTATGAAATATAAGGATTTAATCAGCTCTTTGTCGACTTTATGTTTTGGAAAAAATTTTAAGTTAGATATTCTCCTATAGACTCTAGTTTTTGTCTCCTCAAATATATAGTTGGTTGTGAAATAAAACGCACTAGTGGACGTTCAGAGTAAAACTTTCTTCTTTTCCTGAATATGCTGGAAATGCTCACTCATGGGAATACAATCTCTGTATAGGGTGGCATAAATGCAGCATTGGGAAATATGACTGAAGATGATTGGAGGTGGCACATGTATGACACTGTAAAAGGAAGTGATTGGCTAGGTATAAGCTCAGTCAATATTTGAATTATTTTTCATTATATTATATATCCTACAATATTAATAAATTGTAAGTAAAGTGTTCATTGCCGCAAATATCCTTACATGTAGAGATCTGTTTTCCTTTATAATTAATTACCTCCAATGAGCAAGATATGCCCCGTGGTTGTTTACCTAAACAAAAAAAAAAAGAAACGTTAATTTTCTATTTGAAATGATGCTTTAGCAATTTTCAGGAAAAAAAATCCTTAGGTGCTTAGCCTTGAGCAGCTGAGTGCATATGAACTGAGATTCTTCTTTTGGAATGTTTTTATCTTTCATGTTTTCAATGTTAGCTCTATAATCTACAGGAGATCAGGATGCCATTCAATATATGTGTAGGGAAGCGCCAAAAGCGGTTATTGAACTAGAGAATTACGGATTGCCTTTTTCTCGAACAGAGGATGGAAGAATATATCAGCGTGCATTTGGTGGCCAAAGCTTAAACTTTGGAAAAGGTATATCCAGGTTTTGGAGCAGAGTTGTCTGGTTTTTCTTTTGAGAAGAGGTCTGATCTGAGCTTCTATGTATGGCTAAAATGCAGGTGGTCAAGCTTACCGTTGTGCATGTGCTGCTGATCGAACTGGGCATGCTTTATTACACACTCTCTATGGCCAGGCTATGAGGCACAATACACAATTTTTTGTGGAATATTTTGCTTTGGATCTTTTAATGAATAGTGATGGTAAGTTGTTGCAGAAAACAGCCTGCTTCACTTAATTTGCTATAAATTACTCTAACCAAGGTCTCAGCTTTCATTGGCATTCATTAATAAGCAGATTCTTCATATAAATTGAATTATTTGTTCTCTACAGATTATAAATAAATTATGTTTTATATACCAATTGCTTTATCAACCATGTTACATTGGTGAACGGGAGGAAAAATATATTTATTTGTTCCATAGATAATGATTATGTTAACTAATTTTCATATTGGATATGTAGGTACTTGCCAAGGAGTGATTGCCTTAAATATGGAGGATGGGACGCTACATCGTTTCCAAGCTGCTTCTACAATTTTGGCCACAGGGGTAACATGATTTTTCTGTGGTTGATTGTCATTGAAGTTTTTGTTGCACTTGCTTGTTATGGAACAGTGAGATATTTTATTCTGCATCAGGGTTATGGTAGGGCGTACTTCTCAGCAACCTCAGCACATACATGCACTGGAGATGGCAATGCCATGGCTGCACGCGCTGGGATCGGGCTTGAGGTTTTCTATTATACAATATTTGGTGTTTTTAAAAATAATAAGATGATGTCCTATGGAGCGGGTCTTTTATATTTACACACTTTTATCTTTTATTATGTAGGATTTAGAGTTTGTGCAATTTCACCCAACGGGTATATATGGAGCAGGTTGCCTTATAACAGAAGGTTGGTAGTTATGTTTTCTTTTTAAATCTGGGCTTGCCTCTGGTTGCACCTCACAAAGCACTTAGTCCAGTTAAATTAAATATAATGTTTTCCATCTCTATTTTGGACTTATAGGCTCTCGCGGCGAAGGTGGAATTCTTAGGAATAGTGAGGGAGAGCGGTTTATGGAACGATATGCTCCCACAGCAAAGGATCTTGCTTCCAGAGATGTTGTTTCACGATCGATGACTATGGAGATCCGGGAAGGTCGTGGTGTAGGTAAGCTAGCTTTTCATTGATCTCCAATGTATTTATAAAAAGTTTTGGAAAAGAAGTCAGGACGCCACTGATTGTTGGTAATTGTAGCAACATTGATTAATGGTTGCCTGGGTTTTCTTTTCTAGAGATTTTGGAATTTCCTATAAATGAATGTATTTTCCAATCTTGAAGAGACCACATTGTGGAAGTAAATAAATAAAATACTGTTTTGCTGTTCTTTATTTTGTTTTATATAAGCTGTTATTAAGTGGAAATCATTTGCAGGACCCCTGAAAGATCACATCTATCTACACTTGAATCATCTACCCCCAGACGTGCTCAAGGAGAGACTTCCCGGTATCTCTGAAACTGCTGCCATTTTTGCTGGCGTGGATGTTACAAAGGAACCCATTCCTGTTTTGCCAACCGTGCATTATAACATGGGTGGCATTCCCACAAATCATCATGGAGAGGTATCAAGTTTCATATACCTAAACTTCCACTGCTGTTGATCACTTGATGAATTGATGTTCTATGCTTACTTTTCACTCATCTATATTTGCACTCCGCACACTTCTGACATGAATAATATGCTTGCAAGAGCATGTAGTAAGTTTTTGACTTTGTTTTCGAGCCAAAGTTTTAATAATCATCATTATATGAATAATATGGAGCTAAACTAGATTGAATTTGTTTAAACGGTCATCTAATATCATTCTATAAACAAAATACCTGGGCACATTTTAGATTTTAACTAGAAAAGAGTTATCTCATATCAGTAAGCAAATATAAGTTGGTGGTAGTGTCAGTTACTGCCCCAAATTTATATCATCACTGACAATGGGTGTTCTCTGTAACCATCACACTACAAATAGCAAGTTCGAGTAGTTTTTTGGATTTGTGGGTGGGAAGCTGTATCCTACAATGTTTTCAATAAACACAGAAATTGCAATCTTGTTCTTTATGTATATATTTTTTCATTGGGAAGAACAAAAAAGAGACTTGAACTAATGTGCTTTGATATGCAGGTGGTTACCATTAAAGGCGACGATCCAGATGCATTAGTTCCAGGATTGATGGCTGCTGGAGAAGCAGCCTGTGCATCAGTTCATGGAGCCAACAGGCTTGGTGCAAATTCACTTTTGGATATTGTTGTTTTTGGTAGAGCTTGTGCAAATAGAGTTGCCGAAATTAATAGGCCAGGCAAGCTTCTTTTCCGGTTATTGAAATTAAAATGGACTTCCCACTGAAATTAGTGTGATAAAAATGCATACATTATCTATGTTACAGGAGAGAAACAAAAGCCTTTAGAGAAGGATGCTGGCCAGAAAACGATTGCATGGTTGGACAGATTGAGAAATTCAAATGGTTCATTACCTACTTCAAAAATTCGGTTGAATATGCAACGAGTAATGCAAAGTAATGCTGCTGTATTCCGTACACAAGAAACATTAGAAGAAGGTAATCTATTTTTTGCCAATACTGCTTCATTTTGCAACCACCTCCTTTTTCTTTTACTAAGTGTGTGTTTACCTTTGCTAATTTTGTAACAGGTTGTCAATTAATTGATAAAACGTGGGAGAGTTTCCATGATGTCAAGGTTGAGGATAGGACTTTAATATGGTAAATCCTTCGTAATAAATGTTGAATATCCCTAATATTTTGAGGAATCTGCATGGTAATTTTAAAAGTTTATTGGCTTTAATCTATATATTTACAGGAACTCCGACTTGATTGAGACTATTGAGTTGGAAAATCTTTTGATAAATGCCTGCATCACAATGCACTCTGCAGAAGCTAGGAAAGAGAGTAGAGGAGCTCATGCCCGCGAGGACTTCACGGTAAATTTTTTTCGCCCCTTAATGTGCAAATTTCATACTGTTTATGTTAACAAACAAGGTAATTAAATTTGTTTTGTTGGATTCTACAGACAAGAGACGATGAGAAGTGGATGAAACACACTTTGGGGTAAGTCATGTTCAAATAATACAGTTATTACTTTAAGTTTGCCTTTTATAAATATACTTTTTTTGAATGACAAATGTTAGTATGGTTAGTATTATCCTAGGTGTGGAGATTGAACCATTGACTTCCTTATCACTCTACACCTTAACACCTTTCCCTTTCCTTCCATCCAACCAAGCACGATGGAAATATGATAACCAATAGATAGTCTAAGTTACACTAAATTACTCTGGGATATAAACGAGATATCATAAGATATTGTTCTATCAAAATCCCAATCGAAGTGATTTGTTCTGTCCAGCTAATCCCTGCTTGAAGTTCTTCAGAAACTGAGTAGTCTTGATTTTCATAGAGATGCGAGTATTAATGCAGTTTTCTAATTATCACTACCAAATTTTCAAGTGGCCCAATGAAACCAAAACTTGAGCACACACTGTTATTTATTCGGATAATTACTAATATGTAACATATTAAAGATGCTGAAAAGCTTAGATCTCTCATTTGGGGTTAGAGGGAGATACTTCATTTGTTTTTCTCACAAAAAGCTTGGTATACATGTCAGCAGCCTACTATTATAAAGATGTTTTTTTTTTACAAGACACTGTTATAAGCTTTAGTTAATAATGTTTTTCTGAGAATGATTAACACCATAACACATCTCCTAAAGTAATAGCTTAAAGGATCAAACTATTTCAACATGACCCGTGAAGGATTTAATTTGACATAAAAATGTCAACTGTTTTGGGCCATAAGTTATTTAATGTTTAGGGGTTCTAACACAAGATTTTTGATTTAGATGTGTCAATCGCTCAATTGAGGATATAATGCTTTTACAAGTTGCACATGTTAGCTAAGCTTTTATGTATTAATTTGCAGATTCTGGGAAAATGAGAAGGTCCGATTGGATTACCGGCCGGTGCATTTGAATACATTGGATGATGAGGTTGAGTCATTCCCTCCTAAAGCTCGTGTGTATTAATATAGTATTAATGGATGGCTAAGGCATATTGTTTCCACTTGTGCGCAAGTGAAAAGAGATGCAATAAAAATGTCTTTACATGTATGATTTTGGTTTGGTGGTAATTGTTGCATTCGACATTGATGTTAACTAATGTTCACAGCATCTCCAAATAATCTCTCTGTATTTGCAGAAGAGAATAATAGCACAACAATTTTGTCATCGCTCTGTATCTTGGTTAGTTGTTACTTGTACTTATGTGCACTGTATGTTAAGTTGTGTGCATCTTTTGTTTACTTTTGTTGTGTGCATCTTTTGTTTACTTTTGTAACGAAAGTGATGGATATGACAAATAAGAGAGTTTGAATGTTGATAAGGGAACAAAACAAACTCATGCTAAATAAATTCAAAACCCCATGTTTGGGTGTTGTATTACCCAGTTTTTAGATAAAAATCTGTATGTTTTTTGATGTTTTATTTTTGTGATTCAGATTCTGTAAACTCAACTTCAGCAGAATTGTCTTTAGTTGAGATAATATTATTATCTAAATCATTTTTTCCCTAGTAGTTTAGTTGCTAACGGGACAAATCAAATTTACTTTTATCTTTAAAAATTTGACAATATATTTTCATCTTATAAATAATGCTAGGAATTGAATTCAAATTAACCAACTCAAAGTTAGGGTGATTATTATCAAAAGAAACTGAATTCACAAACTGGGTTGCAGACAGTAGTAGCCGACTTTAGATTTAGAGGGACATTTTTCTATCTATGTATATTTTATTTTATTTATGCGAAAGAGGGTCAGTGACCTTATGTGGTCCCATTAAGAAAACCAAAAACTTAACCGAAATTGTAATCTATTCAAACCGAAATTAAAAATGAAAAATGTTAAAAATATATTTTAATTATTAAAAGTATGTTTTAATTATTTAAAAGTTTAAAAATAGTTTAACGGTTTGGTTTTAATAAATAGTTTAGTTTAGAAAAAATTAACTTCTTAATTTCTAATGATTCGATATGATTTGGAATTTTAAAATGGTATATTAAGTTAATGACTATTGTCCAATTCTGTTATAAGTAAATTGTAATAGTTCGGTTTAGTTTGAGGGAGTAAATTAAGTTTATTGTTCAATTCAGTTATGAATGTCTCGTTTAGTTCGAGTGAGTAAATTAAAATAGTTTGGTTTAATTCGAGTAAATTTTTATTATAATTTAATTTGATTTGTTTTGTTTTTTTTTTCTTTCAAAAATATATCATAAACAATTCTACTAATTGGTACCAAACATACTGTCTACTATGTTACGGGTATTTGCAAATTGGTCAAATTTAAAACTAATGTATGAATTTTGTAGTGTTTTAGTACCTGCCCGGGTTACCGATGCAATGTGATTGGATTAATTCGTTTTCCACTCCTGAACCTTTTCGAAACCCTAAAAACTAGTAAAATTTTAAACTAGATGAAATTCAATAACGTTACATATCAAACACCAATAAATTATGAATAGATAAAAATATTATTAAATACAAACAATATTAAAGATTATACAAATTATAGTATTTCATTTTCGGGGTCAAATATCATGACGTTGTTTCATCAAAAATCACATGATGAGTCGTGTTTAAACAGAAAACATCAACAAATTTGATTAGGATAACATTTAATTCGTAGGGTCTCAAAAAACAATACTTATCAAATATCACTTTACTGTTATTTTGTAGTTGTACGTTGGTGAAACAAATCGTTGATGATAGACAATTGATACTCAATACTAACCACTTTATTGTGTTGCTCTGATTGAAACAAATATTTATTTTGTCAAATTGATGTTTCATATAAAAAAATGTAACATCGATAATGATCTTGAACAAATGAGGAGGAATTCCCTTATTGTAAACTACATCTAAGTCATAATTCATTCTAATTAAGTATGGATAACAAAGTTCATTGTTTTTTTTACATGTGAACTGCAAATAAATCAAACACATTATTTTATACAAGTTTTTGTGCATTTTAGTTCACTAAATACAAATGGATATAAGTTCTACAATTCAGATTATGCCCAAAAAACCCTCTACATGAGCTAAGATTATACAATTTCATTTATTTGATAAAACACCCATAAAATACACCAACATAAATAATGAGCTCGAAAAAACTTCAAAAAATAAAAATAATACATAATATAACATGTGACGATGAATACATAATATTATTTATTGTACACAAAGTCCAACCAAAACCAAGTGAAACAAAATGACCTTAAAAAATGCATTTATTGGGTCGCATCGGGATTAATGACCTTCATCTTCATCCTCTTCGTCAAGATTATAACATTGGCTTCCTTGAGGACCCCGCCAAAATATCACGTTGATATCTGAGCCCTTAAATACATTCCTACGAAAGAATAGCCGGACAATCATGTCTCAAATAAGTGTACATGAATGGACTAGACTAACCTTATTGGCATACTCCTCTATAAGGGCTTTCTTCTCATCTGGTTAGGAGATTTTCCTTCAAGTGTGAGAATTAATTATAAAAGTAATAATTGTAAATACTACATCACGTATCCCTGTACAGTCTCTCAAACTATGAATGATTTGTACGACTTGGTCCTCAAGGGACAAAACATAATCCAGTTACTCAACATATTTATGATTAATCTAGGATGAGTTGGTAATAAGTAAAGGTTACGAGCTGACACAATAATCGCTCAAACTAACAACATTCCTTGGAGGATTTACATATGATCTAAATTCTAATTAGAAAAGAAACATGTGTCGTCCAACGGGCTTTTGACTTGAGGATGGGTGTATATATCGAACACTATACCATTTGATACTATGTGATCAAGTCACTTTCTATATGATTATATAGTTTTACCTCCCTCATAATGAATGCATTTGTGTGGGATTCTATCTCCTCAAACTTTTGGTCTCTAACACCCATCCACTAATATCTAAAAAATGGTGATAGATCCATGATTGCATCAACATATAAAACAGATAAAATCTATCATATACATATGAATTTAGATAAACTAATTAAATAATTACATAAAAATGTTGATGACCCACATTCAGTGAGTTATTATATACCTTAGTTCCTTCATATTGTTAGTTTTATTACCTTTTTAATGGTTACTTATAGTTCATTTTAGCTGTTTTATAGCAATTAGCTTGGAGCATAATAGGTACTCCCCTTTGTTAATTTAATGTTTTTGTTGCTTGATTTAAGGTTAGCTCTAACACACTAAGGCAATATTGTAGTGGACAACACCTAGGAGTGAAAGATGAAGCAGGAAGATGGACTTTGCCAAAGAAATGGAGAAAACAGTTGAGTTCCTAGGGGAATCTTGGAAGGAATGACATATTGGAGGGAAACTTTGTTTTGTACTGAAGGAAATTCATTTGAATTAAATGGATAAAACTAAAAAGGCGCTAGAAGACAAAGATAGTACAATAGTACAACCATTATTCTGCGTGTTCTGCAAGAAAGGACAACGCCGCTTGCACCCTACTATAGCAGCCTGTCATAAGACACTTTGTCTCCCACAATTGTTCCCTTGTACCTGATTTTTTGGAGGCTAAGCAGAAAGAATATTGAGAAAGCGTTGATTCTGTTAGTGGGCTTGAGGTGATTTCAACAATATTCCAAATCACAAGACATAATATAATAGTGTGAGGTAATGGAGAGAAAAGAGATTTCTTCTTCTCAGCATTTTCTGTACCAACTACTAAGCCCTGACGCGACTAGAATCATCTCTTGTTGATTATCCATCTCAAGAAGTCTTCACATTACTCTTAGGTTTACATTTTTTTTCCAGTTTTTGTTTGAGAATGAATATTTTGAGAACCTTGTATGTAGTTTATACTCAACTCATCATGAGATAAACCTTTTGTATGTTAAGCAATGAGATATTTATGTTATATTGTTTCTATGTTAAGTAATGTTCTATTTAGTACCTTGTTTTATTATGTGTTAACTTGCTTATAAATTTGGTTCTTTGAATGATCAACATAGAAAAAGATAACAACTTGTTATTGTAAGTGATCCAACAACAAATGGATTTCATAATAAAAATAGTTGAAAAGAGTAGGATAGAGATATTCACTTGATTAGTTCACTTAGAGATAAGGAAATATAACTATAAGGGACTTCAGAATACACACAAACACATTTTAGGGTTATAAGTGTGACTTAGAGATTTGTTCCCTTGCCCTGATAATATATGCTTTATTGTTATGGAAATACACCTCTAGATCACTCTGAACTTTCATGGCATGACACTGCACATCTTGAAAATATAGTTACTTCATTAACATTAATGGAACTTAGCTCAACATACGCTCTTTTGATATCACTTCACTTTCACCTTGCACTGTTTACATATGTTCTAAAGAAGAAAAAAAACTAAACTTGTGACATTTATATATTATTTTTATCCTTGCTCATGCTTAAAGTCAAAAGATAGTTTATTAAAAAATAAACCTAAGTAACATTCACTCCCTATGGGTATGATATCCTTACGTTTTATCACTTGCTACTTTTAAACATACATGTCTACTTGCATGTGACACATTTACAAGCAACAAGTTTTTGCATCGTTGTCGGGGAGTGCCAAGTTAGACTTTTAATTTTGTATTTATTATTATATATTTTTTATTATTTAAGCATTTGATCCTTTAACATTTCCTGTACTCTGGTGTCACGACAAAGGCTTAGTTGTTATATGTGTAGGTTGTTTCACCCAATCTACAGAGGAGATCCTGAACCAAAGAACTCTCAGAGTGCTAAGGAGATTTCAAATTACTAGACATTTTCCAGTGAGCCATCCTCCTTTCATTCTAGCTGATGTACCAGAGTTGGAAGAATTACAGCTAGACGAAGAAGAGGCAGAAGTTGTCATGGCAGATAATGACATTATTGCCATTGCCAATGACAGGGCAAGAAACATTAGAGATTATGAAATCTTTGATCTAAAGGCCATGAATACTGGGATCATACGACCATCAATTAATGCAACACATTTTGAACTTAAGCCTATGATGTTTCAAATGTTGCAAACCATTGGCCAGTACTCAGGTTTTACAAATGAAGATCCTCACTTGCACTTAAGACACTTCCTGGACGTTTCTAGTAACTTTAAAATTCCTGGTGTCACTGATGATGCATTCGAGTTGAGTCTCTTTAAATACTCTCTAAGGGATAGAGCCAAGAGTTGGTAAAACTCTTTGGAGCCCAATTCCATTGCCACGTGGAATGATTTGGATGAAAAAAATTTGGCCAAGTATTTTCCTCCTTCCAAATATGCCAATATGAGAAATGAAATAACCTCATTTAGACAAGGAGATGATGAATCCCTATTTGATGCTTATGAAAGATCCAGGGAGCTGCTTAGAAAATATCCCCACCATGGCATACCAATTTGTATTTAACTTGAAACTTTCTACAATGGATTGGTGTCTGCCTCAAGAAACATGTTAGATGCCTCTAGTGGTGGAGCTCTTTTATGTAAATCTTATGAAGAAGGTTACAAGTTGATTGATAGTATCACTGCCAATACCTATCAATGGCCTGTTACTAGGGTAACTTCTAGTTTAACTCAAAGGAGATCTGTTGGTGCTCATGGCTGCTCAGGTGGCTCAAATCCACAAGATGATGAAGAATCTAATGCTTCTGAAGTGAAAAATTCTAAATTATCAAGGTGGTTAGTGACGCATCAGCGGTTGCCTATGTGTATTGTGGAGGTGCTCATCCTGTGTCTATTAACTATGTTTGAAATAACAAGTATAACAACCCATACAACAACACTTACAGTCCTGGTTGGCGCAATCACCCTAATTTCTCATGGAGTAATAATCAAAATTAACTAAAGCCTCAAGCAACTCAAGCACCACAAGTCGCTTGGTTATTCTACATCTAATTATGTTGTGGCAAATCAAGGGAATAACCAGTGGGGAAATATTTTGACATCCTTCATTCAAGAGACCAAAACTTAGTTTCAATCACAAGGAGTGAGCATCAAAAATCACGAGAACCAACTGGGACAAGTTACCATTGCACTTAGTTCAAGAAATCTAGGCGCTCTCCCAAGCTCAACTGATGATCCGACCTCAACATTCGGAGTTAAAAATTTTGAATCCTGTCAAGTCATCAAGCTTAGAAGTGGAAAAGAATATGAAGGATCCACGCCAAGAAATAATCAGTCAGTTGAAGAACTTCCAGCTCAGGACAGTTCAGAAGATGAAGTGGAGTCTAATGAGGAGCCTTGCTCAGAAGGACATAATGAAAAAATTGTTAACATCAATGCTACTGGCATGACTTCCAATTCAAAAAAAAAATAGCCATAAGTTGGCAGAGTTCAGAAGTTTGTTCAAGAAAAACCTCCACCTGCTTTTCCTCAAAGGATTAGGAAAGCCAAAGAAGAGTAGTCGTTTGACAAGTTCATGAAAATTTTAAAACAACTTCACATCTACGTACCATTGATTGAATTTATTCAACAAATGTCAAACTACTTAAATTTCATGAAAGATGTGCTCACTAAGAGAAAAAGTGGGGGTGAATTTGCAACTATTGCACTAACTCAAGAGTATAGCCAGTTAGTTCAAGGCAAGATCCCTCCAAAACTGAAAGACCCTGGAAGTTATACCATTCCATGCACAATAGGAGATACTTTATGTGGAACGACATTATGTGATCTTGGAGCCAGTATAAACTGCATGCCCTTGTCCATCTTCAAGAAACTTGGAATTAGAGCTGCCAGGCTAACAACAATTACTCTTTATCTAGTTGAGAAGAGCATTTGTTATTCCCAGGGGAGATAGAAGATGAACTAGTGAGAGTTGGCAAGTTTGTGTTCCCTGTTGATTTCATTATCATGGGTTTTAATGCTGATGAAGAGATTCCTATTCTGTTGAGAAGACCTTTCCTAGTCACGGGCATAACTTTAATTGATGTGGAAAGAGGAGAACTCACTATAAGAGTCAATGGGCAGTAAGTTGTGTTCAATGTACTCAATTCCCTACAATATCCTGAAGAAGATGTAGCTGATTGTTCCATGATATCAAGTTGGGAAGGAATCATCCACAAGAACGTACTCAAGTCAAATAATGTGTTAGATCAAGAGCTAAGAAAGTTGGAAAAAGAATATGTTCAACACGATTGTATCATTAATAGATTCTTGTGCAAACCACATATTCCTGAAAAACCTGTAGAGGTATTGAAATTGTCCACTGTACTGAAGAATCAAAATTTACCATCAGTAGAAGTTCCCCCTGAACTAGAACTTAAGCAGTTTCCCACTCATTTACAATATGCCTACCTAGAGGCAGGACATAAGTTGCTAGTCATTGTGGCTGCTGATTTATCTGCTGAGCAGGAAGGTCAGCTGCTGACAATTTTGAAGAAGCATAAGAAGGCTATTGCTTGGAAAATCTCTAACATCGAAGGGGTTAGTCCCACAGTCTGTATGCATAAAATATTGTTGGAGGAGAACTCCAAGAATAGCATTGAAAGTCGAATAAGATTGAAAATTGTTTGGAAGGGAGGTTTTTCTATCGTCATTTATCGCATCACCTGAGGACCTGTAACGATATAAGTGAGGGGGTGTGATAACCCATATTTAGTGAGTTATTATATACCTTAGTTCCTTCATATTATTAGTTTTATTACCTTTTTAATGATTACTTTTAGTTCATTTTAGTTGTTTTATAGCAGTTAGCTTGGAGCATAATAGGTGATCCCTTTTGTTGGTTTAATGTTTTTGTTTCTTGATTTAAGGTTAGCTCTGACACGCTAAGGCAAGACTGTAATGGACATCGCCTGGGAGTGCAAGCTGAAGCAGGAAGATGGACTTTGCCAAAGAAATGGAGAAAGATGTTGAGTTCTAAGGAAAGCTTGGAAGGAATGGCGTATTTGAGGGAAACTTTACTTTGTACTGAAGGAAATTCATTTGAATTATGTGGATAAGACCAAAGAGGCGCTAGAAGATAAAGATAGTACAAAAGTACAACCGCTATTATGTACACTCTCTAAGAAAGGATAACACTGCCTGCACCCTGTTGTGGCAGCCTGTCATAAGACACTTTGTCTCCCACAATTGTTTCCTTGTACCTGATTCGTTAGAGGCTAACTAGAAAGAATGATGAGAAAGCACTGATTTTGTTAATGGGTGTATCGGTAAATTTGTGAGTATAAGCTATTGATTAACTTAACTCATAAAGTAAGAGTCGCCATCGCACTTTTATTTATCCAAAGGAAAAGAAAAAGAGTGAACAAAACCTAAGGAGTTCTAAAACAAGAACAAATAAACAAAGATTGGGTAAGGGGGTTGGTTACACAAAGAAAATGTATTAGCACCCAAAATGTCTATAGTACTCTATAGGAACCTCTTTGAAAAATCTATGCTTTTTGGTTTGAAATGTTTGTTTGTAATGAGATTAGGGAGATGAGAAAAGAAATATTTTTTAAGATTTTTTTATTTGGAAAGACTTATTGAGCCTCATGCCTACGTACCCACAAAGTGAAATATAGGATCAAAACCTCGAAGTTCGTGGTACAAATAACAAAATTGGTTTATTTGGTTCATTTTAAATGAAAAGGCAAGTCGTTATTTTAAGGAGAAAACTATGACTGGTCACCCACAATTATAAGAAAACAACATTTGCATCATTCTAAGATGGAGTATTTTGCTTGGATAAAAATCAACAAGTCTATCACTCAACATCTAAGTGGAAAATATCAATATCTTTTCCAGTTCTATCTTCATGGGATATCTTAAACGCCTCCACCTATTCCTTTTCCAGTTTTATCTTCATTATCTTAAGAAATTTCTCTTCTTCTCCATGGATTTTCATTGTTTCTTCATGAACAAGAAGACTAATTTGCAACGCATTAATTGTCATTGTATCAAAGTTGTTAGATTCTTTAACTGAGCATATCACATAATCAAATTTTGAGACCATTGATCTTAAAATCTTCTCAGTGATGATTATTTGACTCGTACTTTCACCATGAGATTTAATTTTGTTAGCAATGGCTAGAATGAGAGAGAAATAAGCATTACAGATTCATCCTTATTTCATATGAAGATTCTCAAAATTCCTTCGTAGAGCTTGCAGTTGTGCCCTTTTGAATTGGTATGAACCCTGGATATTTTGATTTATTGAATCCCATATACTTTTGAACATATCCTTTTTTAGGATTGTTTCAAGCACATCATGAGAAATTGCTGGAAAAAGTTTTTTTTTCCCTTCAAGTCCTTCAACTTCTGCTCTTTAATCCATTTGTATTGCTCCTCTGGTGGCTCTACTCCTGCCGCCACAACCAATATCTCATTTTCTTTGAGACCCTAATATTGTTTTGAAAATAGAAAATTTTAAATAGTGACTTTATCAGATAATGCCTTGTTGTTGTTAAGAACAAAGAGTTTCCTTATACGTAACATTACACATGATTCATTTTTTTTAAAAGACGTAAAAATACATGCAACCACATTACAAGCTCATATAATGTGGAGAATATTTCTGAAGAGAAAACTAAGTCATACTTCATAATATAGAAACAAAATTAAACATAATAATAATATTAACCACGCAATATTTAATACTCCCTTCCTGATAAACTATATGCATAATGCATTTACTTTATTTTGAAATGTTCAAGCATTCCCATTATCCTATAAAATTTCAAATATTGATCCAACTTTATAGGCTTTGTCATTATGTGTGCAACTTGTTCTTGAGAATTGCAGTATATCAATTCCACAACTCCTTTTAATTACCAAATCTCTCAAAAAAATCAAATCTATCAATGTGTTTGCTGCTACCATGAAAAACTGAATTCTTTGAAAGATTTATTGTAGAGGTATTATTGTACTGAATCATAGTGCTCGTTTTCTTTGTATGACCATTTTTCTCTAACACCCTTCTTGACCAAATACATTGACAAACTCAAGAGGCAATAACTACATACTCAAAATCAGTAGTGGACAATGTCACAACATGTTCTTTTTTAGAGGACCCTGACACTGCTGTAAAATCAAGTAAGAAAACAAATCCAGAAGTGCTCCTCTGGTCATACAAATCATTGGCAAAGTCATTATCAGTGTATGCCACCAACTTTAACTTGCCTTATTTTTTTCCAAAAAAAAAAAAACTAATTTAATTTCACTTTTGAGGTGCCTTAGTATTCTTTTTGCTGCAAGCCATTGATATTCAGTTAGACAAGACATGAATATAATAAGACTTAATCCACACATTAAATAAGGTCTTGTTAAGGTAAAATACATCAAATTTCCAACCATATTCATGTATAAAGGTGCATCAACTTTGGTTCCTTCATTGTTCTTTGGTAACTTTGTTCCGGGCACAATAGGGTTCTACACACAATAGGATTCTGCACTGAGTTACTATTATTCATTCTAAACCTCACTAAAACTTCACAAGCATACATTCTTTGACACATAAAAATCCAATCTGTATTTTGTATTACCTCAACTCTTGATCCACTGTCGCACACGAGTCAAAAACGAGTTTAAAAGTGTAGTTGAGGTAGAGACACTCGAATGTCATATCACAATGACTCTTGTCTTGATTTTAACCAACTACTTAGAATAAAGGGGTTTTGATTTGATTGAGAATAAGTGATTATAAAATGTGATTATGAAATAAGTTGATCTACTATTTCGGTCTCCCACTTATCATCGATCTAAATAATTCTTAATTCCTAAGCGGACTCTATTCCCTTTTCGATTACAATATCAATCAAACAAGCACAATCAATACTACAAAATATATATTTCTAATTTCCGAATTGAGCTGACGGACGAGTTATAACAATCATGAATTAAGCAAATATAATAAAATAAACGCGGATTAAGCAAACGCGATTAACATATAAGAACATACAATCATCGAAATAAATCAATCAACTCTAAGAGAAGTCGAATTAAGCAAACAAGATTTCAAAAATAATTAAAAGGAAAATAGATTTAATTGTAAAATATAAGAACCTCAAAGTATGATGGAGGTGCGATTACAGTAGATCAATCGTCAGAGGATTAGTTATCCATTACAATCGTACAAAGCAAAATATTTTCACGAATAGTGAATAGTAAAAATTGTGATGAACAATATCACAACTTCTACTAGGTATAAAGAAACAAAGAATTAGGTTTTCATCCCAACTAGGTCGAAAAATATAAAAATCGGCCCAAAACTGGCCAAAAACTAATTTTTTTCTAAAGTCTGAAGCTTCAACGAAATATTCGACTCTGCTTCACTCAAAATCATCCTTTTACTTCAACACAAAACTTGTAGCTCTTTCTCTTATCTTTCCATCTCCTATTAGAACGCGTTAATCCGATTCTCGTAGCTCAAGTTATGGTCTACATAGTGAACATGTATGAAATAACAGTTTAAGCTGAAAATAAAGTGCGAAAGTAAAATAAAGCCATAAATATAAAAATAAATTAAAATAGTAAAAATAACAAAATAAACTATATAGTTTCCTAAGTATAATAGTAGAATAAATTGTATCAAAATGCACTGATCAAATTCCCCCACACTTGAACTTTTGCATTCCGAGCAAAATCATAAATTCTAAATAGAACATACAATTCCAAAAGTTCTAGGGATACAAAGTGAAAGCAAAACTATAAGTCTAAGATTCAATAGAATAACATTAGTAAGTAACTTTTTCGTGACATTCAAAGCAAATACGAGAAACAGATTACCAAAAAGTACATCAAAAGCAACAATATCCTCACAAGATAAAATCCACTACTCAAAGCACATCATGAAAATTAGTACTACCATAAGCTTGAAAAGACTCTAACATTCATAAATGAAATACATGCACACAAAGATCAAAAGGACTTATGTTTGGTTATAACTTGGACATAGTATGGGTGAGATAAATTCTAAGGGGAACTAGAATAAGATTCAATGGGAGAAAAAAGACACGAAAGAACTTGCGGAAGTTGAACTACATTCATCCACTTTCAAACAAAAATTGTTTCGCTATTTTTCTTCTATTCTATTTTTTATTCTATTTTTTTCAAAAGGAATATGTAATGACGCATTCTTTTTTTTTTTTTCAATTCAATCTTTTACTTTTTTCTTTTTCTATTTTTCTTTTCAATTCAATCTTTTTCTTTTTTCTTTTTCTGTCAACTTTTTGAACAAATATCACAACTATAATTATTCAACCTCATACAAATTCAAACAAGATTCTCTCAACCCTATGAATGAGTGATAATATTGTTTTTCACTTCCAGACTTGTAATGAATTTAAACAAAGAATGGGATAATAGGCTCAAGGGGGTTTTCAAACAAGGGATGATATTATTCAAGGTTGACTTTTTGGCTAATGGCTAAAAAATAAACAAAACAAAAATAAGTTACCTTTATCATATATGTGTGCACCAGTAAGCAAAAAAGTTTCAACAAGAGTCAATTCAAGTTCTATAGACTAACTGACATGAGTGAAACACACAAGAAAGAAAAGATGCATTTTTTAATGTTATCCATTATTAGGCTCAAAATCTCACAAGGTTAAATGATCTACCATAAATGATGTATAATTTAGACTTTAGTCATACATATCATACTAAAAATGCACAAAAAGAATCAATCACATCACACCACAAGTCTTTAATCAATAGAACAGAGAAAATACTATTGTAACTCAAAAACCAAAGAAAAACATGCATTTTTTACTATATTTTTTATGTAAGAAAACAAACAAAAACAAAGAAGCTGAATGAAATAAAACAAAGTAAATGGTTCCCTCTCCCACACTTAAAACACATAATGTCCTTAATGAAAGAACATAAATATAAAATAAGAGTGAGGAGAGATAGGAAACAACACACCCGCAGAGTCAAGGCGGATAAATGATCGCATAGACAACCTTTCCCAAAGAGAGCTCTTCTACAACCTCTTCTTCCAAAGTCGGGCTCTCATGGAGTAGCTTTGGGCAGTGTCCATTGTGCCTTCGTCTTTTATTCCAGAATAAAAAAAGGACCTTCGATGAGTAAAAGTGTCGAATGAGCACGTGAACATGATCTCATTTTTCACAATATCAAGAATCAAAGGATTATGCGGCTGTCTTACTACTTTTATTCCATCTTCAAGTGAGATCCTATGCATACTCATGGATGGGATAAAATAACGAGTGTCAACCAAGGTCCATCCAATTCCCTTCTTATCTCCCTGCAATAATTTCTCTTCCTGCTCAAATTCAAGCTTTGATGAAAAATTTAAATCTTCAAGAAGTGATTCAGAAGGTGGTGGTTAAATGGAATGTTTGATTGGAGCAGCCGGGATGTCGACAGGTTCAGCAATATAAATAACTTTTTCTACAACTGTATCGGTAGGAAAAATGTAAACCTGCAAGGCAACTTCAATCTCAGCACAAACAGAACAAATATGAGTGTCAGTACATTCATTACAAATGTAAGTATCATCAAAATCAGACAATGATGACAAATCAGCTGAAAATAAGTCAGAATAAGTATGATCAACAAACTCATAAAGCAATTCAATGTGAAAAATAGAATCTTCCTTCATGGGATGTTTCATAGCATCAAAGATGTTAAATTTAGCAATGATATCACCAAACTTCATGGACATTGTTCCATCATCAACATCAATTTTTGTTTTTGTTGTTTTCATGAATGACCTGCCTAAAATGACGGGTGCCCTATTTGACTTTGAATTTGTTTCTCCCTCCATATCTAGAATGTAAAAATTTGCAGGAAAAATCAAATCATTAACTTGAAAAAGTACATCTTCCACAACTTCGACAGGGCGAGTATTGCTTCTATTTTCCAAATGAATTGTCAAACCTGTATCATGCAAAGGAACAAGATCAAGATTATTATAAACATAAGTAGGCATAACATTAATAGAAGTTCCTAAATCTAACATGCAATTTTCGAATTTACTATCCCCAATGATACATGGAATAGCAAAATTTCATGGATCATTGCATTTTTGTGGCATGACCTGATTGAGGGCTGAAGCGGTAACCTTTTCAGGTGCAGGTTTAGGATAAATAAGGGATGAAACATTTCATCCCAAATTGACTCTCTCATTTTCCTTCAATCTCCTCTTGTAAGTACCTAGGTCTTTCAAAAGTTTTGCATATTTGGGAACCTGCTTAATAACATGAAGAAGTGGGATGTTCATCGCCATTTTTATAAATACATCCAATATTTCCTTATTCATATCCTCCTCATCCATTTTTTTAGTTCTCACAAACTCTCTATGGGAAAGGAATTGGTGGCACATATTGTTTTTAAACCTCAATAGCAACAGAAGGTTCAGGTGTCACCTCAATAATTTTATATTTTTTTCTGGGGCTAGTTATGCAACTTTTGAATGTCACAAAAATTTCACTCACATTAGGATTAGGGACATTAGGATTCACTACTAATTAGTAACGTAGTTGGTTTGATCCTTGAGCTTGCTGCTTAGCATTCATCGAGGTGGCAAGTTGTCCAATCTGTGTCTACAAAGTATGAATACTAGAATTTGTTCGTTGCTGAAATTGGAGATTATTTATAGCCATTTGCTTGACAAGGTTCTCTAGTGAAGGTCCGAAAATTGCAGAGGTGGTTACTTGTGGTGGGTTATGTGATGGTGGTAGCGGTAGCATCAACTGTTGTTGACTAGGTTGTTGTGTGGATAAATTCTCATACCGAAGGTTTAGATGGTTTCTCTAGTTGGGATGGTAAACATTAGTGGATAGGTCAGAAGTGTTGTTGTACCTTTATTGGTTGTTGCTTTGAGGGTTCTAGATGTTTGTTACATATGCTTGAGGCAAATTAGAATTTACACCCTCTTGCAAGGTAGGACAAGTATATGTTGGGTGTTCAGGAGAGGTACAAATGCCATATAATCTTTCAAATTGAGTTTTTCCTACTGATAATTTTCTCACTAATGAAGTAAGCTCATCAATTCTGGTTTCTAAAACCTTGTTGGAAGAAGAAGCTTGAGTTTCACGCACTCTTTTTGTTTCAGCCATAGATTTGCTTCTGGTTATGAATTGTTGTGATTTGAGTGACATGTTTTCAATTAGGTTCTTAGCTACAACTGGGGTTTTATCAACAAGGGCTCATCCACTAGCAACATCCAAGATATTTCTGTCTATATGTAACACCCCTTTATAAAAGCACTGAATTAATAATTGTTCAAAATGTGGTGTTGATGATAACTCGACACTAACTGCTTGAATCTCCCCCAATATTCGGCCAATGACTCCATGTCAACCTGTCTAATACCACATATATCTTTTCTGATTGAAACAGCTATTGAGGCAGGGAAAAATATTTCTAAGAACACTTTTTTTTAGATCATTCCAGCTTGTGGCAGAATTCAACTCAAGATAATACAACCAATCTTTTACATCTACTTGAAGTGAGAACGAGAATGCTCTGAGCTTGATATGATCCTCTGTGATTCCTTCAGGTCTCAAAGGTGTAGAGCACACAACCTGAAATTTCTTCAAATACTTATGCAAATCCTCACCTGCAAGACCATAAAAGCTTGACAACAAGTGTATTAAACCATATTTCAATAATTCACATCAAGTGCATCCAGTTCTCTCAGAGTTCTTTGATCAACCATGGTTAACTCAAAATAAGAATCACCCAAAAAATGAAAAAACACAAAATCAAACAAGCAATGCAACAACAACTAAGAAAATACCGACAATGTCCCTAAACAACAAATTAGATCGGAAACACACACAAAATGATTAAAATAAAATTAAAAAAAATACAAAAACACAAAATTTATTCTAACTAAGCAAAATAAGAATTTTTGGATTTTTTTCCAGATTTTTCTAAAACAGTGGAAATAGTATAAAATTCATAAAAAAATAAAAAATAAATGAAGAATTTTGGATTTTTAGATCGGAGTGTACTATTTAGTCACTAAATAGAGGCTTTTGATCACTGATTTTTTTAATGAATCGACAAAGAATTTGACTAATTTGAGACGATTTTTCTAAAAACTGATTTTTTAACGCTAAAATACAAAAATGTCAAAACGCAAGAACGCTAGGGCAAGAACGCTGAAACACAACACCTATTACTCTTATAATATTGGTTAAAATCTACAAGAGTCCCTGACAACAACGTCAATTTGATCCGCTGTCGCACATAAGTCAAAATCGAGTTTAAAAGTGTAATTTAGGGTAGGGACACTCAAATGTCGTATCACAAAGACTCTTGTCTTTATTTTTACCAACTGATTGGAATAAGGGGGTTTTGATTTAATTGAGAATAAGTGATTATAAAAAGTGATTATCAAATAAGTTGATCTACTATTTCGGTCTCTCACTTATCATCGATCTAAATAATTCTCAATCCCTAAGCGGACTCTATTCCCTTTTCGATTATAATATCAATCAAACAAGAGCAATCGATACTACAAGATATATATTTCTAATTTCCGAATTAAGCATACAAATAAGTTATAACAATCGTGAGTTAAGCAAACACGATAAAACAAATGTGGATTAAGCAAACACAATTAAGGTATAAGAACATACAATTATCGAAATAAATCAATCAACTTTAAGAGAAGTCGAATGAAGTAAACAAGATTCAAAGAGAAGAATTGAAAGGAAAATAGATTTCATTGGGAAATATAAGAAGCTCAAAGTATGATAGACGCACGATTACAATAGATCAACCGTTAGAGGATTAGTTCTCCATTACAATCATATAAAGCAAATTATTTTTGTGAATACTAATAGTAAAAATGGTGATGAACAGTAACACAACTTCTACTAGGTACAAAAAAATAAGGAATTAGGTTCTCATCCCAACTGGGTCGAAAAATATAAAAACCGACGCAAAACTAATTTTTTTCTAAAATTTGAAACTTCAACCAACTATTTGACTCTACTTCACTCCGAATCAGCTTTTCACTTTAATACAAAACTTGTAGATCTTTCCCTTAGCTTTCCAACACCTATTAGAACACGTTAATTTGATTCACGTAGCTCAAGTTATGATTTGTAAAGTGAGCATGTATCAAATAACAGATTGAGCTAAAAATAAAGTGCGAAATAAAATAAAGCAAGAAATAAACTTAAATATAAAAACATACTAAAATAGTAAACATAATAAAATAAAATATTGAGTTGTCTAATTAAAATAGTAAAAGAAAGTATATCAAAATGAATTGATCAACTCTCAAAAAATACTGCATTCTTTCCAAGTCAGATATGTCAAATTCTACCATCATTGCATTTTTAAATTCATCACACGTATTCCTATCATTCCAAGTATATGTTAAATCAATAACATAAAAACTTGCTCTTAAAATCTTTCTATCTTCCTTTGTTTTTTTAAACAATGTATGTTTACAAAAACAATTTTCAAAACCTTCTCGAGCAAAGTATGCTTCTATCTTGTTATAACATGTTCTTGGTACATGCTTAAGGCCATACAAAGCCTTTTCCATCTTGTAAGTTTTTCCCTTTTCACATTTCTTTTCATATCCTAGTGATTTTTTCACATATACCTCGAGTAGCCAAAGCAAGTATCATTGTGTTCTTTCACTTATTTCTTCCTAAAATGAGAGTGGGCTATCTTTAGCGAAGATCATTATTGCATTTAAATTATTTTCATCGAATAAGTCTTCACCAACTTCTTAATCTGCTAAATAGGAAAGTTCTTTTTCTTACCATCCTACAAACCACATTTGGTGATTCATACTCATTTTATTCACTAGAAGATGAATTAAGTTTAATAGAATTTGTTGTATAATAATTGTTTCCTCCTTCTTCATTGCCATTGTTGTCTCCCTCTTCATTTTCCATTACTCTCTCTTTAACGTCATTCTCATAATCATTTTCCACAATGAAACATCTAATATGCAATCATCTTTGTTGGTGTCCTAGTTCCAACATACATCTCCTTCAAAAATAACATCATTGCTAATGATTATTTTTAGTTAAATTAATCATATAGTTTGTAGGTCTTTGGTTCAACACTTTATTCCATTAAATTCATTTCTTTCTTTTATTATCTAACTTACTTCTTTTTTAATAAAGAATATGTGCATGAGCTGCACATCAAAAAAAATAAGTGTTAACTTAACACCACTCCATGCCTCTTATGGAGTTTTGTTTTGCACAACTAATGTTGGACATCTGTTGAGAATATGCACACTCTATTTTACATATCCAAGCCAATTTTTTTTTTAGAAATTTGCTTCTTAAATAAACATATAGCGAACCATGTTCATTATCGTCCTATTTTTCTCTCGCAGCTCCATTTTGTTGAAGAGTATATGCTCCAATCAATAAACTGCTTATGCCTCAAACTTGTAAAATCCTTCAAACTTATTTGAGGTAAATTCACCACCTCTATCTATCTTAAAATAGGTGATATGTATCCATTTGAATCCTTTTAAACACAAGCCTTAAAAATTTTGAACATTGCAAAAACCTCTGGTTTTTCATGTAAGAAGCACTATATACATAACTTCTTTGGAATTTGAATTCAAGGTAACATTTTTACCATTTTCTTTTAAAAAAATCTTTAATAACTTAAGTGACCAAACTAAAAATGTCAAAGATAATATTAATTTTCTTACATTTGAAAGCATGTAAAATCATTTGGTATTATTGGAAGCCACCAAACATAACATTTTATTTTCACTCATAATTGTTTATATTTTTTTTTTTGGTTGGATGATAGATCATACATTTACCATGTTGAATCAAACTTTATCTTGTAGTCTTTTCTAATACAACCGTTCTACAGTCATTTTCAAATTTTGCAATCTAAATCTGAGAACTAATACTTGTTTCACTCATATGTTGTTGCAACCAGAGATAAAAAACACTTATTTCTTCCCGTCATATATAATTTCAATACAGGACATCAATACTATCTCTTTTCCTTTCTCTTCAAATTCAGTATAGTTGGTCTTTTGCTTCTTTCAGAATACTCATATAGTGTCTCACTACCTTTTTTCTTCGAGTTCTATCTTCATGGAATATCTTAAGAACTTTTTCTTTTTCTTTTTCTTTATAATTTTTCATCCTTTGTTGATGAATTAGAAGGCTACTTTGCAACTTACAAGTAGGAATTGTATCCATTATTAAATTTTTTAATTGAGCATACCGCATAATAAAGTTTTGAACCATTGATCTCGAATCTTCTCAATGATGATTGTTTGGCTCATACTTTTACCATGAACTTTCATTGTTTAACAATGGTTAAAGTGTAAGAGAAATAAACATTAACAATTTCTCTTTATTTCATAAGAAGAATCTCAAAAGTCCTTTATAAAACTCACAGTCGTGGTATTTTGATTTGATTTGAGCCCTAAAAATTTTGCTTAATTAAATCCCATATACTTTTGAATGTATAATTTATTGAAGATTATTTCAACCACACCAAAAAATTAATTAAAAAAGGTATTTTTTAAGTTCCTTCAACTTCTCTTCAATCCATTTGCGTTGCTCCTCTAGTGACTCCATACTGTTAAAAAAAAAATCTGCAATGCAACAAAATAATACAACAATACAATCTTTTCAAATATCAAATACAACGACAATTAATAAAACACACTAAACAATACAACACAACACAATTTTAACTAGAAATAAAAATGAATTTGACCACTTAAATCTCCACTATGATCAAATAATAGATACAATCAAAATCCTCTCTAACACTAGTTTGAGAGATATATGCATCAACATCAAGAGACAATCAACAACAAAAAAACTGCACCTCAAGAGTGGACTCGTCAGTACCGTTCAGAATACACCATTAAAAACCATGACAATCTGAAAGTTGAATTGTGAAAAGACTTCAATCTCGTAAGACTGCTATATGCTAAATTAAAATTGAAAAATTCACTCTTCTCTTTTTTTTATAATTGTTTTTCACCTTATAAACTATTGATCTATATCACTAAATTCTTTTATAAAAGAATGCTTGTTTTTAAAAACAAAAAATTTGTCTATATCTAAACTTACACTTGATTCTGACAATCTGAAAATTGAATTGTGAAAAGACTTCAATCTCGTGAGACCGCTATGTGTTAAATTAAAATTGAAAAATTCACTTTCTCTCCTCTTTTTTTTAATTGTTTTTCACCTTATAAATTATTCACCTATATTATAATAGAGAGGGCTTCCCTAAAAAAAATTCTTTTATAAAAGAATGCTTGTTTTTAAAAACAAATTTTTTTGTTTATATCTAGACTTACACCTGATTCAAAATGGAAGATATAATCACAACATTATAAACTCTTATGAGGTAGAGTTTATGTCCTTAAGAAAAAACTAAAATTCATTTCATTCTATTCCATTCTCATGTTTTATTCCTTTCAAATTTTCATGTTTTAAAATATAAGTGATAGAATAAGATATTTTTAATAAAATAAAAAAGATAATCTATATTTTATTTCATTCTGCTCTATTATTTTTAATAATAATAAAAATAATAATAATTTATTAGAGTCACCTAAAAAAAATAGGATAAGATAAATTATTACTAAAGAATAATACACGACAATTGTCCATTTTACTAGTTAACATACAAAAAATTCAAAGGTGAAATATATATTAGAAATAAAAGAGAAACAGAAAACAGCAACAACAACAAAAATGATAGGAAAGCAAGAAAATAAGTATTTAAAATTAAAAAAAAAAAAAAAAAGCAACAAAAATACACGGTTATAATATTTGCATAAAGCACTAAGTGGAGTTGCTCTGGTGCCTGGCTTTTTCCTTCTCTTTCACAACACTTCCCTGCGTCTTGTCATAATCTTCACATAATAATAAACAAATCTTAATTACTTTAATAATCAATTTCCATCTTAATCCCAACAAAATCATAACAATAAGCAAATGAATTAATCATAACCTGGATGATTTTCATCGACGGACTTATGTTGCTGAAGAGACTGGTTTCCACCATATGTTCCTCCAAATCCTTCTTCATCAGATCTCGTAGCATACCCTTCTCCAAACGAATGAGACATCACATCCCTTCATAACATCATCCATGAATAACTCATCTTAGAATACATAGAAACTTACAAATCACATGAAAGATTCCAGTTTGTGTTATTTTGAGCTTACCCATGCTCAGTAGTTTCCTTTTTCTCGGTATTAGCCTTTTGTGCCTCGTCCATCTTACGGCTGCAAAATCTAACGGTTGATGTTTTCCGACAAAGGTTGGAAGAGAGGGGGCGTGAGGAAGAGACTTGTGAGAAGGTTAAAACGGTCTTTGTAGTGTGGATCATTTTTTCTACGTTGAAATGTTGCGAACTTATACAGGGTCAGAGTGGGAGTCCTTTGATATCGGCAAGGAAACAGAAGTTAATTAGGCTGTGTAGTAAAATTAGCAATAATAATAATGCATCAACATGGTGACATGCTCTTCCACTTGTCGCTTGCTACATGGTTTGTTTGTTTTCGACATTCTGTCTCACTCGTGTCTTTCACATAATACACTGCGTGTCACACGTAAGGGTTAATCAGAATAAAGTAATATATCAATTCAGCCTTGAAGACACGTTATATTTGTGGACTAACCCAACCAATGCCACGTGCTTCTTGTCTTTATGGAATGAGATTAAGTTTTGGGTATTGCCCGAGAACTGTAAGGTAGGGCTCGAATAACTGAGGCTAAAATCGTAAACTAAATTACTTTTTTATAAATATTTTAATGACTCTTAAATATAAGGTTGGTCGTGATTTAAATTAATTTTATATGATTCCAGAAATTATAATTAAATATCAATAGCCGTGTGAGAGGAATTTTCCGTAGTGCAGAGGGGTTTGATTCTTTTATGTCTCAAATTTTTATTTTGTTTTTTTACTTTTGGCCGTTTTAAAAAAAATAAAAATAAAAATTAAATATCCCTCGTTCAATAATCAAACTCACAACAACAATTTTACTTACAACAAATCATATTGCAATTCCATTTTTACTTACAACAAATCATATATATCACATATTTATAATATTACTAAAATTCACCCCCCAAATTTTAGAGATTTTTTTTTTTGTTCTGGTCTATGGGTCTGGTTGTTCTTACTCAAAGTCGGTCTTATTCAAATGTTTTAGAGTTAAAATACAGGAATATTTCAGATGATTTAACATATATTTGACTTTGTATAAGATCGATGAAAATTTGAATGTAGAGAAAAATATATAAAATTTTAGTAAAGATAATGTATTTTTTGTTATGTTTTTATGAATTCGGAATGAAGTATTTATAAATCATATTTGTGTTATTTCACAAAGTTGCGACCTTTGGTGAAACAAATTCTTTTTACCAAGAGTTACAAGTTTTTGTCAAAAATTATGTTTGCCAAAAATTATGTTTACCAAAAGTTACATTGTTTCGCCTACAACAACATTTTTCAAGAGTTGCAAACTTTTATTCTGCAACACTTTACAAAGTGTTGTCTATTTTCGAATTCAAACCTACTGCAACACTTCACAAGTGTTGCTTATTTTTTAATTTAAAATTAATCTTTACTTGCGTATTTTCTTGTCATTTTGCAACACACTCAAGATTATTAATTCTTAATCATTTATAACAATCTCACACTTGTTCTAATAATGACAAGACCAATTCTAAAAAGCAGAGGAAAAGAATGTTAATACAATTAAGTATCTTTCGATTTGAACTTAACCTTAGTAAGGATAACACAAAGTTTAATCAGAATGTTAGGTAGCTATGCTTTGAACCATTATCCCTTGTGATTATACCGGTGTTACCTTACGCACATTCTTTAGTGGTTCTTCGCCTATATCTATCGCCTAGCACTATTTATGGTCATGTGCTTTTCCTATTTTCGTTAATTTTTCATGAGAGAAACTCCAACTCTCACTTTGAGACGACATCATCTCGAAATTCACATAGGTGAAGTTCATATTGTGTCCTTTTCCATGAGACACATACCCTCAGTATTAAAATTCATTAAGAATAATAAAACTTAACCCTCATTTTAAAGGTCAGTATTATCACGAAATGTTAGACAAACATCCAAATCAACGACTTGTTGTTAACCATTGAATCTTAAGGTTAATGTTCTGTTAACGTAAGATTGAGTTGTCGTCATTGTCGGAGCTCTTACTCAAGAAGTTTCAACCCATGCCTCTCGAGGTTGTTTTTACTAAATCTCTGGCCAGTGGTTTAGTAAATGGATCAAGCAAATTATAGCTCGATCGTATATATGTAAATGAAATGATTACATCCTGAGTCATTTTATCATAAAAGAATGTCTAAGTCTTACTTGCCTATACTTTATGTTACAACCTGTTTGTATGCTATAGTTAAAATGGTTTGACTACCACAATATATCAACATTTTTGAAACATTGTCTTTAGTTAATGGAACTTCTAACAGAAGGTTCCTTAACCATTCAGCTTCTGCACTAGCATATGCAAGAGCCTCAAACTCTGATTATATGGTTGAGAGAGTGATCCACATTTGTTCTTATTCTTCCAAGAAATCGCACCCCTAACTAGTGTAAATATCTATCTAAATGCAGATTTATGATACTCAACACTCGATATCCAACTCGCATCGGTATATCCGTCTAATATGGCAAGAAATATACCATAATGGAGAGCAAGATTTTTGGTTTTCATAAGATATCCAAAAATCCTAATGATGTCCTTCCAATGCTCACCATTTGGATTGCTAGTAAAATCTACTCATTTTACTAATTGCAAATGTTATGTCGGTTCTAGTATATTGCATGCACTTGCAATTGAGCCACCACTTTTCCATCATTCTTTTGAAGATTGACACTAGGATCAAATGGAGTAGTCACTTTCTTAAAGCGTAAGTGATTTAACTTATCAAACACTATATGAACATAGCGTATTTGACTAAGTTCATAACCTCCACTGTTTCACTTTACTTTGATCCCTAAAAGTGTGTCAACTAGTCCAAGATCATTCATCTTGAATGTGGAAGTTAGAAACCTCTTTGTTTCTAAAATTCTATTCATCTTGTTGCTAATGATCAATCATATAATTAACATGGATACAAATGAATATATAAATATTCTCACACAAATTTGTGTACAAACACTTGTAACAAGAATCAGATAAAGAAGATTTTTAGATAATCATGCATGTCGATGTAAGAAGATTTTAGAAAAAGTGAGAGATGAAATTATGAGCAATTTAAAATAGTATAGTATAAATTGCAATGAACACCTTATTTATGTTCACTTGTCTCAAATCTTTACTTTATATGTTAAACCTTCTTGATCAACTTCATCATTGATGTGCATAACGCTTTTGAACCTTTTCTCCTTTGATAATCTTTGTCTTCATCAAAATTGAATTAGATATAAGATGTATTCCTCACAATCTCCCCCTTTTGATGATGGCAAACTCTTTGAATTCGTGTTTTTTTAATGATTGAAAAGTATCCTCTAACATGTGTGTCTCCCCTTAATTGGTGAATCTTGCAGTGATAGAGCCAAACATTTTGATGTCACTATTTTAGTGCTTGTTTTAATCCATACAAGGATTTGACAAGCTTGCACACCTTTTATTCATTACTAGGAAGTACATAACCTTCCAATTGCTCCATATAAACCTCCTCATCGAGATCTCTATTTATGACTATTATTTTGACATTTATTTGATGAACTATAAAGTCATGCAAAGAAATTAATGCAAACGATACTCTAATTTTTGTTCTGCTTGCTACTAGCGCATATTTGTCGAAATAATCAACACCTTATTTTTGTCTAAAACCCTTAGCTATTAATCTATCATTGTAGATGTTTAGTGTATCATCATTATAATACTCCCTTCTAAACACTCACTTGCATCCAATAGGTCTTGATCCTTTAGGTAGATCAACGAGTTCTCAAGTATGGTTTGACATTGTTGAATCTATTTCGTCTTGGATAACAATATTCTTCTAAAAAGAAAAAGTATCTTGAAGTTACTACTTTCTTATAAATCTTAGGATCATCTTCCACTTGAAGAATAATAGAAACCTTACGAACATAAATATCACTATTTTCTTCTATTAGATAAAATAAATAAGTCGAGAGTCAATTTTGTTAGGTCCTAGATTCTTAGCCTTTCGAGCTCTCTTTCTTATCCTATGTTCGGGTTGTGTTTCAATCATCTGTGAAGAACTTTCGATTTTTGTTTCGACAATACGTGGATAACCTTCCTCGTGAGGTTCTTCATTTGTTGGAATCTCGAATTCCTTATCCTCTGTGATAAAGTTTTCAAAATTTCATGTCTCGGTATTCAATAGTTACATTAGACTCTGAATTCGGATGTCTATATAAGTCATTATCCACCTTTGGAGGATTATTATATGTCTTATAATGATAAGTCTCATTGAACACAAACATGTTATTCTCATAAAATCCAAATTAAAATTTAATTGTATAATTTGAAGTATGAACTTTAATAAATTTGATCGGTTTGATGATTAACAAGTTTATTGTTAGGGGAAGATTTTCACTAGGGAACATTAAACAATGTGGGACTACCTTTCTTTGTGAGAGACACGCCACATACTCACCCAAAACCTTAAGGTGATATGTGTGAGTTCTCTCACTTACAAATGCTCAAGTCTCCACATTTCTAGCAAATGTGAGACTATTATCCATACTACTCACACTTGCTATACTCAACGCTCCCCCGCAAGTGTGAGTCTATCCACAATGCTCCCCCTTAAGCGGAAGCTCTTTTCATTCACGTACACTTGTACCGTCGTTGACACTCTTCAACAGGACACTCAACCCACCGCCTGTGGGGATACTTTCGATACAAGTGAGTCATTCCTTCACTCGAACCAAAGGCTCATGATACCACTGTTGGGGAAGATTTTCACTAGGGAACATTGAACATTGTGTGACTTTTTCTTTCTAGAGCAACACCTTTGTGAGAGACGCACCACATACTCACCCAAAACCTTAAGGTAATATGTGTATGGATTCTCCCACTTATAAAATGCTCAAGTCTCCACATTTCTAGTCAAAGTGAGACTATTACTCATACTACTCACACTTGATATACTCAACACTTATAACTCAAATAATTTCAAATTAGACGGTATGTTTTTTACTTCAAAATTAAATAATAAATTAAAGTTCATAATTAAAATTCAATTCTAAAATTTAAATTATAAACTTTTATGTGATTAACAAATTTAACTTAAATAAATAATTTCAAATTACAATTCATTTATTTGAATAAACAAAATAATTCAACACTTATAATTTCTACAATAACAAGTGTGGTATGAATTGGTCTATTTTAATTCCATTTACTATACCTTGTATTTATATATACCTGACACATAGGCTCCAAATTACTACACCAATATCATAGTAATAGAAGAACCATTTTCTCTTAATATACTAATATGGTAAGAATTCTATTAACCAAGACTTAATGAAAGTTCAAATTTGTATATACCATATCTTACTAACAAAAAAGTTATAAGAATCAACTTACACAATATAATAAATTTATTAACCTCTGTTATGGCATTTGAACAAGAATTCCATTAGCAAGTGAATTCACTCACAATTATAACAATAATGGTGTCAAATAAAAAAAAAATTATGTTAATAATTCAGTATTTTTTGAATCGATACATGAGACTATCATTACGATGAGCTATTAAAAACTTAAACATGATACTATTAAAATATTATGCACAATCTATTTTTAAAGGAAACCGTATACGCATAATTTTTTATAGGGATTAATTATATATATATATATATATATATATATATATATATATATATATATATATATATATATATATATATATATATATATATATATATATATATATATATATATATATAAATATAATGTTCAACAAGCAAAAAGCTTATATGATCAAATAAGTAGTGTACAATATGGATATTTTTCTATTGAGAATTTTCATATATGCAATGATGCACTTTTCCAAAGATTATTTTTGAAGGTTTGAACATGGTTAGGCTAATGCACTTCAAACAACAAACAGAACTAATGCATTACCATATAACTTTTCAATGATATACATAATAAATGTAATGTATTGTAATCTTTCTCCTTTTGATGTTGTATGAGATATTTCAATATACACATGTCAGAATAAAATTCTCCAAATGAATGTGTTATAAAACAACCATATATAATTGGTTAACTATTAGAGATATAATTGGTTAACTATTAGTTATTGAAACTCAAGGGTTGACCTAGTGGTGAAGGCTTGAATTCTGAGAGATTGTTCTTCTCAAAGTTTCAGGTTTGAATCCTATTAGGTGTAATTAATCTTTGTGTTGGATCAATCTGTATGGAGCAATGTTTCGGTTTTAAACGGGACTCCCCGCTATTAGACGATAAGATTGATTCCATTGGATTAGTCGATCGCAAAGCTGGATACCAAGGTTTAAAATAAAAAACTATCAATTATTCTCAAACAATCATGATACAGGTAACTATCATCTGATTCTAATAGTTAGTGAAATTTTATTTAAAATTTTGATATTATGATTTTCACCGTTCCATGATTCCTATGAAAAGAAAAGAAAAAACGTATCCGCTTCTATCATGTCGTTTTTTTTTAATCTAAAAGTATCGATTGCCATTGTTTTAAATACTTATAAGATTGTTAGAAAAATAATTTAAATTGAATGGATCAAGGCTAGAATCATAAACCAAATCATTTTTCTTATAAGCATTTCAATCACTCTCAAATGTCTTAGAGTTGAAACGCATGAATACCCAGGATAATTCAACCTATATTAAAATTTGCACAAGATTGATGAAAACTCGAATGTAGGAAAGAGTGTCTGGAATTTTAATAAAGAGGATGTATTTTTTGTTATGTTTTTCTTAATCCGGAATGAAGTGTTTATAAATCATATTGGTGTTGTTTCACAAAGTTGCGACCCTTAGTGAAACAACTTCGTTTTGCCAAGAGTTACAAGCTTTTGCCAACCGTTACTTTTACGAAAAGTTATATTGTTTCACCTACAACAACATTCTTCAAGAGTTGCATATTTTCATTCTGCAACACTTCACGAAGTGTTGCCTATTTTTTAATTCAAATCTACTGCAACACTTCACAAGTGTTGCTTATTTCTGAATTCAAAATTAATCTTCACTTGCATATTTTCTTGTGATTTTGAAACACACTCAAGATTATTAATTCTCAATAATTTATAATGCAGACTATGACAAAATCACCCATTTTTTACCGCTAAATTGGCAGATTTGAAGGGTAACACTGAGAGGAAAGTACTTACGGCTAGTTGTGGCGACCAACAAAGACCATATAAGAAAGGAGTTGAGATTGTATCTTAAGACTTTGTTTGCAAAGTTCGGGGGAGAGGATAAGAAAGGGTTTATAGAAAGTAGATTTGAAAAAATAAAAGAATTTTTTTTAATATTTAAAAAAAAACAATTTTGTATAAAATGATAAGTATAATATGTGACGATCTCATGTAGTGTAAGACTGTCTAAGGTTTTTAGAGAGATAGTGAGAAACTCAGTATATGGTGTTCTGCATAATAAATTGATGTGATGTTAGAGCAAGCCACAAAGGGATTGTGAGAAGCTCGATATGTGTTGTTTTGCGTAATGAATTGAATGTCTTTTCAATCTAATTATTGAAGTATTTACAGGGGTCTCCGAAAATTTTGAAACCCTAGTCCAATTTTAAAAATGAGCCCGGTAAAAAGGTAGGTAAAATTTTTATTGTTGTAAAATAATACATTTAAATAGTAATAGTGTAGATACCACGGGTCGAAAAAATAATACATTTAAATAGTAAAAGTGTAAGTACCACTAGTCAAACCATTGACTTTTGAGTCAAATACAAACTTCTTTACCACTATGCTAACTAGCTTACATTGCAAACTAAATTCAACAAATAATATTTATATATTTATTTCATGTTTATAATTTATACAAAATAATTTTGAGGACCCTATTTTTTGGAGACCATGTATTGTGGGTCTTCTTTCCCGGACCCAAGGCCGACCCTGGGTATTTATAAGGATTTCTTAGGCTTAGATCTCAGATCCCATGAAGGTAGATTTCGTACTCCCCATTTATAAGAGTGTGCAAAGAGATAGTTACTTCCCATGTTTCTTTGGGAATGTGACTTCCTTATTTAAATCCCTCACTCATATAATTATGAGCTTGGACGTGTCACTTCCACGTTTTCACATAAAGATGAGTGATATAGAAACAGGCGCCAAAACCAAATGGTAGACTCTTATACAAAAAAATGGATGGCTAGGAAGTGTATATGGGCAATATTTTACGTCGCATCCCCTTAGTGAACCTTCTATGTTACCTATTGTTGATCATTTACGAATATATCAGGGCAGAGTTCCTCAAGTACAAGTGCTTGAAAAGAGAGAAGTGGTTTAGTTTGCTTTCCTATCTTTAGTTGGACGAGTCTCTTAAGCATGAGGTAAGTCCTTCAAGCATGGGGTGATTCCTTCAAGTGTGGGGCGAGTCCCTCAAGTATGGCATGGGGTAAACCTCTAGATGTCAATGAGGTGAATCTTCATATGTCAACTAAGGAAATCCCCAAATGTCAATTGGGAGAAATCCCCAAACGTTGTTAAGGTGAAACGTGTACACGACAATATTTGTGATCAATGATGATTTAGTCTTGAGACACCAAATTGATCTTAATCTCTCACACATGTTAGAAACATGCAGAATAATTTGCAACTGGTGGGAAACCTAGGGAGAGACCCTTGATTACCCCAACCTTTTAAACTCTATAAAAGGGGTTTCACACTAATCTTTCTATTTTTTACGCACATTCTCATCTTCGACGTCCTTGAAAGTTCTCTCATAATCCTTCAAGCCCCCTCTAATATTTTTAAGTTCAAATTCTTAGTCTCCCTATTGCAGGTACAAGTATGTTACTCTTTCTTATCCTTTTTCTCATATATGGTGATAATTAGGGATTTATATGAGAGTGACAACCTAGTAGAGCCTTTGACTCTCAATGAGAGTATATCCATGTGGAATCACTATTATAAAAACATGGAATGTCCTGAAGGGACGGTTGACTACAAATTATTTGAGTTAGGCATGTTCGATAGTTGCGAGAGTTCCCTAAGGTCCGATAATGACGGTAGTGGTGGTACGGATGGTAGAGATAGTAGCATTAGTGACTTATTTTCCCTTATATTTTCTATAGAAGCAAGATCTAATGGCAACCTCTGGTCTTGAGCACAAGGGTGACGAGGATTTCGAGACCTATTACACCACTGAATAGAGGATAACCTCTTTTTAGGAACATGTTAACCTTTCCTCTTTAGGTTATGAGGAAGAAATTATTATGGAGGCGTACTCCACGTTAAAGATGGCCAATATGGTCACCTTGGACGATTTTTTCAACCCCTATTTCTACTTATACCTCCCTGTGGTCCGTAACTTATATGTCTTTGTACCATTATCTCTCTTTAAGACGGGGTTTTTGAAGGTGATCAATGTCGCCTATCCCAGATCTTGCCCAACGACAGGAGCTTGATTATGGCATTCAATATCATATGTTGATTGTTGTAGGTTTATCCTACAATAAGCATATTCTTATCCTTTTATGGCACCAAGGTAATGGCTAGAGGCGATTATGTGACCTTAGGCGCCTTACCTGTAAGAGTCATGTTCAAACCCTATTTCAATCATTACAAACTGCACCTTTTCAAATCTTTACCTTAGGCGCCTTCCCAGGTGATCACAATATCATCCTCTTCAAATCTTTGGCGAGTATTACCCCACCAGTCTTCGGCTTCCTCTTCGAGCATGTGAGTCCCAAACTGCACCTTTTGTGCATCTGAGCAATTCATAACCCGAAAAATCTTCTCGATAGCTTTCAACCAAATTTGTGCTTTGTCAGGCTCGTGGGTTCCCTTGAACATCGGGGGATTATTCCTTTGGAACCTTCCCAAAGCACGGAATTCATCATTAGCATTATTCCCCACATTCACATTGGCCGGAGGATTTTGCCCAATCACTCCCGCCAACCTTGTCAAAGCTTCTGCGATCGCTTCATCGTTCCTCCCTGCAACCATCTTACTAATTCCAACAACAGAACCACGTAAGAACAACCAATATTGATGATGCAACACACGCATATCAATAACACACAGGGAAAAACACTCTAACAACTTGGCCGGACGGACCGACCTGCTCTGATACCACTATTGTAACACCCCCTTCTATACCCCCAAATAAATGCATACACAAATTTATCAGAGTGAAAATTTTAGAATAAGGTATAAATGAAGAATGTCACAATTTCACCAATGAAACACTTTAACATTTGCTCCATAAAATATGTAACATTTTCATGGTTTAGAAATCACATTTCAACATTTAAATTTAAGCGGAAGATAAAATCATTTAATCATTTCCAAAATATTAATTCACATACAGATAAAATATCCAGATTGATACATCATGTCAGGTAATTACAAAACCACATCAGCTGATACATCGCAATGTATCACAAAAGAATAACTATACTAGTCTAACTACCCGGTGTTACATATCAGAGCAGCCGACTCAAAAGAATGAAGATAACTTCACAAAAAAAACTCCAGCATCCTAATCTGCAATGCCTCGTAGAGCATTATAAAACAGCAGAAGGGTGAGAAATATAACCATAATAATCAAAGCATAAGATTATATATATATATATATATATATATATATATATATATATATATATATATATATATATATATATATATATATATATATATATATATATATATATATATATATATATATATATATATATATATATATATATATATATATATATATATATATATATATATATATATATATATATATATATATATATATATATATATATATATATATATATATATATAGGTAATCATATAACTCAACTCCATATTTCTCACCACAACTCACCCTCTTAGTCATATATATTTACCACACATATATAGACAACATGAATATTCACAAAGCATTCCCACATCATGCATACACTCACATTTCCACAATCTTATCATTCACACATAAGCATCTCTTTATGCATATGTCATATATCAATGTGACTCAACAACTCAATGCAACTCATGCAATGCGGTACCGACTCTCGTTATCATTTTTCGGTTTTTACATTAAACCGGGTCCACTCTTCTAGACCGATAACCCGTTATCATTTTTCGGTTTTTACATTAAACCGGGTCCACTCTTCTAGACCGATAACAACAAAGGCCCGTCCTCTAAGCCTTCAAACCCACTCTTCTAGGTTTGGGACAAGTCACTAGTCTCCACGAAACTAGCAAGCATTGCCTCTTGACTAAATGATGCATATGCAATCGAAAATCAAATGCACTTAAGACCGACATCTTAATCTCATGCATTCCAATAATTCATCTCTTTAAGAATTACAACATGATTGCACACACAACATATTCATAACAATTCAAGGTATTCACATTAATACCATTAACGTAATTCACAAGTCATGCACACATATCCACAATGTTCTCATGCATACTTATCACACAATTGCATACAACATTAGGCATTTGCAATTTATCAGACAATGCACACATAACCTCTATTATGTTCTCATGCATTTCCAATCAATACAAACAATATACACATCTCAAAACCTAGGATTCACGCCCGAAGGCTACCCACAGCATATCACAATAGTACATAAACTATGCGATTGATCAGGCAATAAACCATAGTCGAACCACACAATCAACCTATGGATAAATCTCAAATAAAACATCAACCTGTCATACTCGCTACTCCTTCGCTAAGCGAACTCCTAGCGAGTATTCGCTACTTGTTCTCCTAGCGAACGTGCTAGCGAATCTCAACAGAAGTTACTGACTTCATTCGCTACCTGCTCGCTACAGCGAGCTTCCCAGCGAATTGTTCGCTATCTCTTCGCTACACTTTCGCTACCAGCGAGCACACCAAAATCCATTTTGTCCAAGTCTGGGACCATTCGCTACTTGTTCGCTGAGCGAGCTCCTAGCGAGCATTCGCGACCTGCTCGCCTAGCGAGCTGCTAGCGAGTGTCTGCGTATTTTGTTTTTCACTTACTGTTATCCAACTCAACCAACTCCAAAAACTCCAATCTCACCAATCCAATTCCAATACTCTTAGTCTAACATTTCTAGACTATTCTACATCATCTATTTCAGATTTTAACCGATTAAATTGAGTTCTACCGATTATTCCAACTTTTGCCCTAAATGGAAAAGGATGGAAACTACACCAAAACCTCAACCCAACATATATAACATCATGCAATGATCAAATAGAAACATTTCTCACCCTTACCTCGATTAATCAGAGCTTTGATGTTGGTTTTTGATGATTTTCCACTTTCCTCTTCTTCTCCTCTCTTTCTCTTCTTCTTTCTTTCCAAATGTTTCTCTCTAACTTTCTTTTCTTTTCCTTCTCTATTATATATTTCCTTTATTTTCCTTCCTTCCAATTTCCTTCTCAATTCTCTATTAATTCCAATTAATAAAAATTAATTTCCAACATTAATAAAAATCCCACTAAATCAATTAATTACTATAATTAATTATTTAATGAAATTCGGGCTGTTACAAGAAACAAGTTTATCTGAGCGAAACGTATGATCCATGTACATCTTGGAATTCCCTAGGTCTGAGCTTTTGGAAGCCGAGTACAAGAGCAAGCAAGTCGGATAACATGATCCTATGCAAGTCGGAGCAGATCAAGGTAAAGTAGTACTACTGTTAAGTGAAAATTTTGACTTAAATTGAACCATCTTTCTTGGCAATTTTTAACTCAGTTCTCATGTTTTAATGGAATTATTTCTTGTTCTTGTGTGATTTCTCAATTATATTGCGAATACCTTTGGATTCTTTGATGTGTGTGTTATTATGCAGAAAATAGGCATAAAACATCAATGAGTAATACGCAAAGGAGTGGACAAAGAAGCCAAAAAAAACAAGAGGAATCAGCATGTTCACTGGGCGAACAACAACGAGCAGCCAACGAATATTCGGTGGGCAAAGTCCTAGTGAAGCCCTAGTGGACCATCTCCGATTAGAGGCAATAAAAAGAGGACCCAAAGTTCGTTGGGTGAAGTTGAAGAGAAGCAGATCGCTGTGCAAAGAAGTGTTTGCACAGCGAACTCAGATATTTTCTAAGGACGGTTTAACTGTTCCTAAGGCACTTCAAGTGCCTCAAATTAGACTTCGCTAGGAGAATAGGTTATTCGCTAGGGGAACATGATAAAATTTTTAAATATTGTATAAGTACTTTTCTCACTTTTTAGAAATAGATATTATATTTTTCAGCATAGAATTTTATCTTTCTTCATTCCAAGCACATTCTTGAGAGAGAAACACAAACCCTAAGAGGGAGAAGGTAATATCTTCGATTTCTTCTTAGGGTTTGGATGTAATCTTTTGATGCCTTATGTATTTCATCTAATATATGTTTGTGAACTAGTTTTGATTCAACATTGATGTTGTCTTTGATTTCTTATTTGTTGGTCTTGACAAAACCTTTTTCGAATCTTAGATCTTAGATATTCATCTATCAATGAGCAAACTTTTGACATAGTCTTGTAAGTTCATAGTCATTTGTATCTTCTATTTTATTATGCTGATTAGTAGCATGAGTAGCATGAGTAGGATCAATACAGTATTGTGAGGATGCATGATGATAGAGATGAAGAACTTGTTCACTTACATTTGGCAAATTAGTTGAATGCATGTAAAAAGGGTTAATAATGTGTACGTATTGTGATCCTGGCGTTATATATGAATCAAGTTATTAATTTAATATGGATGTTATTTGAGTATCTTTTAGGTCTAAACTCTAGATATAGATTTAGCAATAACATTCACGCGAGTATCAGTTTTTAATGCTCTATGTTGGCTTTGTTGCGTGAGACATCACTAATGAGACAATACGGTTGGCCTCTCGACTTTGCGTTAGACATAACCTCTGTTGTGGGTGATACGTGATGGTATTAGAAGAATGTTTGAGTTGTGTATAACATGGTTAGAAGAATGCATGTTTGATCAATTGATGAGATCCAATCCCAACAAGGCCCCGTTTATATTTTAAGTCTTTACTTTATATTTTTCGTCTTTATATTTTCTGTCTTTATCTATTGTACCGTTGATCTTTCAACCATTTTGTAACCATAAGCTTAGAAATATAGAGACCGTTGAACGACATTCTTTCCCTTGCACCGATCCTTGGGGAGACGATATAAATCCCGGAGGAAATCCTTCCAAAATTAAATTTTTTATTCTTACTGCTTTACTGCAGTTCGAAAATGGCGTCGTTGCCCGAGATTGGTGTTTAGATATTGAGTGCATTGCAATAGTTCCTATATTTTTGAGCTTTGTACAGTTGTTTATATTGTATATATACTTATTTCTTTTCACATTTTCTCTATGTAAGAGCAAGATTTGTCTCTACAGGATTATCTCTATGTTTTGATGATAACAATTAAGTATTTGTGAAAGAACCATTTTATGTTCTAATGTTTATTATGTGCATATCATGATAATTAAATATATAAGATCAAACAAACAACATCAACGTGTGCAGCTAATACAATATGAGAGTTACTATCGGTGACGTATCATAAAGCGCTTATGGAAGAAGCTAGTTTGCTTATGCATCTGATCGCGATCAGAGAGATCCAAGGACGCTGGATATTGCAGTTGCAATGCTTCTGTGGATTCTGCTCTGAGAAGTGCATCTGATCTGAAAGCATTTAAAGCGTATTGAAGAAGCAAGTATGGCTCTGTATCTGATCACAATCAGAAAGATCCAAAGATGTTGTATATTGCAGTTGCAATGCTCTTATGGATTCTGCTCTGAGAAGTGTATCTGATCTGGAAGCTATCAACACATCTGAGATATAGTCCTATGAAGAACTACTCTGAAGACTCTGATGACTTAAAATTCTGAAGGCTCTGAAGACCAAGTGCAGAAAGACTCTGAAGACGTGTTCTGAAGATCAAGACTCTGAAGATTCTGAAGACATGATTTCTGAAGAATCAGTCACGAAGATTCTCAAGACTGTTTTAGAGGAAACTTAGATCTTGGAATGCTGAAGAGTGGATTCTGAAGTTGAAGATTATGTCAGAAGAAGATTCACCCAGACAGAGGCGTTTTACTCATCAGGTAAGTTGTTGCTATCAACTCTGATAAACAAGATACATCATCAGAAGAACCAAAGCCAGAAGCTAATCTGTCCTAGCTGATAAATGAAGATCACATCATTTTTGGATAAGAGATGTCTCCCACAATGATATATTAACGTTACAAGAAAAGGAAAAGAAAGTGATGTCAGTACTATACAACACGTGAGTATTCTATTCATTGGGAAATGACCGTTGGAATATTTGAATGGACATCTCTACCCTCACAACGTCTCTCTTGGATGCACTATAAAAGAAGAACATTTGATTATTTCAAATGTTAGATGGCTGACCCAGTAAAAAAACAGAAAAGCAATGTGAGCTTACAAAAGCCAGTATATTTATCAAAAGAAAAGCTTTACGCTAGAAGTTGCAATGCTCACATAAAAAAGCTTTTAAGCAATATGGAAACTACTGTTCTAATAATCTCATAGAGATTTATCTTTAGATTAGTTTCTGTATTAGGAAGCAAGGAGTTGTTGCTCAATACTTGCCATGTACTTAATTAGGAGTAATTTGCTTGATAAGAAGCACTCATGTAATCTCCGGCAACACAAATTCAATTTAGAATTAGTGGTCCCTCAAGTGATCTTGTGAAGATCATAATACTTGAGATGAAAAGTGACATTTGTCATTTGTTGAATTCTAATAGGAGATCTTTTGTGATCGGATTCTATTAGATGTCAATGAACGTTATATCCTTAGGGATCCCTGAACGTGTCATTGTCTATTTGTTAGTCACCTGCAGTTAGCTTGTGCAGCTGTAATCAGTTTGGTTATAGTGGATTATGTCCTTGCTTGAGTAAGGCGAAATCACCTTGGAAGGATGGACTGGATTAGCTTGAGAGTTGCTCAAGTGAACCAGGATATATCATGTGTTCTTTACTTGTGTTATGCTTTATTATATATGCTTCCGCAATGCATCTTAAAGAACTCTATAGAAAGCAACAAGTGAAGAAACCAAGAAAAAGTTTTAATGGAGTAAATACCCAATTCAACCCCCCCCCCCCCCCCCTTTCTTGTGTATTTCTCACACCTTCACTCTAGTGTTGGTAGGAATAAATGATGAAAACTTCTTATAGATTGATTGCTATTTTTATAAAAGTATCAAATGAAGATTCTCCCAAGTATGGATGGTGATGGTAGGATGTTAAACATGTGAATGCAAGCAAGGTAAATTGTACTGCTTTATAGAATGTTATAATGATTTAAGAATTTTGTGCTTTATACAAATGCGTATTTTTGTTTCATTTTGCAATTTTGTTTGAATGCTTGTTTCACTTAGGATCGAAAATCTCAAATTGTGATAAACCTCAATTATTTACTATATGCTTAGGATGACTGATAAATTTTGTTTAATAGATTTGATTCATGCTTAATCTTTTGATTATTTTTTATTTTATGGAAGCATTAGAAATAATCAAGGCATTTGTTTATATTAAGCACAACCGTATCCAAAAGTAACTTACCCGTAAGTAGTGAGTATTCGTTAACCCCTTTGAGCCTAAAATAGTTTAGATCTCATTTTAGTGATGAACTTGGTTTATATACATAATTTGAAAGTTTAGTTCATCATTGAATTTTGTGAGATTTTAAAAAACTTCTTGAACCTTTGGACATTGTTTAAATTGATTTCCTTGCCATAAAAAACAACGAGTGTTCACTTAAGGTTTGGTTGAATTCAATTTAGGGAGAATGAAAAGGAAAGTGGTAGGTTACTCAAAATCTTGAAAATTTTCAAATAAGCATTGAAAATAAAATATGAATATGAATGTGAAAAATAAAAGAAAAAGAATGTTTGTTTGAAAGAAAAAAATGGAGAATGAATAATGTGTAAAAAGGAAGTTTGGAAGGGGGAACAATAGAAAATAGAAAGTGTTGATGAACTTGTTTGTGTAAATACCATGTATAGTGAATGTTTCTTTTGTGTGGCAACTTCGACTCAATAGCCTAAGAAATGACCCTTTATTGTTAAACATGACCAAGCTACAACCTTTCAAGCTCTTAGTGATCTATTTGCTTCCATGTTTTTATTTTTTATTGTTACATGAATGTATGAATTAGATTGTTATTAGCATTATTTGTCAGGTGAGTGAAATTTCCCCGCGGTTGCAAACGCGTTAATTTCTTCATTCTTATTTTGAAGAGAAGTGTTAGAGTGATTCAAGTATGAGAATTTAGTTGTTATTTGAAACATTGCATGATATTTGTTTAAGAACTAAATTATTTGTCATTGTTCGATTCTATTGAGTGGTGAACATTGCTTGTGCGTATTCCCTTGCTTGACCAAATCTTCTTATTTGAGCAAATTTCTCTTGTTTGAATTTGAACCGTTAATCCCTTCTTGGTTGAATATTAGGCTTAAGCAAATCCTCTTGTTTGAGCAAATTTCTCTTGTTTTTATAAGGGCATACTTTGCTTGAGGGCAAGCAAAAATCTAGTTGAGGGGAGTTTGTTAAGTGCAAATTTTGACTTAAATTGAACCATCTTTCTTGACACTTTTCAACTCAATTCTCATGTTTTAATGGAATTATTTCTTGTTCTTATATGATTTCTCAATTATATTGCAAATATCTTTGGATTCTTTGATGTGTGTACTATTGTGAAGAAAATGAGCATAAAACAACAAGGCGTAAGACACAAAGGAGTGGACAAGGAAGCCAAAGAAAAGAAGAGGAATCAGCATGTTCGCTGGGCGAACAACAGCGAGCAACCATCGAATATTCGTTGGGCAAAGATCTAGTGAAACCCCAACAAACCATCTCAGATTAGAAGGAGTAGGAAAAGGATCCAAAGTTTACTGGGCACAGTTAAAGCGAAGCAGTCCGCTGTGCGAAGAAGTGTTCGCACAACGAACTCAGATATTTTCCGATGACAATTTAACTATTCCTGAGGCACAGTTAAAAATATCATTTTATTCATATATATTTTATTAAAAATTATATTAATTATTAAAATTATTTAAAACATTAAATAAATTAAATTATGAAAAATATTAAAATATTCAAGTGCTATCCAAACCATTGAACGGGTACATACATTGCCAAAATTCGTTCACATGGTCTCTAAATAGATGGACGAACACACAAAAAGGGGTATTTTGAGATTTTTTTTAATCAAAATGGAACATTGAAAAAAAAATTCAAATTTAGGACAGAACAGTAAAAAATTCTCAAAATAAATGTCTTTATACTTTTTCAATACAACATTATTTAACTTTTAACAACTATATCCTTAATAAATTTTGAGGATTTGTAGTTTGGATTGTTTTTAGCCTGCCCCACCGGCCTATTCTAAAATATTATTTGGGATAGCAAAAGTGAAATATTCACAATTGCCAGCTCCCTCCATCCATGCCATGTCGTACTTGTAGCGCGGCCACGGGAGACCAAACTGCCATGACTACTATTTTACTAAAGTATCCTTGTAAATAGTTTAAAATCGTACATATAATAAACGTTACTTCCCATGCAGTTAAATGTGCAACACCAAACATTATACGTCAACAAAAGCAACCTCAGTCGTTGGTTCCAAAAATTAGTTATAAGAGATTGGGAATATTCCTCTTTATTCCATTCAACTCTTATTAGGGTTTCGCCCTCTCTCCCTTCATCCATTCTCTTTCAACGGTATCGTCCTTAACCAGAAGTACAAAGATCCAATGGAGATTTACACGTCGATAATGGTTTCATTCAGGTACGTTCTCTTTCAATCAATTTTGTTTTTGTTTTTGGTAGGTTTTCCTGGTCGTGAATTGTTTTTGATCGATTATGTTTTCTTTTTTCATATAGATATGAATTTCCATTCGTCAGATCTCAGATGCAGAGATCTTATCTTCATGCTCTTTTCGGTTTTCAGATTTTTTCATAGAGAAGTCATTTGTTCTTTTGTAAATCAAGGTTGTCGAGGTTTTTTTTAGGTACAAAGGCAGATCGTGGGTCTATCAGTGACAGACCTATATAATGGCGCTACCAGTTCTTAAACCGTAGGCACAGATGAAATTTGATACTTTATAGAGAGATTGCACTCCCTTAGTGAATGTCTCAAAATGAATGACTTGTTTCAATTTTTAATGCATATTTTTCAATTTTACTCTCTAATTAATGTTATTTTCATCATTCTCAATACATGATATGAGTACTTTGGTAAAATTATCATTCTCTCTTTCAATTGTTCCTTTTTCTTAATTTGTGTGAAATTGTCAATCGACTCACTCATTGTGGGACGAAAGGAGTATGTGAAGTATGTGATTGTAATTATGTATATGATTGATTGAGAGGTTTGTGAGAGAGATAGAATGGATGTAGGATGTATCAAAATTATATTCTGAGTTATTTTGTCATCCGACCTTTGTCATGTCAGGTGCGCTTGCTTGGCAGGTCAACCAAATACTTCATCCGTCTCAAAATGAAAGTTTTTTAAGATTGTTGCACATAAATTAGAAAAAGTAATATTGAATAATTAAATATAACAATTTTACAAATCTACCCTTAATTACTATTAGTTGTCATAAAGGTTTAATGTGATGTAATATCTTAAAAGTTGTGTTGATAATATTTATTAGAGGTAAAATTGATAAAAATTAATAATTGTTGCATTGAAATTATTAATGCAACAATTATTAATATTTATTAGAGGTAAAGTTGATAAAAGTTGTACCAATACCAACTTGAGAACAACAATGCTGGATTAAAATAAGTGATATGAGATATGTTTTTTAAAATTTACTGTATCATGATAATTGTAATTCGTTCAAGGAATGTCATAGTTTAGACTTATTTTCTTTTTCAATTATTTTCAATGATTATATCCTTATTATCTTTATATTTTTAGATCACGTGTTCTTTTGTTTTTTTATGTTAAATGTGAACGCGGATGCAAAAGATGCATATAGGCAGTACTTTTTTTATAGATCTGTTTTTAATAACAATTTTTTAAAAGTAAATGTTCTATACAAATGACTCATATTTTGAGACTAGAAATTGTTTTGATATAAAATAAATGTGTGTTATTTTTTACTGATCTTGAAATCATTGTCCTTTTAAAAATTATAACCATGACCTTTTTCAGAAAAATAGTGAGAATATTTCAAAATTTTCAAATTTATGGAATTTGAAGAAATTGTTTGTTTTTTATACATAATTGTGTTATTCTTATTTTTTATCGACATTTATATTAACATTCTGTCAGTTACATTAGTGTGTGACACACCTATTTTAATAATGTAATAGATTTTATTCTCTTTTTTCCAAAATTACATCTCATTTCTCTCTATTTGATCTCAAACTTTTAGCCACTTTTTTAGTAGTATTTTTAATTAATCAAGGCACACGATGCATATTTGGTCTCGAGACTGTCATGTCTGAATGTCACAGTTTTGTATTCTTATGTTCTCTTTAGATGAGTCCTCATATGACTCCTTGATTTATCCCCATCTTGAAGAACTTTCATCCAGAATTTCTGAAATATTGAATTATCCATAATTGATTTGAGATTTATTTTTTTAATAATGAACATCAAGTGCTGGTGTAACACGGTGGGAGAACTGACTTTAAACAATGTTGCGGATAGCAAGAGTCGCCACCGACTTTTATTTTATCCATAAGGAAAGGTTATAAAAGAACAGGAAAGACCTTAGAGAATATTTTGGGTCCGGGGGGTAGGTTATGAAAAGGGAAGGTGTTAGCACCCTTTTCATCCATGGTTATCCATGGGCTCTTAGGTACTTAAGCTCACTTTTGAATTGTTTTGAAATTGTAGTGTGTGAATAGAAAATTTTCAGAATAGTTTAATAATAATCCGTGTATGGATGTGAAAAAAACTTGTTTGAAAATTTTGTTGGAAATTTGTTTAAGTGTGAAAAAGTTTTGAAGTGAGCAAGTATCTAGGAGTAGCCTACCCTAATGTTTAAAGGTCTTTCTTATTCTTCATTCTTTCCTTTAGTAAGACTATCCCTACTATAATGGAGTAGGTAGTCCTTACTTTGGATGTTAAGGGGTATGTGAGGGACAATTTGACTTTGAAGGCCATTGTGGGGCGTAATAAGCAAACTGGAGGGACTATCATCATTTTTCGAAAGGGACTCGATTCGTAAAGGCAACCATAAGGGACTTTGATGATTTTTCTATTTGAGGGACTTGCTTTATACACCCCACTTAACCATTATTCGTAGGCAACTTGAGGGATATCCTTAGGAAGTGAGACGGCGATTAAAATCGACTTACGTGTGTGACGTGTTTATTTTAATTATCTTTATTTAAAAGTGATCTAAATTTATTTTAATATTACATACATGTTGTTACACTCCCTAATTACTAACCATAATAATAATTAAATAATTAAACAACTTTACATCCAAGAAACAATTACAAAATAATAAGCAAAATAATTAAATAGCAAAGATAAATAAAATATAAATAAGCAATAATAAATAATAAAGGGGGTTAATTCTAAGTTTACTCGGCAAGACATCGCATCTTGTGCCTACGTATCCTTACGGGAGTGGAATCAGAGTAATCGTAGTTCCCCTCAATAGGGAGGTTAGAAACTTCTTGACTGTGGTCAAGGTCTCAAGGGGAATAAACGCATCTTAAGGACACGCTTACGTGGAGTGTAGAAACTCCAAATCTCTACGTTGAAATGTTAAGTTGTAATTAGGGTTAAATTAGGGATTCCACGGCGGGAAACCCTAAAATGAGCGCGGCGGCTCTTTGACCTAATGCTAAGGGTAAAATTGTAATTTTGCCTACGGCGAGGCATTTGTGAAAATTAGGGTTTGTAGTTTGTAGTTTTGAGGATTTGAAATTGAATGTGTGAAGTTTTACGGACTATTGGCGCGGCGGCCAAACAGTTAAACCTAACCTTCGGATGTGTGCAATGTGACAGAAATAATGGTAAACGCGTGAGATAATTGAATCATGCAAACAGAGAGATAATGTCATAATTTAAACCATGCAAGCAGAAATTTAAAGGCAGAATTTAAAGAGCGATTGTTAAGTTCGCGAGGTTACATGAGAGGAGCAGATACAATATGATAATGAAATTTGAATTGAACAATAATAAAATAAAATAAATAACGGTTCTAGTTATTATTTTAAAAAAAAGATTTTAGTTATTATTTTAAATTTATCTAAAAAAAAATTTTTCTTAAAAATAATAGGTTTTCATATTAATTTGGAAAAGATGTTAATGTTATTTATTTTAAAAAACAGATTTTTATATTATAACAAATTTTAATAAATTAATGATAACAATAATAATAATAATGGTAATAATAATGATAATAATGATAATAATAATAATAAATAATGATAATAATAATAATAATAATAATAATAATAATAATAATAATAAAGCAATAATGAATTTTAAATGTGCCAAATAACCCAACAATGTTGCTAACGCAGAAATGCGCTCATCGCAACCAGATCTAAATCGGACGAAACAAAATTTATCGCAAAGAAAAAGAAATTAAGCAAAAAATAGTATTATTGCTCACACAAAAATGCGATCATCGCAACCAGATCGAACTAACACAAATGTCACGCGTCATGCACACAAATGTGCAAACATCGTATCGACATAATTCGATCAAAAATCTTATATATATAAACTCTAACAATTTAAAAATTATATATATATAAACGTAATAGTAATAGATAAAGAAAAAGAAATAACGGTAATAGATGAAGAAAAAGAAATAACGGTAAAAGATGAAGAAAAAGAAACAACAGTAATAGATGAAGGAAAAGAAATAACGGTAAACGATGAAGAAAAAGAAACAATAGTAATGGATGAAGAAGAAAACTAAATAACGGCAAACGGCACTCACTCCTCTTAGGTTTTTTTCATTCTCTCCCTTTTTTTTCCAACAAGGCAACACATGTATATATAGGGAACAAATTAGGGTTAACACCAAATTGTCAATAATGTCCCTAAAGCCCATTTTAAAGCCCAAACTAAATAATTAGTTAAAAAAAATAAAATTTAAATAATTTAAAATAATTAAAATAAACTTAAAATAAAAACTAATAATCCTATTGATTCCTAAAATAAAAAATATTATAAAAAGAACAAAATTTTTTTCAATATTTTTTATTTTATGATTTTTTGGATATATTTATGAATAATTTAGAAAAAAGTGAAAAAAATAATATTTTAAAAAATGATTTAATTAAAATACGAAAATAATAATTAAATAATAATAAAAAACTATTTTTGTTATTTTTTTAATGAAAGATAGAAAAATTTAGAGTAAAAATAATAAAAAACAAAAAAAATGACAAAGGTGAGATTCGAACTCTCAACCTCTCACACTCATAACTCCTTACACATGTCCTCCTGCCAATTGTGCCATTTTTACTTTTTAGAAAAAAAAATGCATGCCATATGATATTTACCTGCAAAAAGTCAAACGACTACACAAATTTGATAGTAATTGATTAAATGCAATGAAATGCGACGACAAATCTTAGGGCAAAATTTGGGGTATTACAGTTATTATGATAATATTTCTCACCCAACCTCTCTTTGATGTTGGCAAAAAAAAATCATGAAGTTTGACTTTGGTTTGACCACAGTTGACCTCAGTTTGACTTTTTAACTGCATTGACTGCTTTTGACTTATCTGATCATCTGACTAAGCAAACTTTTGAGAAAAGTCTTGAAACTTGACATGGGGGTTCTTATACACATATAAGATGTTATGAAGCTCACTTGAAGTCTTGGAAGTCCATTTAGCCTGATTAAAGTCAAAACCCTAGTTTTGGATGCACTGCTTAGGAGGTGCATTGTCTGAGGGAATTGTCAACTCTTCTGACCAATTATGAGTTTTGTGAACCTGGTGAACCTTCTTGGAACACAAAGTCTTGTATTGTGAGGGCAAATTTTGGGGTGCAACAGCTTCCCCTGTTCAATTTTCTGAAACCTGAGGGGTTAGATTGGTATATTTGCCAGTCGTAACCTGGAAGGTTGAAGGGGATTGAACACAAAAGCCCAAAAATTTGCACTCACCAGTGCATGGAGTGATATTGATGGTTGGTTGAACATGATTGAGTGGGCTTAAAGATGCCACTAGGGGAAAGTTCTTCAGTAGTATAATGAGAACTGTCAGGAGTCTGGAGTAATACTGATGTAACAGCATGTCTTCATGAGGATAGAGCAATCAATAATGATAACCCTAAAGCAGTCTTGAAGTGATAAATCTGACCTCAGGAGGATAGAGCAATCAATAGCTCTAAAGCAGTCTTGAAGTAATAATGGCTTCAGGAGGATAGAGCAATCAATAGCTCTAAAGCAGTCTTGAAATAATAATGTGATATGTCTTCAGGAGGATAGAGCAATCAATAGCTCTAAAGCAGTCTTGAAGTAATGATTTCAGGAGGATAGAGGAATGGATAGCTCTAAAGCAGTCTTGAAATAATAATGTAATTTCAGGAGGATAGAGCAATGGATAACTCTAAAGCAGTCTTGAAATAATTAGATGGCTTCAGGAGGATAGAGCAATGAATAGCTCTAAAGCAGTCTTGAAGTAGTAATATGACCTCATGAGGATAGAGCAATGAATAGCTCTAAAGCAGTCTTGAAGTAATAGGATGATTTCAGGAGGATAGAGCAATCAGTAGCTCTAAAGCAGTCTTGAAGTCATGAGAGGCTATCAGGAGGATAAAATAACCCTGAGGTTACAATAAAGCAGTCCCAAAGTAATAAGAAGCTCATCAGGAGGATAAAGTAACCCTGAGGTTACAATAAAGCAGTCCCAAAGATCATAAGATTGTTTGTTGGATAATTAACCTGAAAACAAGGTAGCATTCTGTATAACAACATTAGTTTATGCTTTATGTATGCATGTATGACATGATGCACTTAGGTAATGTACTATAGACATATATGTTATGGTATGATGTAAATGATGTATGTATGCTATGACACTGCTGGAAGTGTCTGGATATCCTTGTATAACAACTGCTGGCCAAGGAAAATAAATCTCGATTCGTTGTTGAAGAATATATAACCCTCCGTCTGCTGGGGATAACAAGGTATAGATAACCTCCCGTTGTTGGGGATAACAAGGTATAGATAACCTCCCGTTGTTGGGGATAGTAGGGTATAGATAACCTTCGTTTTCGTTTGATAGTAGGATAAGTATAACATCCCGTCTTCGTTCATCGTGCCCTTATTGGAAAGTAATTTCCCGTATATCCGTATGAGGATAAAAGAGATGGATATAAATTCCAGGGGAGATTAGACTTTGTGAAAATGGATTAGTCCTACTGTCTTGTAAAGATGAACCGGCGAAGCTTCGTTGAAATCCTTCCCTCGTTCGTCCTTAGTAAATACTATTACTGCATTTTCATGCATTTCTGGTAAACATCAATCATATTAAAAGCATACATGCATTTTTGGTAAACATCAATCATATTCAAAGGCATACATACATTCAAACACAACCAATGGACGTTTCGCTTATGTAAATAGGGTAAAAGTAAATCTGGATTCAAAGGATGGAGTTTATTTATATCAAAAGTGACCCATACACGGGTAAGTTTGTACAAGGAGACATAAACCCTAGTAAGAGAATTTGGTCATGAAGTTTTACAAAAAGAATCAGCTATGTGGGAAATAATCCTATTGAGTTTCAATTCTACTATTGCCACTCAAGTATCTCATCTTTTTGCTGTTGAGACGGAAACGATTGGATTGAGCTTTATCTGTTTGAGCTTGAGTAAGTAGTACAACTGGTTGCAGTTTCATGAGTGATCCAAACGAGACATAGTCATACGCTTTAATCCCTAACTTTTGCCTGGATTGCCCTTTCAGGTTTTCAGTCCACCGGGATACCCTTTTTTGCCCAAGCCGCCTTTTCAGGTTTTCGACTTGCCGGGTGTACATCTTTTTATATATATATCCCTAATTTTTGCCCAAACCCTTTTGGTTTGCCGGGATGCCCTTATTTTTGCCTAGGCCTGTCAACCTAGCGGGTCTCTTTTTATGCGTAGTATTTTTTAACTATGTCTGCGTTTACAGGTTGTGGGAAGTCTTCACCATCCATTGTAGTCAGTATCATGGCACCTCCTGAGAACACTGTCTTGACTACAAATGGTCCTTCATATGTTGGAGTCCACTTGCCCCTAGGATCACCCTGTGGTAATATGATACGCTTGATTACCAAGTCACCAGCCTGATATACCTTTGGCTTAACCTTCTTGTTAAAAGCTTTGATCATCCGTTTCTGGTACATCTGGCCATGACAAACTGCTGCTAACCTTTTCTCATCAATCAAATTTATCTGGTCAAGTCGAGTCTGAATCCACTCATCTTCATCCAAGCCTGCATCCTTCATAATTCTCAAGGAGGGGATCTGAACTTCAATAGGCAGAACTGCTTCCATACCATAGACTAAGGAGAATGGGGTTGCCCCTGTTGAAGTACGTATTGTAGTACGATAACCATGCAGAGCAAATGGTAACATCTCGTGCCAATCCTTGTATACTACCAGAGCTGAATCTCCATACACCTCAAGGAACTGAATCTTCATATCAATAGCAACTTGCATACCCATGATACATGCCTCGTACTCAGCCATGTTATTGGTACAATAGAAACAAAGTCTGGCAGTAATCGGGGTATGACAACCTTCAAGGGAGCTAATCACAACACCAACACCATTACCATGTGCATTAGAGGCACCATCAAAAACCATAGTCCATCGGGATCCTTGTTCAGGTCCGTCATATTGTCCAGGTTCTTTGGTAACAGACATAATGTCTTCATCAGGGAACTCAAAATTCATTGACTGGTAATCATCTACTGCTTGATGAGCCAAATGATCAGCAACAACACTCCCCTTAATGGCCTTCTGAGTAGTATACTGTATATCATATTCCGTCAAGATCATTTGCCATCTTGCAATTCTTCCGGAGAGAGCAGGTTTCTCAAATATGTACTTGATTGGATCCATCTTCGAAATCAACAAGGTAGTATGGGTCAACATATACTGTCTTAGTCGGCGAGCAGCCCATGCCAAAGCGCAGCAAGTTTTCTCGAGCAGTGAGTATCTTGTTTCACAGTCGGTAAACTTTTTGCTAAGGTAGTATATTGCCTGCTCTTTTCGACCAGACTCGTCATGTTGCCCCAATACACACCCCATTGAGTTGTCTAATACTGTTAAATACATAATCAAGGGTCTTCCATCAACTGGTGGCATTAAAATTGGAGGTTCTAGCAAATATCTCTTGATTTCATCAAAGGCAGTCTGGCACTCATCATTCCATTCCATCACCTGATCTTTCTTCAACAACTTGAAGATTGGCTCACAGATGGTAGTTAATTGGGAAATAAATCTTGCAATGTAGTTCAATCGTCCCAAGAAACCTCTAACCTCCTTCTCAGTACGGGGAGCTGGCATCTCTCGTATAGCTTTCCTTTCTTGTTGTAACAACCTAGCAAGCTCTACAGGTATTTCACAATCGTCCTCGTTTCCGTCTTCAGTTTGATAGATCGGATTCTCGAAATTGTAATTGGCAATAGTAGAACTGTTATCAAATGGATCCAGAGTGGATGAGGATCTGCATTTTAGTGACGTGGGTGTGTGTAAGAACACATAGCTGATAAAGCAAAAATAAAAGAAAAAGAAAGACAAGGAACACAATATTTACGAAAACGAAACGTCCACTAATTCTATTGAATGAAGTATGCAAATGAAATGACAACCCGCAACAAGCACACCATTGTGCCCCGGGTAAGGCACATGGCTTGAAAGTTTTAATTGTTCCAGAAATTACAAATTTAAAAACATAACACAGTAATAGTATTTACTCCTGACTAAAGGAGATAGGGATAACATCTTCAGCTTTCCAATTATTGAGTCCAGCACCCACAGTAGGAAAAATCCATGCCTCCAAGTTGTATTCTTCATCTTGATCCCCCACAGCATTGATAACCCCTTGATTGGTGATACGAACAGCACGGGCACGACGGACAGCCTTCTGGGACTCTTCTTCCACCACAGCTTTTGCATCATTGAGGGAGGCCATTGCCATTGTTGGAGGGTTTCTGATGACCACAGGAACCTTCTTCACAGCAGGAGGAGTCACACAATCCTTAACAGCCCAGGGAACCACTTCAAATGACTGACATGGAGTTTCAATGTATTCACCTTCTACTTCCAGATACTTGAAAGTGTTTACATGGCTGACAAAGTATTCTTCCTCTCCAAAGACAGTAACAACTTTTCCATTCACCGGATATCTCAACTTTTGTTGTAATGTGGAGGTCACAGCACCTGCCCCATGGATCCAGGGACGACCAAGCAGACATGAGTACGAAGGACGAATATCCATCACATAGAATGTAGCAGTGAACACCCGAGAGCCAACTTTGATTGGAAGATCAATTTCCCCATGCACTACTCTTCTAGAACCATCAAAAGCCTTTACCACAATATTACTGGGCTTCAATACCGTATCTTCAGGACTCAGCTTGTTCAGGACTTCCTTAGGCAACACATTCAGAGAGGAACCATTGTCTATCAGCACATGAGACAGGGTAGTGCCCCTGCATTCAATTGAAATATGCAAGGCCCTGTTATGATCCCTCTTGGCAGGGGTCAAGTCAGCATCAGAAAATCCTAACCCGTTGTCATAGGTCAGGTGAGCAACACAATTCTCAAACTGGTCCACAGAAATTGCACTGGGTACATGAGCCATCTTTAGAAACTTGATCAATGACTTGGCATGAGCCTCAGAACATAATAACAGGGAGAGCATAGAAATCTTTGAGGGAGTATGCCCCAGCTGATCAACAATATCATAATCACTCTTGCGAATGATTTTCAATACTTCTTCCATCTGCTTAGAGAGGTCATCAGCAGCTGGCACATCAGCAGATACAGGCTCAATAACAGGACCCTTGCCCCGAGCATCAGTGGTGGAAGTAACAGCAGGAGTAACTGCACTCTTAGAAGCAACTGGAGGAGAGAAGACTCTTCCACTACGAGTGATCTTGTTAGATCCAGCAATATTATCAATGTCAACAGGCATATCAGGTAAAGGCTCCTGCTTGACACCATGGATGTAAACATCAGACCCATAGTGCCCTGGCACAGCTTTGTCAGATGTATAAGGAATAGGACCAGGAGTGGTAATGATCAGAGGAGCTACTCTGGCTTCAGCAACAACTTTCACAGGACCTTCAGCAGTAATCTTGATCGGGCCCTGATGAGTGATTTTAATGGGACCCTTTGAAGTGATTCTTAGTGGTACTTTGTCAACCATGTCAACCTCTTCAATCTTCTTACCCTGAGTCAGATGATCCACCATACTTTCTACAGATGCTGGTCTTCTTTCAAACACTATAGTATATTTATCCATGAGACGTTGAATCCCATCTCTCAAAATGAAGCAACTGTCCGGCTTATAGGTACAATATAGACAATCTTCATGACAACCTGGAAAGATCCCAGCTTGTACTAACCTCTTTTTGATAACAGACAATGGTGTGCTCAACTCCATAACTGAATAGACATGCAGCTCTTCATCAATATCTTCATCAATGGCGTTGACAGTCTTCTCGTGATTTGGCATTGGAGCTGTAATCACATTTGGAGTACCTGGTGGATCAAACTCAATTTCTCCAGCATCAATCATATCCTGAATTTTGTTCTTCAAGACCCAGCAGTTATTAGTATCATGTCCTGGACAGTTTGAATGATATGCACATCGTGCATTGGGATTGTACTTGGGAGAGGTAACATTGGGATTCTGAGGAGCCTCCCTCAGGGTAATAAGTTCAGCTTTCAACAAGTGTTGCAATGCCTGAGCCATTGACATGTTGATCTTCGTGAACTGTCTTCTAGCCCTCTGTTGGTTGCCTTGAGGCTGCTCTGTTGTTGCAGGAGTTGGATTTGAAATATGAACTGCACTAACAGACTGATGCCTTCTGTTACGATCAGGCTGACCATACACAGCATTAGATTCTTTCTTCCCAGTGGGAGGCTTCTTTGCAGCACCTGATGAAGAAGTGCCCACTTGGATCTTACCACTCTTGATACCATTCTCTACTCGCTCTCCTGTCATGATCAACTCAGTGAAGCCAGATGATGAGCTTCCAATGAGATGACTGTAAAACGGACCATTCAGCGTACACATGAACATATCAACCAACTCCCTATCAGTCAAAGGGGGTTGAACTCTTCCAGCTAAGTCTCTCCACTTCTGAGCATACTCCTTAAAGCTTTCTTTGGCACCCATAGACATGCTTTGAAGCTGCATGCGAGTGGGGGCTAAGTCAGCATTGTATTGATACTGCTTGTAGAAAGCTTCAGCAAGGTCATTCCAATCTCTGATGTTGACATTCTCCAACTGATAATACCACTCTAGCTGAGCTCCAGATAAACTCTCTTGAAAGAAATGGATCCACAACTTTTTATCAGCGGTGTGGGGTTGCATTCTTCTGACATAAGACCTCAGATGCAATTTGGGACAAGAGACCCCATCATAGACAACAAATGTAGGAACTTTGAACCCAATGGGTATGACCACCCCAGATATCAAGCTCAAATCCTCAAAATCCAGCCCAGATGATTTCTGTAATTCCATAGCATCCATTCTATCCACCAGCATCTTGAATTTGTCTTCGTTAGGCTCATGGTAGTAGTTAGCCTCAGAATCAGAGTCCCCCATAGTGTTGTGGATACTGCCTCTCTCCTGCTCAGATTCTTCAGATTCATAGTCTTCAACATGTTCCTTGGTCTTGACAGGACCTTTGAACCTTCTTCCCATGTTGAGCAACCCAGCAGACTTTCTAGCCTTCTTAGTCTTCTTGGCCAGCAGTGTCTTCAATTCATCCTGCCCCTTGGATAGGTTCAGGATCAGCTCTTGGAACTGTGCATTCTGTGCCTGGAGATCCTTAACTGATTGTTCAAGAGCCATCGCTGAAATAAACAGCGAGAAGATGAGAAACCTGTGCACAATTATAAACCTGTGATGCAATGATATGGGAATGCATATGCAATGTTTTCAAGGACCGCAGGATTTAAATTTGCTTAAACAATCAAGAAAGTAACTTTTTATTAGTAATAACTTGTTTTGCCTTTTAGGCTTACAAAAAATGAAAACGAAATAAGTACAAAAGATGGGGTTTTAAGTCTCCCATGGACGTTTCCTCTTTGTGTTGAGGTATGAGTTGAGGTTTCGTTCCTCATGAAGTAGCTTTGTTAGCTCTAGGATCCTTGCTTGGCTTGCTTTGTAATGAGCCTCGAAAGTATCTCTTTGCTCTTTCAGTTGGATCCATGATCTCTGCAAGTCTTCCATATCAGTAGGCATGTCTGGGTGAAGGATGGTATAAGCTGTGTCTCCTTCAGCAACAGGTTCCATGGTAACTGGTAGGACAGCAGGATATGGCATCATGAGTGTCTGAGCACGAGATCGTACCCATCTGAGATAAGCCTCCATAGGAATAGTGTACTTAGGCTTCAGTGTCTTGCTGTCAATCCTGTTTACCTTTCCCCAAGCTCGGATGAATCTCTGACGGTAACCCTGAAGATCGTTGTCGTAATCAAACACAATGCCCTGAATCAACATGTCATGTGGACCATCGCTCCGGGCGTAACCAAACTGTCGTAAAGCTAGAGATGGGTTGTAGGTGATGCCTCCTCTTATGCCTAGAAGTGGCACATTAGGAAACTCCCCACAACGGTCAATGATGGTGACATTCTCCATAGATCTGGAGCACCAATGGATGTCTGAGTGAGAAAGTGACATGATCCTCTTGGACCATCTGAACCCTTGCTCATTCTTCATTACTGAGCGAGGAAGGTGAGAAATAAACCACCTAGAAAGTAAAGGTATGCAGCACATCAAAGTTCCTCTTGCCCTTGTAGTACGGGTGTGAAGAGAATGTAGGATGTCTCCAAGTAAGGTAGGCACTGGATTGTGACTCAGGAATATGTTGATGGCATGAACGTCTATGAACTGATCAGGGTTGGGGAACAACACTAAGCCATAAATCAATAAGGCTAAGATCTCCTCAAAAGCATCGTAGCTCATAGCCTTCAAGAACATTTGAGCTTTATCCACTAATACCTTGGCAAGAATACCTTTAACTCCACTTCTCGTCTCTAGAACAATGTCAGACTTCTTCAGATGTAGAGCTGCAGCAATAACTTCTGGTTTAAGCTCCTTCTCTAAGCCTGTGAATGGCTTCTGATCAAGAACAGGTATACCCAGAAGTTTAGAGAACTCCTCCATGGTTGGAACCAGCTGATAATCAGGAAATGTAAAGCAATGGTGCTTAGGGTCAAAGAACTGAAACAGCACACTCATCATGTCTTCACTGAACCCTGAAGTAACTAGATCCAATAAGTGACCATGTCTCTCGTTGAACTGGGAATGATCAGGCACTAGGGAAACCAACTCCTTGAGCTTAGCAGGTATCCCTACAAAGTTGATCCTGATGGTGTTTCTACGAGCAGAAGCCATGACCTGCAACAAAGAACAAAGATAAATCCTTTGGTCCTTGAAATGGTTAGGGAAAATGATATGCTTATGATGCATGATGATGTCATGATGTCATGCTCAATCACAAACATGTGGCACACACAAACAAGTCACACCATAGCCCTAGGTTTAAAGGCTTGCATGAGGTTCAAAGGCAAGTACCCTCCCCTGAAGTTAGATGGTTCATCCTGTCCTACAAAAGTAACCAGGTTCTAAGGGATCTCAATATCATTGATCCTTCACAAGGGTGGTTGTTCAGAAGGCAACTTACTTGCCAACCAAAACCCTCCAAGTTTAAGATCTCAATGAGCGTAGTATCGAGTGTCAACCAACTTCAGTCTGCACCAAAGCCGGTTACCTCACTACTTTCTAAAGGCCAAGATGAGTTAACTAGGGTTCTAAAAGTCAGTTAGTGCATTGACAACATATGGCAGCCTCAATATTATCCTCAACTTGACTTAAGGAATATAAGCACCAACCAAGAAGTCGCACTAACTATGGCCACCAGATCAACCGTATCGATATACGTCGTACAGTTTCCTTGGTCTATTGCCATTTACCTAAGGTACACTAGATCCGGGTTAGGACCTTTCACACATAAGAGCACCCCAACAATATAATAATAAAGCAAACAAGGCAAACAATTTAAAGTGATCTTAATTCCTAAGGGTACCCCTCTTAAATAAATCCCCAGCAGAGTCGCCAGTTCTGTAACACGGTGGGAGAACTGACTTTAAACAATGTTGCGGATAGCAAGAGTCGCCACCGACTTTTATTTTATCCATAAGGAAAGGTTATAAAAGAACAGGAAAGACCTTAGAGAATATTTTGGGTCCGGGGGGTAGGTTATGAAAAGGGAAGGTGTTAGCACCCTTTTCATCCATGGTTATCCATGGGCTCTTAGGTACTTAAGCTCACTTTTGAATTGTTTTGAAATTGTAGTGTGTGAATAGAAAATTTTCAGAATAGTTTAATAATAATCCGTGTATGGATGTGAAAAAAACTTGTTTGAAAATTTTGTTGGAAATTTGTTTAAGTGTGAAAAAGTTTTGAAGTGAGCAAGTATCTAGGAGTAGCCTACCCTAATGTTTAAAGGTCTTTCTTATTCTTCGTTCTTTCCTTTAGTAAGACTATCCCTACTATAATGGAGTAGGTAGTCCTTACTTTGGATGTTAAGGGGTATGTGAGGGACAATTTGACTTTGAAGGCCATTGTGGGGCGTAATAAGCAAACTGGAGGGACTATCATCATTTTTCGAAAGGGACTCGATTCGTAAAGGCAACCATAAGGGACTTTGATGATTTTTCTATTTGAGAGACTTGCTTTATACACCCCACTTAACCATTATTCGTAGGCAACTTGAGGGATATCCTTAGGAAGTGAGACGGCGATTAAAATCGACTTACGTGTGTGACGTGTTTATTTTAATTATCTTTATTTAAAAGTGATCTAAATTTATTTTAATATTACATACATGTTGTTACACTCCCTAATTACTAACCATAATAATAATTAAATAATTAAACAACTTTACATCCAAGAAACAATTACAAAATAATAAGCAAAATAATTAAATAGCAAAGATAAATAAAATATAAATAAGCAATAATAAATAATAAAGGGGGTTAATTCTAAGTTTACTCGGCAAGACATCGCATCTTGTGCCTACGTATCCTTACGGGAGTGGAATCAGAGTAATCGTAGTTCCCCTCAATAGGGAGGTTAGAAACTTCTTGACTGTGGTCAAGGTCTCAAGGGGAATAAACGCATCTTAAGGACACGCTTACGTGGAGTGTAGAAACTCCAAATCTCTACGTTGAAATGTTAAGTTGTAATTAGGGTTAAATTAGGGATTCCACGGCGGGAAACCCTAAAATGAGCGCGGCGGCTCTTTGACCTAATGCTAAGGGTAAAATTGTAATTTTGCCTGCGGCGAGGCATTTGTGAAAATTAGGGTTTGTAGTTTGTAGTTTTGAGGATTTGAAATTGAATGTGTGAAGTTTTACGGACTATTGGCGCGGCGGCCAAACAGTTAAACCTAACCTTCGGATGTGTGCAATGTGACAGAAATAATGGTAAACGCGTGAGATAATTGAATCATGCAAACAGAGAGATAATGTCATAATTTAAACCATGCAAGCAGAAATTTAAAGGCAGAATTTAAAGAGCGATTGTTAAGTTCGCGAGGTTACATGAGAGGAGCAGATACAATATGATAATGAAATTTGAATTGAACAATAATAAAATAAAATAAATAACGGTTCTAGTTATTATTTTAAAAAAAAGATTTTAGTTATTATTTTAAATTTATCTTAAAAAAAAATTTTCTTAAAAATAATAGGTTTTCATATTAATTTGGAAAAGATGTTAATGTTATTTATTTTAAAAAACAGATTTTTATATTATAACAAATTTTAATAAATTAATGATAACAATAATAATAATAATGGTAATAATAATGATAATAATGATAATAATAATAATAAATAATGATAATAATAATAATAATAATAATAATAATAATAATAAAGCAATAATGAATTTTAAATGTGCCAAATAACCCAACAATGTTGCTAACGCAGAAATGCGCTCATCGCAACCAGATCTAAATCGGACGAAACAAAATTTATCGCAAAGAAAAAGAAATTAAGCAAAAAATAGTATTATTGCTCACACAAAAATGCGATCATCGCAACCAGATCGAACTAACACAAATGTCACGCGTCATGCACACAAATGTGCAAACATCGTATCGACATAATTCGATCAAAAATCTTATATATATAAACTCTAACAATTTAAAAATTATATATATATATATATAAACGTAATAGTAATAGATAAAGAAAAAGAAATAACGGTAATAGATGAAGAAAAAGAAATAACGGTAAAAGATGAAGAAAAAGAAACAACAGTAATAGATGAAGGAAAAGAAATAACGGTAAACGATGAAGAAAAAGAAACAATAGTAATGGATGAAGAAGAAAACTAAATAACGGCAAACGGCACTCACTCCTCTTAGGTTTTTTTCATTCTCTCCCTTTTTTTTCCAACAAGACAACACATGTATATATAGGGAACAAATTAGGGTTAACACCAAATTGTCAATAATGTCCCTAAAGCCCATTTTAAAGCCCAAACTAAATAATTAGTTAAAAAAAATAAAATTTAAATAATTTAAAATAATTAAAATAAACTTAAAATAAAAACTAATAATCCTATTGATTCCTAAAATAAAAAATATTATAAAAAGAACAAAATTTTTTTCAATATTTTTTATTTTATGATTTTTTGGATATTTTTATGAATAATTTAGAAAAAAGTGAAAAAAATAATATTTTAAAAAATGATTTAATTAAAATACGAAAATAATAATTAAATAATAATAAAAAACTATTTTTGTTATTTTTTTAATGAAAGATAGAAAAATTTAGAGTAAAAATAATAAAAAACAAAAAAAATGACAAAGGTGAGATTCGAACTCTCAACCTCTCACACTCATAACTCCTTACACATGTCCTCCTGCCAATTGTGCCATTTTTACTTTTTAGAAAAAAAAATGCATGCCATATGATATTTACCTGCAAAAAGTCAAACGACTACACAAATTTGTTAGTAATTGATTAAATGCAATGAAATGCGACGACAAATCTTAGGGCAAAATTTGGGGTATTACAGTTATTATGATAATATTTCTCACCCAACCTCTCTTTGATGTTGGCAAAAAAAAATCATGAAGTTTGACTTTGGTTTGACCACAGTTGACCTCAGTTTGACTTTTTAACTGCATTGACTGCTTTTGACTTATCTGATCATCTGACTGAGCAAACTTTTGAGAAAAGTCTTGAAACTTGACATGGGGGTTCTTATACACATATAAGATGTTATGAAGCTCACTTGAAGTCTTGGAAGTCCATTTAGCCTGATTAAAGTCAAAACCCTAGTTTTGGATGCACTGCTTAGGAGGTGCATTGTCTGAGGGAATTGTCAACTCTTCTGACCAATTATGAGTTTTGTGAACCTTGTGAACCTTCTTGGAACACAAATTCTTGTATTGTGAGGGCAAATTTTGGGGTGCAACAGCTGGTTATTTCTTACCTAATCATTTTCTTTCATAAAAGATTTGTTGTTCAAATAGGTAGAGCGTCCAGAGAGTCTTTTTGGAATCTCTGAGAGATGGTGGTTCGAATCCATCTAGATCTATAATTTTGTTTTTTAATTTATATTTAGTATTTTTACAAATAAATCAGTCGTAGACACGAGTGATGTGAAGTCAGATTTATGGTAAGAATATTCAATTAGTTTCTAATATTTCATGTTTATATATGACTGGTTGATGAAATTTGATTGTAACAATTGAATCTTTGTAAGTTTTTGCTAAGTGTTTGACTCGGAAAGTATTTCTGGTAGAAAGTCCTTGAATTTCAAAGATCCACTTAGAATTTCAAACAGGGCATTTTGTATAGTAGGTTAGAACTTGTTTTGTCAATTTATTCATACCAAATCATTATTGTGCATAAAAATCTTGGTACACATTGTTGTACTATAAGTCTAATATTTATTCACAATTTAAACTACTCTTCTTATCATGCTGCTTTGCTATCAATGTGTGCCTAGGCTTGACTCTCTCAATCTACACAATGAATGGCGTATAACAATTATGAGTGATGAAAATTTTAATAGATATACAATTTCATATTTCTCAGCAACCATCTATATCTTCTTCCACAACCACATTTGTCAAAATGATTAATTCTATTGCATGTCTATCATTTACTTTTTAGTGTAAGGTTATTGACTTTTACGCCACTAATCTTAAGACATGCAATTTAAGTATTTTTTTTCCTTTCAGTCATTCAAGTAATCATTCTTTTGTTATCTTTATTATTGGTTCCAAAATTTATATTAAAGATGTTAGACATGTGAATCCACACATAAGAGGAGGTGAATTGTTAGATTTCAAAAAGTGATAGTTTAAAACAAAATTATTTTCATTTTCAGAGTTCAAAAATATTTTTAATAAAATATTTGAAAATAGCAGTGGGAAATCAAGGGAAAAAATGTGGAAAATAAAAAGATAAGGGAAAAAAGAATACACCAAAACTTATAGAAGTTCGGTTTAAATGAAGTGACATAATCATTTCTTCAAGATTTGATCGTCAGAGTATTCAATACTGCTTATAAGCTTTTAATAGGTTGAGTTTATGAATCCTCTTATACAAGAAAAAAATGAAGTTTTGAGTTAACTTTCAATCAAACAAAGAACAACAGACTGAAACGATTAGTTTTCCTTCCAAACGCGAATTTGAAGCGGTAATTTTATAACGACTTATCCCTAACCAATGCGGAGTTTTGAATTGGCTATCCTCCAAACCAAACCAGGATTTTACACAGGCTAACCACGATTCAAATTGAGATTTTACACTAGATTAATCTCAATTCAAATCGGGATTTTACATGGGCTAACCACAAACCAAATTAAGATATTACACCAGGCTAATCTCGAACCAAACCTACGGTTTATATGGGCTGACCACAAACTGCATTGAGATTATACACGAATATCTCGAACCAAGTAGAGCTTTTACACTAGTTAAGCTTACAAACCAAACTGACGACTTAATAATAAATCCCCAAACAAAGCTTTTAATGGGTTTAACTTTAAACCCAAATAAACACTCCTTTAAGGAAAAATTATTCAACCAAGAGAAAATAACTCTTGGTTAATTTACAATATTACTCTTTCCAAAACAAAAATTTCTTCACCGAACACATATACTTTCTTGAAGTGTTAAGACTGAATTATACTGAGAGAAGGTAAATAAATATTTGTAAATTACGAGAGTGGGGAGAGTGAGATTGCTCATGATTTTAGATGTGAAAATGCGAAGGGAGAGAAATCTATTTATAGGTTAGATGTTGACACAAAAATTGAAAATATCCATGGGGCAGTTTAATGTCACAATCGATTGGGTCATCAAGTTAACCAATTGGATGACTAAAATAATCGATTACAAATATCCATTTTAAATTTTTTTGATAGAAAGATGTTACTTTTCATTAAGATACTATCCTAATAGATTACGGGTACTATTTTAACTAACCCATCAATTGGAGTATGGTAAGAAAGATTGGACAATTCAAAAAATAGTTCAAATCATTCTGAAAGTTTCTGATTAATCTGGCTAGACTCCAAAACATTTTTAGGTTGTTTTCTTTGATAAATAAAGGTTTGTGTGTATCTGATTTAGACATACTACTTTATGAAAATGCATTTGTGTTTTTACAAAACACTAATCACTCATACGCGGTTGGGCGAGTTATCACACTTTCTCTCTTTCACACTTTAAAGCTTTAAGACTTTGCCAAATATACCAATCACAAGCATTTGCTTTAATCTTCTTGGAGATGAGGCTTGAGATGTATTAAATTTGGAGGTTATCATAAAAGAATAATGATCATCAAAACCCTAGTTCATCGGGTTGATTCGAAGGAAAATTTTTGAACAAACATTCTTGTGCATACGTGACCTCTTGACATTATGCTATAGAATAAGTCATCATTAAAGGTTTCATCATCCTCACAAGTTGTCATCAATAAAGTCAGGTTGTCATCATCAAAACAAAACCATTGCGTGTTTAGCTTTGATCACTGCTTGATTAAACCTACAAGCATATAGTTCCACATTATCCCCCTTTGTAATAATGACGACACATTTATTAGGGAGGTGGTAACAAAAATAATAGGTTGATAATAATGGAGTGTTTAAACTCCCTCGCAGATGAGTATAAGGTATACTCTACCCCCATTAAGAGTATATTTTCCCCCTTTTTCATAACCAAAAAGGTAGGTAAAAGATGCAAAACGAGAAATTAAATATGCAAACTGAAAGGAAAACCAAGCACACTTCATTGAATCAAATTAAACTGGATTGGAGTACATAAAACATAAAATTGAAACAAATTTAAAAAATAGAAAAGAAAACACACTTAGAAAACTAAGACACATAAGTGAGATAATTCTTTGCCATGAGTATCATCATTCCTTAATATGATTTTCTTAATCTCTGGTATATACTTGACCAGACTCTGTCTGTTTTGATGACACGTTTCCATGATGTTGTTCATTGTTGAGTTGTCAGATTCTTCTAAGTCATCTTTTTCACCAGTCAAGTTGAACCTTAATCCTCCATGTTGAATGTGAATCTTCATATTTCTGAGTGAAGAGTAATCGATCTTATTGATCGATGACTCCATGCTTGTAACACCCTATTTAAACTATTTAATCGCTTTTGTATTTTCTGTGATGTGTATTTGTTGTGATGTCCTTAATTAAGGGTATGAGGTTAAGAGCGAGAGTGAGAGCTGACCTTAGTTGGGGGTGAGGTGGACCTATAATGATGATAAAATTAACCACTTAATGAGGCTAGTTATAGACATTATTTAATTATTATTAATTATAACATTAATTAGAGAGTGGTTACTATTATGGTTATTATTATTATTATTATTATTAGTAATAGTAATTAAATTAAATGGATTAAAATAGAATTAAGAGGGTTTAGAGAGTATTAGTGGGTTTAGACAATTAACACGTGAAAGAGGAAAAGAAAGGAGAGTTAGGGCAAAGAAGAACCAAGACTTCTCCATTGTTGTCAAGAAAGAACTCAAATCCAAGGTAAGGGAGGAGAATGGATTTCAATATGGGTGACTTAACATGAAAGGGTAGTGAGAGGTCCTTTCTCTCGTAGGAATTTTGTTTGTTCTCACCTTTTCGTTTGATTTTCGTGATATTACGATTTCCCTGTGATTGTTGTTATTGTTGAATGACCATTGTATGTTGTTGTATGTATGATTCTAGTATGAACATGAAATTCGTGTGGAGATTTCCTGGAACTGTGATAGAATGTTGTAGATGAATAGATCTGAAAATGAAGGGTTTAACCAAAATCGAAACTATATCTAATAGATAGAATCTATAAAGAATAGAATATAAGATTCATGGAAATCGATCTAAAATCTGAATTTTAGGATGAAGGAGAGGGTAGAATGATGAATCTAGAGGGGAAACTCGTGAGAATGATGAGATCTGAATTTTTTAACAGATTTGCTGGTCATACGCGTATTGGGGGTGTCAATACGCGTATGGGGGACTTCCCAAGGGCTGTACGCATAGCGCACGTGCCCTGTCCCTAGTGCCAGCACGACCATCTGGTGATACGCGTATGGAGGTTATCATATGCGTGACGGGTGACTCTGATGGGTTTTAGGAGGTAGAAGCCTCTGGTCTTACGCGTAAGGGAGGGTCGTACGCGTATGACAGCAGGCAGTATGCGTATGGACCATGTTGGTACGCGTATGGACAGTCTGGGATGACTTTTTCCCCAGTTTTGTAATTTTTGTCTAGCGTTCGCTTGGCAACGCATTTCCGTTGATTCGGTAGGGTTAATATGACTAAAATGAACATAGAAATAGGAGTAATAAATTAAATCAGGGAAAATGTGAAAGGATATAGGTGTGCCCTTAAGGGGTATGTTTGATGATTGTGAGCCATGATTATTGAATGTGGATAATCGGGTGCGATGGTGGTAATCCCATAGAGGATTACGGTGAGCGGATGGCTCGTGTGGATCTTGGATGATCGTGAAATATGCTTGAATTATTATATTGCATAATTGTGTTGTCATGCATTTCATGTCATGTGTCTTGTGGAGATGCCTAGGTGGGAATCCATGATGGGTGCCTAGTTTCATCTGAACTTCATGTGTAAGTCGTTATGGAGATAAGTTGTAGTTCAGAGGAATGTATACGACTTATCTGGATTCCGACGGGAATCAGGTTCTAGGGTGAACCATATGTGATTATGTTGGTACCACATGCATTGTGTCGAGTCAGTAAGTCACATTGCATAAATGTATTTGGACATGGGCTATTGATGCCAAATGATTGAGATGACACGTGTATGTGCGTTGTATGTGTATGATTGTATGTATGGTGTGTAACTACTCCTTAGCATGTGTATTTCACCGCTTATCTATTGAATGTAGTTCTCACCCCTTTTTTGTTTGTTGCGTCTGTGCTCCTTGAGGAGTGCAGATGACCGGGTACCTGAGTAGTACTTGGAGTGTGTTGCTATTTGATCGAGTCCTAGGAGTTGCTCTGATACGTAACATGGGATAACGAGATTACGTTATATTTTGCTTATTTTCCTGATTAACTATTACGTATCTTTTATTTGTTGGATTAATGATGTATAACCACCGGTTGTGGAAATTATGTTTAAACAATTGAATTTATTCCGTTGTTTAATTGAAAGCTAGATATCATTGGTTTAATTATGAAAAATGAAGTGACTTAGTGTGACATCCTACTTGCTTGAGAACTCTGATGTACTTTTATGAAATATTTCCGTATATGTTTTATAATACGCGTACAGGGTAGAGTGGGGTGTTACAATTGGTATCAAAGCAGGCCGGTTCGTCCATCCAGTGTGTAGTAGAGTCTGACTATAAGATGTTTATAGTCATGTGTTTTTCTAACCTGTGTTTTGTGGATGTTGAACAGTATGGCTGATAGGAATGATACTGCGATGGCTACTGCATTACAAGTTGTTGCGCAGGCAGTGGAGAACATTGGTCAGAATATCAATCGGAGTGCTGGAAACGAAGAGTTCCATAATTTGAAGAAGTTATAGAACAACAAGCCACCTAAGTTCGAAGGCGGGCATGATCCAGACGTAGCACATAAATGGCTGAAGGATATTGAGAAAATATTCAGAGTCATGGGATGCTCAGAGGATCAGAAGGTACAGTTTGGTACCCATATGCTGGAAATGGAGGCTGAGGACTAGTGGGACAACACCCGTCAGAGATTGGAAGCTGGGGAGGGTCCCATTAGTTGGGCAGTGTTCAGAGCAGAGTTTCTGGAACGGTATTTTCGGGAAGATGTTCGCGGAAAGAAAGAGATTGAATTTATTGAGTTGAAGCAGGGAAACATGACATTGGCAGAATATGCAGTTAAGTTTGAAGAGCTGGTGAAGTATTGTCCTCATTACAATACTGATGCAACTATGAGTTTGAAGTGCATCAAGTTTGAGACATGTGTAGAATCTATGATGAGGACAACAGAGCTAGAATCTCTCACTATAAGAATCTAAGTGATAGAAGAGGCAAGCAGAGACATGAGAATACACCTTACCATGCTTCGGCTAATAAAGGAAAACAGAAAGATGTTGCTGGGAAGAAACCAAGTGGGGGAGGAAATCCTTCAAATCCTCTCAAGTGTTTCAGATGTGGTGGCGCAGGTCACCGTGCGAATGAATGTCATAATGAGGTGAAGAAGTGTTTTAAGTGTGGAAAGCCAGGTCATGTGGTCGCGGGTTGCAGGACCAACACACCAACCTGTTACAACTGTGGTGAGCAGGGTCACATCAGCACCCACTATCAGAAATGGAAGAAGTCTCAGACTAGTAAGAAGGTGTTTACATTGGTGGGAGCTCAGCCTACCACTGAGGATAGTTTAGTCAGAGGTACGTGTTACATTCATAACACTCCTTTGATTTCTATTTTTGATACGGGTGCAACGCACTCGTTTATTTCTACGGATTGTGTGAAGAGACTGGGGCTCGTGCTGTCTACGTTGAGTTGAGGGATGGTGATTGATACTCCATCTATTGGGTCAGTCACTACATCTTTAGTGTGTTTGAATTGTCTAGTGTCGATCTTTGGTAAGGATTTTGGAGTGGACTTGATTTGTCTACCACTCAACGAGCTGGATGTTATTCTAGGGATGAATTGGCTCGAGAGCAATTATGTTTATATTGATTGTTATAGGAAGAGGTTGTTGTTCCTGACTCCTGAAGAAGAAGAAATGGCTAGTCTTATATCTACTAGGGAGTTGAGAATCTTGGTAGAAGACGACGCTAAAGTATTTGCAGTGTTTGCTTCGTTATCTATGGAAGGTAAGTCGTCGATTTAGGAATTACCGGTTGTAAGAGAATTTCCTGAAGTGTTCCCAAAGGATGTTGCATAGTTTATGATTGATCTTGTCCCTACTACCAGACCTATATTTATGACAGCAGGCAGTACGCGTATGGACAGTCTGGGATGACTTTTTCCCCAATTTTGTGATTTCTGTCTAGCGTTCGCTTGGCAATGCATTTTCGTTGATTCGGTAGGGTTAATATGACTAAAATGAACCTAGAAATAGGAGTAATGAATTAAATCAGGAAAAATGTGAAATGATATGGGTGTGCCCTTAAGGGGTGTGTTTGATGATTGTGAGCCATGATTATCGAATGTGGATAATCTGGTGCGATGATGGTAATCTCCAAGAGGATTACGGTGAGCGGATGGCTCGTGTAGATCTTGGATGATCGTGAATTATGCTTGAATTATTATATTGCATAATTTTGTTGTCATGCATTTTATGTCATGTGTCTTATGGAGTTGGCTAGGTGGGAATCCATGATGGGTGCCTAGTTTCATCTGGACTTCATGTGGAAGTCGCTGTGGAGATAAGTTGTAGTTTAGAGGAACGTATACGACTTATCCAGATTCCGACGGGAATCGGGTTCTAGGGTGAACCGTATGTGATTGTGTTGGTACCACATGCATTGTGTCGAGTCAGTGAGTCACATTGCATAATTGTATTTGGATATAGGCTATTGATGCCAAATGATTGAGATGGCACGTGTATGTGCATTGTATGTGTATGATTGTATGTGTGGTGTGTAACTACTCCTTGGCATGTGTATTTCACCGCTTATTTATTGAATGTAGTTCTTACCATTTTTCTGTTTGTTGCGTCTGTGCTCCTTGAGGAATGCAGATGACTGGGTACCTGAGTAGTGCTTGGAGTGTGTTGCTATTTGATCATGTCCTAGAAGTCTCTCTGATAAGTAACATGGGATAACGGGATTACGTTATATTTTGCTTACTTTCCTGATTAATTGTTACGTATCTTTTATTTGTTGGATTAATGATGTATAACCACCGGTTGTGGAAATTATGTTTAAACTATTGAATTTATTCTGCTGTTTAATTGAAAGCTAGATATCATTGGTTTAATTATGAAAAATGAAGTGACTTTAGTGTGACATCCTACTTGTTTGAGAACTCTGATGTACTCTTATGAAATATTTCCGTATATGTTTTATAATACACATACGGGGTAGAGTGGAGTGTTACAATGCTTCCCTATATTGTCAATATTAAATGTGCCTAAAAAATTCGTGATTAATCCTCCATATGAAAGTCCAACTTCTTGAGTTTCTTTGTAGTGTATCATATGAAGAAATATGGCTTATACCCGATTTGTTTGAAATGTTTCAATTATAAGCCAAAACGGGGTGATGTCGTCCTTCATGACAAAATTAAGGTTGACAATCCTTGGAAAGAGAATCCTAGTGAGGAGGTGGTGGATACCATGAACTCTTAGTTTCAAAGAGTTTTCCTAGATGGGAAGTTTTTGTTCTCCATAGGATTCATAACAAATAATCATATGGCAATAGACTACTTGAACCCTTTAAAACCTATTGGAGCTCCGTAGGTGTAGGTGACTCCTTTGATAGGCAACTCAAACATCCTTCCAAATTAATTTTTGTGGATATCTATTTTAACTGCTTTAATTGTTGATCTCAGGAATGTTCCAATAATTGTTAGATTTGAGTATAATTTTTTACTAGGTTTGGAAAAACTATATCATGTACCTCGGTGAAAAATTCTCTTAGCGCTCCTTGGCATATTTGGATATACGATTTGTAGCTCCTCATGAAGATTTCCTCTATGAATGATAGTTGAATCACTTTTTTGTTGATAATCATCTATCTTTCTTTAGTTCTTTCTAGTATGCCTTTCACATAAACTCTTCTTAATGAGGTCTTTAGATTAAAGGTGTTTTAATGAGGCCATGATTATACTTATGGCGAAAGATGAAAATATTCACACAAGAAAGCAAGAATAGAGAATAAAATATGAGATACAAGAGGATGAAGAATGGTTCCCTATTTATAGTGGAACTTATGACGAATTTGGGCGTACAAAACTTGCATAAAACCGAATCTTCCCTTAATTGGACACCCAATCGATTTGGTTAAGGTTCCAATCGATTGGGTTATCTAATATCCAAAGATCTTGATCAATTCTCATCAATGCAGAGATTTTATTGACTTGAAGATAAAGTTTCAATCAAACTTTATTTGAAAAGAAGCGTGTCAAGGTGCTCCAATCTATTAGCTTAAAGCTCCGATCGATCATGCTTATTCAATTTAGCATCCTTGGTGCTTTTAAGTCCTTATGTTGTATTTGTTTTGGCTTTCTCATTTTTTGTACCCATTCCCAACTTATTTGTACCCCTTTCTAGAAACCAATAGAAAACTCATCTATTTGGTTAATAGTTTTTTTTAGTTGATGAGAGCAAATTAAACGCATTGTTTTAAAGAATTAATCCGAGTTTTTCAATAATTCAACTTTGAAATAGTGTTCTACCTTGATTATAAAAACCCTTAATAACCATCTCTCTCTCAAGGGAATAGAAACACAATGTGACATGTTTTTCTCTACAAATTGTTGGATACAAGAGTTGGTAGAAAATACGCGATAAATATGTCCTACACAAACTTATCTTCTCAACCTACTACGAGGTTAGTTGATCATCATAAATCGGAGATGTTAAGTCCATCCTCAAGGAAAAACCATTTCTTTGATCATCATCATCGATATATACTATCAACGACCGTCTTCAGATCATAGACTATTATATACTCAAGAGTATACTCTTTTCTTTGCACAACTTAATTTAATATGTGCTAAGGTTTCATAAAAGTTACAAAGCAACCCTACAAAAACATACTAGGGTTTCACATTTGGTACCCAAATTTTCTTGGGTCCTGGCGCGTTAGTGGTTCTGAAAGGTATATGGCTAATATCTTTAGACCTTTTCAATTTGTCAAAACAAAAAAGGATCCAAGTGGCCATATCTATATAATGAGAACATTTATAAACATGTCAATTCATTTTCTTCCTATTTTCTTTCTTATTATGTGCTCTATCATATTTAAATCTTAATCAACTTTTATTTAAGGAAGACCTTTCATATGATAAGATCAAGTGAAGATTTTATTTCCCCTTAAGTAAATTTACTTAGGATTTCATGCAAGTCTGTCACTTCCTTTTTAGTTGAGATACAAATCTTACATGTTACAGTTGTGCTTCTAATATTAGCAATATCAAACTTAAGTGTTTCAATACTCTTTTTCCTAAATTCAAGATAAACCTTAAGGTCTAAGGTATATTTTCTAATCTTATAATTTTCTTCAATTAACTTAGCACTTAATTAAATAACTACTTATAAGATATCTTTGTTATCTCACACTCATCTTCCTCGTGAGATATTTTCAAGCAAACTTCATCTTCTTTGTTGGAAGAAAGTTCTTCGAGGGTTCTTCTTGAGGTTGATTCTTCTTCATTTTTGAAGGCTTTGTTACCTTTTATTCTTTCAAAGATTCCATTGGATGAAATTTCTTTTTCACATCCTCTCATATAGGAAGTTCATTCATTCAATGTTGAATCCTCTAAAGATCGTTCAACTATTGAGTATATTCTTTTGAAACAAACCACATGAGTTATTTGATGATGTTAGTGAGGATTTTTAAAGTTTCAATCTTATGCCTACATCTTCAAGAAATTTAACTAATTCTTTCAATTTCTTTACAATTTCTTCCTTCTTAGATTTTTCCTGAAAGTAATAAACACTCCCATCTCTTGATTTAAGGATTTAATCAAATTTGTGATTCCAATTCTTAAATCTTAGATATTTGTTAGTGAAAATGTTCTAACATGATTTATAACATTTATAAATTTAATTAGAAAATTATTTATAAATGATAAATTCATCTTCTTCGCCTCGTGTGTTCATTCCCTCTTGTTCGATACTTGAAGAAACTCTTATCATCTCATGATTACCCCCACACCTCATTGGTGGTTTTGCAATTGTAAACATAAAAAAGTTTTTTATCATCTAAAGACATAACCAAAAAGTTCTCAGTTATGAAATCAATATCAAACTTACACTTTTCCTCTACGCTTCAAAGGAAGTTAGATTTATCTACTACTTCCTTATTTACATGGTGAGTAGGGATAAATGGATCGTTGATTATTGTTTCCCACAATTTTAAATCAATACTTTGAAAGAAAATTTTAAATATAGCTTTCCATACTTCAAACATATCAGCGTTAAATGGTGGAGGTGTATTTAGGAAAGACTTGTTATTAGAAAACGTGTTGGAAGTCATCTTTCTCATGAGACGATTAGTCTTTGAACATGAGTTAGATTCTGATGTTATTTGTTGGACATGTGACTCCACACATGCAAAGAGGGATGAATTGCAGGGGTTTCTAAAATGATTGTTTAAAACAAAATTATTTTCATTTTTAGAGTTTAAAAATAGTTTTAACAAAATGGTTGAAAATTGAGTGGAAAATCAATGGAAAAAAGAAAAAAAAATGCAGAAAATAAAAGATAAGAGAATAGTGAAGACACTAGAATTTACAGAGAATCAATCTAAATGAATTAACCTAATCATCTATCCAAGACCTGATCTTTAGAGTATTTAATAATGCTTATAAGTTTCTAGTAGGTTAAACTTATGAACCCCCATATACAAGGAAAAATAAAGTTTCAGATAAACTTTCAACCAAATAAAGAACATCAGACTGAAGTGATTAGTCTTTCTTCCAAACACAAACTTAAAGCAGTTATCCACCAAGCTAAATCAATATTTTATGCAGACTTATCTTGAACCATTGTGAAGTTTTGAACTGGTTATCCTCCAAACTAAATCGTGGTTTTACACGGGTTGACCACCAACCAAATTGAGATTTTACACCATGCTAATATTGAACCAAATTGGGATTTTACACTAGCTTACCATAATCTGAATTAAGATTTTACACCAGACTAATCTCAAATCAAGTAAGGCTTTCACACAGGTTGAGCTAACGGACCAAACCAGTTACTTAATATTAAACTCGCAAACAAAACCTTTAACGAGTTTAGTGTTGAATCCAAACAAATAATCCATTAAGTAAAAATTATTCAACCAAGAGAAAATAGTTATTGGCAAGTATACAATTATTCTATTCGGGAACTCGAAATGGATGCAACTGGAAAACCAATGATCTTTTAAGGATTCGATAAGGACCAATAAAATGAGGTGTAAGTTTTTGAGACTTCAATGTCAGACCAATCCTAGTCACTGTAATGACTCTCAAGAACACATGGTCTCCTTATTAAAATTCAAGTGATTTTTAACGGTTGTCATGATAACTTTTCAATCTACTTTGTGACGCATTCATCTTTTTCTTAATCATCTTAATCTTTCTAGTAGTTTGTTGAACTATCTTTAGTCCAAGCATAATCCTTTCCCCCGATTCATACCAACAAAAGGGTGCTCTGCACCTTCTACCATACAAAGCCTCAAAAGGTGCCATTATGATACTAGAATGGAAAATGTTGTTATATGTAAATTCAATTTGCGACAAATAACTATTCAAATTACATATTTTCTCCAAAACACAAGCCTTCAACAAATCTTCCTACAATTGAATGGTTCTTTTCGTCTGACCGTTCGTCTACAGATGGTAATCAAAATTCAACCTTAGCTTGGTTTCCATGGCTGCCTACAAATTTTCTCAAAACTTTGACGTGCACTTTATGTCTCTATTTGAAACAATACTCAAAGGAATTCCACATAGTTTCATTATCTCACTGATGTAGATCTCAACTAGCTTCTGCAACATGTAATTGATATTTATCGAAACAAAATGAGTTCACTTAGTTAATATATCCACAACAAAGAAAATCAAATCTCTCCCTTTAGTGGTTTTTTCCAACCACGCCAAAATATCCATAGAGATATTATCTCACTTCCAGTTGGGAATACTCAAAGGCTGCATCAATCCATATGACTTCTAATGTCCGATCTTTGATGTTTGATAAGTAAAACAAGAGTACTCAATATCTATAACATCATTCTTCATATCTGGACACCAAAACATTTTCTTAAGGTCCTGATACATCTTCGTAACTCCTAGATTAATGCTCAAACTACTCCTGTAACCTTCTTCCGAAATCCTTTTTTTAAGCTCTGGTATGTCTGGCACACAAACTCTGCCTAAAACTTCATAATTCCCTTCTCATCTACCTTGAAGTCCATTTGTATACCCTGATTAATCAGTACCAATCAATCAATCAATCCTAAATCCAACTTCTGACCTTCCCTAATTTCCTCTTAAACGCTGCTAGTTAGCTTCAACATACCCAACTTCACACTTCTTGGCGTTATCTCACACACTAAGTTAAGATCTCCGATCTGCTCAATCAAGTCCATTTCTCTAACCATTAACTCTGACATATGCAAGGACTTCCCACTTAACACATCTACTACCACGCTAACTTTACCAGGATGGTAACTCAACTCAAAATTGTAATCCTTCAAAAATTCTAACCCCCTTTTTTTCCTCATATTCAATTCCTTTTGATCAAACACATATTTCAAAATCTTATGATCACTAAAAACTTCAAACCTCAAACCATACAGATAATGTATCCAAACTTTAAGCACGAATAATAATGTTGCCAACTCTAAATCATGGGTAGGATAATTCCTCTCACGAGTTTTGAGTTGTCTAGAAGCATAAGCCACAACTTGACCCTTCTGCATAATCACACCACTTAAACCCATCTTAGATGCATCACAATAAACCATAAAAGATTAACTCGGATCTGGTAAAATAAAAATTGGTGCTAACGTCAACCACTTCTTCATTTCTCGAAAACTTTCTTCACACTGAATATCCCATATATAAGTTTGCCCTTTATGAGTTAACTAAATTAAAGGTAAAACAAACTTAGTGTTTAAGCTACCGTTTACACAATTCATTTTCGTTCTTGTGCAAGATCTGCGATTCTCTACGATTTGAATTTCAATTCAGCATGAATTTTAGAACCAAAATCAATCACACACCTCATTACACTCGTGCTTCCCTTTGAATTGAATATGGGTTATAAATTCCAACTGTTTAAGTTCAACAATGAACCTCTATTAATAATGCACAAGAACTGAAAAAGATGAAATGAAAGAATGGAGAGAATAAAGAAAGAGAACAAACATGGCCGTCTTTGAGGGCGTGCAATGCGACCTACAACACAAAACCTCACTTTTTTCATGATTAAACTATGACAAAAAAGTTCTTCATACAAATCATCAGCGATTAAATAGATCCTATTAAATATAACTAACGACTCAAATGATGTTAATATAAAATTGTTACACAGGGTCTCTCAAAAGTTTGAGACGACTCTGAGAACAAAGTTATGTAACTAACTCAAATTTACAAATTTGAAAGAACTATTAGTTTTGTTACAAATTCAACTCAATTTGAATTTATATATAATGACCCAAATTCAAATGCAAATGAAACTTAAATATAAATGCAAATGAAATGAAAAATTAAATACTCTTGAACGATGAATTACATTCAACAATTTTTTCAAAATTGCAACATTGAAAACCTTCAAATTTCTAATTCCTAAACCCCTCTTCAAGTTTTCAATCGGTCAATCTAGAACAAATGCCATCGTGCCTTTTTAATGTAAACTTTGACTTAAATGCATTTTTAATCTTCCTAATTTGAGTATTTTAAATTATTAGTCGCCATATAACAAAACCTAACTTTCTGGTTTCTGAATTTTATTTTTCTTGTGATTTTTGTAGTCCCTCTCTACTTTAACACATGTGGCGTGATGATTATATTAAAAAATTTATTTTTAATGACATGACATTGATGATTAGATTATTTAATTTTTAACAAAATAAATCATAATTTTTTAATCAATTAAGTGTTTTGATAAATTTATTAACTAATTAAATTTTTCAAAATTAAATTTCTCCTGTTTTTGGATCATGGGAATCTGGCAAGTCACACACATCCTCTCTCTCTCTCATGTGTTTCATGTTGCAATTAATGGATTTTCTACATTTCATAAACACCAATTCCATTTTTTAATAAAACAATGTGAGACTTCATTCTTGCTCGGTGTTTATTTCTTCCTGCAACCATATTATGTTCTTGTTAATAAAAGCATTTTCATCTGATTTTATCATCTTATTCTCTCTCAATTCTCCAAATCCTCTTAAATTTCATCATTCATCATCAATCATCAATTCAACAATGAAAGCACAACTTACACCAATTCAGAACAATTCGAAGATGAATAACAATACATAGTGGTCAATGTTTAAAGCTGAAAGAGTTGTTAAATGACAACTATTTTGCATAGCTTATCTAAAACATGAGCGAGTTGTTACAAATTACAATCTATGAAGCAGATACTCTAACACGGACACCAGAATACGACAACACAGACACTCCGACACCGGTATGTTGTTACAAATTACAATCTATGAAGCAGATACTCTAACACGGATACCGGAATACGACAACACAGACACTCCGACACCAGTATATATAAGAGAGTATTTAAGTTTTATTTAACCATTTATGATTAAATAAGTTTAAAATATTCTAATTAAAATCAATGTCTTTAATAATACACGGTTAACAATTTTGAATTTGTGTGAGATTTGTTCAATAATATGTATAAAAGTATGTTGAAGTAAAGAAAAAAAATAAATTTTTGTTTAAAACACTTGTCTGAATTGTCAAACATATGTGTTATGAGTGTCGTATGGGTGTCAATCATTTATTCGAAGAGTGTTTAAACAAAGAAAAAAATTTTTTTTAGTGGACACTTATCTGATTTTTCTTACACTTCTTTAACTTTTTTGACACGTCTAATCTTAGAGGTGTTTGTGCTTCATAAATTACAAATGAAGAAGTGCCAAGGTGACACTTTTTACTTGGGATTTTCTTGTTATGCTGTTTTTGTTCTCATTTGAAACATGGATAAGAATTATTGCCAAATTATATAAGCCTTTGTTGAACACTAAACCATCCATAAAATTATTGAGAAACCAAAGCTCAACAATACCTGAATAAATGCTTGTATTATGTGAATATTGGAAGTAATGATTACATAAACAATTACTTTCTTCCACATTTTTTTAATGCAAAGCTTAAATCTTTAGCTAATCATTTCTTGAAGTTCTTGGCTGATTCCAAATTTATCTTCATAAATAGTACATTAGAATCAAATGGCCAGAGTTATGATGGTAGTAACTTTAGTTTACAACAAAATAGTTTAGATTCTATAGTCATGCATAATGTTTCATGGATTTCAAGTTTTGCTGTCTCAAATTCTCCTTATTGTCCATCATAGTTTAGCGGAGAGTGTATTCCTGTATAAAGACCATGCTATAATAGGAATGAATGTGTTTTGGGATGAATTCCATCCAACTAAGACTAGGAACCAACTCACTGCAATAAGGTATTATAATTCACATAATTCAAGCTTCATTTGATAATGTAGTGAGAGATTTTAGTAGTATAGTGCAGTCTTTCGATTTATTTGCAAGTTATGTTATGGTTTATAAATGTCAAATATATTTGGACAAGTATCTTAGTGAATTTGATTGATATAGATATACATGCCTCTAGCATAGAAATTTTTTTTGAAAAATTTTAATTAATTAATTTTTAAGAAAATTTAAATTAACTTAATTTTTAATTTGTTTATAAAAAATATTAAAAAAATGTTTAATATATTTCGATTTATTTGCAAATTATGTTATAGTTTATAAATGTCAAAATATCTAGATAAGTGAATTGGATTGATATAAATATTGTTAGAAATTTAGTATGATAATCCTGAATAACTTTGAGGAATCGTGTTTGTACACTTTCCGAACAAAGTATTTCGATCATATTATTGTCTGGATTCACGAAATCTTTGTGGGGATAATTCTTGAAGAACAATCTGCTTCTAGGAATAGAGAACATATCAGAAATGTAGAGAGAAAGTACGGTTTTTGTTTTGTGTGTTTAAACTGAGGCCAAATGACTCTTTATATAGGAGACTAATAACAGAAACTGTTCAAAAAAATTTGAACGGGGCGTTGCCCCGCACGCCGCCCGCTGACCTGGCAGCGAGACCCCAGCCAGGGGCTCTGCCCCTTGGAACCCCTTTTCAATTATTCGCATTCAATTACATGTTGGCTCTACGAGCGTGCACTCCGCACTACCCTAACTCGTTTTCAAGCTTAACGCATAATTGCATCGGCCTACAATAAATCACATTACTACCAAAATACATTGATGATACTAAAATCACCAACAAATTCCCCCCCCCCCCCCCCCCCCATTTTAGTGTAATCCTTGATTTACTCCATATATACAATAATATATACAAGGGTATAATACACAGGTATAACAATTAAACAAATGCATAGATGAAAATGTCTTACGATTGAATTTTCATCTTAGTACAAGTACACATTCCAAATACTCGAAAATCGGGGTGTCATAGCGTTTGAACCCGTCAATCCATTTGAATATCTGAAGATATAGTACACATATGTTTCTTACAATACTCTACTATTCATACTTGACACTTTATAAGCCATGTGTCCTTATCCATTAATAAGCATATAGGAAGCCAAGTCCAAGCTTCTTGAAGCGGCAAAACTTCATGCTCACATAGGTGATCCTTTTAATCTTGCACCTGCATTTGCAATTTTCCAAAAGAACCATTAAGAAGATATACTTCAACCTAGCCATCACTTGCAGGTCTGAGCACATACCTTGGGAAGATAAACAGAATTGCTCCAATCTCTAACTATGATCTTTCCACATTGAATTCTGCTTCTAACGTTGTATTAGAAGGGAATTGGGTATACCATAGCTAATAAATTTAAATGGACTTTAATCCCATCCCAATTATCGACTTCTTTACTAAATCTCTAGCTAACCCCTTCGTCAAGTGGTCAGCTAAGTTTTGTTGCGACCGAACAAACTCAATAGATATCACCCCATTCATGATTAATTCTCTAATCATACTATGTCTAACACCCAAATGTCTAGATTTTCCATTGTATATTTGACTATAAGCTTTAGCCAATGTGGCAGTACTATCACAACGGATAGAAATTGGTGATATCGGTTTAGGCCATATCAAAATCTCATATACCAAGTTCCTTAGCCATTCTGCTTCTTTACCAGCAACAGCTAATGCTACAAACTCCGATTCCATTGTGGAACCATTTATACATGTTTGCTTCTTAGAAGCCCATGAGATGGCACCTCCCCTAAGCAAGAACGCCCATCCACTTGTAGAGGATGAATCTTCAGCATTATTTATCCAACTAGCATCCGAATAACCCTCTAACACCAAAGGAAATCCCATATATGATAATCCATAATTCATAGTACCCTTCAAGTACTTGAATACCCTAGTTATCGCATGCCAATGATGTCTACTAGGATTACTAGTAAATCTGTTCAACTTTCCAACCGCATAAGCAATATCTGGTATAGTGCTAATCATAGCATACATCAAAGAGCCTATAGCTCTTGAATATTCGAGTTGATCCACAGGTTTACCAGTATTTGGCATAAGCTTTTCTCCCGGATCCATGGGAGTACTTACTAGAGAACAACTTTCATAATTGAACTTCTTGAGTATTTTTTCAATGTAATGAGATTGCGTAATTACAATCCCCTTATTCTCCCGTTTAATCTTGATACCAAGAATAACGTTCGCTTCTTCCATATCCTTCATGGAGAACTTTGATGACAAGAAATTCTTCATTTTATCAATTTGATTTTGGTCGGTGCCAAAGATCAACATGTCATCAACATATAGACAAATGAAAACTCCTTTACCGGGTGTATCAAATTTGCTATATACACATTTGTCAGCTTGGTTTAGAATGAAACCATTAGACAAAACAACCTCATCAAACTTTTGATGCCACTGTTTCGGAGCTTGTTTCAACCCATACAACGACTTAACTAGCTTACACACTTTATGCTCATTACCAGGCATTACAAATCCTTCAGGTTGCTTCATATACACTTCTTCTTCCAAATCACCATTCAGAAATGTTGTTTTGACATCCATTTGACGAATCACTAGATTATGAATAGCCGCAAAGGCAATCAACAATCTAATAGTAGTGATACGGGCAACTGGAGCATATGTATCGAAATAATCATTCCCTTCCTTTTGTCTGAAGCCTTGGATAACTAATCTAACTTTAAACTTGTCAATTGTACCATCGACTTTCATCTTCTTTTTATGATCCATTTGCAACCCAATGGTTTGCATCCTGGTGGTAAATCAGACAATACCCAAGTATAATTTTCCATGATAGAACCAATCTCTTCATCAATTGCTTTTTTTCCAAAAAACAGAATCTCGAGATTTCACAGCTTCATCATACGTTCTTGGATCCTCCTCTATACTATAACAATAATAATATTTAGCATCAATCTGATCTTTTGATCCCTCAACTATATATAGTTGAAAATCAGATTCATAAGATCTAGATTTTCTGGCTCTTTTGCTCCTACGAGGTTCAACTGTCTCACTTGGCATATCATTTGAATGATCATCCCTTAGAGATTCATTTGAATTAGGTATAGAGTCCTTTGGTCTAGGTATAGAAGAGAAAAAATTATCATCAAATATGGCATCTCTCGATTCTATAATCATGTTAATAGAAATCGAGTCATTAGGTCTTATAACATAAAACCTATAGGCCTTGGAGTGCTAAACATATCCAACAAAGATGCAACCTACACCCTTTTCACCCAAAGTTTTCCTTTTTGGGTCTGGGAGTTTAACCACGACCCTACAGCCCTAAACACGTAGAAATGTTAAGTTGGATCGTTTCTTATACCAAAGTTCATATGGGGTAGTTTTGTTCCTTTTATTAGGAACCCTATTTAAAAAAAATCAAGCCGTTAACATAGCTTCTCCCCAAAAGCCTTCACTCAAACCAGAGTAAGATAACATGGCATTCACCATTTCTTTAAGAACTATATTTTTCCTTTCAGCCACACCATTTTGTTGAGGTGTATAAGGTGCCGTAGTCTCATGAATGATTCCTACGGATTGGAAAAATACAGGATCATAATATTCACCACCTCTATCTGCACGTAATGTTTTAATCAACACATTTTGTTGCACTTCAACTTCAGTTTTATAAATTTTGAATTTATCTAAGGCTTCGTCCTTAGCGTGCAACAAATAAACATAACAGAATCTAGATGCATCATCTATGAAAGTGACAAAATATTTTTTATGCCCTAATGATGGAGTAGCATGCAAATCACATAAATCACTATGTATTAACTCAAGAATGATAGATTTCCTTGTTATACTTTTAAAAGGTTTCCTAGTGATCTTTGTTAACATGTAAGTTTTACACTTTTCTACATTTTCATCAAAAACAGGAATTAAATCATCTTTAGACATTGCATGCATTCTTTTATAATGTACATGTCCTAAACGAGCATGCCATAACGATGAATTGATAACATTTAAAGAGGACATAAATACAGAACCATAATCATTAGGAACTCCATTCAAATTCATCATAAACATACCATTATTATAATATCCAAATCCTACAAATACACCAGACTTCGATAAAACATATTTATCGGATTCACACACTTGCTTGTATCCAAGCTTATTTAATACAGGACCAAAAATTAAATCCTTACGTAGTTTAAGAACATACAAAACATTAAACAAAGTAATAGTCTTTTCAGAACTGAATTCTAGCACCACGTTTCCTTTGCCTTCAACGAGAGCAAAGTGATCATCTCTCATGTAGAGGACAAAACCATCTTCCATTGTAACAAAAGTCTTGAACCAGAAACGATCCTTGCAAACATGTGTTGTGGCGCCAGAGTCAATCCACCACACGATAGCATCATCCTGCACATAAAACGCTTCAGAATTTAGTGAAACCGAATGTTTAATCAAACTATTCAAATCACAAATTGATTTCTGACCTTGGTTTTCGGATTGGTCCTTAGACCCCTTTCCTGAACCACTTGCATTTGAGTTATCGTGCCTTTTTCCGGAACGACAATCCTTCTTGAAGTGGCCTGTTTTGCCACACTTCCAGCATTCTAGTTTCGGTTTCCTGCTAGCACCGAAACTGTCTTTTTTGTTCTTGAAAGCACGCTTCTTTCCTTTGTTTTTGTTGTTATCGTTCTTACCACCCTTTTCGACCATATTAACCGAGGGTCCATCAATTTCTTTGCCTTTTCCTTTGTCACCCTCCTGCGCTCTTAGAGATTCTTCTATGCGCAAGTGACTTCCAAGTTGGATCAAAGACAGTTCGTATTTTCCATGCTTCAGATTGTGTTTGAAATCCTTCCACGAAGGAGGCAACTTGTCTATGATGCTTGAGACAAATATTGTTTCATCCATCTTCAATCCGCGTTGTGTGAACTGTCCAAGGATTCAGAGGAGTTCATTTAATTGTTCCATGACAGACCTCGATTCAAACATTTTGTAATTGTTGAAATCGGTTATTAGGAACTTTTTACTGGATGAGTCCTCTGCCATGTACTTGGATTCGAGACAATCCCACAATTCCTTTGCAGATTCCATGTTTTGATAAATATCAAATAAGGGATCAGACATACCGTTAAGGATGTGCCCTCTGCATATGTAGTCGTCGTTCTCCCACTTTGATCTGCGTCTCTCAGATTTTCAACCGTGTATTCCTCCTGAGGTTCTGGAATCGGTGTAGACAGGACGTACGCTACCTTTAACGTTATTAACATGAAATGCATGTTCTTCTGCCAACGCCTGAAGTCTTGTCCTTGAAACTTGTCAAATTTTCCGAAATTCATAGTCATCTCCTTGATGGTGCTTCCTCCAGCCATTACTATCAGAGAATACTTTGTTCGTTTGTTAGAAATTTAGTATGATAATCCTGGATAACTTCGAGGAATCGTGTTCGTACACTTTTCGAACAAAGTATTTTGATCCTATTATTGTCTGAATTCACGAAATCTTTGTGGGGATAATTCTTGAAGAACAATCTGCTTCTGGCAATAGAGAACAGATCAGGAATGTAGAGAGAGAATATGATTTTTGTTTTGTGTGTTTAAACTGATGCCAAATGACTCCTTATATAGGAGACTAATAACAGAAATCGAAAAGACACAACTGTTCAAAATTTTCGAACGGGTTCAACTGTTCAGAAACTGTTCAAAAAATTTCGAACGGGGCGCTACCCCGCACCCCGCCCGCTGACCAGGTCAGCGGGACCCCATCCAGGGGCTCTGCCCCGCACCCCGCCAATTATTCGCATTCAATTACACGTTGGCTCTACGAGTGTGCACTCCGCACTACCCTAACTCGTTTCCAAGCTTAACGCATAATTGCATCGGTCTACAATAAATCACATTATTATTAAAATACATTGATGATACTAAAATCACCAAGAGATATTCAGGCCTCTAGCATATAAATTTTTTTTGAAAAATTTTAATTAATTAATTTTTAAGAAGATTTAAATTAACTTAATTATTAATTCATTTATGAAAAAATATGAAAACAAATATTTAATTCTAAGAAAGAAATCCTGATAAAGTAAAAGTGTAAAAAAATTTATATTATCAATAGATGGTTATGATGCATTCCGCTAAGTTATATTAAAAATTTTAAAATAATTATATAATATAATAGAATGATGTATTTTTAAATAATTTTATACTATATAATAATTAAATTTATAATATTAAAATTTAAAATAATTTTAAATATAATTATTTTTAGAGGATCAAAAGTGTATTTTAAATTTAAATTTTTTTAATAAAAAAATTAGGAGAAATTTGGACGCAATTAACGTGAAGAAGTTGAATTGTTCTATGGCCAGCACATCATTGCCGTATTCGTGCTACACACCTAACCGCCATGACGCCACCCATTGACAAAATTGTCCCTCTTTATTAAAGGGACAGATAATAAACAACATCTCCCCTACCTTTAAACATGCCGCACCTAACGTTACACGTCATTAAATCTATACCGTCAACCAAAGTAATCTTAGCCGTTCATTTATCAAAAAATCATTATAAAAGATAGGGTTGAGACCTCTTATCATATCGTTCATCAGTTTCAAGGGTTTCATCTTTCTTTAAACCTTCTCCGCCTCTTCATAAATTTCAAATCTCGTGTGAAACTTCTCTAACATACTTTCAATCGTTACCAATTTTTCACAGATCCGATGGCGATGTACACTCTGATGGTTGAATCGGTACCAGTTCTTCACGGATCTGATGGAGGCATACAAACCGATTGTTTCAATTGATCCCAATTCTTCACGGATCTGATGGCGATCTACAAACCGATAGTTCAATCGATACCAATTCTTCACGGATCTGATCTCGATTTACAAACCTGTGGTTCAATCGATACCAATTCTTCACGGATTTGATGTTGATCTACAAACCGATGGTTCAATTGATACAAGTTCTCCTCAGATCTGATGGAGGTACGCACCGATGGTTCAGTAGATACCAGTTATTCACAGATCTGATAGAGATCTACACGTGGATGGTTCAATCGATAAACTCCAATGGTGGTTTTGAGGTGAGGTGGTAAGACCTACTTTCTATTTTTCTCTCGTGTTTTTTACGTTTTTTTTCCAATTAATCCATTTTATCTCTTTACATATATCTCTGAATTTCGGCCCGTCAGGTATATAGTGCAGGTGTGATCTTTAATGTTCGTTCTTGTTTCTGGAATTATTCATAAAGAAGTTCCATATTTATTCTAAAATCAAGGCGATCGAAGAATTTTTGCAGGGTTGTGGTAGATGGTGGAGCAGTTGCAGATCGAGTGTTGAATTATATCGGTTCCCTCTTGTAGGCGCTTTCATTATTACAACTTCAAGATCACTGTCTTCATGATTCATACATGTTGCATATCAGAGTTTGTAATTTTATTATGATCAGGAGCTTTATGGTGGGTGGGGGAGTTTAACGGATGTAGGATGTATCAGGATTATATGCCTCATTCGTTGAGTGTTGAGAATTATATCCTGAGTTATCTTGTCATCCGACCTTTGCCATGTCAGGTGCGCTTGCTTGGCAGGTCAACAAAATAATAAAAATAAGATTTGTTGGTTTTTTGGGAGAGATCGCACGGGGTTTTTGCCCGGGATCTCTTCCTTGTGTGGTGTGTGCCTTGCTTCTTTCCTTATTACTTTTTACTCTATGCTATCTCGCGCTAGACAAATCTACTATTAGCGGTACGGTACCCCATCGAGGAATTTCTCCAACGAGGTATTATCTATAAATTTCAGTCAAATTTTAATTTTGAATTTAAATTAAATAGTTAAAATTAAACTCATTTAATAAAATCATGAAAAAAATTAATAAACAAAATCATGAGGGAAATTTATTTGGCAACTATAATCAACTATTCATAGTCAATTATCAACAATCCCTTGATCAACATTGCTTAGATAATTTTCTAGTTGGTTTGATTGTTACCCAAATATGGGAGATTTGATACATTATTATTCTTAATAAAGAATAAATCCCAGATTTGATACATTATTATTCTCAAATGTAAAGTAAGTCCAGTTACTTCTATCAGTTGTCAAGTGCAGTTATAAGTCCATTGATAAGAATTTTGAAAATCTTCTATGAAATTGGATTCTCTATACGTGCAGTTTAGTTAACTACCACAAAAGCGGCCGTTTTTGGATCACGAGGCCTCTTGGCCACAGCAACAATGAGTGAATTTGGGCTGTTGCCGCCATCGTGAGATCTACAATAATCAGTTAATTCAATGTTTGTTGCCATTGTGAGGACTAAGGGCACAACTATCAGATAATTCTTTGAAGCCCCGGCGTCCGTTTATCCTTCCTTTCAATCATTAAGGTGAAGATGACATCGGCTCTTTCATCTTATGCAGTATTTAAATAATTATAATTTTTCAGTTGGTATTCTTGCATTTTTAATCATTTATTCTATTAGATTGATGGTTATATAAACTTTGAAGTATAATATTGGGATTGATATAGTTTTGCTGTTACAGTTTGAATTACACCAGTACGGGTGATTCGATTTCTTTAAATTGTCGAATTTGTTTGTCTATTACTCTAATTTTTCATATTAATAATCTGGAGTAGAGGCACATTATTTTTATTTTCTTGTTTAGCATAGTTATCTACCATTATTATTACTCTTTGTAGTTAGTTATGTACCATCTGTCCTTTGATGACACTCATTCCTACACTTATGTTTATAAATTACATTTAAGTTTAGCATAGTTATCTACCATTATTATTACTCTTTGTAGTTAGTTATGTACCATCGGTCCTTTGATGACACTCATTCCTACACTTATGTTTATAAATTACATTTAAGTCTGCTGTTACAATTAGAATTATCAGCATGGGTGATTCAGTTTGTGTAGATAGTCGAGTTTGTTTCTGAATTACTCTAATTTCTTATTAATAATCTGGAGTTAGAGGCACGTTATTTTTATTTTTTTGTTTAGCATTATTTCATTATAATTACTCTCTTTGGAGTTAGTAAACATCTGAAGTGAGGAATGTTTAGCATTGTTATCTACCATTATTTTTATTATTTTTGGAGTTACTTGTACTATCGGTTCTTTCCTACACTTATATACATTTTAAGTCTCCTTATTTTAACACGATCTCTATATATTGATTTACTAAAAATTCTTTCTTCCTACTTTTTAACAGTCTATTTTTAATTGGTTCTATTGTATTTTATTTTTTATTCTATTTATAATATTCTTTTAACATTATTTTTAGTATTCTTTTTATTTCAACTTATACTTATGATTGATCATTTAACAAATTTTTATCTTTTGAAAGGCATTTTGAAATTATTTAATGATTTTAGCTGTTATATTTTTGTAATTTTTTTACTTTTTTCCAAGATATTAAAATTAATTTGAATTTTGATATTAACTAATATTTTCACATTCTACAGCTTCATTCAACATGAGTTGTATTTATTCTAATGATACCCAGATAGGAAGGTCGTTTGTTTTCTCATCTTAATTGACATTTTCATATTATAAATATGCGAATATTCCAAGCCATATTGTTATTGAATGACGAAAATTTGAAAGTGCATTATGTTTACCTCTAAACTTATTTATTTATACCCTGTCTATCTCAAACTTATTTATGCCCCCCACTTATTTATACCCTCCTAGTGATACGAAATTAGTCTAATTCTGAAACTTAATCATATCCCCTCTTAGTGATGCATACATATTTATCTTCCGATTATTTCAACCAAGCTTCAATGCTCAGACCATCCCTTTCAAACACTTTATAGTGCAATTATTTCTTCGTATATGACTGTTGCCCTGAAAGATCTGTAGCTTAATTTGGTAGAGCGCTTGGAGCATTTTCTTTAAAATCTCTGAGAAGTGGGGGTTCGAGTCCACCCAGATCTGCAGTTAGTTTGCTTGTTTTGATGTCCAGTTTTTATATATTGAAGCATTTGTAAAATTTATGAACTGAACATTAAAAAAAACTTATCTAGATTGATGGTAGTAGCGTTGCTGCTAATCTTTTGTTCTTATACGTGAAGTTGCATTCACTTTCTCTGACAAGCTGACCTCACCTTGGTACATACTCAATTTCATTAGAGAAGTCATCTAATCCCTGCTTTTTGTCTACCATAGGCAAGATGTGTACTAAATATATTTGTTGATGTTACTGATGTATCTTAGCATTCTTTTAGCTACTAGCAAGTGTGATTTCAATAATTTGCTTATGGAGTTGCCTACCTCTCCAACAGAAAAGGAAAATGCAAATGTCAAATCGACTTTAACAGAGCTACTCATGAATAACACGTAAAAGGGGCATAGACGTTTTTCAACTAAATATGGCGTGCGACAGGAGCTATTATTTTAGGTATGCCAAACACCGTCGTATTTGAATTAATAGTTAAAATTCAAATTGCCATATCTGTCATAGGATGCTTTTCTAGTCTTGAATCATAGTTGAAAGGTGATCAACTTCCACCGCATTGACAAGTCTTGAATGGTTTATATTTTGTCAGCACTGGTTACAAGACCAATCTCCATTATAAAGAGCACATTCTCCATGTCCTACTTCCATTAAATTATTCAAAGTTAACTTCGTGTTGTTTCTTTTTGCTAGGATCAAATTGAGTGAGATGCTTATTGTTTGAATTGTTCATTTTGAGTAAAGAATGAAGCATTCTTATGGCTTGGTTCTTCACTCTTATGAAATTTCTTTCTATAATCTTTTTTGTCATAGGGCTGTTTTGATTCTTCCCACTCCCTCCTTAAAGAAAATTCAAGCCTGTCTTCATGCTTTATCTTTCCTTTTCAATTTCACTCTTCTTGAATCAAGCAACAAGAGCTTGTACCTTTACCAGATTGTTATGCTAGTTTTGCTCTTTTTCTTTTTAAATTGTCACCACAATATGATAAAATTGTGGTTAGTGTTTTCAACACTATCTTATGCAATATCATCTCAATAATTGATTTGATTGGTCATTGTAACCGACCTGGTGAAATAATGGAGTCGGATAAACCCACTTCGTGGATTCTTCATCACCATCCGTTCATATTAATGTTCTTACAAGGCCTAAAGCTTCATTTTCTAGATATTTGCTTTTCCTCCATAACTTTTGCTTTTTTTTCTTTTACACATTTATTTGTCAATGAATAACAATCAACATAGCTCTTTGGTCTAATTTTATGCTACTTTCAAATCAATTTTAGAGATGATATTGCATAAGATAGTGTTGAAAACACTAACCACAAAATTTGTTCATATTGTAGTGACAATTAAAAAAAAGCATCTTTTATTTCAACCTATACTTTGAAAATGTACCTTTTATCTCATATTCACACCCTAATCTAAATTTTCAAAACGCTTTATTTATCCCAAATTCACAAAATAATCTAAACTTTAAAAATTATTCATATTATACACCACCTTATCCATATTAACATCAACCAACTAACCCCATTATGTCTCATGAGATTCAAATAGGTAGCGGTGGTACGTAATCAAATGACCAGGTACGTAATCAAATGACCAAGAACGTAAAAAGCAACAATTTAGGTAGCTTAGAAACTTTTGACTTTGGTGAAGAAGTTGCATCCGCGCCGGTTATTAATATGCATAAACAAAGGTTCCAACTAAAGAGGATGAAGCTCTCATTCAATCACGAATCAATGTTTCAAAGGATTCAATTGTTGGAGTTGATAAAAATGAGATAGTTTTTAGAAGAGGATCGACGAAGCTTACAACAAGCATCGTGACATCAATTACGAACAGAGGAAACCGACGCAACAAAAAGGTCAATGGCACAAAATTAGTCTATTCGTTCAAAAGTTTGTTGGATGCTACAAACAAGTCGTGTCTACATAACAAAGTGGGAGTTTCGAGAGCAATATCATGCAAGCTGCATATAAAATCTATTTTCAAGATGAAGGTGAAAAGTTTACTTTTGAGGTTACCTGGAGATTATTGAAAGATGAACCTAAATCGCTCGCAGGTTCATCAGAAGCTTTAATAAAAAGAACAAAGAATTCAGTTTCAGGAGTATATTCTTCTTCTTGTAATCCACAAATGAGTAGCAAACACAATCTATCATCACCTACTTTGTCTCGTCGTCCAATCGGTCGAAAGACAACCAAAAGGAAGGAGAAAGAAAACCTTGTGGAAATGTCTTCTACTCCTAATGTCAAATATGATTCTTTGAAAGATGACTTAAAAAAATTGATCTGATGTCAATGTTTGCACGAGACTATGCACACATTGAGGGTGAAAAAGTTGAGATAGCGAGAAAAAAAATTGATGCAAAGATTAAGGCTGAGAGTGTTAAGGAAAGATTGAAGATGAATGATATGCAAATACTTTCAAAAGATACATCAAGTATGGATAAAAGACAACTACAAACACATGAAATATTGTGCGACATGAATAAAGAAAAATATGGACTTAATTAGTATGATTTTGTATTTTGGGCTTAATTAATAAGATTATGTATTTTGGACTTAATTGATATGATTATGTATATTTGACTTAATTAGTATGAATATGTATTTTGGAATTAATTAATATGGACTTAATTAGTATGATTATGTATTTTAGACTTATTTAAACTATTCGTTATTCAAACTAGTTGTTATTCAAAGTAGTCCTATAAATAGTATTAGCATGCACACTAACCTCTTGCATTCTCTACAATTTGTTATCATCTTCTAACAAATATCGAACTTTTTTCACATGGATCCTTCCAATCCTTCCCATATTGCAAAAATATTTATGAATTATATGAATGATGACATGGATGAAGAACTTGTGAGGTTGTTTATGGAATAAGAAGCCTCACGCTCTAAAAGGATTAGACGTCAAAGAAGGAATATATAGAGGAATCGTGAAGATGGACAAGATTGATTGTTCAAAAATGATTTTTCAGGAACTCCGGTATACACAAATGAGCAGTTTTGTAGAAGGTACCAAATGTACAAACATATGTTCCTTTGTATTGTTGAAGCTCTAGGTCAACATGATGAGTATTTTCTAGTGATGGTTGATGCAACAAGTAGGACAAATCTTTCGCTATTACAGAAATGCATTGTTGTTATCTGTATGTTTGCATATGGAACATCTGCTGACAGTGTGGATGACTATTTGAGAATTGGTGAAACCACGACACTAAAATGTGTTGATAAGTTTACAAGGGGAGTGATCAACATCTTTGGTGCACGATATTTGCGAAGGCCAAACACCGAAGATATTGAATGCCTAATGCAAATGGGAGAGGCACGAGGATTTCAAGTATGTTATGGAGCATTGACTACATGCATTGGGAATGAAAAAAATGTCCCGTTGTATTGAAAGGGAAATACGTTCGAGGCAATCATGGAAAACCAACTGTTATGCTTGAAGGAGTGGTTTCACAAGACTTTTGATTAGGCATGCATTCTTTGCGTAGCGAGTTCAAACAACGATATAAATTTGTAGAACAAATTCAATTTCTTCAACGATGTTCTGCAAGGACGGGCTCCCGAGGTTCATTATACAATTAATCATACTGAATACAACAAATAGATATTATCTATCAGATGATATTTATTCTGAATGAGTCACGTTTTTAAAAAGTATCCTGATGCCACAAGGGGATAAGAGATATTTGTTTGCCCAACATCAAGAAGGGGCAAGAAATTATATTGAACGAGTGTTTGAAGTTCTCCAATCCTGATTTGCGATCATAAGTAACCTATGACGATCTTGACACTTAGACACACTCCAACACATAATGATACATGCATCATATTACACACCATGGTTGTTGAAGATGAACGTGCAACATATGGTGGAAATTTTGATTTTTCTTATGATCATTTAAGTAGTGATGCGACAATATTGCAGAATGATTCTATTATTGATTTTCAAGAGTTCCTACGTACAAGATTTGATATTCGTGATAAACAAATTCATCGACACCTTCAACAAGACTTGATACAATATATATGACAATGTTTTGGACATGAGAATAACAACAATTGAAAAATATTTTAAATATATTTTTTTATTGTATTTTGTGTTAATAACTTATTTTAATCTTTATGTTTTTTTAATGTATTTATTAGTTAATTATTTGTATCATGTATTGTGTTTTTTAATATATATTTATTTTAAATTTATAATTTTTTAATGTATTTTTATAATTTAAATTAAATTATTTTAATTATTGTTTTTATATAATATAAATGTTGGGTATATTGTGAGATTTGGTGGAGCCCATTTTAGAGTTTTTGATGAGTTGTATGAATATTTGAAAAATATAGTTGAGTTGTTTAGAAAATGTAGAAATGTAATATAATATAAAAAATTGTGTGGACCCTATTTGACGAACCAAAGTGAGGATGATATGTGTGGATTCTCTGACAAGAATATCTCAACCATTTTTTGATTTTGTTGGCTTTTCTACCTTTTGTCGCCTCTTATATCTAATGAATTTGCATATAATGGTTCCACGTCATCAATAATATGTAATATGTATTATATTTATATCATCTTTAGAATACTTCTTAATGATGATTGAGAATAAGACTTGATTGTACAAATAACAAATTATGATACCCTTAATCAATCATAAATGTGTTCTTATAATATCGTAATTAGATATAGCCTAGTGTTAAACTTGAGTAAGCATAACCAATCAGACCTATCAACTATTTCAATCTAGTATTGATATTCTAATATATTATTAATCATGGTGAGCTCCACAAGGTTCATACTAAATCAGATTCATTTAGACCCCTTTTCACTAAATCAGACAAAGAAACCTGGAAAACAAAGATGTATAGAGGTCTCAAAGCATGAGTCGCGTAGGAAAGAAATGTTTATTTGATACATTTGTCCGACATGCCTTAGCGAATGATCCTTTTTGGGTGAGCTTACCTTATACTTTTCGGATGTAACAACCTTTAAATGTGTCTGGCTAACGTCTACTGGTTGCCTAGCCTCTTATCCAAATATTCCTCTTGCACTAGATTCGAGTTGCAAAGGTCGATCTAATCCATGTAGCGGGTTTATCCGACCTTATCATGACAGGCAAACTACAAAACACAAAGTTAGAAATGCAAATCTAAATTGACGTTATGCCAAATTACAAAACACAAACAAGTTTCTAGCGCGATGCGCAATATCACAATCAAATCGAACGCAACAAATCGTATCATAATTAAAGTATCCTCAAGTGACAAAACACAAAGTAGTGAATGAAAACGTGAATTGAAACTATGACAAACTACAAAAAACATGTACAATTTTGAGTCAAACGTAACAACAACATACTCGAAATGTTGCACGTAGACAAAAGAAAATCAGTCGGCAAACTGCTAACGAAAAATACACTAATTGCAATCGAAATCAAAGCGAAACTAATGCCAACGTACGTAATATTTTCGGATTCAATTTTGCCATAACAAAAACAAAAGCAATAGCAAATCAAAACAACTATTGCAGCATCAAAATATCATAACCGAACCAAAAATCCAGCAAACCACTAATGTCGAATACACATATTATAATTGAATCATATGCAACTGGCATATCACATGTCATAACACAAAGCTACTAACAAAAGCAAGTTCAATTTAAACAATACCAAACATCAATCACTTACGCAAACAAATTAACTACGCAAGCCTAAAATCGTTAATCCAACACGACTTCAAAGTTAATCTGACATCAACATGACGAAAAAAAAAAACCCAATACAATCCCACTATATTTTACAATATTACAACAGTGTGCATAATCAACAAAACCAATAGAGTTATAGCAAACAAATTTAATGAACAACCACAAACAACATATATGTGTCGCATCATTGCGAAGAGGGCCCGACAATGACAGAAGAGTCGCCACCGTTTGTTATTTATCCCAAAGATAGGGAAAGGAAACAAACAGAGAAAACCTACGCAAAGGGAATAAGACAAGTCATTGTAACCAAATCTCGGTTCGGGAGTCAGTTACGCAAGGGGAAGGTATTAACACCCCTCACGTCCGTCGTACTTGACGGGATCCACGCTTGTTGTCTAATCTAAAAGGGTGTACAACTATCTAAGCTACAGACTCACGGGGACAAAAGAAAAGAAAAGAGACTCGATAGAGCATCGTCGCTCTATGCCTACGTATTCCCTCGTGCAATGGAAAAGTCAGAGTCAACGTAGTTTGGAAAACTACGGGTGAAAGTGGGGAAGGTTGCTCGCCAAGACATCGCCGTCTTGTGCCTACGTGTCCTCGTCTAGTACGAGAAATCAGAGCAAACGTAGTTTGGGCTGACACGACCACAAGTTGGTTCAAGTGTTTAACTGAGTAGAGTTAAACAGTGGTTCCAGCAGTTAGGGACGATGCCTGTTTGCGGTAGAACCAAAGCTTAACAAAACTCTTTCTGAAAATGGTTTTCCAATTAAGATCCCGAAGGATAAAAAGATTTGATGTTTTTGTTTTTGTGTTTTTTAAGACAAGAAGTGGACTGAGTTATGGTTTGAAACTCATATCGCACTAAAGACTATGACTCGAGAGCGAATGTGTCGCATATCGCCCAAAGGGCATACGCTAAACACTCTAGATAATTGAGAGGAGGCCCCCCAACCATCATTCCTCGAGTACTTAAGGCTCGTAGCGTACGACACAAATCTTTATTTATTAAGTGTTTTGAATTGTTTAGGAGATGAGAAGAGAAAGACTCAAACTAAGGGGAAACTGGACCCTAAAGTTATCATGCATAATGCTCCTAAAGTTGGGGTGAAAGGGAATGAAACTATCCTAATATTGTCATGCAAAGGATTGAACACCTAATGTCTCTCCTACTCTCATCCTAAACGGAGGGACAAGGAATCCTAGGGGGATCATGGCACAAGGCCAAGTAAACACTAAATAACTCAATCACACATGAAAATAGGAAAGAAACAAAATTGACTGGAACAAGTGATAAGCCACAAAGCACAGTGATTGGTAAATTCAAAATAAAAATGATAAAATAAAATGAAAATTAAAATAAAAAAGAAGAAAAATAATTTAACACACTAAAATACTTGAAAATTGATTTTTTTGGATTTTTTAATATTTAAAACTAATTTTAAAATAAATAAAATAAAACAAGAAATAATTAAAAATAAAATAAAATAAACAAGGTACTAGAAATGAGAAAGTGTCTACACCAAGGGTAGAACCCATGATCTTGGGGTTTCAGATACAAAACAAGACCAGTCCAACCACTCTCACACGCATGAACATAATGGAAAAAGAAGAAGAAATAACAAAACATGAAAAAAACTCACAAAAAAAAGGCAAAAATGCCCCCACTGGGGGTCGAAATCAGGTTCAGGCGCATGGCAAGTAACTTAAGGGCAAGGTTCTAACCACTGGGATGGCGATACATCCGATGTATCCAGCCACCCCAATTAAATATATACTTAAACAAGACAATTTTTTTGGGCAAGTTGAGGCAAAACGAAGTGACAATTCAAAATACAATTTGATCATAATTTTGTCAAAACTCAATCATTTCCAGTGAAATCTAAGTCAAAGTTGCTTGTTTTTTCATGAGGAATACAATGGTAACCACCATTTTTCAAAATGAAACACACACAACAAAATTAGAATGAAAATGCAGTTGTGGATTTTGAGATGCATTTTAAAGTTTTTAGATCCAAACAGATGCAATTATTGGTAGAGGATAGTTTGAGCAAAGTCTAAACATGATTTTGAATGAGTCTCAATAGAGAGTTTGTTCAAAACAACATTGGAACAAAAAAAGGTATGTGAGTTGCATCAAAGAGCATGAGTTGTACATAAGCCAAGACAAAGTGATTAGAATGGGTGAATTCAAGACCAACAATGGTCTGCTCACGTTTGAAATATGCTACTCATGAATTAAGTTCAAAGAAGAAACTCATTCCCTCATTGAATCAAGATATGGCTGTCAAGTTGCAAAAATGTGTTTTGAGGAATTTCTTTGTACATAACCAATATGTTCAACGATGATCCAACATAATGTTTACCAATTTGTAACAGGTTATGACCTTCAATACACAAGATGCAATAGCCTTTAAAAATGAAGCTTGATGATAATTCTCATAGGCTGGCCAAACTTTAAAACAGCAGCTGTCAGCCAGCTAGCAATGTGCACAACAGTGCTTTTATAAAAACAACAACACACATGTATTGCTTTAAAATTGGATCCTAGAAACAAACTTGATCTTTTCAACACAGGAAACATAATTCAAAGTAGCTTTGTTTGAAAACAGAAGCAGCAACATAGTTTAACATTACAATGTCCAAACACTAGTTCAAAATAATGCCTTCATGAGAATTACTAATGCAAGCACACATACACAACTCCAACAGCAAACTCACTCAACATGATTAGAAGCTTTTCAACACAAATACATAGTCCAAAATGGTTTGGTTTGAAAACAGAAACAACAACACAGTTTGCCATCACATTACCTTCATGACAGTCACCAAATCAGTTCATGATTAGAAGTAATAACACAAATCTTAATAGCCCCCAAACATCATGCATCAGCCAAAAATATGAAATTAAACAAGGTTCTGATGGGAAGTTAAGTTGGTTTATCTCTCAACAAAACTAGACAATAAGCCAAGTGTTAAAACAAAATGGCAATCAAGTCCTATCATGAATTCAGACTATCCTATGGTAACAACTCCCTCTTGTAAACAGAATTTCTCAAAATATAACTAAGAAAACCTATGCCAACATCAAGAGCTTTAGTGTCCATGCTAAGGCCTAAACAAACACAAAGTCAGTACAAACTAGTCTTGAGTTAACAGACTTCAAAGAAAGGCACGACAGTTGTAGACTCAACAAAAGAGATGAACACTTAAGATTCTGAGATACTCACAAATGATCCATGGCAGGATTCAACATGATTGTGTTAGCATTATTCAACAATCCTACACTTTAATCATCTAACAGACTTATAGACCAAAAGGGGTTTATTCAAGACAAATAAGTTAACAAACTTCTCCTCCCCACCATAACAGCAGAAAAATCTACTAGGTTCTAAAAGCTCCACTAGCCAATGTCTCCTCCAAGGACCTAAATAGACCGAGGCACACCATTTTAAACTCCTGTGACAGTTCTCAATTGGTTATCTAAATTTGTTCTAAACCAAACATCCTTAGACACCCACCACCAGATAATCCTACACAGCTGCAAGAATTCCCAAACAACACCTAAATCTCAATGACAGATCCAAATAGGTCAAGACTTGAACCTATTCCTCACCAGGAATCACCCAAAACAGGAATAATGGGAAGCCACATTGGTCTAGCCCTCTACAGATTGGGCAGTGCACTGAACCAAATCACAATCACACTAAGTCAAACAAGGTCTGAATCTCCAACTTGTCATGAACTTCAAATGATAACAATTCTTAAACAAAAATTACACCAACAAGGAGAGCTCATTGAGTCTCTAATCCAAACTCAACCTTACACTAATCAAGCCCTTAATGTCTAACAACAAACCAAGAGTTCCATACAAATCATGCTAACAACCAGCCAAAACCCAGGAGAACTGCCTTCACAACAGTCTTAAATCCTCATGACAAATATCTGCCAACCTCTCCTAGACTGTCCAAGATATGCCATCAATAGGTTAACCAAATCTTGATGTTACAACATACAACCAAAGAAACAGTCCAATGTCCTGTGACAGTAGCATGAGTGCAATAAACTTGATGCAGTCAATCAAACCAAACAACAGCTCTAATGTCTTAAAGCTCTGATGCCAGCCCTATTGTTTAACCAAAATTCCTAACACTTGAAAGAAATCCAAATTTGAGTTAACAAACTCAAGAAAAAAACATAGTCATATGCAGCAGTGAAACCTGACTAGCAAAACCTCAATGCACCAATATCCAAAGACAATGCTAAATATTGGTCTCCTTTTTACTTAAAAGTAAGCTACACCTAAGTGGAACAAAACTCCATGCCAAAATGAACGGGCAGTCAACAGAGGCTTCAACAATGATAGAAACTACCCCTGAGTTGAAAACTTAATCTTAAGCATGTACATATTGATAGCAATATACCTACATTGATCCATGTCAAAATTCTACTTAAAACAACCAACTAAAACCCACAACTTAAGGCCACACTCAAGGGTGTTGGACTGTCAAACCTTGACCTTACAAAACTCATCCTAAATGAATGTACCAACACAAAGAGTTTCTAACTCTAGGTATCCAACATGAGCTAACAGATCCAGCCCTGACACCAATTCAAAAAACAGTCATATGCATAAACTTAATGACAGTCCATAATGCACCTATATTTCAACAGCAGTCACTTTTACAAAAGTGGCATCACAACCATAATGCCCTAGTGGTAGTCACACACCTATTAGCACATGAGTTTGACAAATTCCTGATGCTTCCTAACAGAACCAACCCAGAGATAAAGCATTTCAATCAAAAGGAGTCAACAAACTCAAGGCATACCAATGTGAACTAGACAGATCCACACATAGGTTCTACTAGCAGGTCCTAAACCAATACTCCCAAAGACAGTCTTAATGTAGCTACACTAAGCTAAACAGATTTAAATTCAAACCTCATCAATGTTAAAGCCCTTAAAGCTTCTCTTGTTGACAGTTTCAAAACAGTTGGATACTAAATGGACACACCACTGGCATAATAATGTCAATACATAAACTTCCATGTAATCAAACACATTACTTTTACAAAAGTAATAACAAGTATACCATTGATAACATTACAACCAAAATGCACATTTTTGACAAATATCACCTCTAACTTGATTTGGACAGCATGAACACCATTTATCATAACAATGTTTAATCAATCTCACCAACCACAAAATATAACATATGATGCATAATGAAAAGGCTTAGGGTTACATACCTCTTGAAGACCCCCTTGAGCAAGCTAGCAGCAAAGAAAACCAGAGATCCTTCTTTTTGAACAAATTTGTGAAGCTTACTTCCTTTTGAAGAAATACGCAAATCTTGAGGACAGTTTGAGCAGATGAGGTTCCAACTGTTGTTTAAGATTATGGACAACTAGAGTATCATGAACATGAGGTGTTTTGAGTGTTAAAATGGCAGGAATGGATATATGTAGTGATTTGGTATGAAAGGTGCACAAAAGTTAAACTATGGTGGTATGAAGTTTGAATTTTTGATCTATGGATTTTTTGGTGAATAAGATGATGGAAACAACTTTAGATGGTCATTTTAAGGGTGTGTATATGGTTTTTATGGTGGTTTATTGTTTGGAACAAGGACTTGTGTGAAAAGTGTAAAGTGGTGGATTTTGGTGTTTTTGTGAAATCTCTTCACTTACAAGCAAAGAGGGTAAGAATGGGAGCTATGTGTTTCTGGTTTTTTTGATAGCTCTGGTGTGTCTAAATAAGTGGAAGGAAGTATCTATTTATAGGCCAAGAGAGGCATTGGGGCAGATTTGGTTTCAAGTTTTTGGGGGGAGTTTTGGAAGAAAATCTATCCAATATCATGTGACAACTGTGCTCATCAGTCCCTTGGCTCAATGCGGTGCAAAACTTAAGTGAAATGAAAGACATGAGGTGACTGAAGTGAGGCTAGAGGCTGCAGCTGCAAGTCTTCACCAAAAAAAAGTTTCTCTTTCCTCTATTTTTAAATAAAATAATGTCCACTTGCTTGCAACTTGGAAGCTCTACCAAATCTCATTATTTCTGCATTTTCTGACCATCCTTCTCTCTAAATATCAGATTAAGACATGATCCAATGGTTGAGAATGGTCCAAGTGGCTGAAAAGTGAATTTGTGAAAAAGTGGAAATGGTGCACTCATGTGTGGAGACCCCAACTTTATGGATTCATAACTCTCAACTCATAAGTGCTATGGAGGAGTTCTAGTATTTTTTGGAAAGCCCTCATGGAGCTCTACAACTTTCATGTTTTCATGATCTTCAGATTCCAAGTGGAACTAGGTCAAAAATCCTCTCAAAGTTGGCTGAAAACATGATATGCAATCTACTCATTTTTTGCACATGGGCCCCTGTGAGACTTTTGTAAGAATTGTTAGGACCTTTCCAACAAGTTTTGAACCACCTCAATTGGATGTGTGGTTAAAGAGTTATGGTCTTACCCCTTTCAAAACCTTAATTTCCCGATTTCTCGATTACTCCTCCATCCTTAATCCAATGGTCATGAAACTTCATAGATAGGTGTAATATAGCATTAGGAACATTTTTGCTTCATACTTTGAGGTCAAATTCCTTATGGTTGAAGAGTTGACTTTTTGGTCAACGAAACGATCGATCGATGACTACCGAGTCGGTTGTTGATGTTCTGGGTCTTATGAGGCATTGAAACTTCTTGAGTGGACTTCACTAAGCCATATGAGCTTCATGGACCATAATTCCATCATTGGAACACCTTTTAAATCAAAAGTCAAACTACAATTGACTTTTTCCCCAAATCTTCTGATTTTTAATTGACTGATCAATTGAAGCTCTTCTGATTAAAATTGATGGTCAATCTCTCATCCCCAAACACCTTAGGACACATGGAAGGGCATGGAAACAAGTCTTGCTCCCGAAAACAAATTTATCCTGATTAAAAGTAAAACCCTAATTTCACCCTTTTTGCCTAGGCAGTGTGCAGATGAGTTGAGTGACCATTCCCACTCCCCAATGACCTCTGAGGTACTCAACAAACCTCTACCAATGCTAAATTTTCATGGACCCCTTGACAACCCTTTGATGGTTCCTTGATACTGCTGTGGCACACCTCTCCTTTCTAGGAGCTCAGATATCTTCATGATGATGACATACACAAAACAACCTCTGCCAATGCCTCTGCTTGAGCTTGTGGTCAATAAGGCTCTTGTCTTAGATAGGAAACACAAACACTTGATCCCCTGTAAGAACTATGTTGTGCAAATGCAAGATGCTAAAATGCAATGAAACATAAGCCAAAGATTAAGAAAAAGGTTGGTCAAATTTTGGGGTGCAGCAATATGCAATAGTAGAAAAATAATATTTGAGTCAAATCGTTACTGAATACAGAGCTTTGGTGTTGTTTCTAGGAATCTGAATGGAGAAAACTTGAGGGGATGTTCGCTCATGTTATTTGTTGTTTTGACACTCTAGTCAGCGGAGTGTTTTTGCAGTTTTTGGTAGCTGAACAGTTGATGAAGGTGACCGGAGATGAGAGCTCGTGGTGGTCGGAGGGAGTTCCGTCAGGAAAAAATGAGGATGAGGTTGTATGGTTGGTTCGTTGTAGTGAGTTGTTTGATGTTGGCCGATGGTGTTTTTGCTAGTGTCACAAACCGTTGTTTGATGTTGGTCGGAGGTGTTTTTTAAAGAGGAAAGAGGAATAGTGAGGCACATAGTGGATGTTAAAGGTTGGTTTTGCGTTTTTATAGAGAAATTTTGAGGGAGTTGGGTTGGGAAGATGACTAAAGTTGATTTTTTGAAGGGAAATGTGAGGTTTGTGGGGCGTTGAAAGGAAGAAAACATGTTAGGTTGGTGTTTGGCTGTGAGTAGTGGCGGAAAGATGGTACACGAAGTTGAGTATAATTCTTTTTCTTTACTTTGCTTTGTTGTACGAGAGGATTAAGGCAACTCTCTTTTTTTTATTATTTTTTTTCTTTGTTTTTTTATTTTCAATTATGGATGAGAAAAATGAATGCGATAGAGTTCTTTTTTCAGTGACAAACATTAACTATATATACTAACTACCTTGGGTTTCTAAATTATTCAAAATGTCAAAATTGACCATAGACCTTATTAAGTGACCAATTGGGTCTAATTGGATCAAATAAAATTTCTCAAAAATATCTAACAAAACAAATAAAACAGATAAATTATTTTATTTGTTTATACTTATTTTTATTAATTATTTTGATTGAAAAACAAAATAAAAATGATTAAAAATTGAACCCGCAGATGTGCGAAAAAATAACATGAATGCACTAAAATAATCTTCGCGAAATATAGTTCAGTAAAATAGACAGTTGCAGATCAAATATTGAAGATACAAATACCCAAAAGAAAAGGCTCGGACTAATCAAAATGCAAACACATGTTGATTCGAAAAAATTAAATGAGCACACCAAACTAAATTATAAGAAATGTAAATAAATAAAATAGATAACTACATGTTCAAACTTGAAAATTTTTGCTCCTTAATTTTACGCGTGATTGAAAATTGCTTCGAGTGGTCTATTTGTAAAGCTAGAATTTTATTCTAGTTGACTTTTTAGAATTTATATATATAAAAGCATGTCATGATATGCAGATGATACAAATGCCATGATGAATGCATGAAATGATAAAAAGGGCAAAATTTAGGGTATGACACTTAGATCTAGAAATTATCAAAAAACAAAGAATGAAGAGAAAATATACTCCAAGATGAAATCAATAATAGGGGAAAAAGGATACTTGATATTGAAATAGGTACCGACGTTATCCATGAACGGCAAACTATTCCCTAACTTGGATGGGACTTTCAAATTACGGCATAAAATATTTTTTTCGGGAGCACATAAGTTAGACATTCATGTAGGAGAAAAGGTTCATAGTAACTGGAACATTGTGAAGTTAAGATACTGATATAGTTGAACAAAACCTATAAGACTAAACATTATGTAACTTTTAAAGGATACTGCATGAGCCAGGTTTTTAACAAGGCACCTCAAGTGTTTTAATTAGTTATGTGTTATATGCTAAGTATAGGGCTTGGTGATAAATGTAGAGACTTCTTTGGCAAGAATGCTAAAACCCTACGAGGACTCTTAAGCCTTTGGATGACGTCATAAGTGGTATCTACAAGACCATACATGGACACTTAACCTACGGGCGACGTCATACATGCTATCCACATGAAATCTATGAAGACTCTTAAGCTTATAAGGTATCTCCCATAATCCTAAAGGGACTCTTAAGCCTACGGGCAACACAATCTTCGAACATGGCATGACATAAGACAACGCTCCTCATCGGATAAGTGCTAAGGAGTTTGAACATCCTTTAAGAGCCTAATATTTTTTCCCTTTCCACATCGCTAGTGGCGTTAATATGGTCATATGCAAACGACATCCCGTCAAAGCGCTTCTCCTAAAAGAAAAACTTTTCTTCTCCAAAAGAGGCAGAAGATCCACATTTTAGAGGACCATTGCCATAACCTTCCATGAAGATACCCCCACCTTAAAGCCTTGGAAGCAACAACGTCCACATCTATTGGTCCTTTTTCAGGATCGGCCCTACTCGTTTTGGCTGGGCAAAATTTCATGTTTTCAAGGGGATAAGATGACATGATGGGAGCAAACCTTCATGTTTTCAAGGGGTAAGGTGACATGATGGGAGCAAATATAACATGTTCCCCTTGCTCCGACGAGCATTATTAGCCTTCACCATTACAACTTTTCTTTTTTAAAATGTAAGTGGGCAAATGGGACAATCCTTTATAAAAAAAATCAAAGGGGTTAAACTTAGAATTAATTAGAAATATTGCGTATAGACAAAATATCATGAAAGCTTTTTACGCAAAAAACTCAGCATCTTCGAAAGATATTTAAAAAATAATATTAAATTCTGATGACGTATCGTGATAATAAGATTTCTTCAAAATTAAAATTTCTAATGTTTAAGTAGTATATCACTTAAATTTTGTTTTTTTTTTAAAATTCACATCCAATGAGTAACAAAAGTGAAATTATTAATTTGTTAACTTTTTTTTCATTAAAAAAATAAAACTGAATATAAAATTAAATTAAGGGACTTGTAACTAATCATACCAAAAATAAAATAAACATGCCTTTTGTCTAACAAACAAAAATATCACACAGTACATTGGGAGCACGCAAATTTGAATGATTCTATTGGCAGCTCATCAATGCCGTATTTGTAGTGTTATTAGTACACACCAAACCGCCATGACAACACCATTTTACAAAATTACCCCTTCCTCTAAATATGCCGCACCTAACGTTGCACGCCATTAAATCTAAACCGTCAACACAAGTAATCTCAGCCGTCCATTCAATAAAAAATCTTTATAAAAGATAGGTCTGAGAAACCTAACTATTATCGTTCAACAGCCTCTAGGGTTTCACCTTCCTTTCATCCATTACTCCTATCTCAGATCTCGTCTGCAACATCCCCGTTCTACTTCGACCGGTACCAGATCCGTTCATATCCGATGGATCTCTACCCTCCGGTGGACGTTTTCTCCAGGTACAAACCGCGCTTTTTATCGTTTTTATTGTTTCTTTTAGATTTTTCTTTATCGTTTATTGTGATTTATTTTGTTTTTCACTTTTCTTATAGATCTGAATCTTCGTCCGTCAGATCTAAGATTTAGAGGCGCGATCTTCACGTCAACTTGGTGTTTGGAATCTACTATGAGATTTTTTTTTGCAGGTTTGGTTGTAGATTGATGAGAAGATCGTAGATCCGAATTATACTAGTTCCGCCTTGGTGACAGAATTGGACGCTCTGATTTCTCAAAGTGCTATGAGCCATGGTTCTAGATTGATGAATTTCAGATTCATGTTGCAGATCTCGGTTCTTGTAATTATGTATTTGATTGTGATCGTTGAGTGAGGGAAGTTTTATGGATGTAGGTTGTTTCAGGATTACTTAACTTGATTCGCTTAGCGTTTTGAGGGTTGAATCCTGATTGATCATGTCATCCGACCTTTGCCATGTCAGGTGCGCTTGCTTGGCAGGTCAACTATTTAATAAAAAAGATTTGTTGGTTTTTGGGAGAGATCGCACGGGGTTTTTGCCCGGGATCTCTCTTTTGCGTGGTGTCTGCTTTTTTTGTTCGTTATTGTTTTATTTTGTTTTATGCTCTTTTACGCACGATGATTTCATAGAAGATTTCTCGGAGAACATAGCGAAGCTCACATCAGGTATTATCTATCCCGTTTTCTGCAAATCCCTTGTCAATTTAAAAGTATTTAGTTAAATTTAATTTGGAATCATTAATAAATAACTCTATCAACAAAAGTAAGTTACAAAAGACTGAATATGCTCACCAGAATAGTTATATGTCAAGCATCAAGCATCAACATATTATCGGTTTCTCTAAGTTAGTATCTGTAGATTACAGTTGCAAGTCCTTCTGGACATTTCCATGCATCGTTTTATTTATCCTACTCACATACGAAATACCAAATTTAATTCCATTTCCGTTTATTTTCACTTATTGTTAATTTAAGGCAATAAAGTTACTACTTCTACATATATGCCCTACTTCTCCATGTAATATATGCCAAACATTTGGAAGTGCAATTTTATAAGCTAAGGACATGTGAAGCAGTGGCAATTCCAGAATAATTTTTAATTCCTGCTCTGTCTCAAATAAAAAGCATTTTAGTTCATGAATTAATATAAGTAACAATAAAGGATGTGAGGACACATGTAGCAAGCAATAGTAGTTATTGATTGTAAGTGCAGTTTTGGCTCGGCAAATGTATCTCTACCTAATTGGATCCGGGAGTTATGATTAAATATATCACTTATATCGAGGAGGTAGGACATAAAGATGCGTGGAGATCCTTAAGTTGTGATTAAACATATCACTTATCGAGGAGATAGGACATAAAGATGCGTGGAGCATAAACCGTTGTTGAATTTCCTGAGACGTCATTTGTTCATCTAAGAAGCTTCAATCAGAGTAAGGTTAAGATTGCTTTGACTCTAATTATTTTGCAATTAAGCTAAATGTCTCCGTTTCAGTATATATATTTTAGCTCAGTCGATTCAATATTTTTCATTTTTGACTCTTCACAGTAATACTCTTTTTTTAAGTTTGTAGTATTTATTAATGTTTCTATAACTTCTAATTATATCACTTTATATCATATCTAAGAAAGAAGGTGATATGTTTTATTTTATAACATTATTCTGTGTATCTAACTTAGGTCATTATCAATGTATTTAAGTAACTAGCTCTTGTCCTCTATTTGGGGGCAATTAAGTATGATTATTTTCTAATTTGCTCTCATAACTACACTCCTGCCAAAGAAAGTGGTAATAATAAATGCCTGCTTCTACTATATTGAATAATTTCCTCTAAATGCATGCTTCTAAAAGGCGTTATCATTAAATTCCTTTCCCTCACAATGAGTGATTAAGTTCACTTTTTACATATGTTTTTAAAATTTCTTCAATGTTGTAATTTGAACCAGATCATTTACTATTTGACACTTATTCTATTTTAAAATTTCTCTAACATGAATTAGTTTTTAAAACTTTTAATTAAATCTGAACTAGAATGACTTAATTACTGAATTTTTGAAAATTTTTGTATTTTAGAAATGTTACTATTGTTGATTTTTAACAGGGATTTATAACTGAAGCTTTGAAAATTTGTTTTTTATTAATCTTATTATTTCTAATTATGAAATATATTTTTTCTTAAAATATAAGAAATTAGAAACGTCTAAAACATTTTGTTGATGAAACTGCAATAATCAAATATATTTGAAAGCCTTCTAGAATTTTGATATTTTCGTTATTTTATTTTACTGTTTAAATTTTAAATTTACTTTTATTACAAATTAGTTTCTTTTTTAATTTGAAACATCACAGATTAGTTTTTGAAAACTAACAATTTAAATATTTTTCATATTTATAATTGCATTTCACCCGCGCTTTTCGAAACTTAAAAAAAAATTATTTGTTACAAATTAGTTTGTTTTATATTTTCTTACTTACTGACTGATTTTATTCCTATTGGTGGTTTTGCTTTTATTTTTTAAAGAATATTTGAAAATGGTTCAAGTTTAATATCAGGTTTGTTCAAGTTTGCAAATATACTTTTTGCCTTCGTTCTTTTCACAGGTTTGTTTAAATGTATCTATAGTGGTTTTGCACTTAGTTTTATAACAAATTAGCTTTTCTTTTATATATCATTTTCCTACTGTATAATTGATTATTTTCGTATTTGATGGTTTTAGTCTCTTTTTAACATAAAATTTTATTTGGAAGATGTGTAATTTAAAATAAATAATTAGAAATTTTATATCTATACTAAAATATGTTTATAATCTTAATTTATTATAATATTATAATAAGGGTAATATTAATTCAGTTATAGTAAATTTATATTAAAAATACATTTTAAAAATTAATTTTGTATTTTATTTAAGTTTGTACACAAGACAGTTTTTTTAAATTTAGTTCTTAACTTAACTTAGGCATATGTTATAATTATCCTTATTAATATTAATGCCTTAATATTAAAAAATATTAGATAGAAAGTTATGTGTACTAGTTTAGAACATATTGGAAAATCTAATTTCTTTTACTAATTTAGAATTACTAAAGTTGGTTGATAATAGTGTGTTTCTTTATTATTTTTGATGTTGGTAATCCTTTTGGGACATGAAAGATCTGTAGCTCAAATTGGCAGAGCGCTCTGAGTATTTATTATCTCCCGAGATGTGGTGGTTCGAATCCACCTAGATCTGCAAATATTTATTTATTTGTCTTTTGATTCATTTTTTATCTCCCATGCAATGCAAGACCAATGCTTCACCAAGATTTACCCCACCGTCCCTATTTCACGAAGGTATGCGACTAGAGAATATACAAAGTAGAATTAATCAATCCCTATCACATACAAAGTAGAATTAATTAATCATTCATGTAATATGATCAAGTTAAGTTATGATTACTGCTACAAGAAGTTATGATTCGTGCGTCATTATTGTTCCTGCATCTTCCATGTAAAAATGTGTATCGGATTAAGTTGTATTTTTGATTCATATGCTTGTTGTCCTCGAGGTGATATCTGCACATTTTATCCGGTCAGTTTCTAATGAGGAAGCAATTGAGAATTTTATCAGCAAAATATATTCGCATTGGAACAAAGGTTTTAGAGTTCACGAACTTGGACTTGCATTGGGATTTTTAGGTTCGAATGAAATTATGGAAATCCTCTTTTTTCTTAAAGATTACTTTGAATTTAGATAGGGGGGATGGAAACACCTTTCTTGTTTTTCAATTGGACTAGGATAGAAAAATTAATAGAGCAGGTTCTTTATGTGGATGAAAATTAAAATTTCAATTCATTATATACCAATATTTTTCGGATTGTTTGTGACCACTTGAATTATATGGTGTCTGATTGGTTAACATAAAAAAGTAATTTAGATAATATATATACTGATCGGATGGTTATAACTGACTCAACAAACTTGAATTTATTTAGAAAACAACAGACAAGAACTCTTGGAAGTGTGTGTGGCATACTCATGCTAATGAGAAATAAATTCTTCCTTTAAACGGTTTTATATAAGTACCTTCCTAAGAGATCAACGTTGTGTCATTGTGGTATGACCCAAACAAATATCTGTTTTAGATGTAATTAGGACACTAAGACGACTCTACACCGTCAGAAGAGATTGTGAATTTGCTAGTTGCTTTTGGAAATGTATTGGCTACTTGGACCCAAATTCTTTCAATGGGATAACTTGTGATTTTATTAGACATGACATCAATGACGACTCTATCTTTTTGAATGTTTGCTAGTGGTTGTGGTGTGCTGAAAATTTTTTTTGTCTTACTAATGAAGTGATATCTTTCTATATTTTAAAACTCATTACAGGAAATTATGTTAATCTACTTGCTAAATGTTTTCTCAAGCATTCTCTCTCATCCAATTAGCATAATCATGTGGAGTGCATTCAAATTTTTAGTAATTTGATTTTGAATATTGATAATTGTAGCTTCGCTAATCTTGATGTCTAGTGTTTTCATGGATTGATTTGAAATGATGATTGTGGTTGGATTCATGGTTTTGTGTAATAATAATTATTCCAACATTCTTCACGTTGAGTTGATGACGTTATATCATTGTCTGCGTATGGCTTGAGAACTTGACATCAAATACTTGATGTGTTATTCTAACTCTAACTCTACTATCAAGCTTATCTTAGAGACGTCCAATGTTTGACATCACTTTGTTACGATTCTCCACAATATTAAAGAGTTTCTCATTATAGAATGACAACTTCAAATATTTCATAATCTTAACAAAATACGATATTAGAAATGATGTGGCGTACATGTTTTTTTACTGAGTCTCCTTTAGAAATCATCACTATCTTCTTAGTTGACCGTTAATGAGATTTTATTTTTTAAATAATTTTGTTTCTTCCTTTTTTTTCACTTGTTAGTGATACTTTCAAAAAATATATGGGAGAAAAAAATTGAAAAAGTTAAAGGAGAATGAATTAAAAATAAATAAAAAATTGATATTCACAGTTAAAACCTTAATAACATGATTAATATTACATCATTTTCAAAAATTGTCAATATATAAAAGAGACTGGGAGTTTTCATAAACGTTGTAATAAAACTAACATAATTTATACAATTTTTTTGTAGTGGTGGTATATCGATCAACTCAAAGCAAATTACGCATTTCTTCTACACTATTATGCTAATCATTTGTTACTTTATATTAATGTTAATAAAATAACAACTTAATTCTATGCATTTTTCTAATGCTCATATATATGTCTAAACGATGAAAATTTAAGGGAGTTCAAGTACACTAATTATTTATTTCACACAAATAGAAATACACAAAAGTGATAAATTCAAACTCCAATTTGGCATGCATCAGAACATTTTGGATTGACCAAGGTGTTTAAAAAAACCCACAAAAGTTAATTATCCCACCAATAGGAATAATTTAATAGAGAAGAGTGCCTTCGATGAAAGAACCGCCACAACTATTTCATGGGTGACTATATCATGCCAACTAAATATAAACCAATATACATAGATTACGATTAGATACCTCTCCAAAAATAGATACCCTTACGAATCCAAATCATTATTAAATAAATACATGTGTGCACAACCACTCTAAAAACTAGCACCCACCTCTGACTCTTGAAGCTACCTCCGATCATCACTCGACTTCACCGATCCAAAAGAAATGTTGGACGAGAAGAATAGTACAAGCGCAAACCAGAAGACAAGAAGGAAGGTCTCTCAAGGAACTTCGTCCATCTCCTACTATCCTCATATGTTCATGGGAAGCCAGCTGCAAAGCCACTTGAGGTAGACATCCACTTCAAAGCAAAACGGGAGCCGAAAGACTGTACTAGTGATAAAAAAAACGTCTCACCGGATCATTTGATAAAGGAAATTAACGGGTCCTAAGGTTTTAACGATCGTCTTTAAGTAACGTCCTCGTCAAAGTCGATCACCCAACTATATACCGAAGAGTAAATATAAGGCGGGGTGCCCTGATGTCTCGTCCAAATGAAGGAGATACCTTAAAAAATAAAGCACACATTCTAGAACCATGAAGGAGGACAAACACCGGAAACCCAAGACATTGTTCACCCATTATAGAGTAACTATTGAAGGTCTATCTATCTAATAATTTCATTGTTTTCTTGTAAAGAATTTAATTTATTATTAATATAAATATCCATACATCTTTTTTTGTCTTCCTCTACTGTATGATTCCTTGTCTCTCTCTTTCTTTTAGAGCGCTCAAGACAGGGACAACAAGGATTACATACATTTATCACATGATGACGTATATAATACATACTAAATGTTTTTCTACGTATCTGATACGGCTTAAACATGTTCATATGCACATTTATGCATCCCTAATATAACCTAAATTCATGCATGCGTAGTTGATATAGCCTAAGTGCATAAATGCATAACTGATACAACCTAAGCGCATGAATGCATAGTTGTTGCAATCTAAACGCATGAATGGGTAGCTGATACAATCTTAATGATTACATGTGTAGCTGATAACACCTAAGTGCATTTCAGTGTGGCATACACACCCCAACCCCTTTGGATCTAGCAAATCTAAGGGCGTAGACAGTGGAGCTAGGAGACGTCCACCTCGATCCAATCCAAGTCTCGGAACAGGAACATGGATCCTATCCTTGGTCAAGGAACATTCCTTTGTGACACGAAGCATGGTACAAATATAGGACTACGACATTCTGGTCTTGCCGACCCTAAGCTTCACCTCAGCGAGCACAAGCAATAGTCTAAATACAACACACAAATTAATACATTACAACGATGAACGCAAAAGGTATCAAACAAATACAACAACAAAAAATGATATCTAACATAATGCAGTATTTCAAGTCACAAATCACAATCTCGAAACTCTCAAAGAACACATTTGTAAATTTGTTGCAATAAATACTCTTATTTTTCTCTCTCTTCATAAAGCATGCACCACTTCGCAACTGACATGGAGTAGACTCAAAGCTACCCCGATGAACACCACCAATGCCATCGGGATGAGCAAACTTTGCATTGCAAGAATAAAGGGCAAACCCCGACATCACAATGATTCATAAACAACCAAATGCGCAACATAAAAAACAATAATAATTTGGAGCCAAATGCATGGATCTAAGTTAAACAATGCATGAATCATTAAGGTAAAAATATTTTTATAAATTTTAATAATTTTTACACCCAGGGTTCCAAAGCCTGGGAAACATTATAGGAAATAAAATAATACACAGGAAAGAAAATCAAGCCAAAACTTATGGTCTGAATTACCAAGGTCACCCTCCTGAGTTACTCCGAAAGTAAACTGAAATGGGTTCAGTGCCTCAGCCAAAGTTATGGCATTAGGACATAACTCCCTTGCTTGTTCCACTACTCGGTCATGAACCCCAAACACGACCTGCATAGCCCGTTGAAAAGAATTATGGAGCACCTACTTCATATCGACAACTTTGTCTTTAAGGGCTGTCAGGGTCTCAGCATGAGTCTTGGCTTTCTGAAAAAGAGTCTTTCGATGCTCCTCCATCTGCCAAGTTTTCTCCTCAACAGAATCAGAGGAATCCTTATACCACTTATTCGCCAATTTGAGGACATCCTCCAACTTAGTTATCTGAGAAGCCAGAGTAGTAGGGAAACCATGGATTTTTACCTCCTCTTGCAAAGAGTCAACAGCCTTGACCTGCACCTGCAGTGAAACAAGTTCCTCTTAAAGAGTAGAACACCTGTGTTCCATAGATTCACGTTTCCCTTTTCTGGTGTCCCATTTCTTGTTGGGATTGCTTGAAGCCAAGATGTTGCTCGACTAGTAGAAACAAGGGAAAATAGAGAACCAAAATGGTACATGCCATGAGTAATCTCATAGACGAGTTCCATCTTATCCCCTTTTGAGGTATTTTGGACGAAGGGTAAATTCTACGTCGAGACAGTTATAGTAGCCTCCTTAGGAGTGCGAGCCAGCATGGAAGAAAATACATTCGACATCTGCGTGAAATGACTTACCTTCTTATAAGAACCTTCCTCAATGATACGAGTTCAATTTGGGGGAACCCTCTTCCAGGGGGTGTTGATCTTCATATCGAGCCCTCTTTATTGAAATTGAGGCAAGGATGACCCTCTATAATCAAAATGAACGCAACATCCACAAATTGATCTATCTCTAGTGCAGAAGTAGAAGTTTTAGAAGCTGAGATAAGAGCTAAGGCTAGAGTAGAAGCAGTGGTCATTGGAGGAGGCACCACAACATGAATATCTTAAGCATTTGCAAAGTTGTGGTACGTCTATAACTTGTTCCCCTTTTCCATGTTCTCTGTAAAAAGAAATCACCCATGTCTAAAAAAACACGAGGACTCGACTCTCACCAAATATCTTTTTCCATTCTTCCTTGATGACTGCACTCATAATGACATAAGTGTCAATCTACCTTTTTCTGACATCGGTACGGGGAACCTCACCAGAGCAGAACCCTTACTCATAACGAAGTCCTTAAAACCAAGAATATAGGTCCTCTTTCATCTCCACTCTGTCCGAAGAAAGGGAACCTAGCTTGGTGTAGTAAGAATGGGCATCCCGGTTAAAGTGGATTTTGACTAGTAATTTGGGTATAAACTCTAGCAGAGCCAGGCGAATCGGCAGAGAGATAGAAAAAATGAGATGGGCCGCAGGTGTGAGGGGCTTTTCCGGGAAGAAGTACCCTAGAAATCGCCTCAGTCTAGAGTAAAAGGGTTGAACTAAGGATTAACCTGGTGGAAGCTGATGAGCCTCTGATTATGGAAGTTGTCTTGAGAGGTGTGCCTTGGATGGAACAAGCCAATCAATAATCCAAGGGAAAGTTCCCAACATTTATTCTAGGCACACAAATGAAATAGACCCCGAATGAAGCTAGGAAGGAAAATTTTTAAGTACTTTAAAATGGCTACTTTGAAGTGAGAAAAAGGCAAATGCATCCCTATTTTTATGAACAGACGCTCATAGAGTGGAATCACGCAGTCGTAGAAGGAGTTGTATATCCTTTTTTCCATCCCCACTAGAATAGCTGGCAATTCAAAAAGATCACCGACCATAATATCAAGAGCATTTATAGCAGCCTCATTGTTCAAAATAGATGAAGTCCCAACTATTTTCGTGTCCACCCAGTCATACTCCACCGCGTCTAATTGGTCTTGAAATCCAAATGAGACTTCACTTCAGTGTCACTAGGCTCATAGTTACTGGCCCTAAGACAAAATTAAATATAATCCTTAACGCGATCTCTGCTTTGACGGTTATCTTGTATCTCCTCCTCAGATAAGATGCGAGGGGTATAGGGATTTCAACACAATTAACTTCTCCGCCAACATTTGATATAAAAGTCTTCTAATGAGCTGACTGGAGAAGTTCCTTCCTTCAAGGAATTATCAAATACTCTTTCTAAGATAGAATCATCAGATAAATCTATGACTTTTGTTCCCAAGTGAACGCTTCCAAGAGAAGGAAGATGAGAACTAGAGGTTGTCCTTGTTATATAGGCATTTGGAGTTTTAGCTTCATAATTGCTCACTAGGTCAATCACACTATCACTCATCCTGACTAGAAGATATGGAATGCTAAAGATAAAAGCTTGAGTTTATGATGGTACCTAGTTTTGTGAGATTGATTGAGCAGGAAAAAAGGAAGAAAGGCAAAGATTTTGAGCAAAACAATGGAGATCAATTCTATTGATACTCTTAGAAAAGTGGGATCAAATACATTACTTATAAAGTGATTATATACTTGAATGTCAAGGGTTGCAAAATACGCTATCAAACATTCAATTTCCCCAATTTATAGACAATTGCAGATGAGAGATTTAAACTAACTGGAAGGAGAATTTACAAAATCAACGACTAGATTTTCCCTCGTGGATACGCGCCAACTCGAGTTAACTATAAATTGTGTCATGCCCTAACTTGTCACATTACCACACATGTAAAAAGAAGACTGTGAATAGTTTCAATGATGAGACTGAATTTAATGGCCTCGTTGCTCAAACATTTTCAATTGATTCCAAGCATTTTAGTACTATTTCACATCGGACAACAACATGGAGGACACCTAATATCACTTAAGGCTTTCCCTGACTCTTTTAGTGTCTGATAAATCCTTGGAAGCAACTTTTCTAGATAGAATAAAGGCTTAAGAAGCTAAGGCCCAATTCATCTCAAACTCACTCCACTCGACCCAAGGTACAAATCAGTTAACACACAAAGGCTTAAGAAGTTATATGTGTGAGATTTTGGTTCGAACTCAAGCTTTGTCAAGGAATAGCTTTCATGTATTTCGACAGGAGACAAGCATGAAGTCGAAGATGGGTCGCATGTTGTAGTCGAAGATGGGTCGCATGTTGTAGTCGAAGGATACATATTGTAGTCGAAGTCTGTTATAATATGTATTGTCTAAATGTTTGTCGAATTAGGCCTTTTGTTAAGGATAAAATTGTTTAGTTAGCTTGGGTTGCAAGTTATCTAGTTAGTCTATATATAGGCTAGAACACTTAGTTTGTTAAGTGTGGTCAGATTGTGTTATTCACTTGTAACGTTTTGTAATATTGAAAAAGTGAATAGTATAACAATTTGCCCTAATCTTTCTTCTTCTTTATTTATTATTTCTTCTTTCTCTCTTTGTTATAACTGATTTCATTGTTCACCCAATAACTCTGGTTTTCAATCTTGATTTGTTGAAAGGTATCGTTTGTGATCACAAGAACCTGGTGCGGTGAGCATGGAGAGAATGTCGTCAAAAAAGTTTGAAGTTGAGAAGTTCACAAGAGTTAATGACTTTGGTTTATGGCGTTTGAAGATGCGATCCCTTGTTCAACAATGCTTGCTAGAAGCATTAAAGGGAGAAGATGCCATGTATGTTGCATTGATGGAGAAAAAAAGACAACGATAATCTAGAAAGCCCATAGTGCAATTGTTCTGAGTCTTAGTGATAAGGTTCTCAGGTAGGTTTCGAAGAAGACGACGACAACTGGTGTTTGGCTGTAACTCGAAGGATTGTATATGAAAAAGTCCTTGGTGAGTCGTTTGTACTTGAAGCAAGCTTTGTATTCATTCAAGATGAATGAAGATAAAGCGTTGACAGAGCAACTAGATACGTTCAACAAGCTGACTTTTGATCTTGAAAATATTGATATTACCATCAATGATGAAGATCAAACGTTGTTATTATTGTGTTCTTTACCTAAGTCTCTTGCTCACTTAAACGAAACCCTCTTGTATGGCAGAGAGTCCTTGACCTTTGGAGAAGTTCAAGCAACCTTGTATTTGAAGGATTTGAACAAAATAAAGGAGAAGAAACATCATCGTCAATTGGTGAAGGGTTTCCTGTAAAGGGGAAATCGTCGAAAAGAGATGGTAGGTTTGAGAAGAAGAAAGGTAAAACTCAGCAGAAGTCTTATGGTGATGATATTTATGGGATTAAGTGTTATCAATGTAAGAAGGAGGGTCACACAAGAAATATGTACCCTGAGCACCTGAATAATCATGGAGTATATATTTTGGATGTACTTGGCATATGACTCCAAACAAGAATGTGTTTGAAGAATTATGTGATCAAGATGGTGGATCAGTGCTGCTGGGAAACAATAAAGCTTGCAAGATTGCAGGTATTGGATCCGTAAGATTTAAGCTCCATGATGAGTCAATAAGGCTATTAACTGGGGTTAGGTATGTACTTAACCTTAAGAGGAATTTAATTTCTCTTGGTGAATTCGACAAGAAAGGATATGCCTTAAAAGGAGAGCAAGGTATCCTGAAAGTCATGAAGGGGTTTAAGGAAGTCCTGAGAGGCGTGAAGAAACAAGGCTTGTATACCTTTGAGGATGAGGTTGTAAGTGGTTCAACAGATTTTTCATCCATGAAACCGGTGTCGAAGACAAAATTATGGCACATGAGATTGGGCCATGTCAGCGAAAGAGGCCTGGTCGAATTGGGGAAATAGAACCTGTTAGGTGGTGACAAAGTCGAGAAGTTGAAGTTTTGTGAACCTTATGTATTTGGAAAATCATGTAGGGCGAAGTTTAATAAAGGTAAACAAAGAACACATGGATCCCTTGATTACATCCATGTTGATCTTTGGGGGCCTGCGAGGAACCCTTCACATGCAGGTGCAAGATATTTTCTATTCATAGTTGATGACTATTTTAGAAAATTATGGATATTCATTCAGAAGACTAAGGATGAAACTTTTGAGAATTTCTAAAGTTGGAATGTTCTAGTCGAAACTCAAACTAGAAGAAAGGTTAAGAGGTTGAGAATCTAAAATGGCCTTGAGTTCAGTGTTAGAGGCCAAATTTCACTTATTTGATCTATCATATATTGGCACCTTTCACTCATTTTTGTCATAAAAGTGTTGAAAACCACTCTTGTTTGGTTTGGTTTGCAATATAGTGTGAAAAGCTCTTGGTACCTTTGATTTTTGTGTTATTGTGCAGAAATTAGGCACAAAACAATTGAAAAGTAAGACACACAAAAAATGGTCAAGGAAACCAAGACAACATGCAAACAACACTCAAGAATTCGCAAAATGCTGTCACGCTCGCTTAGCGAGCTGGTAGCGAGCAAGTAGCGAACGCTCGCTAGCTGCTTGCTTAGCGAGCAGACCAACGAACAACTCGCTAGCTTGCTCGCTTAGCGAGCAGGTAGCGAACGAGCCCAGAATTGGACAGATTTTAAAGCCAAAATTCGCTACATTCGCTAGCTGTTCGCTGTAGAGAACGTGACAGAACCAAATTGGGTATTTAAGTCATTTTCTTGTATTTTTAGGATATAACTCCATTTTTGGGAGAGAACTTCATTTTTTAACATTTTAGAACATCAGAACTCATCTCTCTTCATTTCTTGAGAGAGAGAAACACAAAACCCCAATGGGGAGGAGGTAAGATCTTCGATCTCTTGTTGGGGTTTGGATTGTAATCTTTTGATACATTATGTATTTCATCTAATATATGTTTGTGAACTTATTTTGGATTCTCTATTGATTGAATATCTTTGATTATGTATTTGTGGATCTTGACAAAACCTTTTCACATCTTTGATCTCAGATCTTCTTCTATCAATGAACAAACTTTTGACATGGTTTTGAAGTTGATATTCATTTTATCTTCTATGGTGTTGTGTTGATTAAGTAGCATGGGTAGGATCAATATGATATTGTGTGGGTATGTGATAATAGTGATGAGGAATGATGTTCACAACCATTTGGCGGATTAGATGAATACATGTAAAAAGGGTTAAGCGTGTGTACGTATTCTAATCATTGTATTTTATGCAAAATAATTGTTTATCTGATATGGGTTTCATTCTTGTTTACCTGTTAATCTTTGATTTGAATCGTGATAGAGATATACTTTTCGGATCTGTATCTAGGATGATTGCCTGTTAGGTCCTAAACGCTAGAGATAGATTTATGCTTAGCATTTGCGTGAGTATCAGTTCCTAATGCTCTGTGTTGTGTTTTTGTTAGGTGAGAGATCACCAATGAGACAACATAGTTGTTCTCTCGATGCCGCGTTAGAAATAAGCTTTGTCGTGATTCATACGTGATGATATTAGACGAATGATTGTGTTGTGTTTAATTTGATTAGAAGAATGCATGTGTTATCAATTGATGAAATCCAATCCCAACAAGGCTCCGTTTATATTTCAGTTTTTATTTTATAATTTCTACTTTTATCTATGGTTCCCTGAACCCTTTAAACCAAACCTTTTGAAATTAAGCTTAGAAATGCAGAAATCGTTGAACGGCGTTCATATCGCACTAATCCCTGTGGAGACGACAAAACTGGATACTTAATACTTTTTGCTTTCTGCTTTACCGCATCAATATTCAGCAACGGAGCTTGTGACAGTTACTGTGTTGAGTCTGGAATTGCAAGGCATAAGATTGTAGAAGGTATTCCTCAACAAAATGGCTTAGCTAAGAGATTCAATCGAACAATCCTTGAAAGGATTAGATGCATGTTTGTTAATGCTGGATTGAAGAAGGTGGTTTGGACAGAGCTTGTTTTGACAACAACTTATTTGATAAATAGATTTCCCTCAACTTCCCTGAGGATGAAGACACCTAAAGAAGTTTGGTCGGGTCAACCACGTGATCTCAAAAAACTGAGAGTATTTGGTTGTTTAGCCTATGCTCACATTGGGAAAGACAAGGTTGAACCTAGAGCTCTGGGATGCATGTTCCTTGGATATCCTTAGAGAGTCAAGGGTTATAGGTTATGGTGCCTAGAACCAGGTCACAGGAGATGTATCACAGGTCATGATGTAGTTTTCAATGAAGTCGAGATGGCGTTCAAAAAAACTGGTGATGATGGTCGAAGTGTAGAAATCTCTGAAGAAGAGCTAGAACAGGTAGAGATACCTGTTGAGGTGGAGCATAATGATGCTGGAGTGAATAAACCAGATGAAGCCGAAGAAGAAGAGAAAAATGCTAAGGAGACTGAGGAAACTGTCGATGACAACCTGCTGGCAAGAAATAGGTCGAAAAGAGTAATCAAGCCACCTTAGAGAATTGGTTATGCAGATCTTATAACTTTTGCCTTAATCTCTACAAGTGAGGTACTTGAGGAAGAACCTAGAGATTACAAGGAACTTATGAGGAGTTGAAATCAGACTGAATGGCGAAAAGTTATGGATGAAGAGATGAAATCTCTTCATGATAATGACACTTCAGAGCTGATTGAGAAACCTACAGAAGCAAGGTTAGTCAGTTGTAAGAGGATTTTCAAGGTCAAGGAAGGAATCGAGGATGCGATGAAGGTGAAGGTTGAACTCAATAAGGATTTCGAAATGAAGGATCTGAGAGCTTCTATCAGGATTCTTGGGATTGACATTTGGAAAGATAGAAAGCAATCGAAGTTATTCTTATCTCAAGAGACATGGTTACGGAAGCTTCTCGACAAGTTTGGCATGTGGAATTCAAAGCCTGTTATTACACTGACAAATCCTCAGTTTAAGCTTAGTAATACTCAAAGTCAGAGTACTGAAGTTGAAAGAATCTATATGAGTAGAATTCCATATGCTAGTGTAGTAGGTTCTTTGATGTATGTTATGGTCTATACGAGGCCAGACATAACATATAAAGTGAGCCTTGTAAGCAAGTATATGGTCAATCCTGGAAAGGCACACTAGCAAGTTGTAAAGTGGATTCTCAGGTACATAAATGGGTCTCTGAAAAGAGTTTTGATTTATGGTGGAGCCTGTGGTAGTGATAGCATAGTCAAAATCGAAGGATTTGTCGACTCTGATTATGCAAGTTGCATGGATTCCAGAAAGTTTATTTCTGGATATGTGTTCACTTTGTTTGGCACAACAATCAGTTGGAAAGCAACGCTTCAAAAGGTTGTTGCCTTATCAACCATAGAAGCCGACTATATTGCCCTCACTGAAGTTGTGAAAGAAACATTGTGGCTTGAAGGTTTTGCAAAGGAGCTGAAACTTCAAGGTCGAAGTATCACTATTAAATGTGATAGTCAAAATGAACTACATCTGTCGAAGAACTCAGCCTATCATGAGAGAACAAAGCACATCTATGTGAGGCTGCACTTCGTCAGAGAGATAATCGAGTGTGGTGAAGCTCAGGTGCTGAAGGTTTTGACTGATGATAATATTGCTGATATGATCACTAAGACGTTGCCAAGTTGCAAGTTTTTCCACTGTATACAACTAATAAATTTGCATGATAAAAGCTAGTTTATTCCCTGTTGTTTTTTGAGTTAGATCCAAGGTGGAGATTTGTGAGATTTTGGGTCGAACTCAAGCTTTGTCGAGGAATAACTTTCTTGTATTTCGACAGGAGACAAGCATGAAGTCGAAGATGGGTCGCATGTTGTGGTCGAATGATACATATTATAGTCGAAGTCTATTCTAATATGTATTGTCGAAATGTTTGTCGAATTTTCCCTTTTGTTATGGATCCAATTGTTTAGTTAGGTTGGGTTGCAAGTTATCTAGTTAGTCTATATATAGGCTAGAACACTCAGTTTGTTGAGTGTGGTCAGATTGTGTTATTCATTTATAATCTTTTGTAATATTGAAAAGTGAATAGTATAATAATTTGCCATAATCCTTCTTCTTCTTCTTCTTCTTCTTTCTTTATCATTTCTTCATTCTCTCTTTGTTATAACTGATTTCATTGTTCACCCAAGAGCTCCGTTTCTCAATCTTAATTTGTTGAAAGATATCGTTTGTGATCACAATAATATATATATATATATATATATATATATATATATATATATATATATATATATATATATATATATATATATATATATATATATATATATATATATATATATATATATATATATATATATATATATATATATATATATATATATATATATATATATATATATATATATATATATATATATATATATATATATATATATATATATATATATATATATATATATATATATATATAAAGACAAAACATGATTTTTATGTAGCTTTTTTTTATCTTTTAAATATATTTTTTTCAAATTTTATCTTCTTTTTTGAACAAATGGTGGTTATTTTATGTAGCTTTTTTTTATCTTTTAAATATATTTTTTTCAATTTTTATTTCAAATTTTATCTCTTTTTCTAATAAATGGTGGTTATGTAACGATTTATTATCTTTTATATATTTATCTATTACTATTATTTTATGAAATAGATAATAATTAATAAAATAAAAATAAAAATATAATTTATATTTTACGCGCAGCATGAGTAAAAAGGATAAGAATACAAGAAAATGGATAATACACTATCATATTATTTTTACGCAGTCAAACAAAAACGATTATAAATTCCGTTGCATCACACTGATATTTAAAAAAATATATAATAATATAATAAATTATTGATTTTTTATTCAATGACAGTATAAAACTATTTTAGTGTCATGTATTTCGATTAATCCGTGAGATTAAATTAAAGGGTAAAGTTAATGAACTATTTTGCCAATACACCACAAATTAAAAACTTATCAAAACATAAAATATTGATGGTTAGAGTAATCGACTACAAGAGCATAACATAAATTATCTTCCGAACAAGAATCACCGTTCAATTCATAATCTCAAGAATATTCACATCTTAGACATAACAGATTTACAAAATCAGAAACAAATTAAGATAACAAGTTGATTAAAAACAGTCACCACCCTTGAATTGGCCAGCGTTTGTCTGGATCTGGAAGCCAAGAAGAACGTTTCTTTTCCTTCTTCTCCTTCTTCTCCACCACCTCGTTCCCTTCGTGGGTAGTGGAAGTTTTTGTGAGAGTTAAGACCTTACTTAGAAACCCAATACCTTTGTTATTCTTCTTGTGTTCATCTTCCTCATCAAGCTTCGTGGATTGTGAAAGTCTTTCATAGCCAGCGATTTTAGCACATTCTGAAGTCACAGATTCAGATGAAAGTAATATGCGTTCTGATCTCGACATACTAAAGCTTCTTCTAAATTCCATAAACTCAAATTGAGATAACACAAGTGTTTTTTTATTTGAAACAACAACCACCGAACGAGGATATATGTTTGGTTAAATAGTACTATGTTGTTATTCGGAAATGTTAATGATGGTAATATATAGTTAGTTACATTACATGTTACTTGTTACTTTTAGGAAGGAAACGACGGTCAACTTTATGTGGACAATGTTTAGTAACTGTGTCATTGATGACTTTAGTTTTAACTTGTTAGGTCATGCGTGATGAGGTTGATTGAGAGAGACGTAAGTATATGGAAAACCATAGAATACAGCTTGGAATTTTGGAGGATTATTATTCTTTCTTTTTTGTCTCTATGTTTTACTTTGCTTAGATATGTTTTTGACTTTTCTACGCGTTGCATAATTCAATGGTCAAAAAAGATTGCAAGGCAACTTATTTGTTTTTTTTATCTAAGTACGAGTTTTTTTATCAAGCAATCATTCTTAAAAGTTGTTGCCACTCAATAGTGACACTCATTAAGAACATGCTTTTTGAATTTAAGAATTTTTTTTGTTAGAGGTGTTCTTATGACCTAAGTTTTGATTGGGATATTTTTATTAACTTAAATCCGACTTAAGCTTGAAAAATATCAAATCAAAATTAGTCCTTTCATAAGTGGTAAGACCAAACAAGTGCACCAACTATATCCACTTATGGTGCTAAAATTTTTTTATCTTATGCTAACAAGCTACTCATAAAAAAAATTGTTGTTTTGAAATCGTAACGTATCCAAAAGATTGGATCAACCCAAGAATGTTTAGATGAAATATACAAATTTCTTTTAGTTTAACCAAAATCTCAAGTATGAACATGTGTTTGGGCATTCTGCAGCATTAAAATTTCTACAGAGTGTTTGCCAACCATCTTCTAGTCATCTTTGGATTAAGGTTTGGAGTAAGGTAATTCCTTCAAAAAAAAATGTCAGGTTTTTAAAAGAGAATTTTTACAAAAGATAATTTAGTTAAAAGGGGAGTGTTAACTCAGTGGTAGGTAGGATGTGTTGGAGAGTGTGGGAGTGATTATTTGATATTTCACATTGTGTCCGATTTTTGTAGGTGTTTGGAACTCCATATATATAACTAAATTGATGTAGCTACAGCCTTTTCTAATGACAGATGTCCGTAGTTGAAGCTGTTTGAAAGCTTGATAGGCAGCGGAAGTACGTCAACTACAAAGTTAGCCATTATTTGGACAGCTTTCGTCGGGAGCATTTGGAAGGAAGGAAGTATAAGAATGATAAAGTTTTCTGAAACAAGGAGATTTAAAGTGAAAAAATAGTAAAGGAGACAAAAATATCAACATGGAAATGGTTTAGAATAAAGTCAAATACAATATCTCATGACATAGGGAATGTGGTGTATGAATCATTAAGAGTGTCTCAGCATCTCGGACACTTGATCAAGTTTTTTGACTGTAGCACTGTCACACTGTTACTTTTCTGAAATTTTATCTTGAGAGGTGTTTTGGTTTCGGAAATCGAACTGTTGTTATCTTGCAGCTTTACTGAATCGTGTTTTAGTTTTTCTCTTAGGGGCTGGTGGTTGGCGTGTATTTCTTTGCTGAGAGTCCAGTTTGGTTTGGGCGTTAGTAGTAGCTACTATCACAGAGATGTGCACGAGTCGTGGTGTTCTGAGGGGCTGGTACGTTTTTCTTCGCTGAGGCTCCAGTTTGGTCTGGGCGTTAGTAGTAGCTAATATCACAGAGATATGCTTGAGTTGTGGTGTTCTGAGGGGCTGTTGCAGCTGTAATTTGTAAGCCAGAAATTTGTTTAAACATATGCTAAAGCATTTTTGCTTACTTTTCACCTAAAATTTAAAAGTTTAACATGAACTATAAGTATGAGGGCTCGGTTAATCCACACACTGCTATACATACAGGTGCATATCTAATGTTTCAGATACAAACATATGGCATAATGATTTCTAGCTTAATTTACATACATAGATGCCACAAGCTGAACATGGAGCTGGGTTGGTTGGGAAGATGAGGGAAAAACCAAAGAACTAAAGACATAAGAATACTTTTATTGTATTCATCTGCGGCTAATGTCTTCGCAATAGTTATTGTTCACAGTTCATTGGAGTAGAGACACTCGTCCACAAGCTGGCGTAGGTTTGGATTCTCTAAGGCGGCAGCAATTCTTTCTTTATCATTTAATTGCTTATTGACTGCATGAAAATATTATTAGAAGTTCATGTTCTAAGAAGATAAGATCGTGTAAAATTTTAGTTTGTATGAGAATTTAATTGCTTATTGACTACAATCTTAGATGTTATTGTTTTAACATATTTTTAAATTTTACCTGATTCTTCATTGGTGTGAGATCCTTCAGACACTTTGATGTCCACCTGCAAAGAAGAATTTGAGTAACAAATGAGATTACAAACAGAGAGAATACAATAATACTATGATATAAGAGAAGAGTGCAGGCGAGAAGAGTATTCAAGAGATGACTCAGATTCCCTGCATTGGAGGTTTCACACGATTACACACAATAGTTAACCCCATTCATTGATTTCAAACCGGACCGTTCTAATTACATAGTTTTTAAAATGAATTTAAACAATCTTAGTCATTGATTTAGAATAGACAACCGAAATCTATAATGTAACTGCATACCACTTTCTAATATGTACATAAAAAATAGGGGAAGAATATCAAACCATGTGAATATAGGGGCAATAAGAAATTACTGTCGCATACTCGTTTGGCATCAAAATATGCATTTATTGATACCTCAATAGAAACTACAAACTTGCAAACATGACGTTCTTATTGATATATCCCACCACAGTTAAGAACCTCAAATAGAATATAATTTATTTGGTGATTAACTTAATTACATTGTACATGGTGCAAGAATCGCATCCCCTGGAGTCATAGCTCATAAGTCTATTCAAGTATGATCAATCTGGAAACATAATTTGAGAACATAGCTTAATTTTAGTATATAGACATAGAGAATTCTCTACTGCTAACATAGAGAATTCTTGAATAGCTTTCTATCTTCACTCTTAGGTGACAATGTTCTAAAGAAATACTTTAATAACTTATTTTTGTGTAAGCATGTGACTTAGAGATCACATGTATAAGTTATAGGATTCAGCCAGTTATAATACAAGGTAAGATTGTGTATTGTAAACCGATCCTTCTCTGTTTTTATAGCACCAGGTTTGTGCATTTGAATAATAAACCATGCCTTTGTTTTCACTTCTTAATGCCTCTCCTATACTCTCTTTCATTAGGTTGTTCTAACCATCCTTTTTGTATGGAGAGAGTGGTCCTAGTAATCTGAAGTCTGACAAGAAGATAACTAAAATCTAACCAGTAATTAATCCAACCAAGAATCAAATTTGGTTACTCTTGATCAATTCGATTTTAACTACAGTTCATTAACAACTTGAGTCCAACCACTAGGTTAAAATGGAATTTTCTTATATTGTCTCATCTCATCAAGTTTTAATTTTCACAAAATTCAATTTTGCACAGCATTTGGTTTGAAAATTACTTGTATTCATGACGTAAAAAACTCTTTTCTTACTTTAAAAATGCTTTAGTTGAAAATTACTAACTCTTACAAGTCCAAAACACCTACACTCTTTCAAGAAAAATAGTAGAAATGTTATCTTCACATTATACACTGACGTAACTCCTACACAAACTCAATCTCCACAAGTTTTGGATGTTTTAAAAGTCCAGGAGTGGTGTACCAGTTTCCATATAAGAAATGTACGAGATTGATGTGCAATTTACAACATTTGAAAGAAACACTGTAAGAGTGTAAAAACTAGTTAATCAAAGTGTGTTTGGATTCACATTATGTTGGGTGGAATATCAGTGGTGCCACCATGATTTTCCCCAAAGCTACCTATGAAACACTTGACACGTCGACACCGATAATACTACACAACAACAACCAAACTTTATCCCACTATATGGGGTTGGCTACATGGATCAAATTCCACCATAATGTTCTATCCAAGACCATGCTTCTATCCAATTCGTTGATCTCAAGATCTTATATAATAGTTTCTCCTATAGTTTTTTTAGGTCTTCCTCTATCTCTAATTGTTTGACTTTTCTCTATATGATCTACTTTCCTTACAATAGAATCTACAAGTCTTTTCTCTACATGCCCAAACCACCTAAACTTACTTTCTACCATCTTTTCTACGATAGATATTATCCCAACACTCTCTTGAATATTGTCATTTCTTTATCTCGTCTATCTTACCACACATCCAACACAACAACCTCATCTCTACAAACACAAACACGCATTCGTGTAGAAGTAGGTGCTTCATAGAAAGCTACACTTCAGACTCTCAACCAAATCTTAACATCACAGTGATTTTGCAAAACTCACATTCAATCAAACACAAAACAAGGTAACAAACAAACTAAACAAAAACCATATATCCATCCATTCACAACACATGAATACATAACAATAACCAGTGAAGCAAAAGGGTTGATAGAGAACAAACTTTGAAATGAGGAGGAAAATAGTGCTTGAGCTTAACTCTGAGACAAAGACCAATCACAGTAACCATGCTACAGTGTGGAACAGTTGGCTTAAAAGTTATCCTGCACAAATACAACTTCAAATTCACACTTACATCAAATCAAACCTTTCACAAATCCCAAAACATAAGAACAATTAAAACTAAAACTCACAGAATCCTCCCCAATTTGTCATCAACAGAAATCGATTCTTCAGAAAGAACATTAAGCTGCTCCAAAGAATAAGGATGTTCAGGATCCCTAATATCCCTCACGAAATTTGCCAAATCAAAGTCAAGGATCCGAAAAACACATGCATAATTTGAATTTCAACTCAAGTAAATAATTGAAGAGAAAAAATGAAATAAAAGAAGGATATCATAAATATCGAGAGGATCAACGGAATCATCGGTGTGAGGAGGATCTTCGGAACGAGCGATTCTCTCTTTTTTGGCGTGAACTACGGGATTGGCATTGATCAAACCTAGTGTCATCGTTTTCAAAAGTAACGGAATTTCTTCTTCTTTTTCTTCTTGCAAGTTCAGTGTGATGATAGATGAATGATGTGATGATGTTAGTCGGAATCAGTCTGCATCATTTCGCTTTTGGTCTACTTTATACATGTCTGTTTGTTCGATTTTGGTAGCAGAAAGCCACGGTTTTCTTTTCTAAATAATATTTATTTATTTTTGTTTATTTAGGTGAATTTTTATCTTAGATGTTTCTCACTTCTAATGTCATGATTTTTATTTCGCAATTGTTGTGGCTGCTTCTCAATGCTTATAAGATGATTAGTCATTTTCATTTATTGAATTTTTTTTTGCGATAGTGTAGGTATCTAATAATTTATTTTCTTTTGCATGGTCAAAATGTCTCTGTTTTTTTTAGTCATTTTGACTATTTCACTCTTCATTTGCAAGTTTTTTTTTCAACCTCTTTTTCCTTATATTTGATTTTTGTCTTGAGGAGAAATCTGAACAACTTTTCTTTTCTTGACTAAACCTTCAACAACATCCTTAACTTGTTCTTTTTTAAACTATGTGTTGATGCATTCTTGTAAAGATACACTCTCTTGATACATTCAATGATGTGTAATCTCTATATCGGAAGATAGTGTTCACTTGGCCTCTCGGTTGGTTTGTGAATATTTCTTGACTTCGCCCCCTCTTTTTATTTTTCTATTTGTTTTTTTTTGTCCCTTTTGCATGTTTTTTGCTTCTCAAACTCTCTGTCATAAATTACCTTATTGACACTCAACTTTACCTTGTATGAAATTTTCTATTACTGTCAGTAGGTTGTTAAAGGCTTTACGAACCCTGATTCTAATACTTTCGAAAAGTCTGGACACTTGTTAAGTCTTAGACTTGATATGTGCTTTTTCATCTTCTCGCTGGCAACATGACCAATATCGTTTCTCTATTGAACCTCTAGATGTAGGATCATAATGGATCAAATTCCCATTGTTTGATGGATATTAGGCTTTCCACTAACATGGGTTGCCTTCTCGATGCCATCAAGTGTACAAAAAATAAGCATTTCATGGGTCCGATGAAGACACTGTCACTTGGTGGTTCATATTACTTTGTGACTTTCATTGAAGATTATTCTTGGAAAACATGAGGTTATCCCTGAAGACGAAAAATGAAGTCTTTGATAACTTCAAGTCGTTTCAAACATTGTTTGAAAGAGAAACGGGTAAAAAGCTCAAGTGTATCTGAATCGATAATAAAGGAGAGTATGTTGGACCTTTCAACAAGTATTGTTAAGATCAAGGTATACATCGTCAAAAGTATCCTTTAAAGACACCACAATTGAATGAGTTCCACGAAAGAATGAATAAAACTTTGATGGAAAGGGTGAGATGTTTACTTTCTCAATCAAAGTTGCTGAAATACTTTTGGGGAGAGGCATTGAGCATGTTTTACATCTTTTAAACCTTAATTCATGTGTTTTGTTGAAATTTGATGTTCCAAATCATATTTGGAGTGGTAAAGATGTTTCCTACAACCATCTTCGGGTGTTTGGGTGCTTGGCTTATCAACATATTTCAAAGGATGAGAGATCAAAATTAGATGAGAAGTAAAAGAAATGTGTGTTTATTGGGTATGGACTTCATGATTTTGGGTATCGGTTTTTTGATCTGGTTCAACGGAAGCTTTTCCAATCGATAAAGATAGATAGAGAGAGAGATCAAGATTTGTTTAGGCAGTTCCTTAATCGGCCTCGCTATGGATACGTTTGTCCTTAATTCAAATTCGAATTGAGATAATGTTATTAACCTTTTCTTTGCAAAATCGTTTATACAAGAGATGAAAAATTCAAACCCCAAAAACCTCATTTTTTATGTTGATTCTTCCACCTCTAACCCTTGATCAAAGTTTGATCAAGTGATCAATAATGCAACTACAATCCTTCGACTATCCTAAGCGTGCAACTTGTTGAAATCCAAGATTCTCGAACACAATTCACCGTCTCGCGTTACTCCCTTGCAAGGAAACTACCTTGTCCCAAGGCTTTCACTTGGTCGAATCTGTGTTGACGTGATCTTATCCAAAACCTTCAAATCAATATGATCTTGAAGGAAACCCCCACCTTAGTTTTCTTATTTGAAACACACAAAGTTTTCAACCCAATATTCTCGATTACACCAAACTTAATTGGACGTTATCAACCCTAATCTAGATGGTCACCCAATTGAAAAATGATTATGTTTAGTTCGATTGTATGTATGCATAGAAGAAGGGATGAAGATGATGGATAGCTTTGTAACAAGTTTCGTTTAGGTTTTATTCACTAGGAAACCTTACCTAGAAGATGATGCATGTATGAGTATATATAAGTAAATGAATGAATGGGAAAAAGGAATGCAAAACGCTGCAGCAACACTAAACTTTTTGGATGGGAAAAACATATAGTCCGACCTATGAAAGAAATGAGTCGGCCTATGCGTGTTGTTCAGGTTTGTTTGTGAAGGTCATAGGTCGGCCTATCAGGTAGCCTGTGAGGCGACCTATGGGCAGAACCTACAGGCTTTAATACTATTCCATGGGAGCCGACCTAAAGGATCCATGTGCCGACCTATACTGAAGTTAAGGCTCGTATAGGTCGGCCCGTTCTTGCATAGGTCGATCTGAAATGGATTTGAACGCCCAAAAACATGTTTTTTAATGCACATATGATGTTGACTCCTTTTCAAACTGATTTAAATGTATCCTAATGTCAAGATGCATATCTATAATGAGAGGATACCGTCCAATATGCATAATGTTATACTTTCTTAGTTTTGACATCACTCAAAATATACAAGTACACACATACTCCCTTTTTTTTATGATGGCAAAACATGAGACGATGTGTTTAATGACGTTGTTGTCTTTTTGAAGACCCCCCTAAATATGTGCATGCTCCTCCTTCATTTTGTATACTTCTCCCCCTTTTACAACATCAAAAAGAGAACAAGAAAACAATTAGAAGTACCGATAATCAGAAACAAACACAAAATACCATACAGAGGCAATTTGCAAAGAGAAGAATATCAATATGAAATCACTCACATAGAATGATATGTGTATTAATTTACAATGCCTAAACACAAATAAAATCACATTAAAGAACAATAGAACATAATTGCCACTCATTGTTCTAAATAAGATAAAATAACATGAATAATGAAGGATATAACGTAAAAACAAACCCTTGAGCTGCTACAAAAGCGACACGATTACGTGACATATGCTTTTGGTACTCCTGAAATGTTGCACACGCTTGTGCTCTAGCAAGGCGATAAACGAAGTCATCGCCACTCAAACCAAAAATAGAGATGTAACCATATTGGTGACACACAACAATAATTCATTCAAAATCATAACATGTTAAACCAAAGCTTGTGAAAAATACATAACAAGTCAAATAGTCTAGAGTAAGAGTATATAAAGTGCATGCAATAAAATGATATGTTAGGCAAGATTAGAGATATCGAGTATCTCTAATTCTCTTCGGATGTTGAAAAATGGTTCGATCATAAGTGATTTTGTGAAAATAGTTATAAGTTGATGTTTACTATTAATATGCTTGACTACGAAATCACATTTTTCAACATTATCACGTAGGAAATGATGGTGAATCTCAATATGCTTAGCGCGTGAATGTAGCACCAGATTCTTAGTTAGGTTTATAGCGCTAGTGTTGTTACACATAATGGGAATATGTTGCAAGTTTATATCAAAATCAAGTAATTGTTGCTTGAGCCATAATATTTTGGCACAACAACTACCAACCACAACATATTCCGCTTCGGCAGTTGACAATGCAATAGAAACTTGCTTCTTACTATGCCACCTTACTAAGGCATTTGAAAACATGTGGCAAGTTCCACTAGTGCTTTTCCTATCCAATTTGTAACCATAAAAATCAGAGTCAGTGCATCCAACCAAGTTACAATCGCTTCCTTTGGAATACCAAAACCCATATTGAGAAGTACCGTGAAGAAACATAAGAATACGCTTTACGACTTTTAAGTGAGATTCCTTAGAAGTTAATTGATAACGGGGACACATGCATATGCTAAACATGATATATGGCTTAGATGCAATAAGATATAGAAGAGAGCTGATCATACCTCTATATTTCTTCACATCTACATCCTTACCGTTTGAGTTCTTTTCCCAATTATCATTTGTGGCCATAGGTGTATCGATAGACTTTGCATCTTCCATGCCAAAGCATTTTAGCAATTCTTTGCAATACTTCGTTTGACACATCAATGTACCATCTTTCAATTGCTTGATTTGAAGCCCAAAAAAGTAATTCAACTCCCCCATGAGGCTCATCTCAAACTCTCCCTGCATAATCTTGGAGAACTCTTCTATAAGTTGCACATTAGTTGATCCAAATATAATATCATCAACGTAAACTTGAATTAGAAAGGTGTGCTTCCATTGGCGCTTAATGAATAGAGTAGTATCTACTTTTCCCCTTGAGTAACCTGGGTCGATTAAAAATTTTCTTAGTCGCTCATACCAATCCCTAAGGGCTTGTTTGAGACCATACAAAGCTTTTTTAAGCTTGTACACATAGTTTGGATACTCATGACTTTCAAAACCGGGAGGTTGAGCTATATACACTACTTCATTAATAAAGTCATTTAGAAACCCATTTTTCACGTCCATTTGATATAACTTGAAGTTCTTATCACAAGCATAGGCTAGTAGAAGACATATAGCCTCAAGTCGAGCCACCAGATCATAAGTTTCCTCATAATTGATGCCCTCCTCTTTGTTATAGCTTTACGCCACTAGTCGGGCCTTATTTCAGGTTATCACCCTATTTTTATCAAGTTTGTTCCTAAAAACCCATTAGGTTCCGATTACTTGATGATCTTTAGGACGAGGGACAAGGTCCCAAACGTCGTTTCTTTTAAATTGATTTAGTTCATCTTACATGGCCATAAGCCAATGCTCATCAAGCAATGTATCTTTAGCATTTTAGGCTCTACTTGAGACACAAAAGCAAAGTGATAACAAAAATTACTTATCTTAGAGCGAGTAGTTACTTCCTTTGTGATGTCTCCAAGTATGTTGTCGATAGAGTGATCCTTCAATGTCATCCAAGTCAAAGGTAGACCTTCCGCTGCAGTTGGACTTTCTTTCTTTTCCTCTTCATCATTGTCATCTTATTTCTTCTCATCATCCACCATTTTAGGTTGATCAATCCCTTGTTCGGTTCCATTGAGAATATCTTGAGAAGACATACCTACATCATGAAAAACAACACCTTTCCCAACGTCTTTTGGATGGGACTCATCAAAGGTAACATGTACGGACTCCTCAACTATAAGCAATCTCTTATTATAAACTTTATACGCCTTACTAGATTGTGAGTATCCGAGGAAGACACCCTTATCGGCTTTTGCATTGAATTTTCCAAGATTATCTCTATTATTGTTCAAAACATAACATGTGCATCCGAAGACATGTAAGTGAGAAACATTAGGCTTTCTACCTCTAAGTAGTTCATAGAGGATCTTATCTAGAATAGGGCGTATAAGTACCCTACTCATGACATAGCAAGTCCTGTTAATGGTGTCCGCCCAAAAATACTTAGGTAGATTGCCCTCATTAAGCATAGTTCTCGCTAGCTCCTCAAAGATTCTATTTTACGTTCCACAACGCCATTTTATTATGGATTTCTAGGAGCGAACAAGTTATGCTCAATCCCATGTTTGTCACAATATTTTTCAAAGAGGTGATTTTAAAACTCTCTTCCATGATCACTTCGAATGGAAATGATTTTCAAATTCATTTTACTTTGAAATAACCTAGCAAATTTCTTAAAAGCCGAATAGGTCTCATCTTTACTTGACAAGAACAAGACCCAATAAAATATTGAGTAATCATCTACAATAATAAAGCCATAGTAATTTCCACCTATGTTTTTGGCCTTAAAAGGACCAAAAAGGTCTATGTGAAGGAGGTCAAGAGGTCTCGAGGTAGAAACAAGGTTTTTAGACTTAAAATATACTCTCTTTTGCTTCCTCATTTGACAAGCTTCACATATGTGGTCTTTAGTGAACTTTAATTTAGGTAGACCAATCACCAAATCCTTTGAGGATAATTTGTTCAATAGATCAAAGTTAAGATAAGCTAGGTATCTATGCCATAATCAATATTTTTCATTCATGGTGGTAAGACACTTAGCACCTCGTATGTATACATCATCTATGCTTAACATATAAGTATTATTTACCCTCAAGCCTTTAAACATACATTCCTTCTATTCATCATGCACAAACAAGAGCAAAAATATTTTGTAACGGTAACTTTGAAACTTGTTCTGGCCTGGGCCCCGACCTGAATGGGAAAGCCCAACCCACCTATGCTTGGGGAAAGGCCCAAAGAAGCTTTCCTCATATATGTTGAGCACGAGTCTCCCTTCGACCAGACCTTGCCCGTCGAGTAGGACGCTTCTCCCGCCAGGCAGAAAGACGTATGTCTCACACGTTCTCCATGTGCACCCCTCCGTGGGGACACATCATCATCCAACTATCCACCTTCGAAAGAGCAGGTCAGCCCCCCTTCCAGAGATCACGAGATAGTTGACCTAGGGCGAAGACCACGTCCTGGTCTTCACTACGCCATGTAAGCCCTAACAGTCATTTAGGTTGGGCCTGGTCATCCAGCCCAACGCAAATGACCGTTGGCCCTGCGTTGGGGTCTCACTATAAATACCCTATTTCACTAGAGGGTCAGGTACTCAGTTCTCAACCTACTTTATGTATTTGCTCTCACTCTGTCCAATTCCTTACTTTGGCATCAGAGTGTCTTGCAGGTACACCCCCTCCTCCTTTTTAGCACCGCTGAACAGGCAGTAGATCAAAGATGCGTGGCAGTCCATTGATTCCCTTTTGATCAGGTCAGATCAGTGGCGCCGACTGTGGTGACTAAGCTTCCCCGTTCCTCCGAGCAGAGAACCAAAGCTTCATCTCTCAAAACTTCAGGATCATGACTAGCCCGCACCATGGTGACGCCGTTCACAACTCCTCCGTTGTTCCGCCCGCCAACGGCAACGGTCACATTGTGACATCTTAACCCCGTGAGAACGACACCAGGGATGGCCAAACTGCCTCTCCGTCCCCCGAAGGCACCCCGCACCACGAAGTTCCTCGGGCACGAAGCCCAACAGTGTTCCATCCTATCCCTACCCCGACAGGCGTGGACCCGACGATGGTCGCCCTCTTTGTGGCCATTAACCAGATAAATCAGATGTTGTTCCAGCAGAATCAATGCATTGGCGCGCTCGAACACGAAGCCCTGTCCCGCTCCCCTCCGCGGGAAGAGCAGTACGGGAACTCGAGGAGTCCATCACCTCGTCCACGAAATCGCCGACCAGAGTTGGAGATGCCCTAAACCGTTGTCTCCAAGAAGTGGGCAAGGTCGCCGGCCAGGAAAGAGAAGCGAGCCTTGGAGCCAAGGATGACGGGGGCGGAACCCCCGGTTAGGCAACTGAGGGTACAAAATCAACCTTATCTGCGACACGGGCCTTCACCTCCTCCGTCCCCGATTCTCGGCGACGAGGATGACTACCGGACTCCCTTGTCTCGGGAGATCATGGAAGCTCCCATCCCTCACGGGATGGAAAAGCCACCTGTGCTCTCGACGTACGACAACACCTCAGACCCAGACGATCACCTGGAAGATATCGAGGCTATGCTCGACTACCGTAACGTCCGAGGAGCCATCAAATGCAGGCTCTTCCCGACGACCCTGCGGAAAGGCGCTATGACATGGTACAAGAGCTTAGAGCAGGAGTCCGTTACATCGTGGAGGGTCCTAAATGACCTCTTTTCACGACACTCCACGGTGTCCAGGCGCCACACGAAGCCAGAAGCCACGCTAGGCGCGATCATCCAGGCCCCCGACGAACCCCTCAAAAACTACATCGAGAGGTTCACAAGGGAGGCAGTGCAAGTAATGACTTCATATGAGATGAAGCGTTACCTGATGGAGCAAGGCCTGTGCCGGGACTCCAAATTCTACGAGGCTGTGGCCATCCACCGATCAGACTCCCTCCAAGATTTCCTCGACCGGGCTCACCATTACATCCGGTTCGAGGAAACACAAGCTGCCAACTCCTCCTGTGACACCAGGGACAGAGAGACCCCCCGCGGGTCCAGAGACGACGGAGCCTCGAGACACCGACGAGGGGGGACCGACGACGAGATGACCTCCCCCGAGAACCCCACGAGCAGCGTGGCCCAGCTGGACGGTTCACGGAATACACTGTATTGATCGCTTCCCGCGAGCGCATACTGGTAGAGTGCGCCAAAACGGAGTTTGTCCAGGGAGGGGTCCGTTTTCCAAAACCGGCACCCACCAAAACCAACATGGACAAATCGAAATACTGTCGATTCCACCGAAGCCACGGTCACGTAACAGAGGATTGCATCCACCTAAAGAACGCAATCGAGATTCTGATCAAGGATGGGCACCTTAAAAGATACACCCAAGGAGGAGAGCCCCTGCGACAGGAGGCCCCCGAAGCTAAAAGAGTCGAGGACCTCCCTCCCTAAAAGGCAAGCCCGGTCTACAAGTGACCCTCAGCATCAGCCGACCTAAGGACTGGTTTGCCCTCAGGGAGTTCAGCCTTCCCGCCGAACTTGAGCTACCCGAGGAGCCAGTGCGCCCCACAAGCCGGTGGAAGTATTTCCCGAGGGCAATGGTCATCTCTGGAGGAAACCCGAGCAAGCTGTCCATGGGGTCAGTCAAATGGAAGTTCAAAGAGCTTACCAGCAGCAGCTCCGGCAAGATGAGCATGCTCGACAAGTTTTGAGGCCTTTCCAACCCGATCACCTTCTACCTCGAGGAACTCCCCGGGGGAGCCCCGAAATCCAACATTTCCTTACTGATCCGAGCACAGATGGCTAACTTCGACGTTCGACGCATCCTGGTCGACGGGGGGAGCTCGGTGGACATCATGTACACCCATCTCTTCGCGATGCTTCATCTCGACGAATCCAACTTGTCCCCCTACCTAGGCTCGGATCTACAGGGCTTCAACGGGACGACCACGAGACCATGGGGGTACGTGGAGCTCAAGGTCACTTTCGGGGAGAAGGAAACGACCAGAGAAATCAACGACGATGACCGAACTCACCGCGGTGCCTTCGACCATCCACCTAAAGATGAAATACTACACCAGACTTGGAGTCGTTGTCACCCTCAACGGGGATATAGAAGCCTCCTGAAGATGCTTTAACGCAGCGATGAAAGGTCTCAGTACAATCGGCCCCCCGACCGAAGCAGCCAAGCCACCTCTTGCCCGAGAGGTCAAACCAAAAGATCACGTCGATGCTATAGACCTTGACTGCCGCTTCTCCGAAGAGCCTAACCACGAAGACGGATTCGGCGAAACCAACAGGCATCCTTCTCACCCAACGCGCCTCATTCCTGACGAAGACTTCGAGCTCGTAACCCTCAGGGCAGATACAACGAAGACCGTGAAGATTGGGGTGGGACTGCTCGACCTCGCGAGGAAACAACTAGAGGTCTGCCTCCGTGACAATGTCGATCTCTTCGCTTGGAGCGCCGCGGAGTTTCCCGGACCCGACCCCGAGGTCGCCTGCCACCAACTCTCCATCAATCCAGCCGCTAGGGCCGTAGTTCAACGTAGGCGTAGGCAGTCCCCCAAAAAGTCGACGGCGACCGAAAAAGCTATAAAAGACCTCCTAGAGGCAAATTTTATATCGGAGGCCCGATATTCAACTTGGTTGTCCAATGTTGTACTCATTAAGAAAAATAATACAAAATGGAGAACGTGTGTCGACTACACGGATCTTAATCGGGCGTGTCCCAAGGACACCTGCCCCTTCCCAACATCGACAAGCTCGTCGACAACTCGGCAGGCTTCAAACTTCTGTCCTTTATGGACGCATACTCGGGGTACAACCAGATACCCATGGCCGAGGCCGATAAACAAAGCACGACTTTCATGACTGAGTCCGGTAATTACTACTACAACGTAATGCCCTTCGGCCTGAAGAACGTCGGCGCCACATACCAACGAATGATGAACAAGGTCTTTCGAGGAGAGATCGACGACATGCTTGAAGTCTATATGGACGACATGATCATCAAGTCCTTCTCAGAGGTCGATCACAGGGCTCACCTCAGGAAAGTCTTCGAGACCGTGAGGGGGTGCAGGATGCGGTTTAACCCGGAGAAATGCACCTTCAGGGTGCGCGCGGGGAAGTTCCTCGGGTTCTATCTTACCGAGCATGGGGTCGAAGCAAACCTGGACAAGTGTCGGGCATTTTTCGAGATCGTAACACCGAGATCAAAGAAATCGATACAGTCCCTCAATGGGATGCTCGCATCACTATCCCGTTTCATTGCCAAATCCATGCAGCACGCCCTTCCCTTTTTCAAACTACTAAGAAAGGAAGTCGCGTTCGGGTGGACAGAGGATTGCGAGCAAGCCCTCCTCCACCTCAAACACATCCTGTCGGATCCACCCATGATGACGCGGCCAGAGGCCGGGGAAACCTTGTACCTGTACCTGGCCATAGCAAACGAAGCTGTTAGCGCTGTACTGATCCGAGAAAACCCCGAGGGGCAGAAACCGACCTACTTCACGAGCAAAGCCCTCCACGGCCCGGAAGTGAGGTACCAAAAGATCGAGAAAGTCGCCTTAGCCCTCATCAACATGTCCAGACGACTCCGACACTATTTCCTAGGCCACACCATCGTAGTTAGAACTGAGCAATATGTTAAACAATTGCTCGGCCGACCCGACATGACGGGGTGCATGCTAAAATGGTTGTTGGAGCTTTCCGAGTTTGACATCACCTACGAAGGCAGAAAGGCCCTGAAAGCCCAAGTCCTGACCGACTTCATCGCTGAGTTGACCCCCACACCAGGATCCACCCCGGACACCCAGAAGTGGACCAACTTCGTCGATGGCGCCTCGAGCTCCTCGAGAAGTGGCGCAGACATCATCCTCGAAAACGAGGAAGGCACTATCGTGGAAGTCTCCCTGACACTGGCCTTCCCGACGACTAACAACCAGGCAGAGTACGAGGCCTTCCTGGCTAGCCTCCGCCTAGCAGAAGATCTCGGAGCCAAGGAGATAAAAATCTTCACGGACTCCCAGATTGTCGCCTTGCAAGTACGAGGGGAATACCAAGTAAAAAACGACAACCTGGCCGAGTACTTAGCCCTCATAAGAGAGCGGATGAAGAGTTTCGATTCTGTGGAGGTCCAACACATACCACACGAGTAGAACACACGAGCTGACATCCTGTCGAAATTGGCGACCACCAAGAAGAAGGGCGGGCACAAATCCATCATTCAGGAGATCCTCGCGCAGCCGAACACGGAGAGAGCAAAAGTGCTACTCGACGTCAATGCCATCGGGGACGCCAATTGTTGGATGACTCCCATACACGCCTACCTTGACAGGGGGAGCCTCCCCACCGATGCGAAGGAAGCCAGCGCCGTCAAACAACGATCATGCTCGTACGTCCTGCTTGATGACAAGCTCTACCGCAGAGGCTTCTCGATCCCACTCCTCAAGTGCGTCGACCAAACCCAAGCCTCGACCATCTTACAAGAAGTCCACGAGGGCATCAACGCGCAACACCTCGGAGGATGATCCTTGGCAAGGAAAGCCCTGTGAGTTGGGTACTACTGATCGACAATGCAGGAAGATGCAAAAGAGCACGTCAAGAAGTGCGACAGGTGCCAACGTCACGGGGACATGCACCTCGCTCCTCTGAGCGAGCTCAAATCCCTCTCCTCGCCTTGGCCGTTCGCCTCGTGGGGGATGGATATCCTCGGCCCGTTCACCCTAGGCTTGTATCAGAACAAGTACCTGATAGTGGGCATCGACTACTTCACCAAGTGGGTCGAAGCCGAAGCCCTCGCCAAAATCACGACATACAACATACTTCGATTCTACAAAAGGAACATCCTCGCCAGGTTCGGTGTCCCGCTCGCCATAGTCACCGATAACAGGACACAGTTCACTGACAAAAACTTCTGGGACTTCGTCACCAAACTTGGGACCACACACCACTTCACCTCAGTCGAACATCCACAGACAAACGACCAAGTCGAGGCTGCGAACAGGGTAATCCTCTGAGGATTAAAACAAAGACTCGGCGACGCCAAAAGAGGATGCGTCGAGGAGCTCCACAACATGCTCTGGGCGTACCGAACGACGCCTCACTCGACCATTGGGGAAACCTTGTTCCGCCTCACGGACGGAACCGAGGTTGTGATCCCGGTCGAGATAAGGGAACCTTCCAGAAGGACCGAGGCGCCCCTCGAAGAGGAAGCCAACGACGAAGCTCTATAGGAGGAGCTCGATCTATTCGAGGAGATCTGGTCAAGAGCGTCCCTCCGCGAAGCCAGGTTAAAACAAAAAATAGCCCAACACTACAACAGCAGAGTCCTGAGGCGCGAATTTCAGATTGGCGACCTGGTCCTGCGAAGAAACCAAAAGGACTCGCACGAGGGCAAACTCGCCGCAAATTGGGAAGGCCCCTATCGTGTTCGAGACAAGGTAGAGCACGAGGCCTATTACCTCGAAAATCTCCATGAGGACCAACTAGCTCGACCATGGAACGCTGAGAAGCTGAAAAAAATACTACAGTTAAAACACTGCCCACGGTGGCAAACGCCGCGACCACAGGGGGGCGACATGGTACCATCGCATCTCCCCGCGTCTCCCTGAGACCAACGAAATAGAAAGCCCTACCTTTGTGTGCGCAGGCATAAGGCTCTGCTCGACGGAGATTCCCTCGACCGAGGCTCCCCGCCGCTGTACCAGAATAGGCAGAACACCTAGCTCACGATGGGACGTTCACGCCACGGGGATAAACACCCCTTTACCGACCAGGTAACCATACCGGTCACCCGACCAGTTCTCCACACTACCGGACACAATTGTCTAGCTACACCCCCCAGACATACAAACGTGCAGAAGTAAACATGCATTTCAAACATAGCAACCTTCGGGCATACGAATGTACAGGAATAAAATAGGCATATCACCATGCAGAAACAAAACGAGCGCACACTTAAACAAATTCCATCTTATAAAGACGGACACCAGCCCAATAGTCAGGTTAAAATATCAAAAAAGGCACGCAGGCCCAACAAAAACACTTAAAAAAATAGCAAAACATTGGCGCACAGGCCCAGAAACCAAGAGCACGCAGACCTGGACAAATCTACATATCTTCAGTGTCCACCTCATGCTCGTCCATAGGGGCAGAGTCATCAACAACTTCAGCGTCAGGGTCGACCACCCGTCCGTCGATGATCTGATGGAAAGACCCAATTCCATTCACGACCAGGCTGCCCGCGGGGTTAACCACCTTGAGCTAGTCCACAACACTGGAAAAACCAACCCCGAACGCCTCTAAGCAATCACCCTCCAACTCCCGAATCTTCCTCAGCAGATACGTACGGGTGACCATAAGCCTGTCCTCGTCCGTCTCATCATTGGCAGTACAGAGAGATCCTTCTAGCTCCCCCACGCGAGCCCTCAGCTCCTACACCTCCGCCTCTACAGCCTTTAGCTTCTCCTTGGCACTCTCCCTCTTCTTGCGTTGCGCCGATGTATCGTCCTGGCTCTTCTCCAACTCCTCGGTCAGCTTGGTCAGCCGCGACTGCGCGAAAGTGAGATCACCCTGCAGCTTAGCCAGCTCGGTCGAATAACAGCTTTCATTGCTCAGGACCAAGGCCGCGAGAACACCTACATCATGGCCGCCAAATCCTTAGTCAAAACCTGCCTCCGAGCAGCCCGGTCCAAACCGAGGACCTTCTTGGCCTCCTCGACTGGTACAGCTGGCAACCTAGCACCATGAAAGAAGCCAGGGTGCTGGTAGCACAGCGAGATTAAGAAGCCCTCCTCGACGAACCCTGTCGTCAAGTTGACAACACCCTTGGGATGATGAACCTTGGCCTGCTTAGCAGCCCCTTGAGACAGCGGGGACTGACTGCCCTGGGGCGACGAAGAGGAACCCTTGCCTCCCTGATCAGAAACAACTTTCTCCGCCACCTCGGCAACCCGCGTCTTACCGACCTTGACTGCGACTCTGGTGGCAGCCAACTACTTCACTCTCTCCTCAGCAGTAGACATGCTCCCTGCAAAATAAAAGAAAGATGTCAACAAAAGAATAAATAATTGAGAGGGCAAGGGGAGAGGGAGACAACCACCACTTAGATAACTAAGGGACTCCTCCTCCTTCGAACACTCGAGCAGAGCCTTCGTGCTGATCAGCCTCTGCTTCTGACAAACGCGCCCCTCACTGTCGCGGATGTATTTACCGTCGGGCGTCACGAGGTTCACCGGGGGTAGGCCAGCCACGAACGCAACTATCTTCTGATAACCGGTCAGGTCCTCCTCGTCTAGGGTCCCTGCCCTCATGATATATCGATCAGTGCCCCTCGAGAAGTGTTCCTCAGTCCACTCCAAGGGCACCTTCGGGATCAAGACTTCCTCCCGCTGCCCATTTACTACTCGATCCCCTCTCCTGTACAACGAGGAGCATGCTCTATGAGATATCGACCGAACAACGAAGAATCGAGCCTTGAAGTCTTGAACAGAATCCATGTACGTCCGAAAAAGCTTCTTCGGTTGTTTCAACAAAACCCATCCATGCCGGCCATCCACAGTCTACCGCTGCAGATGAAAAAGTCGGAAGAACAACATCAGCGTCGCCCCGATCTCCAGATACCGACAAACGATCTCGAACGTGCGAACAAAGGCTACGGCGTTAGGGTGCAGCTGCGAGGGGGCTAGCCGTAACCAGTCGAAGACCCTCAATTGGAAATCCGTGAACGGCAATCGGAGCCCGGCTTTGCGGAAACAAAATTCGTACATAGGGAAACAGATCTTTCCAAACGACGAGCAGATACGGTGGTGCTCGCAAGGCCGATACGCCTGCCAGTTTTTTGGGTCATTCTCACACCTATCCTCAACGGCGGTGAATGCGCCATTCTGATCATCCACAAAATACGAGGGAGTATTCAGGGGTTCCTCAGCCACCCACTCCTCAACCGGTCGGACTGCATTCTCGTCGGTGGGCACCTATTGCTCGTCATCCACGTCCATAGTCCCCGGGACCCATGATGTCATTAACACCTGAAAAGCAGAAGGAAACAGTGAATTTGATGTTCGAGATCAAATTCACCCTTCCATCGCAGGCTAAGTGAAAGGGCGACAGGGACAACATCCACGACAGGAATAAAAGCCATTTAGGGCAAGCGTCTCCGGGGAATTCGTCCTACCTTCCTCGACGTCCCCGGGGAACGCATCTAATCCTATCAACCTCCCCGGGCCACTCATAGAATACTACTATCTGTCCCCGGGGCGTGCATCTGAAACTAGTACCTGTCCCCGAGGAACTCAAACCTCACCCTCTCACGACCTCGGCGCATTCATCCTAAACCTAGAAAACACAACCTAAAGCGGCGGATATTCGCATCCCTCTTCAGATAGGATGGCAGAGATTCACCTCCGTCCTCGGGGCATTCAATACGCCCCCAGTGCCAACTCTAAGATTCGAAACTATAAAAGACAAAGAAAGGGAACTTACTGGATTGTAGGTAACGATGGAATGCGCGGCGGTTGGTGCGACGGAGATGTTGAGCAGGCACGAACAAATCAGTCGTCACGTGAGAAAGGAAGCAGAAGCGAAAATATGGAATGGACGGGGGCTCACATACTTATACCCCTAGCACGGGACTCGAAGCGTCTCTAGGCACTTGAATGCCCTAGGGTAGCCGCCCCACATGGCCTATTCAATGCTTGACACGTGGTGTAGGCTGACAGTCACGTCCCTTCACATCTCCCTGACAACGACCCATACGTCTACCCGACAACAACCCTTCGCATCTCCCCGACAACAACGTCCGTTGTGACAGCGTCCTCGGCATAGACGTCCGACAAGTCGAACACGCCCATACTCACACCAGATAGGAAAATTCCCTCGACCTCAGTGCCCGACAGTTGCCTCCCTGACACACTCTCCCAAATAAACGCAACATCGTCATGTCCTTACTCCTTCACCGCAGAGCTACAACTTAGGGGCTCTTGTTCTGGCCTGGGCCCTGGCCAGACTGGGAAGGCCCAACCAACCTATGCTTGGGGAAAAGCCCAAAGGAGTTTTCCTTATATATGTCGAGCACGGGTCTCCCTTCGACCAGACCTTGCCCATCGAGCAGAACGTTTCCCCTGTCGGGCAGAAAGACATGTGCCTCACACGTTCTCCACGTGCACCCCTCCGCGGGGACACGTCATCATCCAACTATCCACCTCCAAAAGAGCAGGTCAGCCCCCCTTCCGGAGATCACGGGACAGTTGACCTAGGGCAAAGACCACGTCCTGGTTTTCACTACGCCATGTAAGCCCTAGCAGTCACTTGGGTTGGGCCTGGTCATCCAGTCCAACGTAAATGACCGTTGGCCCTGTGTTGGGCTCTCACTATAAATACCCTCTTTCACTAGAGGGTCAGGTACTCAATTTTCAACCTACTTTCTGTATTTGCTCTCACTCTGTCCAATTCCTTACTTTGGAATCGGAGTGTCTTGCAGGTACACCCCCTCTTCCTTCTTACCACCGGTGAACAGGCAGTAGATCAAAGATGCGTGGCGGTCCATTGATTCCCTTCTTATCAGGTCAGATCAGAAACCCTTGTTGCAAAGTTGGCTTAAGCTTAGTGAAGCTAGCGGGATTATACCTGAGTGAAGAACACACTCAAAGATACAATAGAGTCGGCATCCTAAAGGATGGAGAAAATATCGATAAAACCAAAAGGGAAGAAAACGGGTAAGGGGGTCGGTTATGCGAGAGGAAAGGATTAACACCTCACGCATTTGTCGTACTCGATGAGAACCGTTTTGCTTACTTCTAGGCTTGGATGGGTTATCTATATAAAGGCTTATAACTAAAAAATGGAAAGGAAAGTGAGAAAAAGAAAGAAAGAGGAGGAGAGAAGGAGGAAGAGAGAAAGGAGTGATCATGAAGGATTGAAGCCCTTGTGTTTACGTATCCTCATAGTGCAATGAGGAATTCAGAGCTCCGTAGTTCATGGAACCAAGAAAGAAGGAAAAAAGATGGAAGAAGGTAGAAGGTAGCTCGCAAAAATCTCGCAATCTCGTGCCGAAGTATTCTTATAGTGCAATGAGGAAGTCAGAGCTCCGTAGTTTAGGGAACTAGGACGGAGAAAGAGAAGGAAAATAGTGTCAAAACCCAGAGTGAAATAAGGGGAATGACCCTATTGGGGAACGCAAGAGGAAATGGTGTCAAAACCAGGAAAGAAAGGCAAAGGAATGGTGCCGAAACCAAGAGAATAAAGGCAAAGGAGTGGTGTCGAAACCAAGGGAAAGGCAAAGGAATGATGTTGAAACCAAAAGAATAATGGAAAAGGAATGGTGTCGAAACCAAGAGAAAGGCAAAAGAATGGTGTCGAAACCAAGAGAATAAAGGTGCAAGATAATTAAATCGGGACAAAGTAAGATATATCAGGGATTTGGTATATTAACTGACAGGTAGTGGTTAACCGAAGCAATAAAAGAGTATGACTCTGTGGGGAAAACAAAGGTTGGTGTCAACAGAAGGACTGTGATCAACTAAAAAAAGGAGAGTATTGAACCAAGAGAATGTGTCTCACTCTCTAGGGGACTTAATGTGTTAACTAATAACCAGTGGTTAACCGAAAAGAGAAAGGAATTGGTTTTAACCGATTGACAGTGATCAACCAGAAGAACGAGTGTGGAAGTGCGAAGGTTGTGACCCAAAAAGGACGGGTGTGGAACCAAGTGAAGGTTGTGACCCAAAAAGAGTTCGGTACATTGACTGAACGAGCAGTACTTGACCGAAGAAAGGGTATTTGAACCAAAAGATGGTTACTAACTCAAAAGTGTGAGTATTTGAACCAAGGAAAGGTTGCTAACTACTGGAGATATTGGTTTTAACAGAAGTACTGTGATTAACCAAAAAGAAAGAGTGATTAACCAGGAGACAGTCATTAAATGCAAGTGGGTTCCCAATAACAATGGTGTATAAATTTATGAGTTAAGATTCATACGGGTTGACCTTGGCAAGACAACTTATAACACCAAACCATTCATCATGGCTACTCAAGTAAAACAAGTTTTTTATGTGACAAACTCTTGCAGAATTTTCGAGGAGATGGTTAATTATTTTCAAAGGAAAACACATTTCTCCTAGTGATGATGAAAGTATTGATATTCCTTCTACTCCTTCTTATGCAACACAAGTGCCTAATTCATATGAAGAAGTTTATATAGATGATGTACATGCTATTCGTAACATCATCAAGAAGGCATATGGGAAAATTTAAAAGTAAGTATTTTATATTCCTCGTTCATAATTTATTGTACATTATAATTGCTAATGATGTTATTTTCTAACAAATATTATTATTTGAAATTATAGATTTTTAAAGTCAAGACATCAAGCGACAAGACACTGAGACAACACGATAATATTATTTGTTTTAATGATGTGTATATTGTAGGTTATTTTGTGTCATTTTGGTTTTGATGTAATATACAATTTTTGGTTCCTAATAGAATTGTGTCATTGATGTAATATAAGTTTTGGTCTAATTCAATTCAAAAATGGTTGTATTGTTATTTCTAGTTTGATATGATTCAAAAATATCCAGGTTTAAAATTTAGAAATACTGTAAAATTGAAAAATTATATATAAAAACCAAATTATATCCCAACAGTTTTTAACTTAACCATTGCTATAAGTAGAGTCCGCTATCCAGAATAACAAAAGGCATGAATGATGTTGTTGGGATTCGAACCCAGGACCTATAAGTTATTTCACAACGGTTGATTGAATAAACTGTTGTTATAAGTAGCGTGCTACCTAGCTTATAACCACGGTCTATCACCCATTGTGAAAACTATTGTACATACAATCACACGCTACCTACACAACGGATGTGCAACCGTTATTATATATGTTTCGCAACCGACATTATATATGTTTTCCGTAGTAGTGTATTTATCTGTTTCGTTGATTATTTCTCTACCTCTTCTCTTCTATGTTATTTCAAAAAAAAATTATAAACGAGTATCTCAGATTCAAAAATTGGGGTTGGAAACATGACTCGATACTAGAATCTAGAGATACATATATTATTGATGATTTACAAGGTAAGTCGAATAAGTGAAAGATCGTCAAGAAACTGAAAGAATTAGTAAAATTACTTCAATATGAGAAAAATATCAAAGAGGAAAACTCAGATGTATATAAAGCATCATCGAAGCATCATATAAATATTCCTTTAAAGAAATAAATGAAGAATTATATGAAGAATCTTTTGAAGTGTCGGATGAAGAATCATTTAAAGAAACAAATGAAGAATCATCTGAAACATAATCATAAGTATCATCTAAAGAATCATCAAAATCATCATCTAGAGAATTGAAGAATCATCATCAAATGCATCATGTAGAGAATGAAGTGAAAAGGTAAATGTTTCTTTCAAAATTAAATGTTAATATGATGATGAGGTAAGAAATCTTTCTTATAAAAAAAGTTTGATTTAAGTATAAAATGTGTAAAGAAAATGATAAGCTAAAAAATAAGTTGTGACTTATAAGAATCATGTCATTTCTTAATTATAGATGGATTGAATAAACCTAGAAGAAATTTTGTGAATTCTATTAAATGTAAACCTTTGATTCTTTGAGAACTAAAATTGAAGATCTCAATGAAACAGTAAGTAAATTCACTAAGGACAAAGATAATCTTTATATGATTACTGTTGAAATATTCGATTTGATTATATTTGATATTTAAATATAATCCAAGTTGTGTTAGCCCAAGTCCAATTAGGATTGTATATAAATATTCATAATATGTATCATTATTCATAACAATTTATTCAATAAATTCTTATTTCCTTATTCTCTCTCTTTCTCTCCTCACTAAAAGTGACTCATGCACTAACAAATAGGTATCTAGAGCTCCAATAGATTCTTGATCATGTTTTCAAGAATCACACGTCAGAGATCGTGTTTCTGGAATCGTGGATTATTGTTGATCAATCGCTTCAAAGATGAATGGTAATAAAAATTTACCAAACTTCCTTCCAACTCTTGATGACAAGAATTGGCTTCGATGGAGAAAATAGGTGGAATCTTTATTTGAATTTCATGAAACCCTAAAAGTGGTTACTAATGATGTTTCTATGCTTGGTAAAGATGCAACCGAAGCATAGAAAACCACTCACAAGGATGCCAAGAAGAAGGATTGTAAGTCGGCATTCTACATCCAATTGGCAGTTGATGCAGATAACTTCGACAAAATCGCCCATGTTGAATCAGCGAAAGAGGTGTGGCATATTCTTGTCAAGTACTATGAAAGAGGCGAGAAACTTAAGGTTGTTAAGTTGCAAACGTTGCAATGAAAATATGAATTTTTGTCAGTGGGAGAAGATGAAAAGATTACATGCTATGTGTCAAAGGTGCAAAAACTCGTCCATCTCGTGAAGGGTTGTGGCAAAACCCTAACTGATAAGATGGTAGTTGATAAGGTAATGCGTACGTTGACCTCTTACTTTGACCATGTTATCATAGTTATTAAAGAATCCAACAACATCAAAAGTTGGACTTTGTCATTGCAAAATTCACAAATTAAAGAGAAGACACACAACTTAGGGGGAGACTATTCAATCATTTTCAAAACAAGAATTAAAATATTTTGTCATCATCAAAAGGGGGAGATTGTGATGAATAAATCTTATATCTAGTTCTATTTTGAAGAAGACAAAGATTATCAAAGAAGAAAAGGTCCAAAAGTGTCATGCGCATCAATGATGAAGTTGATCAAGAAGGTTTAGCATATAAATTTAAGTGAAGATTTCAGACAAATGAACTTAAATAAGGTGCTTATTACAATTTATACTATACTACTTTAAATTGCTTATAATATCATCTCTCACTTCATCTAAAAACCTTCTTGCATCTTCATGCATGATTATCTAAAAACCTTTTTCGTCTAATTCTTATTACAAGTGTTTGCACACAAAGTTGTGTGAGAACATTGTGATATTCATTTGTCTCCATGTTGATTATTTGATTGACCATTAGCAACAAGATGAATGGAATTTCAGAAACAAAGAGGTTTTTAACTTCCACATTCAAGATGGATAATCTTGGACTAGTTGACACACTTTTGGGGAACAAAGTAAAGTGAAATAGTGGGGGTTATGAACTTAGTCAAACACATTATATTGAAAAAGTGCTTGATAAGTTCAAACACTTACGCTTTGAGGAAGTAACCACTCCTAATGTCAAACTTCAAAAGGATGATGGATGACTTAGGGCTCAATTGGAATATGCAAGTGCATGCGATGTACTAGATCCAACATAGCATTTGCAATTAGTAAAATGAGTAGATCTTACTAGTAATCCAAATGGCGAGCACTAGAAGGCCATCATTAGAAAATTTCAGATATCTTATGAAAACCAACAATCTTGATCTCCATTATGGTAGATTTTCTGTCATATTAGAAGGATATACCGATGCGAGTTGGATATCGAGTATTGTATATCAAAAATATGCATTTGGGTGGATATTACACTAGCAGAGGGTGCAATTTTTTGGAAGAGCAAGAAACAAATGTAGATCACTCTTTCATCATAGAATCAGAGTTCGAGGCTCATGTTTTCGTTTGTGAAGAAGTTGAATGGTTGAGGGACATTCTGTTGGAAGTTTCATTGACTAAAGACAATGTTTCAAATGTGTTGATACATTGCGGTAGTCAAACCACTTTAAATAGAGAATATAAAAATTGTATAACAGAAAGTCTAGGCAAGTAGGACTTGGACATTATTTCGTGAGAAGAATTGATTAAGGATATAATCATTCACTCATATACGATCGGACTATAATTTTCTTGATCCATTTACTAAGTCACTGGCCAGAGACTTTGAATATTTGTCGAATATTTCGTGATAATGTTGACTTTTAAAATGAGGATTGGGTTTTATTTAAACTCTTAATGAAGTTCAATACCGAGGGTATGTGTCTCATGGAAAAGGATATAATATGAACTTCACCTATGTGAATTTCGAGATGGTGTCGTCTCAAAGTGAGAGTTGGAGTTTCTCTCATGAAAAATTCATGAAACAAAAAAGCATATGACCATAAATAAGTGTTAGGCGAGAAATGTAGGCGAAGAACCTTAAAGAATGTGTGTGAGGTAACGTCGGTCTATTCACATAGATAAATGGTTTAAAAACATTGCTACCTAACATTCCGATTAGACTTTGCGTTGTCTTTACTAAAGTTAAGTTTTAAATTGAAAGATACTTAACTGTATTAACATTCTTTATTTCTTTTTTTTTTTAGAATTGGTCTTGTCATTGTTAAAACAAGTGGAAGATTGTTGAAAATTATTAACAATTAATAATATTAAGCGTGTTCCAAAAATGATAAGAAAATATTCAAGTAAATATTAATTTTTTGAATTCGAAGAAATGTAACATTTCGTGAAGTGTTGATGCAAAATGAAAATAGGTAATGCTTGGAAACAATGCAACTTTTGGTTAAAAGGTGTTGTTTCATCAATGACCGCAACCTTGTGAAACAACACATATATGGCCTATAAATACATCATTCAGGAATTCAGAAAACATATCAAAAATCAAATATCCTTTTGTATAAAATTCGAGACACTCTTCGCTACATAATCGAGTTTTCGTCGGTCTTTCACAAATTCGATATAAGACTGAATTATCCTGGATAATTTTGCGTTCCAACTCTTAGACATACATGAGAGTATTTGAAATACTTTAAAAAAAAATAATTTTGTTCACGATTCTAACCTCGATTCATTCCGTTTAAATTTAATTTTCTAACAAAATAAATAATCATAATCGATATTTCAAACCCTTTAACTCCTTAACCTTGACACAAAAACCGTGTAGGACTTGACTTCTAAAATCAAATCAAAAATATCCCCAGAAATAGTGCAACAAACTTGAATATGTTGAAAAAGTATCCCAAATTAGTTTTATGGGAGGACACTAAACTATTTCTATCTTTCTAAATTTCATAAACAACCACACGCCAAAAAAAAAAACACCAACTATCCATCCAATCATACAACAAAAGAAGAACTTACTCCATTGATTTAGTGCAATTATATTTTAGACCAAGAAAATTACAAGCAATCACAATGTGAGGTCAAATTTCATCCGTTGACAACTCTCATCTCTTTCTTTCCTAGTACGCAAACAATTTAGCATAAGTCAATTTTTAAAAAAATTTGTGTATTTGTGTGGGCAAACAAATTTCAAGTTGCACGCAAATAATAATATGAAATTAAACAAAATTTTAAAAACAAATAAGCAAATCAATATAAAAAAAATTATGGGAGACATACCAAAACTCAAGATAAGAAAAAAACAACAAATATTATTGCAAACTTACAATAGTGTGTGAGTAAAGGTCTTTGCCAACCACAATTAAAGGTATATACATAAATTATTATCCTGTAAATACGTAATATTTTAACTCATAAAAAAATCATTAAGATTAAAAAGTACATACAATTTTAATATTTCAATTTCAATATAAAACAAACGGGAAAAGATGATATATGGTGATACCATCACTCACAATTCTATACATCGGTTTACAAAAATTCTGATATTTATTTATTGGTGTAACGAAAAGGCTTGGCAGTTATTGGTATAATTTGATCATGTAAATATATTTAATATATACTATATGTCAAATTGGTTTAACAACCAGGTCCCGTAGCTCAGTTGGTTAGAGCGTTGGTCTTATGAGCCGAAGGTCGCGGGTTCGAGCCCCGCCGGGACCATGTTTCTAATTGAATTTTTGCTCAATTTTACAATTTTTTTCATTTTATTTATTTATTTGAATTGAAGTAAACATTTTTTCTTCAACGAGTCTTGGGTTTCAAAGAGTAAGAACAAGTAAGCTTCAAATCACGAATGATTGAATTTAAGATCGACGGAGTTGAAACAAAATGGTGCACAGTGCATACGATTGTTTAGAGCTAGTTCCCAATTTCAACGGCAAGATCGAAGCAATCGAATCCTACGGTTCCAAGCTTCTGCTCGGTTGCTCCGATGGATCTCTCCGAATTTACGCGCCGGAAACTGATTCCTCCGATCGTTCTAGACCCTACGTACTGGATAAGAACTATGCTGGTTTTGCAAAGAAGCCTGTTGTGTCAATGGAAGTTGTGGAATCGAGAGAGCTGCTTTTATCGCTCTCTGAATCCATCGCATTCCATAGACTCTCGAGTTTGGAAACTATAGCAGTTATCACCAAAGCTAAGGGTGCTAATGTCTTTTGCTGGGATGATCGAAGAGGTTTTCTCTGCTTCGGGAGGCAAAAGCGCGTTTGCATTTTCAGACACGATGGTAATAATTCCTTCTCTATTGGTTTCTTCGTAGATAGATAGGAGTGGATGAATGTTTTGCTATGATTGGTTGAAATTGAAATCAATGTTGTCAACACTCGGGTTTGCTATTTGATTATACTGATTAAAATTGAAAATGAAATTGAAGTTGTAGTTTGAAATTGAAGTTGTAGTTTGAAATTGACGTTGACATTGATGATGAAATTAAAGTTGTCATTGAAGTTGAAATTGAAACTGAAATTTTTGATGTAGGTGGTAGGGGATTTGTGGAGGTGAAAGAGTTTGGTGTGCCGGATGTGGTGAAGTCCATGAGTTGGTGTGGGGAGAATATATGTTTGGGATTTAGAAGAGAATATGTGATTTTGAATGCTTCAAACGGTGCTTTGTCTGAAGTTTTTACTTCGGGGAGACTAGCACCGCCTTTAGTAGTGCCTCTTCCGTCTGGTGAACTGCTTCTTGGAAAGGTATTATTCTCTTTTGTGAATGTTTATGTATATATGCTGTGTGTGTGTGTGTGTTTTTTTGTTGTTGTTTTCATTGGTGGTTTTGTAAGGTTAAATTAAGTAATTTGATATGTTGATGCATTGTTCAGGAGAACATTGGGGTATTTGTGGATCAAAATGGGAAACTTATTCCTGAAGGCAGGATTTGTTGGTCAGAGGCACCCTTGGAAGTTGTGATTCAGAAGCCATATGCTATTGCTTTGCTGCCTAGATTTGTGGAGGTAACTGACCGTTAGGAAAAAAATATGGTTTTTTCTTATTGTGAAAGAGGTTGTGGTTCTATGTTCTTTATATGGCCTTTGTATTGCAGATAAGATCTCTTCGGCAACCTTATCCGTTGATACAAACTATTGTTCTTCGCAACGTTCGTCATCTTTGCCAAAGCAGTAACTCCGTGATACTTGCTTTGGATAATTCTGTTCAAGGCCTCTTCCCTGTTCCTCTTGGAGCCCAGGTACTGTAAATGCTGTTAAATGATAGATGCATTTTGCCAAAGCTCTTGTTTTTGGATTCTAATGCAAATGGAAAAGCAGTGAATCGTGTGACTTCATTTTACATTACCTAGTTATCAAAGTTCTGTGTTTGTGCATCTCATTGGCTGTTTTGAAGTTAGGCATATAGATATTTTGTTGCAGATTGTGAAAGTCATGAATTTTAATATTTCGTTGCAGATTGTACAACTAACTGCTTCTGGCAATTTTGAAGAGGCCTTGTCATTGTGCAAGCTCCTTCCACCTGAAGATTCAAATCTTCGTGCTGCAAAGGAGGGATCGATTCATATGAGGTTATTTGTCATTTAGGATTATTCTTTCTAAAGAAACAGAGTAGACAATTTCCCTCTATTGAATTGAATACCTTCGATTTATTAGTTCATCCTATTTCTGAGGGCCCTACTAGCTGAGTAGTTGACAGATTAAATTTGGATTGACTGTTGATGTGCACTATGTACCAATATGATCATGATATTTAATGTAAAGCCAAATAAAAAACCGCATTGCCTGTTTTGTTCATTGTAAGTGGTCCTTGTAAAAGATTACCTTTAGCATGTCTTTAGAGATTAGCTTGAGTTGAGACGCACTTCGTATATATTGTTAATACACTTATTCTTTACGGTAACCAATTTGTGGATAAAAAATATTAATTGCTAACTAAATTTTTTTCGAGGATATATCATGTAACTAGAGTGTGGCTGCAATGTGGAGAAAATTTTTGCATTTTGGGCATAGTCATTTTGATCATTGTTCATAAATTTGAAGAGTGAAAAAAAAGTAAAGAGGGTAAATAAATTTATAATAAAATCATAATAGGATTTGAATTATATCTATATTGAATTCATTACAGTCTTATTTGATAGTAATTGTTTGACGTTTCGTAATTAAATTGTACCATTAAGCTCACATAGTACTGTTTAGTGGAAGATTTTACCTTTTATAAATTACGCCGGGCTTAACATATTAATCATTGCTTACTTTTCATTTTTCTGAAAGTACTGTTGAGTGTGTTCATTCCGTGTTGTTACAGATATGCCCACTATCTTTTTGATAATGGAAGCTATGAGGAGGCTATGGAACATTTTCTGGAAGCTCAAGTAGATATAACCTATGTACTTTCTCTTTATCCATCCATTGTCCTTCCAAAGACAACTATTGTTCATGAGCCAGAGAAGTTGGACATTGAAAGGGATGCTTCCTATCTCTCCAGTGTTTCAGATGATATGGAACCCTCACCATATGACGAGAATGCAGCGCTAGAATCCAAAAAAACAAACCATAATATGCTCATGGCTCTCATAAAATATTTACAGAAGAAGAGAGGTTATTTTATTGAGAAGGCTACTTCAGAGGGAACTGAAGAAGTTGTTTTAGATGCAGTTGGGGATAACTTTGCATCCTACAATAGGTTTAGAAAAGCAAACAAGGTGAAACGAGCTATTTCTTATTCGTTGATGGGTTAAATTTGGTATAACTTGCAACTTACGCCTTTCAATTGGAGGCTAACTAGGCTAGTGTTATACTCATGCAAAGGTTTATTGACAAATACACACCGGCACACACATTTGCATGTCTACACTATCAATTTTTTTGTAAAACGTGCAGGATGAATGGTGATTGATGAAGCTGCTGGAAACATGATGTCCTTAATTTTTTTGAGTTATCCAAACAATTCAATAATAATAATTTATTATTTATCAGTTGTTAGTGAAGTTATAATTTTGAAATTATTGGTGTCAGGGGCGTGGTAATGTATCGGTTAGTTCTGGAGCTCGAGAGATGGCTTCAATATTAGATACTGCTCTTCTCCAAGCATTGCTTCTTACTGGACAATCTTCAGCGGCTTTAGAATTGCTTAGAGGTGTTAATTACTGTGATATGAAAATATGTGAAGAAATACTTCGAAAAGACAACCTTAATGTTGCTTTATTAGAACTTTACAAGTGCAAGTCATTGCACCGGCAAGCTCTTGAACTTCTTCACAAGTTGGTGGATGAGTCAAGATCCAGCCAGTCTGAAATTACACAAAGGTTCATGCCTGAGGACATTGTTGAGTATCTCAAGGTAGCTTTTTAAGAAGCATTTTGTATTTTTCCTGTTAATTTTAAAGGGTTGGCATTGATTAAATTGTACGCTGACTTATAGACTAAAGAACTGATTTGACCGTTTCAACAAAAAAAGAAAAAAGAAAAGGAAGAACTGATATGGGTTGGTTCTTACTCCCTCCGTCTCATAATAAGTATCTTATTTGAGCTCTGCGTGGTTCTTAAGAAAATGATTAGATGTGTTGATTTTAATGATGAAGTTAGTATCTTTTACTAAAACACCCTTATTTATTATAGTTAGTGGAGTAGTTGAAAAGCGTGAAAGTTAATAAATAGGGGTATAGTAGTGGGAAAAAATAATAAATGTTGTATTGGTATTCTAAAGAGACATTTATTTTGAGACATAGAAAAAGTGCAAATGAGACACTTTTTATGAGATGGAGGGAGTAGGAGTTAGGAAGCCTGTGGTGTCTGAATGTGTGACATCATATAGTCTTGAATTAGATAGTGTAAGTCCACTCTTCACAATGTTTTTGGTCAATTTACTGGGTGATATTATTATCATTAGGTTCTTGTGTAAATGGAGATGCTGTGAGTTTTCTGTATGGTGTGGAAATGGAAAATGTTAGTTGTTATTTTGTTAGAGGGGGGAGTTTAATCTGTGACCTCCATATTACATGAAGGATTCTTTTGCTCAACTTAGAAGCCTAGATCAGTTGGAATTTGTCATTTAACAAATGATTTTTTTGTTCTGTGGCATCAATTTGATAACCGGAATTGTTTTAGAATTTTCATGTTTGGTTAACTTAGTTCTTTTCCTCTGCTTCTAGATATACTGGAAAATGCTGTTTGTGTATTCTCGTACAGAGTAATTAGAAAAATATCGTCAATTTCCATTTTGTATGGATTTAAGTTAAGACTCAAAATCTCCAACTTGGTGAAGTTTATGATTCTCAATTTTTGATTTGGTGGGTTTCTGATGCAGCCGCTATGTGGGACAGACCCCATACTTGTTCTGGAATTCTCAATGCTTGTTCTTGAAAGCTGTCCATCCCAAACTATTGAGCTCTTTCTTTCTGGAAACATACCAGCAGATATGGTGAACTCATATTTGAAGCAGCACTCTCCAAACATGCAAGCTAGGTACTTGGAGCTCATGCTTGCAATGAATGAGAATGCCATATCTGGCAATCTGCAAAATGAAATGGTGAGGACCTCTTGCAATCTTATTTTAAGGCTATAATAAATTAACCAGTTTTCTGTTTTCTTTTGGTTGTAGAGAAAGGCTGGGTATTTCATGAGAATGGCTTTTAAAAGTTTTGTAAAAGCTTCTTAGTGATGATTGTACCGCTTTTGTCAGCATGTTTTATATATGACTAATAGTTAATACTAATAAGAGCGAATTCTGTATTTAATTACATTAATATGCAATGTAGGTAAACATCTATCTATCTGAAGTACTTGATTGGCATGCTGACTTAGATGCTCAACAAAAGTGGGATGAGAAAACTTTCACCCCAACCAGGAAAAAGTTACTATCAGCTTTAGAAGGTATATCTGAATACAATCCAGGGGCTCTGCTGAAACGTCTTCCTCAAGATGCTTTATACGAAGAGCGGGCATTGTTATTGGGAAAAATGAACCAACATGAATTGGCGTTGTCTCTGTATGTTCATAAGGTATACCGTGTTTTATTTATACTCATTTTCTGATATTCCAAATGCACTTAAGTTCATTCTTTCTTGTACAAGTGTGGTACTGTCATATATATCAAGGTTTTTAAAGTGATAAATAACACTTGATAATAATTAGTGTACTTTTATTTGTAGCTTCGTGTTCCAGAATTGGCATTATCTTATTGTGATCGGGTGTATGAGTCTTTGCATCAGCCATCTCTAAAAAGTTCTAGCAACATATACCTATTGCTAATGCAAATCTATTTGAATCCTCGAAAGACCACAGCTAGCTTTGAAATGAGAATTGCCAATCTATTATCCCCGCAAAGTACATCCATTTCTAGAGCTAGTGCAACATCGGTAAAAAGCAAAGGAGGTCGGGGATCAAAGAAAATTGCTGAGATTGAGGGTGCAGAGGACACAAAAGTTAGTTTGAGCAGCACTGACAGTAGCAGGAGTGATGATGATACGGATGAAAATGAGGGTGGCTCGACTATCATGCTTGATGAGGTTCTTGATCTGTTGAGCCGCAGGTGGGATAGAATAAATGGAGCTCAGGCCCTTAAACTTTTACCCAGAGAGACTAAGTTACAGGTAACCATTGCTAGTTGCTGCACCATATCTAAAGATCACACTTCAACTGTTTTTACTGGTCTAACTTATGTTCTTAGGATTTTTTTCTGTTGAGAAAAGGTTTATATCTTGATCAGACATTTTTTAGTTTACTCAGTTTTAAGACATTTTTTTCTTTTTGTTTATTCAGTCTGTTAAGCATATCTGTAATCTGCAGGATTTGCTATCATTTCTTGGGCCTCTTTTACGAAAATCTAGTGAAATGTACCGTAACTGTTCGGTGATCAGGAGCTTGAGACAGAGCGAGAGCCTTCAGGTAAGCATACCCCAGAATAAAAATCAAAATTTCTTGCTTTCTAGTACTTGTGCGGTTGGATGCACCGTGATAGGGCCAACAAACTGCACACACGCGCATATTCAGAATTTCAGATCCTTCTATTTTGTTAGCAATTCACATGATTCAATTTGTTTTCCACAGGTGAAAGATGAACTGTATAGTCAAAGGAAAGGAGTTGTGAAGATAACCAGTGACAACACGTGTTCTCTGTGCCGAAAGAAAATAGGGACTAGTGTTTTTGCTGTCTACCCCAACGGGAGCACTCTCGTGCACTTTGTCTGTTTTAAAGATTCTCAAAATATGAAAGCAGTGACCAAAGGGTCTCAATTGAGGAAGCGATCAAATTGAAACTGAAACTGATGGTCCAACTGCCCTGTTTGTCCATGGTGCTTATGTGTTGGTGGATTATGATGACAGTTTCATTGTGTTTTGTCTTCTGAAGCTTGTTTTTTCCGTCTCGGTTGGTTACTGTGAAAGTGAGATTTGAAATGTAAAGAGTGATGTGTTTCTCCTTTGTTTTCATGTGGATTGTAAATATTGGGTTACAGGGTTGGACGTTTATTTTTAGCATTGAAAGGAAGAAGATTTCCCCTTCTTTTCGCACTGTGTTGTATAATTGTGTTATTATTGCAATTTTTCATGCTGTGACATGCAGTATGTTATTACTTTTTTGCCACAACAAATTTTGTACTCTGCTTTAAAATGTCAAAGTTAAAGTTCGATATTTATTATACATTAACAAAACCAGTGATGATGTTGCGTATGACACTATTATTCCTAGTCATAAACTACGGCCACATAATGGTTTCACAGTCCTTTCCCCTTTTGCAGTACTTTGCTAACTCAATGAAAAAGAGAAAATAACAAAGCGCCTCTTACCCTTTTTTTCCTATGATATTAATAATGCCTCTTATTTAGTCAAAACCTAGGAAAGATAACGAGCAAGGGAAATTAAAGTAATTTTAGACATTTGGTCATCTTAACCTATCTTATTAACATATCTTATGTTCAGTTCATTTAAATACATATATGTTTTAAAAAAAAACATGTTTTTTTTAATTTCTTAAATAATACTTAATTTACCATTTGTATTTCTTAAATAATACTTAAGTTATCATTTTAATCTCTTAATCCGAGACACTCGTTATCATTTCTCTTAAACCCTATCATGTATAATATAAAGGATACAATAATGTTTATGTCGGGGGAAGAATGTGAAAGAAAGTAAATCAACAGAGATATAGAAATGAAGGTAGAGAAAGGAAGGGAAGTGGAAGTTAAAAAATCCAAATCTGAAAAAACTGCATAAAAACAATGGTTTTGTTAAAATGTTAACTGTATATAAGAGTAAAAGGAAAAAATAAACTATATACAAGTAATGACTAATTATTTTAATTACAAATTTATAATAATAAATTAAGTTTGATCTATCAAAGTATCTTTTTAATTATAATTAATAAAGTACAATAAATAAGAGTATATGAATGAGAAAAAAATTAATAACTACCGCATAAATATTCTAAAGAAACAAATACTTTGAGAGAAAAAATATTGCAAGAGAAAAATTTAATATGAGATTGAAGAAGAATTATTTCTTAATAAATGATACTTTTATAAAATTATTAAAAATTAAACAAAAGAATTCAATTAACTCAGTTTAGTTGGTTGTGTTGAGATTTAATTGTATGAGCACAAGTTTGAATTTTCTTGCATTTTATTTATTTATTTATTCTTAAGAGATAAAATTATAGTAAACTATATTGAACCAAAATAATAATAATAATAATAAATGGTAAAACAATCCGTCATATATATGTCTGTTTTGCACTCATATTTTTAAGTCGAGTCAAGGTTTTAGAACTGTATTGTTGCTGTATAGACCCCTAATCAATTCCAAATCTTGGAAGGATCTTTTTGGCATACTTTGTTAATGCATGACAATTAGGACGTTGCCTCCATTATACTTCACAAACATGCTCTTGGTGCTTGCCTAAGGCCATACAAAATTTTTTTCAACTTATAAATCTTTTCTCTTCCTCATTTCTCATAGCCTAAGGGTTTATCCACATAGACATCTTCAAGCAATTCATTATGCAAGAATGCACTTTTAACATCAAGTTGGTAAACTTGCAAATTCTTGCAAGATGTAAGGGCCATAATAGCCCTAATAATGTCATATCTTACCATGGGAGCAAAAAATTTATTGTAATCTATGTCATATTGTTCTGAGTATCCTTTGACCACAAGCTTTTCTTATGTTTCTCAACCTATCCTTTTTCATTGCATTTTGTCTTGTAAATCCACTTCACACAAATCTTCTTAAGTCCTGGTGGTAGGTTGACTAACTCACATGTGTCATTCTTCTCAATATAATGAATCTCTTGATACATTTATTTTCTCCACTTTTCATGTTTGATTGCTTCATCATATGTGAGAGGATCAATGCCACTGTAAAACACAACTAGGTTTTGCAATTGCTCTTCTTCTTCTTCACCTTCTAAGCCAGTGATATAATCATCTTAGTAACATGGTCTTTTCTTTTGCCTTGGAGGAAGCTCTTCTTCTTAAGTTTCACTTTATTCACTTGCACTTTCTACATTGTTCCTTTCATCTTAGTGAGCGTTGTCAATATGCATCTATTCATCTGTTGGGGCATCATTTGATTCATTGTTTTCTTTTTCACTATCAAATTGCTAGTTGATTATGTATTCTTCTTCTTGTGATTCTTATTCCAATTCTGAACTTTTGATTCTTCAAATATTACATCCCTGCTTATTAAAATTTTCTTATTTATTGGATCATAAAGCTTGTAAGCTTTGGATACTTCACACTCATTCATAAGTGCACACACTTGGTGCTTTTGAAATGTAGCTTCTTTATTTGCACATAAAAAATGTTCACAAAATTTATACATCCAAACACCTTGAAAGGATGAACTGAATGTTTCACACCACTCCAGGCTTCTTTTGGAGTCATGTCTTTCACAGATAGAGTAGGACTTCTATTGAGTATATAAGATGCCCATTTTGGTGCTTCCGGCCAGAACTTAAGAACATTCCTTCTTGCCATCATGTTTCTGATCACATTCATCAGACTCGTGTTCTTCCTTTATGATACTTCATTTTTCTGTGGCCAAATGCCTCTTGATGCCATGAAGACTTCAAAAATCAATAAATGCAGTGGACGTAAATTCACCCCTATATACGTCCTAAATTATTTGACATGATGGCCTGATTCTTTTTCCACTACTGCCTTGAATATTTTAAAAAAACATCAAATGCATTAGCCTTTTCATGCGTGAAGTAAATACAGGTTTTCCTACTAAAGTCATATGTACAGGTTATGAAATACCCGTTTCCACCATTGGATTCAGGCTTGATGGATCAACACACATCTGAGTGAACTAGCTCAAGTTTTTTCTTGGCTTTCCATGATGCACATTTTGGTATGATTTATCTATGTTGCTTTCCCATCAAGAAATCAGAGCAATTTTTTCCATTTACTTCAAACTTGGAATCCCTTTCACCATCCATTCTTAATCAATGTGGCAAGTCCCTTGAAGCTCAAGTGATCATATCTATAATGACACAATTGTGTGTCATTATCTTTAGTGGCTTTCAAACACTTTTGCAGGATTACAGGTACAAACATCATGCTGGATGAGATAGGAGTGGATATGATTAAACCCTTATCATTGTGGATTACCCAGCAACCACCATTTTTAACACAATAGTGAGATTCTTTTGCATCAATTGACCAACACTCAGTAGATTGTTCTTCATATCTGGTAAATAATACACATCAATGATAACTTGAATGATGTCATTTATGTAAAGCTTCAAGTTACCCTTTCCCATCGCATACATCTTTGAGTAACCTCCTGGCCTGATAAATTCTTTGAATTCGTCGTCAAAATTGAACAATCATTCCTTTGTTCCTACCATGTGATTACTAACCCCAAATCAAGAAACCAAATCCCACTTTTGGTTTTTGTGCTTGTTTCATGTTGCGCCATGAGTAGTAGCTCTTCACTTTCATCAAATTCAGCATAGTTGGCATCATACTCATGCCAAGTTGAACATTCATTTTAATAATATCATAGCTTGTGACACTTGAAGCATTCAATTTGATCTCGACTATGTCTTCCTCTACCACGAACTTAAATTTCTCCACAGCCCCTTGCACGACTGCTACCAGCACCACGACCATAATTTTTTTTATCTTTAGCACTTGTTTTTCCTCCTTATTTTGACTACTCTTTATTCTTTGTTCATGAACAAAAGGACTGCTCCATAGTTCATCAATGGAGAGGGTTGTAACATAGTTGAATTCTTCAATGAAACACACAATGTAATTGAGTTTTGGGATCATTGATCGCATGACCTTTTCAATAATTATGGCCTGCTCCAACTTTTCACCATGAAAAATCATCTTATTTGCAATGGCCACGATTCTTGCAAATTACTCATTATCTTTCATGCCAAGAATCTCAAATTCTCGGCACAGGGTCTGCAATTGAGCTATCTTAACCTTTGTAACACCTTGATACTTTCTTCGCATGGAATCTCAAATACCTTTTATCGTCATTTCAAAAGTTGTACGACCAACCACTTGAAATAGATACTTCTTGGCTTTGAGACATTTGAGCTTACTCTCTTCAACAAGTTTGCGTTGTTCTTGTGTGGCATCTGGTGGAGCAATTATCACTCCATTTTCCACCAATTACCGATATTCTTTGGATCGAAGAAAATTCTCTATTAGCATAAACTGGTGATCGTAGAACTCATCAAATTTGAGAATTGCAGGAGTTACAAACTTTGAGGAATCTTCCATGAAAAGAGCTTGATTGATGCAGTGCGTGTGTGTGTGAGAACATAATTATTAGAAATTCTCTACCTAAATAAAGAAAACTGTGGTTTTTATTTATTTATCTCAAAAACAGAAACTGATTAAGGGGCTCTTGATACCATTTGTAAGTGCAAGGAAAAATCTCTCTTGTTTATTAATATAGAACGGTCCTTATATACTTGCTAAGCGAGTAAATTCCATAAATGGATAACAAACTTCAACTATCTAACACAAAATTAGTAACCGACTAAAATAAACTCTAAGAATTTCTAGCTAGAATGTAGCTATCATATTGTTTTCCCGCCTAGTGAACAAAAATCTATTTTCTCTTAGTCTTTTGGCCTTTCTCCTAATGCTACCACAAACCATGTCCCATATAGTTCTGTTTTAATCTTCATGTATAAGGTTCTCTGCTATAACTTGATTAACCGTTTTGAATTCCATCGTTTGGAAGCAACATTCCTTTGCCACCACCACTGTTTTTTTCATAGCCATCCATAGCTTCAGTGACTTTTGGTTCGTACTCAATTTTCATAGTACCAAAGCTAACAAGTAGGGTTTCACCTTTTGTGTTCCTATATATTATTCTGAAACCTAAGATACCTTCCTTAGTTAAGTTAACGTCAACGTTGCATTTCGTCCAACCTTTACCAATTTGAGTCCTCTTCATTCTCAAGTAAATGGTTGGTTTTGGTTTTGTTCGTTTAAATATGTCTTTCCTTTTGCTGAAATTGATTTGATTGTTTCCTTTGTCCGAGGTATTATGTGTAGCTCATTGCATCTTGCTGGTGTACAAGGTTAAAAAATAATAATAGAATGAGAGAATTATATTCTGCAAAATGACAGTTACAAAGTTGTAAGAAAGTATTACAATGAAAATGACATTTACCACTAGTTTATATATGCACATAAAACTAGAGCCACATAGACAACATACTAAAGTATTAAATTACCCTTTAACAAAGCTTAGTCACTAAGTTTTGTAAAATATAAATTATTTCTAACACCATCCCTTAATTTATATTTACCCAAAACTAACAACACCAATCTCATCCCTTAAGCGAAGAAATTAATCGGTCTTAATAGCCTTTTTCAGAACATCTGTCAGATGCTTCTGGGTGCTACAGTCTACAATTCCTAGCACTTCATTCTGAACTTGATTTCTCAGAAAGTGATACTTAGTCTCAATATGCTTGCTTCTCCCATGCAGAACTGGGTTTCTAGCAAGATTGATTGCAGACTTGTTATAAATCATCAGCTTTAGAGGCTTGTTAACTTTGATCTTCAGATCTTACAGTAAGTTCAGAATCCATACAACTTGACATGCAGTCAAAGCGTCTGTGATATATTCAGCTTCACAAGATGACAATGCAACAACAAGTTGTTTCTTGGAACACCAAGAAATAAGACCTTCCAGAAACTTAAACAAGTACCCGTAAGTACTTTTTCTGTCAACTCTGTCTCCACACTAATCAGAATCTGAATAACTCAGAAGTTCTAATTCAATCTTTCTTCCAGAAGGGAATAACACTCCTTACTTCAGAGTTCCCTTGATATACCTCAGAATTCTGACAACATGTTGGTAATGGGACCACTTAGGTTTACTCATGAACCTATTAACCATTCCATTTGCATAGAAGATATTAAGTCTGGTATTACACATATACCTCATAGAACCAACCAACTGTTTGAAGGTTGTAGCATCCACATCCTCACCATCAGAATCAGAATCCAGTTTCTGATTTGTATTTGCAGGTGTGGTAGCAGCCTTACAGTTCTGCAACTTAAATCTCTTCAGAAGCTCAAGTTCATACTTCAGCTGATGCAAAATGATACCCTTCTCTGAGTATATAAACTCCATCCCTATAAAATATGTTATTTTCCCGAGATCATACATTTCAAACTCATTCATCATCACCTTCTTAAACTTAGCTATCTCTTGTTCAGAACTCCCTGTCAGCAGTATGACATCAACATACAAATACACCAGAATCATATTGCCTTCAGAAGTATGTTGAACATAAACACCATACTCCATCTCACATTTATGAAACCCCTGCTCCTTGAAAAATGAATCAATCTTTATATTTCAGGCTCTGGGCGCTTGCTTCAATCCATACAAAGCTTTACGTAATTTGTACATCATCCCTTCCTGATTATTTTTAACAAATCCAGGAGGTTGTGACATGTATACCTCTTCTTGTAATGGACCATTCAGAAATGCAGATTTCACATCTAAATGCATCAGAGGATAATTCCTTTTAGCAGCTATTGCAATCACCAGTCTTATTGTTTCATATCTCGCTACAAGTGCAAACACTTTAGAATAATCCAGCCCAGGTTTCTGCAGAAATTCTCTTGCTACTAACCTCGCTTTGTGTTTGCCAATTGATCCATATAGCTTTAGCTTCTGCTTGAAAATCCATCTGACGCTGATGGCTTTCTTGTCCTTTGGAAGTTCTGTCAGCTTCCAAGTCTTGTTCCTCTCTATGGCATCAAGTTCTTCTTTTATGGCCTTCAGCCAGACTTTATGCTCAAGAGCCTCTTTCGTGCTTACGGATTCAGAGTCTACTAACATTGCACACTGAATAACTTCTCCTTCAAAATCTACTTCAGTGTCTTGTAGCATGTCAATCTCTGCAAATCTTCTCAGAATGTTTCTGATTCTCTGTGGCCTATGACCTCGTTCAGAATCTCCTTTGGATGCTTGAACTCTAGATGTTCTATCTTCATAAGCCTCTCCTTCAGAAGCTCTTGCTTCATAAGTTTGACCTCCTCCAGAACCTTGACCACCTTCAGAGTCTGGAATATTTCCAAAATTTGAATCACCACCAGAATATGAATCACCATCAGAATCTAGATCAAAATCATCTTCACCTTCAGAGTCAGAATCACCATCAAAGTCTACTCCAGCTTCAGAATCTTCTCCAGTTTCTGACTCATTTTCAGAACTTCTAATTCTGAACTTTCTTCAGATGTTCTCACATCAGAGTTCGATTAAGACTTGTTCCAATCCCAAATTTCTGTTTCCTTTACAATGATGTCTCTGCTGAATTCAACTTTATTAGTCACAAAATTTTGTAAAATATAAATTATGTCTAACACATCTCTCTTCTAATGTTCTTACCCTATCATCAATGATGAAATCTTCCTTGTCTTTGTCGACCAAACGCGCTTGTTTTCGAAGTTGGTTTTCTCCCATTCAAGGTCATAAATCGTTTTGATCCTGAATTTATTGTTGTCTTCCCGATCTTTACTAATTTCCTTCTTTTATATATATATATATTTCTTATTATGATGGTGATAATAATAATAATAATAATAATAATAAGATGGATAATAATATCGTTATAAGAAAGAGTATTTTAAATAAAAATAACGGGATATAATTTAGAAATTATTTAGAAAGACTATTTAATTAAATTAATCAAAGAGTATTTAGAAATTATTTTAAAAGAATTATTTAGAAATTTAAATTTAGTTTCTACAAAATCACAAGCTTTTAAATTTAGTTTTTCAGAAAAAAACGATTCATTCTCTATCTGTATATAATAGAAATTATTTAAAAACTTGAAAGTATTTATTTTTCATTAACTTTCTTTTACAAAACTTAACTGCTTGTGAATTCTAGGGTGTAAAAATGACAAAAATAGTAGATTATTATTTTAAAGGACTGACAGCTGAATATTAAATTCTTTCAAAATTATAATAATGAGCCGATTTAACAAGCACAAGGGTCCCATGGTCTAGCGGTTAGGACATTAGACTCTGAATCTAGTAACCCGAGTTCAATTCTCGGTGGGACCTGATATTATTTTATGTTATTATTTAATTGTGAAGTAAAAACAGATTTATAATTTTCCTGCAGTTTTCTAGATCATCTTTCATTATGTACTTCCCCCTATTTCTAGATCATTTTTATTATGTACTACTGTGTGTATATTGACATTAAAACGTATTGCTAAAAAGTGAAAGCAATCTAAAATAGTAGATCTTTAAAAAGAAAAGAAAAAATTCGTATTTAAATAACCAATCTCAGATATCCAAATAATCTCTTTTATAGTTGAAAATTTCTTCACCCCTATAAAAAAAAAATGTTTGTCATTTTTATTTAGTTAAATGTGTTTATATTAAATATAATAAATTATTAATTAAATTTATACAATTAAAATAATGATTGTAAAATATATAACATTGATATAAATAAGAAAAAATATTTATACAAGAAAAAAATAAACTGTCGATATGAATATAAAAAAAGTGTTATTATTAACTAATTAATAATATGAGTACCATTTTTTCCGTAGATAATAATATGTGTCATTAAAGATAAAGAAAAAATGTGTCACTTTTTCAATTAGCTAAACATGTGTTATACTATTTTGTTATGTTAGGGTTTCGTGAGTCAACATCCATTAAGGTTTGTTTTGACAAACTAGAATTTGTTATAGGATGAAATGGACCCAAAGAAAATGAGTATAAAAAATGTAAAAGATGGAGACTCGTTTTCTCCACAAAAAGAAGACGAGCTTTCAAAAAACGTAACAAGTATCATATCATATAAGAATGTGGTGACTGGGGAAAAGGATAGAGCTAGAGAAGTTGATGAGTGTTGCACCCAAAAATTTGACCAACATTTTCTTAACTTGGTTTATGTTTAATTTCATTTTCTGCTAGCATTTGCATTGCATAGCATTGTTCATTGAGCAGGGGATCATGAGGTTGTGCATAGCAAGAGAATGTCACTAAGAGTGTTGTGCCTAAGCAAGGGGTTTTACTCAAGCATGAGTAGTCATCAAATTCATCAAGAAGTGGTCAAAGTTTTGTGAAAGAATTGATGGGTGTATGTGGAATATCTCCTAACTTGGAGACCAGTTGAAGATCATCAAAGGATTGTGAATTCATGATTATGGATATGGGATGTTGAGAAAGCTCATTGAAGGCTTTGAGAGCCATATTGGAGTTTGTTCAAGTTGTTGTGTCATGTGGAAGAAGCTACAGTCAAGAGTGGTATATATAGGGTTTTCATCTGGTCAACCCTCAGTCAATTGTGAAATTGAAGGAGATTAAGACTCAATTCCAAGTCTTTGTGGTCATGGAATATTGTGTTGAGATGTCTAATATATCATTACAAGATCAAATCAAGAAGAATCAAGAGTGTGAGAAGTTGCTAAAAAAATGTTTGTCATTTTTATTTAGTTAAATGTGTTTATATTAAATATAATAAATTATTAATTAAATTTATACAATTAAAATAATGATTGTAAAATATATAACATTGATATAAATAAGAAAAAATATTTATACAAGAAAAAAATAAACTGTCGATATGAATATAAAAAAAGTGTTATTATTAACTAATTAATAATATGAGTACCATTTTTTCCGTAGATAATAATATGTGTCATTAAAGATAAAGAAAAAATGTGTCACTTTTTCAATTAGCTAAACATGTGTTATACTATTTTGTTATGTTAGGGTTTCGTGAGTCAACATCCATTAAGGTTTGTTTTGACAAACTAGAATTTGTTATAGGATGAAATGGACCCAAAGAAAATGAGTATAAAAAATGTAAAAGATGGAGACTCGTTTTCTCCACAAAAAGAAGACGAGCTTTCAAAAAACGTAACAAGTATCATATCATATAAGAATGTGGTGACTGGGGAAAAGGATAGAGCTAGAGAAGTTGATGAGTGTTGCACCCAAAAATTTGACCAACATTTTCTTAACTTGGTTTATGTTTAATTTCATTTTCTGCTAGCATTTGCATTGCATAGCATTGTTCATTGAGCAGGGGATCATGAGGTTGTGCATAGCAAGAGAATGTCACTAAGAGTGTTGTGCCTAAGCAAGGGGTTTTACTCAAGCATGAGTAGTCATCAAATTCATCAAGAAGTGGTCAAAGTTTTGTGAAAGAATTGATGGGTGTATGTGGAATATCTCCTAACTTGGAGACCAGTTGAAGATCATCAAAGGATTGTGAATTCATGATTATGGATATGGGATGTTGAGAAAGCTCATTGAAGGCTTTGAGAGCCATATTGGAGTTTGTTCAAGTTGTTGTGTCATGTGGAAGAAGCTACAGTCAAGAGTGGTATATATAGGGTTTTCATCTGGTCAACCCTCAGTCAATTGTGAAATTGAAGGAGATTAAGACTCAATTCCAAGTCTTTGTGGTCATGGAATATTGTGTTGAGATGTCTAATATATCATTACAAGATCAAATCAAGAAGAATCAAGAGTGTGAGAAGTTGCTAAATTAGGGTTCTTAGTATAAAATCCCCTGTTTAGTGCCCAACTTCAAGACCACTTATCTCAAGATACAAGTCTCATCTCATCTTGACCCCAACATGAAACTTGTAGAACATGTTTCTAGCTTTCTTTTGAGTACTAGAAGTCTTTCATATGATTTCTAGAACTCAAGTTATGATGCTGACAAGTTACAGGTCCTCAGATGAATGTGATTTTGGTCAACAAAAGTCAACCAACTTCCAAGCCACTTTTGACCTAGAAGGACGTTGCTCCTCACTTTGACCCAAACATGAAAGTTGTTCCTCATGATCTTAGCTTTCTAAAGAGTACTAGAAGTCCTTCATCTGATTTGTAGAACTCAAGTTATGAGGCTTGCAAGGCAGGGGTATTTTGGGAAAGTAAGATTACATGTCATTTTCATTATAGGTCCATTTCACTATCTTGCACACTTCAAATGAAATATTTCTCAACATGAAACTTGCTCCAAATGGGATCATTTGCTCAACCAAACATCAAGGAACCATGGATTTAGCTTGGATTGAAGAATTGGTGTGAGACTTTTTTATGAAGAAAGTTTAAAAAAGAGAAATGACAATTAATTGATTCTTAATCATTTCAAGACATGTTTATGCATTTTTTGAGTCACAAAGATGAGATAAACAAGATTCATACATTGGATTTGAGTTTTGGTCATGTTTTCATGTGAAATCACTTTGCCATTTCAAGTGAAACTTTGGTAATCAAATCTCAACCATTTGATCAATTCAAGGCTTGAATCCTATCCACATGATCAAAGTAAGTTCCCAGCAAGGATTTTGGATGAAAAAAACAAGGGAATTGGTGCACTTTTTACGTGTGCATGAGCATGGCAAATTGAATTTGGGCATTTCTAAAATTCACACAATTAAGTTGCAATTGAGCCTCCATAAGCTTATGTATCTAACATATAAAAGCTTTAGGTCATTTCTGAGCAAAGGGCGAGTCATTTTCATGGAGAATTGAAGAAAACACAGTTGGAGCAAGCAAGCAAAATTCCAAAATCTTGAATCACAATTGAGGAGTTTTCAAGGCAATTCAAGGTCAAATTCATCTTCCTCAAGCTTCCTTGAGTGGATCTGCAGAGTTTCATCAAGCTTCTTCAAGTGTAGAAGGCTCAGTGGAAGCTCTCCACTAGGTAACCTTCAATTTAACTTTCCTCTCTATTTATGATCCAATTGAATGCTATTTTTGCATGATTATGACCTAGGAACTGTGTAGATTATTTCTAACTAAAATGGACTGACATTGGTGTTAATTGGTGATTTGAGCTTCAAACTTGTTGTTTCCGATTTGGCCTGATTATGAACTAAAACTAAAAATAAGTCATGGATTCATGTTGTACTAAGTGAGACGATTTGATTGGTGTATAGTTTGCTGAGTTTTAATGAAGTTGAAAACTGGCCACTGTTGATGCCTCCCGGAGAAGATGACCGGAGCCGCCGTGCTCCGGTGTCTGCAACTCTCCCTCCCTTTTTTCATTTAAATGCTCAGGTGCACGCGTGTCTTGATAGGAGCCTTTAGATCTGGCTAGAACATTTGACCTTCATCTCATCCTATGGACCTGATTTAATCTTATTTTATGTTAATTAATCTGAAGCTTGCGTGGCAACGTTTCCCCCCTAAGATTACATGACTCAAATTATAATGGATGGCCAAGATCTTGCTGACTTACTTAGATGAAACGGTGTGTTTCATGTGCGCGCACCACAACCCTCAGATGTGTGACTGGTCTTTAGATCGTGAGGTTGAGATTTGTTTTCATTTTATACTTCATTGATGAGGTACGCGTGTCACAGGTTGTAGCCACTAGATGCTTGACTGGTAATTGGAACGTAGAGCTGTGATTGAGTTTTGACTGGTTGACTGAACTTTGAATTGGATTGGGCTTCCTTGCTTTTGGCACCTACCTCACGCCTGGCCCAAACTTTTACACATGTTTCTGTTGCTGTTTGCACCATGAGTTTGTTTATTTCTTTTTTCTTTTTCTTTTTCTTTTTGTTTTGTTTTGGTTTAGAATTAATTCAATTAAAAATAGTTCTCCAATTAATAAAATTCCCCAAAAATATTTTCTGGACAATTTGAAATGTCCTTTTATTTTTAGAATTTTTATTTTATTTTTTTGGATTATTTTTCATTTAAAAAAGGAATTATTAATTGGAGATGTTTTATTTGACCTAATTCTTGACGTGTCTTTGTTCTTGATTTGTTTCTCTTGTTTCCTTTTGATCCAATGACTACAAATTAATCCTTATATCCATGATGAGTTGATTAATTTTTGAGGACCATTTTCCCCCTATTTGGTTGAATTTTGGTTTGGTTTTGATTACATTTCATTGACCCTCGACAATCCTCCTTCACAATGGGACACCCTTGTGAATCAATTTCTTTGGTGGTGTTGTGAAGTGACTTTGATTGTAATATTTTGGCCTCTGTTTGCCAACATGTTTAGGTGTTGTTTGCATTTTATTTGATCATTTTTGAACCATTTTCCTAATTTTGAGGTAACTTGCAAGTTAAGTTACCTCCAAGGGAGGTTCATACATACATATTGACCTAGTTTGTCTTGGAGATGACATTTATGGATCTTTTGAGCCCTCAATACCTTTTTATTCATGTTGCTAACATGTTAAGGATGATTCTTGCTCATTTTTAGGTCATGACATTATGTTTTGCTTGGTCATTTGGTTGTTTTCTTTTGAGTTTTCAATTAGGGTTTCCATGTGTGATTTGCTTGCATTCCTTTGTGTTTAAGCTTGTTTTCTCTTATGATGTGGTTGCTTTTGCTTTTGAGCTCTCTTCTTTCATCTCCCATTTTGTCCCATGACCTTGGAGTATCATTTAAGGTGGCTTGGTCCCTCCTTTGGAGGTATTTGAAGCCTCTAAAATGATGAATCCATGAGGACTCCTTTGTGCTTTCTTTTGCACTTTGTTTGTGATGCTTATGATTGAGTGCATATTATGAGTTCCTTGCTGTCCTCATATAGTCTCCCATCCTCACTTTTGTTTTGAGCTTCCTTTCCTTTCATTTGATTTGGCGTTTGGCACTTGTGGTTGATGTTGTTTGACTTAGGTCATTTCATCCCATTTTTGGTGCATCTTGGTGTGGTTTCTTCTTGTTGTTTGATCTCATCTTGTGCATTTATTTCTCTATTCTTCTTTTGAATTCTCATATGCATGCTTGAGGTTGAGATGAGCTTGTGGAGGCTACTACCCCACACATATTTCCTCCCTCACTTTCATCTTACTTGTGCATTTTATGTTTGCATTCTTGCATTTTTTATGTTCTTTCTTCTTTTGTCTTCCTTCCCTTAGGATCTCTAATCTCTCTTCTTCAAGAGAGGTTATGATAGACATTAGGTGCTTAACCATGTATGATAACATTAGGTAATTCCCTTTTGTATCCCAACTCTAAGTTCACTTTGCATGATAACTTTTAGGATTAATTTAGTCTCCCATTAGTGGTCCTTTCTTATCTTCTCCTCTTCAAACATTCATAAAGCACATAATAAAGAATTACAAGTGTTGTACGCTACAAGCCTTAAGCTACTTGAGAAATGGTGATTGGGGGGCTTCCTCTCAATGACCTAGAGTGTTTAGTGTACACCCTTTGGGTGATATGCGACGCATTCGCTCTTAGGTCATAGTCTCTAATGCGACATGAGTTACAAATCAAACTCAAAACACTTCTTCTCTAAAAAACACAAAACACTTCAAACCTTTTTCATCCTTCGGGATCTTAATCAAGGAAAATCTTTTCAGATAAAAGAGTGTTGTGAACTTTTAGTTCTACCGCAAACGGTAACGCCTAAGTCTCCAATGGTCGAACTGCATACACCAACTACTAGAACTACTTGTTAACTCTACTCGGGCCTAAAAATGTTTGAACCAACCTGTGGTATTTTTAGCCCGAACTACGTTTGCTCTGATCTTTCATACCATATGAAAGTACGTAGACACAAGACGCGATGTCTTGACGAGCAACCTTCCCCCATTTCACCCGTAGTTAGCCGAACTACGTTGACTCTGACTTTCCCATTGCACGAGGGAATACGTAGGCACAGAGCGGTGATGCTCTGCCGAGTCTCTTTTCTTTTCTTTTTTTCCTGAAGCCTTTAGCGTAGATAGTTTAAACACACCTTTAGATAGACAACAATGTGTGGATCCCGTCGAGTACGACGGACGTGAGGGGTGCTCATACCTTCCCCTTGTGTAACCGACTCTCGAATCCAGACTTGGTTGCGATGACCTTGTCTTTCCCTTTTCTTCAGGTTTTTCCGATCATTTCCTTTCCCTATCTGCGGGATAAATAACGAAAGGTGGCGACTCTTCTGTTTTCCTCTGGGTGTTTTTCGCAGTTGCGACAATGAGGAAACAAATTACGCTGCAGAAGACTTTGGTCAATAAGAAGTCCAGCGGAAGGTTTAAGAATTAAGGAAAAGAAGTATGAAGAGTATGATTTTCCTGAGTTCATACTATCTGAATGCGAAGAACAAAGGGTCGTTAAAGCGTGGAACAGAGCTTTGGAGAATCATATACAACAAATTTGGGAAAGGAAATGAGCTTTAAATATAGTAGACATTGGCCATGAGTATTATCTAATTGCATTCACGTGTGAAGAAAACCAAGATTTTACTCTTATGGATGACCCATGGTTAGTATATGATCAATATCTGTCGGTGATGGAATGGAATGCAAATTTTAGTCCAACAGGGGATGCCATTGAGCAACTTACAGTGTGGGTTAGAATCTTGGGTCTTCTAGTTGAATACTACGATAATATAGTGCTCACTTTCACAGACGATCGTATTAGAAAACGGTTAAAGTCGACAAGAAAACTCTTACAAGGGAAAGAGGAAAGTACGCCAGATTATGCATACAAGTAGATTTAACCAAGCCTCTTCTTGAAATGTTTTATATAAAAGGGAGGCATTATAAGGTAGAATATGAAGGTCTACATCCATTATGCCTCAGTTGTGGAAGGTTTAGGCATAACAGAAATGGATGTGGGGGAAAAGAGAAGTGGTAATGTTAGATGATGAATGAAATGAGCTTTCAGTCAAGGTCCCATGGTCTAGCGGTTAGGACATTAGACTCTGAATCTAGTAACCTGAGTTCAATTCTCGGTGGGACCTCATATTTTTTATATTTTATGATTTTTATGCTATTATTTAGCTGTGAAGTAAAAATAGACTTATTATTTTTCTGCACTCAATTTTCTAGGTCATTTCTTATTATGTAGGTCATTTCTTATTATGTACTTTTATGATTTTTATGCTATTATTTAGCTGTGAAGTAAAAATAGACTTATTATTTTTCTGCACTCAATTTTCTAGGTCATTTCTTATTATGTAGGTCATTTCTTATTATGTACTTCCTTCTACTGTTATTGTGTTTATATTAACGTTGAAACGTGTTGCTGAAAAGTGAAAACAATCTAAAATGGTAGATCTTTAAAAAGAACGGAAAATATATGTATCTATACTACCAATCTCAGATATCCAAATAATCCCTTTTATATTTGTAATATTTCACATCCTCTATAAAAAAAGCTTGTCATTTTTAGTTAGTTAAATGTGTTTATATTAAATATAATAAATTATTAATTAAGTTTATACATTTAAAATAATGATTGCAAAATATATAGCATTGATATAAATAAGAAAAAATATTTATACAAGAAAAAAATATACTACCGATATGCATATAAAAAAGTATAATGCTGATATGAATATAAAAAAAATGTTATTATTAACTAATTAATAATATGAGTAAGATTTTTTTCTGCGGATAATAATATGTGTCATTAAAGACAAAGAAAAAATGTGTCACTTTTTCAATTAGCTAAACATTTTTATATTATTTTGTTATGATATGGTTTCATGAGTCAACCTCTAGTAAGGTTTATTTAGACAAACTAGAATTTGTTATAAGATGAAATGGACCTCAAGGAAATGAGTATAAAAAATGTAAAAGATGGAGACTCATTTTCTCCACAAAAAGAAGAAGAGCTTTCAAAAAGCGTAACAAGTATCATATCATATAAGAATGTGGTGACTGGAGAAAAGGATAGAGCTAGAGAAGTTGATGAGGAAACAAATCACGATGCAGAAGACTTTGGTCAATAAGAAGTCCATAGGAAGGTTTAAGAATTAAGGAAAACAAGTATGAAGAGTATGATTGTCCTGAGTTCATTCTATCTGAATGAGAAGAACAAAGGGTCGCTAAAGCGTGGAACAAAGCTTTGGAGAATCGTATACAACAAATGTGGGAAAGGAAATGTGCTTTAAATATAGTATACATTGGCCATGAGTATTATCTAATTACATTCACGTGTGAAGAAGACCAAGATTTTACTCTTATGGATGACCCATGGTTAATATATGATCAATATCTATTGGTGATGGAATGAAATGCAAATTTTAGTCCAACAGGGGATGCCATTGAGCAACTTGCAGTGTGGGTTAGAATCTCGGGTCTTCTAGTTGAATACTACGATAATATAGTGCTTACTTTCGCAGACGATCATATTAGAAAACGGTTAGAGCTGACAAGAAAACTCTTACAAGGGAAAGAGGAAAGTACGCCAGATTATGCATACAAGTATATTTAACCAAGCTTCTTCTTGAAATGTTTTATATAAAAGGGAGGCATTATAAGGTAGAATATGAAGGTCTACATCCATTATGCCTCAGTTGTAGAAGGTTTAGGCATAACACAGATGGAAGTGGGGGAAATTAGAAGTGGTAATGTTAGATGGCGAATGGAATGAACGTTCAGTCAAGGTCCCATGGTCTAGCGGTTAGGACATTAGACTCTGAATCTAGTAACCCGAGTTCAATTCTCGGTGGGACCTAATATTTTTTATATTTTATGATTTTAGTCTATTATTTTCCAGAACTCAATTTTCTAGGCCATTTCTTATTATGTACTTCCTTATGATGTTATTGTGTTTATATTGACGTTGAAACGTGTTGCTGAAAAGTGAAAACAATCTAAAATGGTAGATCTTTAAAAAGAACGGAAAATATATGTATCTAAACTACCAATCTCATATATCCAAATAATACCTTTTATATTTGAAATATTTCACCACCTCTATAAAACAAGCTTGTCATTTTAAGTTAGTTAAATGTGTTTATATTAAATAAAAAAAATTATTTATTAAGTTTATACATATAAAATAATAATTGCAAAATATATAGCATTGATATAAATAAGAAAAAATATTTATACAAGAAAAAAAATAAACTATCGATATGAATATAAAAAAGTATACTGCTGATATGAATATAAAAAAGTGTTATTATTAACTAATTAATAATATGAGTACGGTTTTTTTCTGTGGATAATAATATGTGTCATTAAAGACAAAGAAAAAATGTGTCAGTTTTTCAATTAGCTAAACATGTTTATATTATTTTGTTATGTTATGGTTTCATGAGTCAACCTACAGTAAGGTTTGTTTAGACAAACTAGAATTTGTTATAAGATGAAATGGACCTTAAGGAAATGAGTATAAAAAATGTAAAAGATGGAGACTCATTTTCTCCACAAAAAGAAGAAGAGCTTTCAAAAAGCGTAACAAGTATCATATCATAAAAGAATGTGGTGACTGGAGAAAAGGATAGAGCTAGAGAAGTTGATGAGGAAACAAATCACGCTGCGGAAGACTCTGGTCAATAAGAAGTCCAGAGGAAGGTTTAAGAATTAAGGAAAAGAAGTATGAAGAGTATGATTGTCCTGAGTTCATTCTATCTGAATGAGAAGAACAAAGGGTCGCTAAAGCGTGTAACAAAGCTTTGGAGAATCGTATACAACAAATGTGGGAAAGGAAATGTGCTTTAAATATAGTAGAAATTGGCCATGAGTATTATCTAATTGCATTCATGTGTGAAGAAGACCAAGATTTTACTTTTATGCATGACCCATGGTTAATATATGATCAATATCTATCGGTGATGGAATGGAATGCAAATTTTAGTCCAACAGGGGATGCCATTGAGCAACTTGCAGTGTGGGTTAAAATCTCGGGTCTTCTAGTTGAATACTACGATAATATAGTGCTCACTTTCACAGGCGATCGTATTAGAAAACGATTAGAGCCGACAAGAAAACTCTTACAAGGAAAAGAGGAAAGTACGCCAAATTATGCATACAAGTAGATTTAACCAAGCTTCTTCTTGAAATGTTTTATATAAAAAGGAGGCATTATAAGGTAGAATATGAAGGTCTACATCCATTATGCCTCAGTTGTGGAAGGTTTAGGCATAACACAAATGGATGTGGGGGGAAAGAGAAGTGGTAATGTTAGATGGCGAATGGAATGAGCTTTTAGTCAAGGTCCCATGGTCTAGCGGTTAGGACATTAGACTCTGAATCTAGTAACCCGAGTTCAATTCTTGGTGGGACCTCATATTTTTTATTATGTACTTCCTTCTACTGTTATTGTATTTATATTGACGTTGAAACATGTTGCTGAAAAGTGAAAGCAATTTAAAATGGTAGATCTTTAAAAAGAACGGAAAATATATGTATATAAACTACCAATCTCAGATATCCAAATAATCCCTTTTATATTTGAAATATTTCACCACCTCTATAAAAAAAGCTTGTCATTTTTAGTTAGTTAAATGTGTTTATATTAAATATAATAAATTATTAATTACGTTTATACATTTAAAATAATGATTGCAAAATATATAACATTGATATAAATAAGAAAAAATATTTATACAAGAAAAAATATACTACTGGTATGAATATAAAAAAGTATACTGCTGATATGAATATAAAAAAGTGTTATTATTTACTAATTAATAATATGAGTACGATTTTTTTCTGTGGATAATAATATGTGTCATTAAAGACAAAGAAAAAATGTGTCACTTTTTCAATTAGCTAAACATGTTTATATTGTTTTGTTATGTTATGGTTTCAGGAGTCAACCTCCAGTAAGGTTTGTTTAGACAAATTAAAATTTGTTATAAGATGAAATTTACCTCAAGGAAATGAGTATAAAAAATGTTCAAGATGGAGACTCATTTTCTCCACAAAAAGAAGAAGAGCTTTCAAAAAGCGTAACAAGTATCATATCATATAAGAATGTGGTGACGGGAGAAAAGGATAGAACTAGAGAAGTTGATGAGGAAACAAATCACGCTGCGGAAGACTTTGGTCAATAAGAAGTCCAGAGGAAGGTTTAAGAATTAAGGAAAAGAAATATGAAGAGTATGATTGTCCTGAGTTCATTCTATCTGAATGAGAAGAACAAAGGGTCGCTAAAGCGTGGAACAAAGCTTTGGAGAATCGTATACAACAAATGTGGTAAAGGAAATGTGATTTAAATATAGTAGACATTAGCCATGAGTATTATCTAATTGCATTCACGTGTGAAGAAGACCAAGATTTTACTCTTATGGATGACCCATGGTTAATATTTGATCAATATCTATCGGTGATGGAATGGAATGCAAATTTTAGTCCAACAGGGGATGTCATTGAGCAACTTGCAGTGTGGGTTAGAATCTCGGGTCTTCTAGTTGAACACTACGATAATATAGTGTTCACTTTCACAGGCGATCGTATTAGAAAACGATTAGAGCCGACAAGAAAACTCTTACAAGGGAAAGAGGAAAGTACGCCAGATTATGCATACAAGTAGATTTAACCAAGCTTCTTCTTGAAATGTTTTATATAAAAGGGAGGTATTATAAGGTAGAATATGAAGGTCTACATCCATTATGCCTCAGTTGTGGAAGGTTTAGGCATAACACAGATGGATGTGGGGGAAAAGAGAAGTGGTAATGTTAGATGGCGAATGGAATAAACTTTCAGTCAAGGTCCCATGGTCTAGCGGTTAGGACATTAGACTCTGAATCTAGTAACCCGAGTTCAATTCTCGGTGGGACCTCATATTTTTTATATTTTATGATTTTTATGCTATTATTTAGCTGTGGAGTAAAAATAGACTTATTATTTTCCTGAACTCAATTTTCTAGGTCATTTTTATATGTATCTAAACTACCAATCTGAGATATCCAAATAATCCCTTTTATATTTGAAATATTTCACCACCTCTATACAAAGAGCTTCTCATTTTTAGTTAGTTAAATCTGTTTATATTAAATATAATAAATTATTAATTAAGTTTATACATTTAAAATAATGATTGCAAAATATATAGCATTTATATAAATAAGAAAAAATATTTATACAAGAAAAAAATATACTACCGATATGAATATAAAAAAGTATACTGGCGATATGAATATAAAAAAGTATTATTATTAACTAATTAATAATATGAGTACGATTTTTTTTCTGTGGATAATAATATGTGTCATTAAAGACAAAGAAAAAATGTGTCACTTTTTCAATTAGTTAAACATGTTTATATTATTTTGTTATGTTATGGTTTCATGAGTCAACCTCCAGTAAGGTTTGTTTAGACAAACTAGAATTTGTTATAAGATGAAATGGACCTCAAGGAAATGAATATAAAAAATGTAAAAGATGGAGACTCATTTTCTCCACAAAAAGAAGAAGAGCTTTCAAAAAGCGTAATAAGTATCATATTATAAAAGAATGCGGTGACTGGAGAAAAGGATAGAGCTAGAGAAGTTGATGAGGAAACAAATCACGCTGCAGAAGACTTTTGTCAATAAGAAGTCCAGAGGAAGGTTTAAGAATTAAGGAAAAGAAGTATGGAGAGTATGATTGTCCTGAGTTCATTCTATCTGAATGAGAAGAACAAAGGGTCGCTAAAGCTGGAACAAAGCTTTAGAGAATCGTATACAACAAATGTGGGAAAGAAAATGTGCTTTAAATATAGTAGACATTGACCATGAGTATTATCTAATTGCATACACGTGTGAAGAAGACCAAGATTTTGCTCTTATGGATGACTCATGGTTAATATATGATCAATATCTATCGGTGATGGAATGGAATGCAAATTTTAGTCCAACAGGGGATGCCATTGAGCAACTTGCAGTGTGGGTTAGAATCTCGGGTCTTCTAGTTTAATACTACGATAATATAATGCTCACTTTCACAGGTGATTGTCATACCCTAAATTTGTCCTACCCATTTTTAAATGTTTTCGCATTTTCGATTCTATTTTCACTTGTGCATTGCCCACTTAATTTCGCATTATTTAGACACATGTCCGCCTACAATCGGTTGATTTTTCAAATTTATTCTTTTTCGCCCAATTAAGGTGTGACACGTGGCCTAAGAACATTTTGTGAATATTATTTTTTTTAGTTTCTTAAACTTTTTCTTTTTTTAAATGGTACTAATAATATTTTTAAGTAATTAATATTGTTTTTTGTTTTTTTTTTACTTTGTTCTATATATATTTGTTAGTATTTATTTAATTAGTATTTGTTTATTAGTTATTATATTTGTTAATATTCATTTAGTAATTATTGTTAATGCTTATATATTAATTAGTTATATCCATATTAGTATATATTAGTTGTCTATTGTTTTGCTGGTGATTAATTATTTTGAATAGGAGGAGAAAATTAAAAAGAAGAAAGAAAGTCAGAATTTTGAAGGAATTAGAAGGGAAGGTAAGGCCCACGGTTGGAGGCCCATATTTGGTGAGGTTTTAAAGGAAGCTGAAGAGCAAACCCTAAAGATAAAAATTACTGTTCACTCTCATTCCTCATCAAACGACCGCCCTCACCATTAACTTTCGGATCTCCCTTCTCCCCCTCCTTATTCACTAATCGTTCCACCTCATCTCGGATTCACTTCTTCTCCGTCTCCCCTCAATCCAAATGACTACCATCACCCTTCATAAAACCCACCGCTATTCTTACCTTCTCCCACCGTGAAAATCACTCAGCTCACAAACCCACCACCCTTTCAATCCACAACCACAAACTCCCTTCATCCTTCCTCATACAACAATCGATTCCATTGGTGGACCCTTTTTGCCTCTGACGAAATCGTCATCATCACTGTTCACTTATCCACAAGATACTGACAACCCTAAAAAACTGTTGATGAAGGTTTTCCCTCCGAGAAATTCGCAGCTACCCTCGTTTGGTGTTATATCGACTTGCACGGTGTGAATCAACAGTGTTTCATAGTATCGATTCATATCAGCTCACACCTACATGGTTCGACCACAGTATAAGGAAAACGTGTGTATTGCAGCAGTTGGAACCGACATCATTTGAGTTCTGCAACGGAAAGTCAAGTAGCAGCATCAAGATGATGATATCGCTCGTGTCTTCGATTCAACTCTGTTTTCAGCGATTATTATTTCTCTAAGAGTTTGTTATTCTGTTTGGGTTATGACAATTTTGTGCAGGTTGTAAATTTGGAGCAACACCCAAATCCAGTAGCTGTTCTGAATATCTTCACCACAACAAGTGATGCGACGTAACAACATCGGCCTTGTTCCCCTCATACTTACGACAACGATGACATACCGCGAGTTCTCCACAATGGCAACGTCTCAACCATCCCCCAACCATTAACTCTACAGCAATACCTGCATCCTCACGACACAACATTCAACAACCGTATTTGGGTAATATTTCGAACCAGTGTACTCTGCATATTGTGTTCCATTCGTATGTGTAGTTTTATCTTGCAGGAATGTCGTCTTATTCTTTTTCAAGTTTTGATAAAGTGTGTGTTAACCTGAGATGTTGGTATGTATTTTATTAAATGTGAGATTTCCTTCAACTATGTGAGTAATGTCATGCTGCTAGTTTGTTACTACTGTCATAAAAAATTTCTTACTTGTTGTGAATAGGATACCGTTAAACAAAGTATAAACAGTTTCTTAATAATCAAGAAACACACAAGGGTTAGGGTTAACAAAGAAAACAAGGTAAAACAGCAAGGAACAACAAGGATTGGTTATTAAACTGCTATTTTTTCCTTTCTCTTAGAACAAGATTACAAGTATACAAGAATAACAAAATAACCTCTCTCCCTTGAAATTAGGATTTTATCTTCCTATTTTTCCTTATTCCCAGATTGAGAAACTAACATCCTATTTATAATAAAATAGCACACTAACCTAATGGGCTTTTTAACAATTACCCATTACAAGCTAACTTAGGGTACAAGCTAACTTAAACAATTGGGCTTACAAGCAAGACCCAATTCAACATGCTAACAACCCTAGCAATATTTACTCATGCTAACAACCTTAGCAATATTTACTCATGCTAACAACCTTAGCAATATTTAGTCATGCTAACAACCTTAGCAATATTTACTCATGCTAACAACCTTAGCAATATTTACTCATGCATGTTAGAACAAACTTCGACTACAACACGCATTACTTGCGAACAGACTTCGACCACACTAGAGTTCGATACAATGTCTCACAAATCTCCACCTTGGATCTAACTCTATAACATCAAGAAACTAACTTTCTTCATGCAGCTTTATTAACTGCATACAGTTGAAAAACTTGCAACTGGGCAATGTCTTGGTGATCATATCAGCAGCATTATGATCTGTCGAAACTTTCAGCACTTGGACTTCTCCACACTCGATTACCCCTCTGATGAAATGCAGCCTCACATCAATGTGCTTGGTTCGCTCATGATAGGCTGAATTCTTCGACAGGTGTCTTGCACTTTGACTATCACATTTAACAGTGATAACTCGACCTTGAAGTTTTAGCTCCTTTGCAAAACCTTCAAGCCACAATGCTTCCTTCACAGTTTCAGTTAGGGCAATATACTCCGCTTCAGTGGTTGATAAGGCAACGAACTTCTGAAGTGTTGCTTTCCAACTGATTGCTGTCCCAAACATAGTGAACACATATCCGGAGATAGATTTTCTAGAATCCATACAACCTGCATAATCAGAGTCGACATATCCTTCGATTACTGCTTCACTATCTTCACCCAAGGCTCCACCATAAATTAGGACTCTATTCAGAGACCCATTTATGTACCTTAAAATCCACTTCAATGCTTGCCAGTGAGCCTTTCCAGGATTCGCCATGTACCTGCTTACAAGACTTACTGCATATGCTATGTCGGGTCTAGTACAGACCATAGCATACATCAAAGACCAATTTGTCTTCTTTTGATTCCTCATAACTTCCTTATAGTCTCTAGGTTCTTCGTCTAGAACCTCACTTGCAGAGATTAAGGCATAAGTTATAAGATCTGCATACCCAAGTCTCTGAGGTGGCTTGATGACTCTCCTCGACCTGTCTCTTGCTAGCAGGTAGTCATTATCAGTCTCCTCATCTTCGACAACATCTTCTGTGTCTTCTTTGACTTCATCTGGGGTAAGCAATTCAACATCAACATGCTCTACCTCAACAGGAATCTCTCCCTGTTCCAGCTTTTCGTCAGCATCATCAGTTTTCTTGAAAGTCATCTCTGCTTCGTTTAAAACTACATCTCGACTGGTGATACATCTCCTGTGACCTGGCTCTAGGCACCATAGCCTATAAGCTTTGACTCCTTCAGGGTATCCCATGAACATGCATTTCAGAGCTCTAGGTTCGACCTTGTCTTGCCTAATATGAGCATATGCCACACAGCCAAATACTCTCAGTCGAGGTGTCTTCATTCCCAAGGCAGTCGAGGGACATCTATTTATCAGGTAAGCTGCTGTCGAAACAGCTTCCGCCCAAAACACCTTCTTCAATCCAGCACTAACCAACATGCATCTAACCCTTTCAAGGATTGTTCGATTGAATCTCTCAGCTAAGCCATTTTGTTGAGGAGTACCTGCTACAGTCTTATGCCTTGCAATCCCAGACCCAACACAGTAACTGTCGAAAGCTTCGTTGCAGAATTCAAGGCCATTGTCGGTTCTCAACCTCTTAACCTTTCTGCCAGTCTGAGTTTCGACTAGAATCTTCCAACTTTTGAAATTCTCAAAAGTTTCATCCTTCGTCTTCTGAATGAATACCCATATTTTTCTGGAATAGTCATCAACGATGGATAGAAAATACCTTGCACCTGAGTGTGAAGGATTCCTTGCAGGCCCCCAAAGATCAGCATGAATGTAATCCAGGGATCCATGTGTTCTTTGCTTGCCTTTGTTAAACTTCGCCTACAGGATTTACCAAATACACAAGATTCACAAAATTCCAACTTTTCGACTTTGTCACCTCCTAGCATGTTCTGCTTCCCCAATTTGACCAGGACTCTTTCGCTGACATGGCCCAATCTCATGTGCCATAATTCTGTCTTCGACATAGATTTCGTGGATGCAACATTTGTCGAACCACTTACAACCTCAGCCTCAAGGGTATACAAGCCTTGTTTCTTCACGCCTCTCAAGACTTCCTTCGACCCCTTCATGACTCTTAGGATACTTTTCTCTCCTTGAAAAACATATCCTTTTCTGTCGAATTCACCAAGAGAAATCAAATTTCTCTTCAAGTCAGGTACGTACCTGACTTCAGTCAATAACCTTATTGACTCATCATGGAGCTTGAATCTCACAGATCCAATACCTGCAATTTTGCAAGATTTGTTGTTTCCTAACAGCACAGATCCACCATCTTGATCACATAGCTCCTCGAACAATTCTCTATTTGGAGTCATGTGCCAAGTGCAACCTGAATCCATAATCCACTATTTCCTCGAGTCGCCACTTGAAACCATAAGAACATCAGATGAGTCGAAGTCATCTTGAACAATGGCTGCATTGCCATTATCTCCATGATCTTTCAGGCATTCAGGGCACAACTTTCTTATGTGACCCTCCTTCTTACAGTGGTAACATCGAATACTAGATGTTTCGCCACTATAAGACTTCTGTTGACTTTTACCTTTTTTCTTGTCGAACTTACCATCCTTTCGCAAGAATTTTCCCTTAACGGCCAAACCTTCGCTCACCGTTGAAGGTTTATGCTCCTTTCGTTTGTTCAAGTCCTTAGAATACAAGGCTGATTGAACTTCTTCAAAGGTCAGGGACTCCCTTCCATACAAGAGAGTTTCTTTGAAGTGAGCATGTGTTCTGGGCAAAGCACACAGCAGCAATAGTGCTTGATCTTCATCATCGATCTTCACATCAATATTTTCAAGATCAAGAATCAGCTTGTTGAACATATCCAACTGCTCAGCCAACACTTTGTCTTCACTCATCTTGAATGAATATAAATCTTGCTTCAGGTATAGTCGATTCACCAGAGATTTGGTCATGTACAAACTTTCAAGTTTCACCCATAATCCCGATGCTGTAGTCTCCTTTGATACCTGTCGAAGAACCTTACCACCAAGGCTCAATAATATTGCGCTGTGGGCTTTCTCGATCATGCCCATCTTTTCTTTTGCTTAACGCAGCGTCCATGGTTGCCTCACCCTTCAACGCTTCAAAACAACCCTGTTGAACCAATAGGGCTTTCATCTTCAAGCGCCACAGACCAAAGTCGTTCACTCCGGTGAACTTTTCAATCTCATACTTTGTTGAAGGCATCTTCTCCACGCTCACCGCACCAATTTGTTGTGAATCAGATGCCTTTAAACAAAGTATAAACAGTTTCTTAATGATCAAGAAACTCACAAGGGTTAGGGTTAACAAAGAAAACAAGGTAAAACAACAAGGAACAACAAGGATTGGTTATTAAACTGCTATTCTTTCCTTTCTCTTAGAACAAGATTACAAGTATACAATAATAACAAAATAACCTCTCTCCCTTGAAATTAGGATTTTATCTTCCTATTTTTCCTTATTCCCAGATTGAGAAACTAGCATCCTATTTATAATAAAATATCACACTAACCTAATGGGCTTTTTAACAATTACCCATTACAAGCTAACTTAGGGTACAAGCTAACTTAAACAATTGGGCTTACAAGCAAGACCCAATTCAACATGCTAACAACCCTAGCAATATTTACTCATGCTAACAACCTTAGCAATATTTACTCATACTAACAACCTTAGCAATATTTACTCATGCATGTTAGAACAAACTTCGACTACAACACACATTACTTGCGAACAGACTTCGACCACACTAGAGTTTGATCCAATGTCTCACATTACTGCTAGCCTGTAATTATTGTCATTGTGTGCTGCTAGTGTATGTTTGAGCTATTCAAATCAATTTTTACGGTCATAAGGTTGTTTCGATTATAAGCCTATGCTTAAACCATGCCGTTCTGATTTCTTGATTATATTTGAGTAGCGGTTGGGGTCATTTTATCAGGTTGTTGCAATCATGTTTCCTCTTACCAGGTCTATTTTGAATAAATCATTTTTCGGTTTTGATTCGTTTATGTATTTACGATATCATGTGCGTACTAATCAAATCATGCCGTTGTTTTGTGAATTTGTATCAATAATGTTGCGTTACAATAACTTTTGGTTTTGAGATTCCTTTTGTTGTCAATTGGTGTTGCGATTTCGGTTTCATAAACTATCATTTCATATTTCGTTAATTGATGTAGCTGCTTGCTTCCATGGTGTGAGTTATTCTTAAGTTCATTGCTTGTTGATGAGATACATGGAGTTGCTGATTGTACAGATTTCATTCTGCTATTTAGCATGGCCTTTATTTTTTTAAAAGAAACTTAAATGCTAATTAGTAGTATATTTAGGATAACAACATGGTTTGATAAAAAATTGCATTTGCCTAAATACTGTACCAATTAATTGAACTCGTTAGTGTTTGGCTTGGAAGGATATTTCGTTTTTTATTCCAAAATGCTTTTAGTCATTTTCAATTATCTTGCTATTATTTAATTATTTTTTTTTCTTTATTAATCAAGTAATTATTTATAAGATTGAGTTAGAACAATTTGTTTTTCTCTAATAAAATTTAAGTTAGAATTTTCTAAGTATATTTTATTTGCTAATGAAATAATTGTTTTTTTAACTAAAGTCACTTTTTTATTTTAGTAATTAGTTTGTTTCAAGATAATTCTAAATATTTTTTAAATAAAATTCTTGGACTATTTTTTCAAACTAATTTCCAAAATTTGACTAATTATTTTTTCTAATCTTAAATTCAATTTCTTTTTAACATACAAACCATTTTCTTAATTAAGTCACTTTCAAAACATGATTTATTTTTCTAATCTATTTTAATATATTTTTCAATACTAAAATTATTTTCAATCAAAATTATGAAAAACTAAATCTTTGAAGTCTAGCACTTCTTGGATTTTTTGGACAATCATTATTGAGGTGTACACCTTAAATAATGTATTATTCGACTTTTCATTTTTAAAATACTCTCTTTTTGAATAAAGAAATATCATAGGAATCTAGCATTCCGTGTGAAATTTCCGTTGTTTATACAAATATTTTCCGAATGGAAGAAGTGTCGTTAGGATCTAGCATCCAAATGATACCTCGATTAATTGGTTGTGAGGCCAACGTCTCATTTATCAAACAATTATCACTTCTCCTAAATTATTTTCAAATCCAATTGCGTGTTCTCACCTCTCATACCACAATCTCTTTTCATACTCTCGTTTCGATTCAAATTATTTCAAAACCATTTTCTTGATCAAACTCCGAAAGAAGGAGGTTCTTGGAATCTAGCATTCCTTGGATCTTCAAGTGAATAGTTCTCGAGACACGCTCTTGAGTTATTATTCATTCAATATTTTGAATTTTTCAAAACATTTTTTCGATTAAAACTCCGAAAGAAGGAGATTCTTGGAATCTAGTATTCCTTGAATTTTCGAGTGAACAGTTCTCGAGGCACGCCCTTTGAGTTGTTATTCACTCAACCTTTCGACTTTTTTAAACTCAATCATTTTCAACGTTCTCCTAAGTCGAATGCTCGTACGCATTCGCAACCCATATTTCATACACGCATTCACAACTCCTCGTGGTTTTGATATTGGAAGCACCCTTAGGGACCAATATCATTTCTCACAATCTAACCCTTGACACGTCGTCAAGTCGGTTCCATCTTCGGTTAAATCCTCGACACGTCGTCGAGCCATTTTCAAGCAAACTTCCTTTTGCCTCGCTTTTCGTTATCGATTCAATCTTTTTACAAACTTTTTTAAAACTTACGAAAGAGAGATATTCTTAGAATCTAGCATTCTTTGAATATTTGAATGAGTAACTCTTGAGGCATGCCCTTGAGTTGTTATTAGTTCATTCTTTCAATTTCAAAACATTCAATCCTTTATCTCCAACTCTTTTCAACCCAATTTCCAAAAGAATTGAATTCTTGGGATCTTGCATTCCTTAAATTCTTGAGTGACAAGCTCTTAAGGCATGCCCTTGGGTTGCTTGTCAGTCACTCTTTCGTTTCTCAATCCATTTCAAACTTCATATTTTCGTGGTCGTCACCACGAACTACGACTGCTCTGATTCTTCATTCACTCTTGAATGTAAGATATGTATGCACAAGATTGCGATGATCTTGGCAAGCACACTCCTATCTTCCTCCATTATTCCGTCCACTTTCCCCCATCCTTTCCTGTAGTCGAACTACGATGCTCTGATTTCTCATTCTCGTCCGAATGAGTATACGTAGGCACAAGGGCCCCAATCCTTGGCGAGAACCCTATCCTCTAACCACCCATCCCTCCTTTGCGTCTTTAACCTTTTACCCTACCGATTTTTACCCTTATCATCGAGAAGAAAACAAATAAACCTAGACAACACTCTCCACAAAATACCTTAAGAGGTTCCCGTTGAGTACAATGGACGTGAGGGGTGCTAATACCTTCCCCTCGCGTAACCGACTCCCGAACCCGGAACATGGTTGAAACAGCCCTGTTCCTATCCTTTTCGCTTTAAGAGGTTTTCTCGATATTTTCCTCTTCCGTTTATTCGGAAAAAATAAAGTTCGGTGGCGACTCTGTCGAACCGCATTTCCGCGCCTTTCGCGCGAGGGTCGTTTCTCCGAAATGTCTCCGTGATTTTTCGAGGTGCGACAGCGATCATATTAGAAAATGATTAGAGCCGACAAGAAAACTCTTACAAGGGAAAGAGGAAAGTACGGCAGATTATGCATACAAGTAGGTTTAACCAAGCCTCTTCTTGAAATGGTTTTATATAAAAGGGAGGCATTATAAGGTAGAATATGAAGGTCTACATCCATTATGCCTCAGTTGTGGAAGGTTTAGGCATAACACAGATGGATGTGGGGGAAAAGAGAAGTGGTAATATTAGATGGCGAATGGAATGAGCTTTCAGTCAAGGCCCCATGGTCTAGTGGTTAGGACATTAGACTCTGAATCTACTAACTCGAGTTCAATTCTCGGTGGGACCTCATATTTTTTATATTTTATGATTTTTATGCTATTATTTAGCTGTGAAGTAAAAATAGGCTTATTATTTTCCTACACTCAAGTCTCTAGGTCATTTCTTATTATGTACTTCCTTCTACTGTTATTGTGTTTATATTGACGTTGAAACGTGTTGCTGAAAAGTGAAAACAATCTAAAACGGTAGATCTTTAAAAAGAACGGAAAATATATGTATCTAAACTACCAATCTCAGATATCCAAATAATCCCTTTTATATTTGAAATATTTCACCATCTCTATAAAAAAAGCTTGTCATTTTTAGTTAGTTAAATGTGTTTATATTAAATATAATAAATTATTAATTAAGTTTATAAATTTAAAATAATGATTGCAAAATATATAGCATTGATATAAATAAGAAAAAATATTTCTACAAGAAAAAAATATACTACCGATATGAATATAAAAAAGTATATTGTCGATTTGAATATAAAAAAGTGTTATTATTAACTAATTAATAATATGAGTACGATTTTTTTCTGTGGATAATAATATGTGCCATACAAAGAAAAAATGTGTCACTTTTTCAATTAGCTAAACATGTTTATATTATTTTGTTATGTTATGGTTTCATGAGTAAACCTCCAGCAAGGTTTGTTTAGATAAACTAGAATTTGTTATAAGATGAAATGACCCTCAAGGAAATGAGTATAAAAATGTAAAAGATAGAGACTCATTTTCTCCCCAAAAAGAAGAAGAGCTTTCAAAAAGCGTAACAAGTATCATATCATATAAGAATGTGGTGACTGGAGAAAAGGATAGAGCTAGAGAAGTTGATGAGGAAACAAATCACACTGCAGAAGACTTTGGTCAATAAGAAGTCCAGAGGAAGGTTTAAGAATTAAGGAAAAGAAGTATGAAGAGTATGATTGTCCTGAGTTCATTCTATCTGAATGAGAAGAACAAAGGATCGCTAAAGCGTGGAACAAAGCTTTGGAGAATCGTATACAACAAATGTGGGAAAGAAAATGTGCTTTAAATATAGTAGACATTGACCATGAGTATTATCTAATTGCATTCACGTGTGAAGAAGACCAAGATTTTGCTCTTATGGATGACCCATGGTTAATATATGATCAATATCTATTGGTGATGGAATGGAATGCAAATTTTAGTCCAACAGGGGATGCCATTGAACAACCTGCAGTGTGGGTTAGAATCTTGGGTCTTCTAGTTGAATACTACGATAATATAGTGCTCCTTTCACAGGAGATCGTATTAGAAAATGATTAGAGCCGACAAGAAAATTCTTATAAGGGAAAGAGGAAAGTACGCCAGATTATGCATACAAGTAGATTTAACCAAGCTTCTTCTTGAAATGTTATATATAAAAGGGAAGCATTATAAGGTAGTATTTGAAGGTCTACATCCATTATGCCTCAGCTGTGAAAGGTTTAGGCATAACACAAATGGATGTGGGGGAAAAGAGAAGGGTTAATGTTAGATGGCGAATGGAATGAACTTCCAGTCAAGGTCCCATGGTCTAGCGGTTAGGACATTAGACTCTGAATCTAGTAACCCGAGTTCAATTCTCGGTGGGACCTTGTACTTTTTATATTAAAAACAGACTTATTACTTTCCTGCACTCAATTTTCTAGGTCATTTCTTATTATGCTTTTTATATTTGAAATATTTTCCCGCCTCTATAAAAAAATGTTTGTCATTTTTAGTTCGTTAAATGTGTTTATATTATACATAATAAATTATTAATTAAGTTTATACAATTAAAATAATGATTACAAAATATATAGCAATTATATAAATAAGAATAGATATTTATACAAGAAAAAAATATGCTGCCGATATGAATATAAAAAAATATACTATCGATATGAATATAAAAAAAGTGTTATTATTAACTATATTATAATATGAGTACCATTTTTTTTCCATGGATAATAATGTGTCATTAAAGATAAAGAAAAAAAATGTGTCGCGTTTTCCATTAGCTAAACAGGTTTATATTATTTTGTTATGTTAGGGTTTCATGAGTCAACATTCATTAAGGTTTGTTTTGACAAACCAAAATTTGCAATAGGATGAAATGGATCCAAAGGAAATGAGTATGAAAAATGTAAAAGATGGATACTCATTTTCTCCACAAAAAGAACACGAGCTTTCAAAAACCATAACAAGTATCGTATCGTATAAGAATGTGGTGACTGGGGAAAAGGATAGAGACTGAGAATTTAATGAGGAAACAGATCACGCTGCGGGAAGACTTTGGTCAATAAGAAGTCCTGATGAAGGTTTAAGAATTAAGGAAAAGAAGTATGTAGAGTATGATTGTCCTAAGTTCATACTATCTGAATGAGAAGAACAAAGGGTCATTAAAGCGTGGAACAAAGCTTTGGAGAATCGTATACAACAAATGTGGGAAAGGAAATGAGCTTTAAATATAGTAGACATTGGCCATGAGTATTATCTAATTGCATTCACGTGTGAAGTAGACCAAGATTTTGCTTTTATGGATGACCCATGGTTAATATATGATCAATATCTATCGGTGATGGAATGGAATGCAAATTTTAGTCCAACAGGGGATGCCATTGAGCAACTTCCAGTGTGGGTTAGAATCTCGGGTCTTCTAGTTGCATACTACGATAATATATTGCTCACTTTCACAGGCGATCGTATTAGAAAACGATTAGAGCCGACAAGAAAACTCTTACAAGGGAAAGAGGAAAGTACGCTAGATTATGCATACAAGTAGATTTAACCAAGCCTCTTCTTGAAATGTTTTATATAAAAGGGAGGCATTATAAGGTAGAATATGAAGGTCAACATCCATTATGCCTCAGTTGTGGAAGGTTTAGGCATAACAGAGATGGATGTGGGGGAAAAGAGAAGTGGTAATGTTAGATGGCGAATGGAATGAGCTTTTAGTAAAGGTCCCATGGTCTAGCGGTTAGGACATTAGACTTTGAATCCAGTAACCCGAGTTCAATTCTCGGTATTCTCGGTGGCTTATTGTGTTTATATTGACGTTGAAACGTGTTGCTGAAAAGTGAAAACAATCTAAAATGATAGATCTTTAAAAAGAAAGAAAAATATCTTTATCTAAATAACCAATCTCATATATCCAAATAATCCCTTTTATATTTGAAATATTTTCCCACCTCTATAAAAAATTTTTTGTCATGTTTAGTTAGTTAAATGTGTTTATATTATATATAATAAATTATTAATTAAGTTTATACAATTAAAATAATGATTTCAAAATATATAGCAATATATAAATAAGAAAAAATATTTATACAAGAAAAAAATATATTGCCGATATGAATATAAAAAAGTGTTATTATTAACTAATTAATAATATGAGTACCATTTTTTTCCGTGGATAATAATATGTGTCATTAAAGATAAAGAAAAAAAATGTGTCGCGTTTTCAATTAGCTAAACATGTTTATATTATTTTGTTATGTTAGGGTTTCATGAGTCAACATTCATTAAGGTTTGTTTTGACAAACCATAATTTGGAATAGGATGAAATGGATCCAAAGGAAATGAGTATTAAAAATGTAAAAGATGGAGACTCATTTTCTCCATAAAAAGAACACGAGCTTTCAAAAACCGTAACAAGTACCATATCATATAAGAATGTGGTGACTGGGGAAAAGGATAGAGACTGAGAATTTAATGAGGAAACAGATCACGCTGCGGGAATACTTTGGTCAATAAGAAGTCCAGAGGAAGGTTTAAGAATTAAGGAAAAGAAGTATGAAGAGTATGATTGTCTTGAGTTTATACTATCTAAATGAGAAGAACAAAGGGTCGTTAAAGCGTGGAACAAAGATTTGGAGAATCGTATACAACAAATGTGGGAAAGGAAATGAGCTTTAAATATAGTAGACATTGGCTATGAGTATTATCTAATTGCACTCACGTGTGAAAAAGACTGAGATTTTGCTCTTATGGATGACCCATGGTTAATATATGAATAATATCTATCAGTGATGGAATGAAATTCAAATTTTAGTCCAACAGGGGATGCCATTGAGCAACTTGCAGTGTGCGTTAGAATCTCGGGTCTTCTAGTTGAATACTATGATAATATAGTGCTCATTTTCACAGACGATCTTATTAGAAAATTATTAGAGCCGATAAGAAAACTCTTACAAGGGAAAGAGGAAAGTACGCCAGATTATGCATACAAGTAGATTTAACCAAACCTCTTCTTGAAATGTTTTATATAAAAGGGAGGCATTATAAGGTAGAATATGAAGGTCTACATCCATTATGCCTCAGTTGTGGAAGGTTTAGGCATAAGACAGATGGATGTGGGGGAAAAGAGAAGTGGTAATGTTAGATGTCGAATGGAATGAGCTTTCAGTCAAGGTCTCGTGGTCTAGCGGTTAGGACATTAGACTCTTAATCTAGTAACCTGAGTTTAATTCTCGGTGGGACATCATATTTTTTATATTTTATATTTTATGATTTTTATGCTATTATTTAGCTGTGAAGTAAAAATAGACTTATTATTTTCCTGCACTCAATTTTCTAGGTCATTTCTTATTACGTATTTCCTTCTAGTGTTATTGTGTTTATATTGACATTGAAATGTGTTGCTGAAAAGTGAAAATAATCTAAAGTGGTAGATCTTTAAAAAGAAAGGAAAATATATGTATCTAAATTACAAATCTTAGATATCCAAATAATCCCTTTTATATTTGAAATATTTTCCCACCTCTGTAAAAAATGCTTGTCATTCTTACTAGTTAAATGTGTTTATATTAAATATAAATGTGTCCCTTTTTCAATTAGCTAAACATGTTTATATAATTTTGTTATGTTAGGGTTTCATGAGTCAACATTCATTAAGGTTTGTTTTGACAAACCATAATTTGTTATAGGATGAAATGGATCCAAAGGAAATGAGTTTGAAAAATGTAAAAGATGGAGACTCATTTTCTCCACAAAAAGAACATAAGCTTTCAAAAACTGTAACAAGTATCACATCGTATAAGAATGTGGTGACTGGGGAAAAAGATAGAGACTGAGAATTTAATGAGGAAACAGATCACGTTGCGCGAAGACATTGGTCAATAAGAAGTCCAGAGGAAGGTTTAAGAATTAAGGGAAAGAAGTATGAAGAGTATGATTGTCCTGAGTTCATACTATCTGAATGAGAAGAACAAAGGGTCGCTAAAGCGTGGAACAAAGCTTTGGAGAATCGTATAAAACAAATGTGGGAAAGGAAATGTGCTTTAAATATAGTAGACATTGGCCATGAGTATTATCTAATTATTATTAGTAATAATTCATATTTTATTATATTATTTTCTTAAGCCCATAAGTTTGTTAGAGGGCATTTCAGTATTTTATCTTATTCTAGTAACCCTAGTTTTAGCCTATAAATAAGGTGACAATCATTGTAACTCTTAATCCTGTTTCTTCTGCCGTCATTCTCTTTAATAGAATATTTCCCTATTTTCATTATTCTATCTTTGCACCAACAATTGGTATCTAGAGCTCCGGTTCTGATTCATTGGGAAACACGGGAAACACGAGTGAACGTGAGGTCTTGTGTGTTTGATTTTGATTCTTAGATTCGTGTTGAATCTTGAACAAAATCTGATCAGAATTTTATTCTGTGGGTTGGGAAACACTGTGTGAGAAATCTGAGTGTATTGTGCAAAGTAGAAGATGAACGGAAACGGCAACATGAACACCAAACTTCCAGTATTTGATGGTAAAAACTGGAATCGTTGGATGATCCAAATGCGTGTACTATTTGGTGCTCAAGATGTTCTAGATCTTGTCACTGATGGTTATGTTCCAGTAGCAGCAGATGCAACCGATGAACAGAAAAACGCGCAGAAGGAAGTAAGGAAGAAGGATCAGAAAGCATTGTTCTTCATTCATCAATGTGTGGATGTAAACGTGTTTGAGAAGATTGCAGACTCTACAACAGCAAAGGCTGCATGGGACACTCTGGTGAGATGTTATGGTGGTGACGCATCAGTGAAGAAGGTGAAGCTTCAGTCCTTGAGAAAGCAATATGAGAATCTCAACATGAAGAATAATGAGAAAGTTTCTGAATACATCTCCAGAGTGATTCTGATCACTAATGAGATGAAGGCGTGTGGAGAAACTCTTTCTGAAGAAACAATCATGGAGAAGGTATTGAGATCCCTTACTCCTCAATTTGATTACATTGTGGTAGCAATAGAACATTCCAAAGATCTGAGCACAATGAGAATTGAAGAGCTGCAGAGCAGTTTAGAAGCGCAAGAGTTGCGTTTGACTGAGAGAACTTCTGAAAGGGAAGTAGAGCAGCAGGCTCTGAAAGCAATTTCTGATAGGAGGTATCAGAAGAAGTCAGAAACCTCAACCTCTGATAGACAAAAGAATGCTCAAAAGGGAAAAGAGAAGTATGACAAGAAGAAGATCCAATGTTACTGTTGTAAGAAGTTTGGTCACTTTGCTAGAGATTGTTGGTCAAACAAGGAGAAGAAATCAGAAGAAGCAAATATAGCCAGAGGCTCTGATGACGAATTTGTGTTGTTGATGGCCTCTGAATCTGATAATGTGGATCTGACAGACTGGTGGTATATGGACACTGGCTGTTCAAATCATCTTACTGGAAACAAGAAATGGCTGGTTGACTTTGACTCTGAAAAGAGAACAAAGATCAGATGTGCTGATGACAAATATCTTAATGCAGAAGGTATGGGAAATGTCAGAGTGACTCTGAACAATGGGAAAATAACATTGATTCAGAATGTGTGGTATGTACCTGGCATCAGAAGCAATCTGATGAGTGTGGGACAATTAATTGAGAAAGGTTTTTCAGTTACCATGAAGGACAATCTTCTGAAGTTGTATGACTGTAATCAGAAGTTGATTATGGAGTCAGAACAGGGAAGGAATAGAACATTCAAGGTGAATGTAAGAACTGCAGACTCTGAATGTCCAGAAACCAATAAAATTGAATTCAGCAGAGATGTGATTGTGAAGGAATCAGAAGTTTGGAATTGGGATAAGTCTCAATCTGATTCTGATGTTAGAACCTCTGAAGAAAGGCCAGAGTTAAGAATTTCTGAAGTTGAAGTAAACCCTGATATTGACTCTGACTCTGATACTGATTCAAACTCTGAAGAAGACTCAGAAGATGAAGGTGACCCAGATGACCCAGACTCTAATGATTCAGACTCTGATGGCAATCCAGATCTTGGTGGCAATTCAGACTCTGGAAATATGCCAGACTCTGAAGATGGTCAAAGCTCTGGAGGTCAATCATCTGAAGCTAGAAACTCTGAAGCTCAAGACTCTGAACAAGTTCAGAGACCACAAAGAATCAGAAGCGTTCCCAGAAGATTTGCAGAATTTGACATGCTGCAAGACACTGAAGTAGACTCTGAAGGAGAAGTTATTCAGTGTGCCATGTTAGTAGACTCTGAACCTATAAGTACAGAGGAGGCTCTTAAGCAGAAGCTCTGGCTGAAGGCCATGAAAGAAGAACTTGATGCTATAGAGAGAAACAAGACTTGGAAGCTGACAGAACTTCCAAAAGACAAGAAAGCCATCAGCGTCAGATGGGTTTTCAAGCAGAAGTTAAAGCCAGATGGCTCAATTGGCAAACATAAAGCAAGGTTGGTAGCAAGAGGATTTCTACAGAAACCTGGGCTGGATTATTCTGAAGTGTTTGCACCTGTAGCAAGACATGAAACAATCAGAATGGTGATTGCAATAGCTGCTAACAGGAATTGGCCTCTGATGCATTTAGATGTAAAATCTGCATTTCTGAATGGTCCATTAGAAGAAGAAGTTTACGTGTCACAACCTCCTGGATTTGTGAAAAAGAATCAGGAAGGGATGGTGTACAGATTATACAAAGCTCTATATGGATTGAAACAAGCGCCCAGAGCTTGGAATCAGAAGATTGATTCATTTTTCAAGAAGCAAGGCTTTCAGAAATGTGAGATGGAGTATGGTGTCTATGTTCAGCATACTTCTGAAGGCAATATGACTCTGGTATGTTTATATGTTGATGATATACTATTGACTGGAAGTTCTGAACAGGAGATAGCCAAGTTCAAGAAAGTTCTGATGAATGAATTTGAAATGACTGATCTAGGCAAAATGACATACTTTCTAGGGATGGAGTTCAGATATTCTGAGAAAGGTATCATTTTGCATCAGCTCAAGTATGAATTAGAACTTCTGAAGAGATTTGAACTGAAGAATTGTAAGATGGCTGTCACACCTTCTGATACAAATCAGAAACTGGATTCAGACTCTGAAGGAAAGGATGTGGATGCTACAACCTTCAAACAGTTGGTTGGTTCTCTGAGGTATCTGTGCAATACCAGACCTGATATTTGCTACTCAGTTGGGATGGTTAGTAGGTTCATGAGTAAACCTAAGTGGTCCCATTACCAAGCTGCTATCAGGATTCTGAGGTATATCAAAGGAACTCTGAAGTATGGAGTGTTATTTCCCTCTGGAGGAAATAATGAGTCAGAACTTCTGAGTTATTCAGACTCTGATTGGTGTGGAGACAGAGTTGACAGAAGAAGTACATCTGGGTACTTGTTCAAATTTCTGGGAGGTCCCATTTCTTGGTGTTCCAAGAAGCAACCTGTTGTGGCGTTGTCAACCTGTGAAGCTGAATACATTGCAGGTGCTGTTACTGCATGCCAAGCTGTGTGGATTCTGAATCTGTTGCAGGATCTGAAGATTAAGGTAGACAAACCTCTGAAGTTGATGATTGACAACAAGTCTGCAATCAACCTTGCCAGAAACCCAGTGCTGCATGGGAGAAGCAAGCATATTGAGACCAAGTATCATTTTCTGAGACATCAAGTTCAGAGTGGAGTGTTAGAAGTTGTACACTGCAGCACTCAGAAGCAGTTGGCAGATGTTCTGACGAAAGCTATCAAGACTGATCAATTTCTCAGATTAAGGGATGGAATTGGGGTTACAAGTTTTGATGGAATATGAATTAAGGGATGGTATTAGTAATAATTCATATTTTATTATATTATTTTCTTAAGCCCATAAGTTTGTTAGAGGGCATTTCAGTATTTTATCTTATTCTAGTAACCCTAGTTTTAGCCTATAAATAAGGTGACAATCATTGTAACTCTTAATCCTGTTTCTTCTGCCGTCATTCTCTTTAATAGAATATTTCCCTATTTTCATTATTCTATCTTTGCACCAACAATTATTTCACGTGTGAAGAAGACCAAGATTTTGCTCTTATGGATGACTCATGGTTAATATATGATCAATATCTATCAGTGATGGAATGGAATGCAAATTTTAGTCCGACAAGGGATGCCATTGAGTAACTTGCAGTGTGGTTTAGAATCTCGGGTCTTCTAGTTGAATACTATGATAATATAGTGCTCACTTTTACAGGTAACCGTATTGAAAAACTATTAGAGTCGACAAGAAAACTCTTACAAGGGAAAGAGGAAAGTATGCCAGATTATGCATACAAGTAGATTTAACCAAGCTTCTTCTTAAAATATTTTATATAAAAGGGAGGAATTATAAGGTAGAATATGAAGGTTTACATCCATTATGCCTCAGTTGTAGAAGGTTTAGGCATAACACAGATGAATGCGGGGAAAAGAGAAGTGGTAATGGTAGATGGCGAATGGAATGAGCTTTCGGCTAAGGAAGTCAGGTAGAAAATTGACAAAGCTAAAACAAATAATCTCGAGCCATGATCAGTTGTTCAGAAGAGCAAGAAAATTTGAAGAACCAAACAAGACAACATGAAGGAGCTTTAAGTGGCATCAGCTAGTAGAGCTTTGGAAAGGGTTACTGCATTGAAAACTAGAATACTGTTAAATGCCCACTTTTTCTTATTTGAGCTATCAGATGTGGGTATCTTTCACTCCGTTTTGTCCATAAAGTTTTAATATTTTGTGAAATGAGCTTGGTGCCTTTAACTTGTGCGTTATGTGCAGAAATCAGGCATGAAAGAGTAGAATTGGAAGACACAAGAAAGATGACAAAGGAATCAAGAAAGAAGGCAAACAAAAGCAAGCTCGCTAGGCGAAGCTCTGGCGAGAGAGGTAGTAGTTGTTCGCTAGGCGAGCACGTAGCGAGCTTCCAGCGAACACTCCCAAACTTGGACAAAATCAAATTGATCATATTTCGCTGGAGCGAGGCAGGTAGCGAACTACTCTCTAGGCGAGCACTCAGCGAGCAGGTAGCGAGTGCTTCCAGAACCAAAAAGCCCAGAACTCGCTGGAGTGAGTGAAGCAGCGAAGGGCTCGCTAGGCGAACCATTCTGCTCGCCTAGCGAGCAAGACAGGACAACACTTTTTCTTTCTATAAGTAGCAAGAGCTACTTTTTGTAAAATATCTTTTTTTTTCATCTTCTTTTCAACCACTTTGTTTTGTTCTTGCTCCAAGGAGATATTTGTGACCTAGAAACCCAATATCTCACTATTCTTCATCTCTTAACAAGATCTTCCAAAAAGAAGGTGGATTCCCATCCAAACTCGATTCTCCGACTCGGATGTTGATCAACCTTCTTCCGAAACTTCTTGTGCAAGCTACCATGAAAATGAGTAGCTAAGTCCTTCATTTTGTCAAGGTTAGATGTAGATGATCATAAGCTTTATATGTAAATGGGTTGATCTTCATTTGTAAACTCTTTGATGATGAATGTATGGTGAAAACCTTATTTTATTGTTAACTCTTTGTGTTGGTTTATTATTGAAAGGTATTTTCCAACTCTTTACCTAGGTTTTCATCCATTTATGTTCTTGAGCTAGAGATAGTCTTGAATGTGGTTGTTCACTAAAATATCAAAACCTAAAAGTTGTCATTTTGATAGATTGTGTGAGAAATCAACAACGGATCAAAATGGGAAAAACCATAATGTGTGTTAGAAATAATCACATTTGGAGGATATTGTGAATGTGTTTATCATCTAACGGAGTTTATGAGTTTTATTGATCGAACATATACATGCAAAGTGATCGTCGAACCCTAACTTTGACAATATTTCTCAAATCATAAAACCAAAACTTTTACCGCAATTAATTACTTCTTTTTATGCAAGCTACCGTAACAAAAAACTAAAACCCCTCGTTACTATAAGTTAAGAACTTAACAACTGTTTAACGGCGGCAATATCACAGATTCCTTGTGGAGATGATAACAAACCCCAATACTCGAAAACTGTTCTAACAAAATGGCGTCGTTGCTGGGGAATTTGAATTGATATTGCGAGCATCGCAATAGTTGTTGATTTTTTAACTTGTGAATTTTTGACTTGTGCTTGTTAATTTGTTTGGTTTAGTGTGCAACTTTCATTTTATGCGAGGGCAGATTCCTGAGGACCAAATTCTTTTTGATCCCGAGATCGAAAAAACCGCAAGGAGACTGAATAGCAGAACGAGACAGAGGAGACAACAAGCTAGACAACGACAAGAACAAGGAGAAGGTTCTTCTACAACCCCACCACCACCTTTCACACCTATCATGGATCCACCACCACCACCAACCGTTTCCATACCATGTGTCAACAGTCCGAGAAACACTGCTCAGTTTACCAACCACACAGGAAGGTGTTAGATGCCAAATTTCACTTATTTGATCTATCAAAAGTTGGCATTTTCACTCATTTTCGTCAACTAAGTGTAGAAAATCACTCTTGTTTTGTTTGGTTTGCAATATAGTGTGAAAAGCTCTTGGTACCTTTGATTTGTGTGTTATTGTGCAGAAATTAGGCACAAAACAAGTGAAGAGTAAGACACAAGAAATGGGCAAGGAAACCAAGACAATATGCAAACCACCAAAATGTTGTCATGCTCACTAGGCGAAATCAGAGCTGCTGGAAGAAGCTGGAATCTGTCATGTTTGCCTGGAGAAGCTCAGCGAGTGCTAGCGAAGGTTCGCCTGGAGAGTAATTCAAATTAAACTCCCAGACCAAAAAGGCATGAAGTTCGCCAGGCGAGTGAAGCCAGCGAAGGTTCGCCTGGCGAAGGAGCGATATCACAGAGGACGGTTTGCTTGCTGAGGCACTTTGAAGTGCCTTGTTACTTTTTGTTCGCCTGGCGAATGCCCTTGTTCGCCTGGAGAATGGGCGGAAACATAACATCTTTTTGTACTATATTTACTGCTTTTTAGGTCATAACTGAAAAACTTTTGATTATTTCCATTTTGTAACATTGAGGAACTTAAGAACAGAGAGAGAGAGAGAGAGAGAGAGAGAGAGAGAGAGAGAGAGAGAGAGAGAGAGAGAGAGAGAGAGAGAGAGAGAGAGAGAGAGAGAGAGAGAGAGAGAGAGAGAGAGAGAGAGAGAGAGAGAGAGAGAGAGAGAGAGAGAGAGAGAGAGAGAGAAGTAAAACCCTAAGAGGGAGGAGGTAAGATCTTCGATCTCTTGTTGGGGTTTGGATGTAATCTTTTGATACCTTATGTATTTCATCTAATTTATGTTTGTGAACTAGTTTGGCTTCTCTATTGATTGATTATCTTTGATTATGTATTTGTGGATCTTGACAAAACCTTTTCACATCTTTGATCTTAGATCTTCTTCTATCAATGAACAAACTTTTGACATGGTTTTGAAGTTGATATTCATTTTATCCTCTATGGTGTTGTGTTGATTAAGTAGCATGAGTAGAATGGGTAGGATCAATATGATATTTTTTGGGTATGTGATAATAGTGATGAAGAACGATGTTCACCGGCATTTGGTGGATTAGATGAATACATGTAAAAAAGGTTAAGCGTGTGTACGTATTTTGATCATTGTATTTTATGTAAAACAATCGTTTATCTGATATGGGTGTTATCTTTGTTTACCTGTTTATCTTTGATTTGAATCGTGGTAGAGATACGCTTTTCGGATCTGGAACTAGGAAAATCACCTGTTAGGTCCTAAGTTCTAGAGATAGATTTAGGCTTAGCATTTACGTGAGTATCAGATCTTAATGCTCTGTGTTGTGTTTTTGTTGGGTGAGAGATCACCAATGAGACAACACAGTTGTTCTCTCGACGCCGCGTTAGAGATAAGCTTTGTCATGAGTGATACGTGTTGATATTAGACGTATGATTGCATTGTGTTTAATTTGATCAGAAGAATGCATGTGTTATCAATTGATGAAATCCAATCCCAACAAGGCTCCGTTTATATTTCAGTCTTTATTTATATTTTCTGTCTTTATCTATGGTTCCCTGAACCTTTTAAACCTAAACTTTTGAACAATAGGCTTAGAAATATGGAGAATGTTGAACGGCGTTCAGATCGCACTAATCCTTGTGGAGACGGCAAAACTGGGTACTTAATATTTTTTGCTTGCTGCTTTACCGCATCAACAGAAGGCAAGCCGAGATGAAGACGGGAACTCTTAATTTGCTATACGGAAGTCCATTCACCAGAACGGACCATGAAGAACCCTTTGCTTTCCTCACCAAATTTTACGAGATAGCATTGGCGGCCGGAGTTGATCAAGCTCAAGAGCTACCGTTGTTCAAAAGACTTTTTCCTCATGCTTTGCTCGGCAAAGCCAAAGATTGGTACTTGGATCAAACACCTGTAGTCATGATGGATTGGAACGTGTTGGAAGAGAAGTTCATTGAAATATTTTTCTCCCACAACCGGTTCATGGAATCCAAAACGACTATCTCAGTGTTTTCGCAAGGAGCCAACGAATCATTGAATGAAGCATGGGAAAGATTTAAATTCATGCTTCGAAAGTGCAAAGGCCATGGTTTTGACGAATTGACGCAAATCCACATTTTCAAAAACGGTCTTCAACCTAATTGTAAGACTTTATTGGATGCCACCGCGGGTGGTTCTTTGTTGTCTAAAAGCGCCGACGAAGCTACGGATATTATTAACCGTATTGCTCTAAATGAACTCCAAAGTCAAAGTAGAGGCAACACTTTGAAGAAACCGGGAGTGCTTGAAATTGGGACGAACGATGTTATTCTTGCCCAAAATAAACTCATTTCACAACAAGTTGAACTCTTAACTCAACAAATAAAAGAGTTGAAAGAGCCTTCAAAATCTAAACAAATAGCTTGTTGTGAGATTTCCAAGGGTGAACATGATACCAAATTTTGTCCACCTCCCGGGTTCGAAGAGGTGAATTACATGGCGAACCAACGAGACTACCAACCGAGGCAACAACAACAACAACCGTATCAACAACATCCTCAAAACCAACAACAACAACACTATCAAGGGAATCAAGGGTTCCAACCAAGGGGTAACTATCACCATAACTAAGGTTATAGGGGTGGAAATTCTAGTCGTCAAAATCTTTATCAACCTCAACAACCGTCGATCGTGACTTCAAAGTTAGAAGATACATTAACACAATTCATGCAATTATCGATGGCTAATCAAAAGAGAAACGATGCGGCAATCAAAAATCTCGAACTCAAGTCGGTCAACTTGCTAAGCAACTAGCGAAACAACAACCCGAACCATCTTTTTCGGCAAACACGCAAACAAATCCAAAAGAGCATTGTAAAGCGATAACGACAAGAAGTGGAAGGGAGTTGATTAGTGAGAGTGAAAAAAGAGAGAATGAGAAAAAAATTGATGATAGAATTGATGGTGAAGTTGGGGAGTGGAGTGAGGAAGAAGTTGAAAAGAATAAAAAAATGGTTGAAGTTGAAAAGGATGAAAAGAATGGTGAAGTAGAAAATAAAAAAAAAAGTGTGGAAGTTGAAAAAAATGATAGTGATGAAGCGAAGGTGGAGGGAGTGAAAAAGAAAAGAGAGAGGAATTCTAGAGATTCTAAAGGAAAGGAGGTAGTGGACGCTACTCCTATCCAAAACCTTCCGTATCCGCATGCTCCATCTAAGAGGGAGAATGAATAGCATTACGCCCGGTTCATGCATATTTTTAAACAACTTCAAGTGAACATTCAGTTTGCCGAAGCATTATAGCAAATGCCTAAGTATGCAAAATTCATGAAAGACATACTTACTAAAAAGGGGAGGTACACGGAACCGAAGACAATTGTCCTAGATGCTAGTTGTAGTGCAATAATTCAACGGAAGCTTCAGGGAAAAAAAGGTTGACCGGGACGAGTTACTTTGCCGGTTACAATTGGTGATGTCTATGTCGGAAAAGGGATAATTGATTTGGGGTTAAACATTAATCTAATACCATTGTCCATTATGAAGAGGTTTGGCAACATTGAAATGAAGTCCATCTGGATGACTTTGCAATTGGCCGATAAGTCGACTACCCATCCTTATGGGTTAGCCCAAGACGTATTGGTCAAAGTTGACAAATTCTTCTTTCCGGTTGATTTTGTTGTTATTGATATGGAAGAGGGTGATGATGCTCCGCTTATTCTTGGTCGACCGTTCATGAAAACCGCACGCATGATGATTGACGTTGATGACGATTTGATGAAAGTGAGGGTCCAAAATGAAGAAGTCACTTTTGATCTATTCGAAGCCATGAAGCATTCAAAGGATAATCGTGATAGCTTTCGAATTGATGTGATCGAAGAGGCAACTTTAAAAGTTTCTAAACATATTCATGAGATATCTTCTATGAAGTTAGCTCTTGATGACTCCTTTGAAGTTTTCACAATTGAAGAAGAGCAAGCTATTGATGAATGTCTAAGGGAACTTGATAGTCTAAAAGAGTTACATCCATGGGAAGTTGAAGAGAAAGTATTGAAGAAGGAGGTCAATGAAGAAAAATCACCGATTGAATTGAAAATGCTACCTTCTAATTTGAAGTATGCATTCCTCGACGAGACCGAAGCAAATCCGGTTATCATAAGCAATCTTTTATCAAAGAATGAAGAATCTTGTTTGATCGATGTTTTGAAAAAGAATCAAGAAGCCATTGGTTGGACTCTTTCCAATCTCAAAGGAATTAGTCCTTCCTATTACATGCATAATATCTTAATGGAAGAGGACTTTAAGCCGGTAGCTCAACCTCAACGCCGCTTAAATCCTACTATGAAGGAAGTTGTTAGAAAAGAGGTAGTTAAATTGTTGGATGCGGGAATGATTTATCCGATTTCGGATAGCCCATGGGTGAGTCCCGTGCATGTGGTTCCAAAGAAAGGTGGGATGACCGTGATTCAAAATGAAAAAAATGAGTTGATCCCGACAAAGGTGGCAACGGGGTGGCGAATGTGCATTGATTATAGGTGGTTGAATACCGCAACTCGAAAAGATCACTTTCCACTCCCATTCATGGATCAAATGCTAGAAAGACTTTCCGGGCAACAATACTATTGTTTTCTAGATGGCTATTCCGGGTATAACCAAATTGCGATTGACCAGGCCGATCATGAAAAGACGGCTTTTACATCTCCTTTTGGAATTTTCGCATACCGAAAAATGCCCTTTGGGTTGTGCAATGCACCGACGACTTTCCAACGATGTGTGCAAGCTATTTTTGCCGACCTTATCGAGAAAACAATGGAATTCTTCATGGACAACTTCTCCGTGTTTGGAAGTTCTTTTGGTCTATGCTTGGACAATCTGGAAACGGTTCTTGAAAGATGTGTGAAGACGAATCTCGTTCTTAATTGGGAGAAGTGCCACTTCCTGGTGACTGAGGGGATAGTGCTTGGACATAAAGTCTCTTCAAAAGGGCTTAAAGTTGATTGTGCTAAAGTTGAAGTGATTGCAAAGTTGCCTCCTCCGGTGAATGTGAAGGGAATCCGAAGCTTTCTTGGACACGCCGGTTTCTATCGGCGCTTTATCAAAGACTTCTCAAAGGTAGCTAAGCCTTTGAGTACCTTGCTTGCTAAGGATCAGGTATTTCTCTTAACCGAAGATTGTTTACAAGCTTTTGAAATTTTAAAGGAAAAATTGGTTACCACTCCAATTATAGTCGCTCCAAATTGGAATTAAAATTTTGAGCTCATGTGTGATGCAAGCGACTATGCAATTGGAGCGGTATTGGGACAAAGAAAGGATAAAGATTTTCATGCGATACACTACGCGAGTAAAGTTCTTAATGAGGCTCAAGTTAACTATGCCACCTCTGAAAAAGAATTACTCGCGATAGTGTATGCACTTGAAAAGTTTAGGTCCTATCTTATTGGTTCCAAGGTCATAGTGTATACCGACCACTCGACGATTAAATATTTGCTCACCAAACCGGATTCGAAGCAAAGGCTCATCCGTTGGATCCTCTTGTTACAAGAATTTGATGTTGAAATTAAAGACAAGAAAGGATCGGAAAATTTGGTGGCGGATCATTTATCTCGCTTAATTAATGTGGAGGTTACTGCTTTTGAGAAGGAAATCTGGGAGGAGTTTCCCGATGAAAAACTTTTTAAAGTTCAAGTTAAGTCGTGGTTTGCAGACTTTGCAAACCATAAGGCTAGTGGTTTGGTGCCTCCCGACCTAACTCCGAACCAAAAAAGGAAATTTCTCTCGGATGCTAAATATTATATGTAGGATGGCCCGTACTTGTTTAAACTGGGTGGTGACAACCTTTTGAGGAGGTGTGTTACGAGCGATGAATTACAAAGCATACTTTGGCATTGTCACAACTCACCTTACGGTGAACATTACAATGGGGCAAGAACGGCTACTAAAGTCCTTCAGTCAGGATTTTATTGGCTTACTATTTTCAAAGACGCAAATGCACATGCGCAAAGTTGTGATAGTTGTCAAAGGAGTGGTGGGATTGGTAAGAGAGACGAGATGCCTCTCCAAAACATCCAAGAAGTCGAAGTATTTGATTTTTGGGGTATCAACTTTGTTGGACCATTCCCACCCTCTTATGGAAATGAATATTTGTTGGTTATGGTTGATTATGTTTCTAAGTGGGTTGAGGCGATTGCCTCACCTCGGGCGGATGCTAAAACGATAATAATTTTTTTGAAGAAAAACATCTTTTCCCGCTTTGGAACCCCCGAATGTTGATTAGTGACGGAGGGTCACACTTTTGTAATGCACCATTAGAAAATGTTTTGAAACATTAAGGTGTATCGCATAGAGTGGAAACTCCGTATCACCCACAAGCAAATGGTCAAGCCGAAGTTTCGAATCGTGAGATAAAAAGAATTCTTGAAAAAACCGTGTCTAATTTTAGAAAAGAGTGGTCACAAAAAGTGGATGAGGCTTTGTGGGCATACCGTACCGCTTACAAAGCTTCAATTGGGTTAACTCCTTTTCAATTGGTATTTGGTAAGACTTGCCATTTGTCGGTTGAATTGGAGCATAAAGCCTTGTGGGCCTTGAAATTGTTGAACTTTGATAAGGAATTGTCCGGTGAAAAAAGAAAAGGGCAACTGCTTGAGTTGGAAGAAATGTGCAATGCCGCATATCACTCAAGTTGGTTGTACAAAGAAAAAGTGAAAGAATATCATGACAAAAAGCTCAGAAAAAAGGAATTTGTGCCCGGACAGTTGATTCTGTTGTTCAATTCCAGGTTGAGGTTATTCTCCGAAAAATTGAAGTCTAAATGGTCCGGGCCATTTTGAGTCAAAGGAGTTAAAACATATGGAGTTGTTATCATTGAGGATTTGGAGAAAAGGACAGTTGGACGGTGAACAACCAACGTTGGAATATATATTTTGGCGGTCTAGTGGATCGTGAGAGTTGTGCTATCAGTCTGAATGCCCTTTGTGTGAGCATCTTGGACCGTCAAGCTTATCCGACGTTAAACAAGCGCTTGTCGGGAGGCACCCCAACATTGTAAGTATTTTCTGTTGTTTTTTGTTAAGTGTGAGGTATTGGTGTTCATATTGGTGACTTGCTGAATTTTGCAGGGTTGTGTTGAAAACTTTCATATCTGTCATGTTCGCTATCAGCTCGCTAGGTGAGGACAATAGCGAGCCATTCGCTAGCTGCTCGCTAGGCGAGCGTGCATGAAACAGACTTTTCAAGTTGGTTCAGTGGGCCACCATTCTGGGCCCAAAAACCGTTTTAGTTGGTTTTTCTTTATTTTGTGCACTTAGGGTTCACGGCTCCCACTTCACTCTCACACTTTTCACTCTCACATCACACCTTAGTTCTGAATTTGTTCTCTCTTGCAATCCCTAACTCTTGAGTTTCAATCTCCATCACTTTCTGCAATCAGGTTTGCTCTTGTTTCTATCTCTCTGTACTTTTACTATTCCATTATCTGCAGAATAGAGATTTTAGGGTTGATTTTAAAATTTAGGGATTGGAAACTTTTAGGGTTGCATGTGTATCTAGAGCAGTTCTTATCATGTTAATATTTTTGTTTCTGAAATTTTCATCGGTAAGACCATGAATTGTTGGAATTAGGATTGAAAGCAGTGGCTGAATTGAAAACCTGCAGACTTCGCTAGCATGTTCGCTAGGCGAGTCTGTAGCGAGTATTCACTTTGACTTTGCTAAGCGAACATGGTAGCGAACATGACAACTTGTTTTTGTTTTTATTAATGCTAATTTGTTGCTGCTGTTTGTTGTTCTCTGCTGTGATGTTTCAGATGGCCTCTGGATCAAGTGCTGGAAAGAAGAGAAAGGTTGGGAGCACATCCCGTCCTATAGCCATCCAATTCGACACTGATAAGTTTATCGGACCAAAGCAAGTCGCACGCTATGTGGCGTTGGAGAAAAGGAAAATTCTACCTGAAAAGAGGTTTGTGATCAACGCACAGGGCGACTACTGAACATTTGTGGGGTTGGTACATAGTAAGAGGTGGGACAGATTGATTTCTCCACCCGAGAGCTATAACATTGAGATAGTGTGCGAGTTCTACGCGAACGCGTTGCCTAATGATGACGAGCCTTTCACTTGGACAACAAGAGTGTTAGGACGTCAAATTGCTTTTGATCGGGATGCTATCAACCGAGTGCTTGGTGAGCCGCTCCATCTGGGAGTGAATGAGTTGGATAACTACACTAGAGATCTGAGGCTCCAAAGGAGTATAGATGATATTTCAGCAGCCCTATTATTAGAAGGAAAGACTGTTGAGAGAAACCCATCTGGGGTGGCTGTGAGGTATCATCGGGAGGACATGATTCCCTTAGCTCAACTGATTTTGATTTTGGTTCTGACAAACATTAAGCCAACATCACATACATCCACCATGCCGATCCCAGTGGCACACTTGGTCCACAACATTCTGACCAATGTTCAAATCGATGTGGTGCGCATTATTGCGAGTGAGATCAAGGCAGTGGTTGAGAGTGGGCTGAAGTCAGGGGCGCGAGTTAATTGCCCCCTTGATTTTCCTTGCCTCATCATGGCTTTGTGCTCACAGTCGAGGATGAAGCTTCCTTCCATAATCGATGATCAATATATGGACAAGTATTGTAGGCCAAAGAACTTCAGAGGTAGTACAGCTGCTGGTGATGTCGGGACTACTGACGGTCCTGGTGCTTTTTCTCAGGGGTTTGATCCCTTTCAGGAGGCAGTCTGTAATTACAATTAGGATTGGATGGCGGCAACACAGTGTGCTATGATTGATATTCATGACTCGATGCAGGTACTCTAGTTGCAGGTCCGTGACCCCTTTATTGAGCGTCCTATGATGACGCGTGAGCATTTTCTACAGCACGTGAGCTGGCCTGAGGACATGCCTGTTTTTGGAGGAGGGGCGGGTGCTGATGGTTCTAGTGGCGCTGATGATGAGGCTGATGACAGTGATGATGATGATGCTGATGGTGATGATGATGAGGAGTATGAGTCTAAGGAGGACTAAGTTTTCTTTTATGTTATGTTTTATTGTTTAGTATTTTCAGATACTTTGTTATTTTGGCTGTACTCTTTGGGGTGTTTTGTCCCCCGCGCACATTTTTTATTTTATTTTTTGGAAGTAATGTTTAATGTTTTGTTTTAAATTATTGTGTTTTGTTTAAGTTATTTTGTTTAATAATTTTTTGGTTGATTGATGATCAAACCTTCTAGATTGGTGCTCTCTGAAAGAAGTATTCAATGAAGGTGCATCAGAGCTTGGATGGCAATGATAAAAATAACAAGCGAATGATGCTAAGGTACATGGTTACCTTCGGTTAGAACTTTAGAATGCATGAAGAACTTTACTCTTGTTGTAATTGAATATTGTTCTTTTTGCAACATAATTGAATGAATGATTCACTTAGGACTTAAAACCACAAATTGTGAGGAAACCTCCATTGTACAAATAAATGCTGGATTCTAATAAACTGTGTTGGTTCTTTTAATTCATGCTTTCTCTTTTATTATTGTGAATTTGTGGAAGCAATTAGAAATGATCAAGGCATTGTTTTCTTTCGAGCACAACTAGTTCCAAATACAACCTACCCGTGAGCAGAGAGTATTCGTGAACCCCTTTGAGCTTAAACAATTGAATCTCAGCCTGAAATAAGGCGAGGCTTCAAAAATCTTTTGAAACCCTGAAAATCGTTGATAATTGTTCTTTTGCCGTAAAAAGTCAAGATCATTCACTTATGGGGTGAGTAAAAGATAAGTTGGGGAGAACGGAAATGAGAATCGGTAGGTTACCACAACTCTGGAATAACCGAGCAAGCATTGAAAAAGAAAAAGAAAATAGAGAAAACACTTGTTTAGTGAATATTGTGTGAAAAATGGAAATAAATGCTTGCTTGGAAGAAAAATAATGGAAAATGAGTTGAGTTGTGAGTAAGAGTTGTGAAGGTTTCAAATGAGAAACAAGTTGAATAAAGTTGAGATGTGTGAATAGTTGTACAGTGAATGTCTCTTTTGTGTCGACAACTTCGTTTTCAATGGCCTTAGATATGTCCCTTGCTTGTAAACCTGACCAAGCTACAACCGGAAAAGACCTTAGTGATCTTCGTGCTTCCACATTTTCATTTATAATTGTTAGACATTGCATGAATTGAATTGAGTTTGGCATTGTTTGTTGGAAAGTGAAATTGTACCCGCGGTTGTGAAAGCGTAATTTCTTCAATCCTTATTCGAAGAGGAGCGATAGGGTGATTCATTCAGGATATCATTGTTATTGATTGATACATATTTTGCATTGCTATAAGGTTTTAGTTCTTGTGTATTGTGTTGTTCTAACCATTGGGGACTTGTATCTAGTTGATTCTCTTGTGTTTGAGCCATTTTATCCAATTTCGGAGAAACCTTTTTCTTTAAGCAAATCCTCTTATTCTTCAAGAGGCATACTTTGCTTGAGGGTAAGCAAGAATCTAGTTGGGGAGAGTTGTTAGATGCCCAATTTTGCTTATTTGAGCTATCAGATGTGGGCATCTTTCACTCAGTTTTGTCCAAAAAGTTTCAAAATCGCCTTTGCTTTTGTTTAACTTGCAATATTTTGTGAAATGAGCTTGGCACCTTTATTTGTGTGTTAATATGCAAAAATCAGGCATGAAAGAGTAGAATTGGAAGACACAAGAAAGATGACAAAGGAATCAAGAAAGAATGCAAGCAAAATCAAGCTCGCTAGGCGAAGCTCTGGCAAGAGAGGTAGCAGTTGTTCGCTAGGCGAGCACGTAGCGAGTTGCCAGCGAACACTCCCAGACTTGGACATAATCAAATTGACCATATTTCTCTAGAGCAAGGCAGGTAGTGAACTACTCGCTAGGCGAGCACTCAGCGAGCAGGTAGCGAGTGCTTCCAGAACCAAAAAGCCTAGAACTCGCTGGAGCGAGTGAAGTAGCGAAGGGCTCGCTAGGCGAACCATTCTGCTCGCCTAGCGAGCAAAACAGGACAACACTTTTTCTTTCTATAAGTAGCAAGAGCTACTTTTTGTAAAATATCTTTTTTTTCATCTTCTTTTCAACCACTTTGTTTTGTTCTTGCTCCAAGGAGATATTTGTGACCTAGAAACCCAATATCTCACTATTCTTCATCTCTTAACAAGATCTTCCAAAAAGAAGGTGGATTCCCATCCAAACTCGATTCTCCGACTTGGATGTTGATCAACCTTCTTCCGAAACTTCTTGTGCAAGCTACCATGAAAATGAGTAGCTAAGTCCTTCATTTTGTCAAGGTTAGATGTAGTTGATCATAAGCTTTGTATGTAAATGGGTTGATCTTCATTTGTAAACTCTTTGATGATGAATGTATGGTGAAAACCTTATTTTATTGTTAACTCTTTGTGTTGGTTTATTATTGAAAGGTATTTTCCAACTCTTTACCTAGGTTTTCATCCATCTATGTTCTTGAGCTAGAGATAGTCTTGAATATGGCTGTTCACTAAAATATCAAAACCTAAAAGTTGTCATTTTGATAGATTGTGTGAGAAATCAACAATGGATCAAAATGGGAAAAACCACAATGTGTGTTAGAAATAATCACATTGGGAGGATATTGTGAATGTGTTTATCATCTAACGGAGTTTAAGAGTTTTGTTGATCGAACATATACATGCAAAGTGATCGTCGAACCCTAACTTTGACAATATTTCTCAAATCGTAAAACCAAAACTTTTACCGCTATTAATTACTTCTTTTTATGCAAGCTACCGTAACGAAAAACAAAAACCCCCTTGTTACTATAAGTTAAGAACTTAACAACTGTTGAACGGCGGCAATATCACAGATTCCCTATGGAGACGATAACAAACCCCGATACTCGAAAACTGTTCTAACAAATACCAGTGAGGGGATCTGTATTTAATTCTCTTGAAGAGTAATCAATTGGAATTAATATTAATGATGAAGGCAACAAGATGGGGGAATTGGAGAAAGTAACATAAAAGATAAAATATTCAATGAAGAGGGAAATATTAAAAAGAAAGAGTTTTTAAATGACCCAATGAAAATGATTCAAGAAAAAAAGGAATAGAAAAAAAACATAAAATAAAAAAGGAAAAAGGAAAAGTTTGTGGTGGTATCACGACGTATCAGGATAGGAGCAATGTAACACCCCAAATATACCCCATGCAATTTAAATATAAATCAGAGTAATTTCATAAAAATATATTCAGGATGTCACACATTTCATACAAAAGCCGCCCATATAACGAGATATGTAACACATGCAATTTATTTTAAAAATTATTTATAACAACTATAACGACTCAACATGTCTGAAATCTCAAAACTTTCTTGAAACAACGAAAGCATCAACGTAAACAACTGTTCATGGCATAATTATTTCTTCAAAATAACATAAACAAAAAATATTCCAAGATATCCAAAAATCTTTATCAGACACATCAAAACACAACGTTCTCTGACCCAGGTGTTACACATCAGAGCAGACACCAACACTAAAAGGAAAACATAAGACTTCATCTTCTACCCACTCTAACTCCTCAACTGCGCGTTATTTGAACGATGCTTGTGTAAAGGCAACATTCAAATAGAAGGGGTGAAATATCATAATTAGATCAAGGAAAGCATGATAATTAAGAAAGCATTATAATTCTCATGCATAAACACTTGTTCCACAACATACAACCATACAACAGCAGTTACAACCAACATGACAACCAATTTAACACAACAACAATTACAACTAAAATGCAATGCATTAAGACTCACAACTCAACTCAGTGCATGTGGTACCATCAGTTCCTATTTCAGAACTCGATCCATATTTCACGATCACAATTCCTGTCAGTATTTACATAGTGTCGCTCACACTCCACACGGGCACACGACTTGTGTAACACCCTTCTAACCCCACAAAATAATTCTTAAAATAATAATGATAATTCAAATTAATTCACCTCTCAAGGGTGTCACACTTCATATAAATCATTCATAATAATCATCTTGCTCTATAACACGAGTTACAACATCTATAACATCATTTTATTTTATGACTTCAATACATAAATTGAACTTCGCAGTGAAATCATAATCATAAAACAGTTTCATTCATCTTCATAATATCAAAACATCTCAGTCTCGTCAAAAGTTGAAATTTAAATCAATTAAACATCTCAAACTCATGAAATATGTTAACAACGTAACATATCATCTGAATTAGAATTACAATAGTTTGACATCTTCAAAATCATCATAAAATATATTAGTCAAAGAAACACAACACTCGCATAACTGGAGTTACCAACCCGATGTTACATATCAAAGCAAGACATCTTCTAATTAAAGAAAACTAGTAAAATACTCCAAAGCTATCTTAAACACTTATACAAGATACTCTAGAGCATCTGCACGTTACCCACTTGGAGGCAACATTCAAACAGGCAGGATGAGTAATCAAAATTCATTATGAAAGATATAAGGAAAAGACTTAGTAGTAACATCATCATTATATTAACATATATGACTTATAAATGAGTCATACTCACACCTACACACCATAATAGCACTTATACATCTTTCGTCATAAAACATCATATAATCACATAGTCTCGAATATCATCACCTCATATCTTATCAACAAACCTCATGTAAATGACACATAAAATTTTAATCCACAACATCGAATCAATGCATGTGGTACCAAATTTTCGTGAACACTCAAGTTAATTGTTCTGATCCTCACCTCCTAGGATCAGAACCACTCACGGATCCATCACCTCCGAATCAGCTACCGGCCCAATTCACGCAATGGGATTTTAGGCTTACCAACAACGGATCATTGTCAACAAATATATGCAATACGACTATTTATGCATACAACAACTAAAACATCATCGTGCACAATAACCCAGCACCATGGTTATTGTACACCGCCCAAATTGGCCAACAAGTATAACATATAGTTCATACAACATGTATATATCTTTTATGTAATCACAATAACTCAAATAATCGCATTTGAAGTGATGCATTATATCACACCACATTATAACATAACCTCAATCATGTCGAATAATAACATATCACTACTCATATTCCCAAATGTATGCAATGCGACTATTTATGCATACAACAATGACAAGAACATCGTGCATAATAACCCACCACCATGGTTACTATGTACTGCCCAAAATGGCCAACAAGTATAAAATACAATATGGATATATATATATATATATATATATATATATATATATATATATATATATATATATATATATATATATATATATATATATATATATATATATATATATATATATATATATATATATATATATATATATATATATATATATATATATATATATATATATATATATATATATATATATATATATATATATATATTGTTGTGAATCGGATACCTTTAAACAAAGTATAAACAGTTTCTTAATGATCAAGAAACACACAAGGGTTAGGGTTAACAAAGAAAACAAGGTAAAACAACAAGGAACAACAAGGATTGGTTATTAAACTGCTATTCTTTCCTTTCTCTTTGAACAAGATTACAAGTATACAAGAATAACAAAATAACCTCTCTCCCTTGCAATTAGGATTTTATCTTCCTATTTTTCCTTATGCTAAGATTGAGAAACTAGCATCCTATTTATAATAAAATAGCACATGCTAACAACCCTAGCAATATTTACTCATGCTAACAACCTTAGCAATATTTACTCATGCTAACAACCTTAGCAATATTTACTCATGCTAACAACCTTAGCAATATTTACTCATGCATGTTAGAACAAACTTTGACTACAACACGCATTACTTGCGAACAGACTTCGACCACACTAGAGTTCGATCCAATGTCTCACAAATCTCCACCTTGGATCTAACTCTATAACATCAAGAAACTAGCTTTCTTCATGCAGATTTATTAACCGCATACAGTGGAAAAACTTGCAACTGGGCAATGTCTTGGTGATCATATCAGCAGCATTATAATCTGTCGAAACTTTCAGCACTTGGACTTCTCCACGCTCGATTACCCCTCTGATGAAATGCAGCCTCACATCAATGTGCTTGGTTCGCTCATGATAGGCTGAATTCTTCGACAGGTGTATTGCGCTTTGACTATCACATTTAACAGTGATAACTCGACCTTGAAGTTTTAGCTCCTTTGCAAAACCTTCAAGCCACAATGCTTCCTTCACAGCTTCAGTTAGGGCAATATACTCCGCTTCAGTGGTTGATAAGGCAACGACCTTCTGCAGTGTTGCTTTCCAACTGATTGCTGTCCCAAACATAGTGAACACATATCCAGAGATAGATTTTCTAGAATCCATACAACCTGCATAATCAGAGTCGACATATCCTTCGATTACTGCTTTACTATCTTCACCCAAGGCTCCACCATAAATTAGGACTCTATTCAGAGACCCATTTATGTACCTTAAAATCCACTTCAATGCTTGCCAGTGAGCCTTTCCAGGATTCGCCATGTACCTGCTTACAAGACTTACTGCATATGCTATGTCGGGTCTAGTACAGACCATAGCATACATCAAAGAACCTACTATGTTAGCATATGGAATGCTATTCATATAAGTTCTTTCAACATCAGTGCTGGGACACTGATTTATACTCAGCTTGAATTGAGGGTTTGTCGGAGTCACAACAGGCTTTGAATTCGACATACCAAACTTTTCGAGAACCTTCTGTAGATATGCCTCTTGAGATAAGCATAATTTCGAATGCTTTCTATCTCTCCGGATGTCAATCCCAAGAATCCTGGACGCAGCTCCCAGATCCTTCATTTCGAACTCTTTATTGAGTTCAGCCTTCACCCTCATTACCTCTTCGACATTGTTGCTTGCTATTAGAATATCGTCCACATAGAGCAACAAAATAACAAATGAATTACCCGGTCGAAATCTGAAGTAAACACAGTGGTCGAACTGGCTTCTGATGAATCTTATGTGTGCCATGAACTTGTCGAATCTCCTATTCCACTGTCGAGGAGATTGTTTCAGTCCATATAAAGATCTATTCAGTTTGCACACATAATCTTCCTTCCCCCTTTCGACATACCCTTCAGGTTGCCTCATCAGGATTGTTTCATCTAGATTACCATACAAGAATGCAGTCTTCACATCCATCTGTTCCAGTTCAAGGTCGTACTGGGCCACCATGGCAAGCAACATTCGAATGGATCTGTGCTTCACAACAGGAGAGAACACATCATTAAAGTCGATACCTTCTTTCTGAGTGAATCCCCTAGCAACCAATCTTGCCTTGTATCTCTTCAACGTCACTCCTTCGATTCCTTCCTTAACTTTGAAAATCCATTTACAGCTGACTAACCTGGCTCCAGCAGGTTTCTTAATCAGTTCCCAGGTGTTGTTATCATGAAGAGATTTCATCTCATCATCCATGGCCTTCAGCCATTCAGTCTTCTTTCGACTCCTCATAACTTCCTTATAGTCTCTAGGTTCTTCATCTAGAACCTCACTAGCAGAGATTAAGGCATAAGCTATAAGATCTGCATACCCAAATATCTGAGGTGGCTTGATGACTCTCCTCGACCTGTCTCTTGCTAGCAGGTAGTCATTATCAGTCTCCTCATCTTCGACAACATCTTCTGTGTCTTCTTCGACTTCATCTGGGGTAAGCAATTCAGCATCAACATGCTCCACCTCAACAGGAATCTCTCCCTGTTCCAGCTCTTTGTCAGCATCATCAGTTTTCTTGAAAGCCATCTCTGCTTCGTTGAAAACTACATCTCGACTGGTGATACACCTCCTGTGACCTGGCTCTAGGCACCATAGCCTATAAGCTTTGACTCCTTCAGGGTATCCCATGAACATGCACTTCAGAGCTCTAGGTTCGACCTTGTCTTGCCTAATATGAGCATAGGCCACACAGCTAAATACTCTCAGTCTGTCGAGACTAGGTGGCTGTCCCGACCAAAAATTTTCAGGTGTCTTCATTCCCAAGGCAGTCGAGGGACATCTATTTATCAGGTAAGCTGCTGTCGAAACAGCTTCCACCCAAAACACCTTCTTCAATCCAGCACTAACCAACATGCATCTAACCCTTTCAAGGATTGTTCGATTGAATCTCTCAGCTAAGCCATTTTGTTGAGGAGTACCTGCTACAGTCTTATGCCTTGCAATTCCATACCCAACACAGTAACTGTCGAAAGCTTCGTTGCAGAATTCAAGGCCATTATCGGTTCTCAACCTCTTAACCTTTCTGCCAGTCTGAGTTTCGTCTAGAATCTTCCAACTTTTGAAATTCTCAAAAGTTCCATCCTTCGTCTTCTGAATGAATACCCATAGTTTTCTGGAATAGTCATCAACGATGGATAGAAAATACCTTGCACCTGAGTGTGAAGGATTCCTTGCAGGCCCCCAAAGATCAACATGAATGTAATCCAGGGATCCATGTGTTCTTTGCTTGCCTTTGTTAAACTTCGCCTTACAGGATTGACCAAATACACAAGATTCACAAAATTCCAACTTTTCGACTTTGTCACCTCCTAGCAGGTTCTGCTTCCTCAATTCGACCAGGCCTTTTTCGCTGACATGGCCCAATCTCATGTGCCATAATTCTATCTTCGACATAGATTTCGTGGATGCAACATTTGTCGAACCACTTACAACCTCAGCCTCAAGGGTATACAAGCCTTGTTTCTTCACGCCTCTCAAGACTTCCTTCGACCCCTTCATGACTCTTAGGATACTTTTCTCTCCTTGAAAAACATATCCTTTTCTGTCGAATTCACCAAGAGAAATCAAATTTCTCTTCAAGTCAGGTACGTACCTGACTTCAGTCAATAACCTTATTGACTCATCATGGAGCTTGAATCTCACAGATCCAATACCTGCAATTTTGCAAGATTTGTTGTTTCCTAACAGCACAGATCCACCATCTTGATCACATAGTTCCTCGAACAATTCTCTGTTTGGAGTCATGTGCCAAGTGCAACCTGAATCCATAATCCACTCTTTCCTCGAGTCGCCACTTGAAACCACAAGAACATCAGATGAGTCGAAGTCATCTTGAACAATGGCTGCATTGCCATTACCTCCATGATCTTTCAGGCGTTCAGGGCACACCTTTCTTATGTGACCCTCCTTCTTACAGTGATAACATCGAATACTAGATGTTTCGCCACTATAAGACTTCTGTTGATTTTTACCTTTCTTCTTGTCGAACTTACCATCCTTTCGCAAGAATTTTCCCTTAACGGCCAAACCTTCGCCCACCGTCGAAGGTTTATGCTCCTTTCGTTCGTTCAAGTCCTTAGAATACAAGGCTGATTGAACTTCTTCAAAGGTCAGGGACTCCCTTCCATACAAGAGAGTTTCTTTGAAGTGAGCATGTGTTCTGGGCAAAGCACACAGCAGCAATAGTGCTTGATCTTCATCATCGATCTTCACATCAATATTTTCAAGATCAAGAATCAGCTTGTTGAACATATCCAACTGCTCAGCCAACACTTTGTCTTCACTCATCTTGAATGAATATAAAGCTTGCTTCAGGTATAGTCGATTCACCAGAGATTTGGTCATGTACAAACTTTCAAGTTTCACCCATAATCCCGATGCTGTAGTCTCCTTTGATACCTGTCGAAGAACCTTATCACCAAGGCTCAATAATATTGCGCTGTGGGCTTTCTCGATCATGCCCGTCTTTTCTTTTGCCGTTAACGCAGCGTCCATGGCTGCCTCACCCTTCAACGCTTCCAAACAACCCTGCTGAACCAATAGGGCTTTCATCTTCAAGCGCCACAGACCGAAGTCATTCACTCCGGTGAACTTTTCAATCTCATACTTTGTTGAAGGCATCTTTTCCACGCTCACCGCACCAATTTGTTGTGAATCGGATACCTTTAAACAAAGTATAAACAGTTTCTTAATGATCAAGAAACACACAAGGGTTAGGGTTAACAAAGAAAACAAGGTAAAACAACAAGGAACAACAAGGATTGGTTATTAAACTGCTATTCTTTCCTTTCTCTTTGAACAAGATTACAAGTATACAAGAATAACAAAATAACCTCTCTCCCTTGCAATTAGGATTTTATCTTCCTATTTTTCCTTATGCTAAGATTGAGAAACTAGCATCCTATTTATAATAAAATAGCACATGCTAACAACCCTAGCAATATTTACTCATGCTAACAACCTTAGCAATATTTACTCATGCTAACAACCTTAGCAATATTTACTCATGCTAACAACCTTAGCAATATTTACTCATGCATGTTAGAACAAACTTTGACTACAACACGCATTACTTGCGAACAGACTTCGACCACACTAGAGTTCGATCCAATGTCTCACATATATATATATATATATATATATATATATATATATATATATATATATATATATATATATATATATATATATATATATATATATATATATATATCTGTGTGTGTGTGTGTGTGTGTGTGTGTGTGTGTCTTTTATGCCATTACAACAACATCATTAAAACATATTAATATTAGCATCATTAAAACATCTTTGCAACAACACTCAAGATTTGTCGCTTACAACACGACTTCTTAGCGTACACAACAAGTAATAATCACATTCCTAAATATATTGGTAAAATAATTCACCTAATTATTCCATGTTAAAGTTCTATTCATTAGCTTTTCAACACTTTAAACAGTTCGTCATTTGGATAAACGGTTAAAAATTTCTGATGGAAATTGTTTCTATCATTTTTTCTATGTGTTGAAGCTTCGGGTCGACTCACAGGACCTTCAGGTCGACACATGTTGTTATAGTTTTCAAAGTATTCATTTATGGAAGCTTCAGGTCGACTCACAGTACCTTTAGGTCAACGCATGTTGTTACAATTTTCAAAGTATTCATTTATGGAAGCTTCAGGTCGACTCACTGAACTTCAGGTCGACGCATGCTGTTACGAATCTCAAAAGTCACTTTTAAAAAAAAAACACTTTCACACTAGCTTATCATACCAGAACCTATGCTACGAAATTCCATCATCATAGACTCAATTTTATACTAAATTAACATTCTAAAACTCAATTTTCCCTTGTTTTGCTCATGGATTAACATCATATCACCATCAATTTTCTATCTAAGATTCAAACCTTCATAACTCAACAATGGAGGAAACTTACCAATAACTCAAAAACAGAATTATCACACATATAGGCAAACAAAATTCATTATTTATAAATCACCATCGACACACTTAAGATCACAATTATATCAATGGCATATCAAACACCATATCAACAATTTCGTCATACTTTTCGTCATGCTTTTATTAAATAATCATACAAGACAAAACCTACATCTATCTTAACCATCTATAGATAATAGTAAACCAAGATTACACCTCTTACCTCGATTCCTAGCAATTAACACTCTTCTTTTGCATTCTATCGAGTTTTCCTCTTGGTTCTCTGAAAGCCCTAGCCTCTCTTTCGTTCTTCTCAAATGTTACGATCGTACATAATGAATTCTCTTTTCTTGTTTTACTTGTTTAACCCTAGGATCCTTTCTATGGTTTGCCTCTTATGCCCTCACTTACTCCTCTAACTGAAGGTGAGAAAAACACTTAGAAGGGGAGGGGGTTGAATAAGGGTTTTAAACCACTTTGGGAGATAAAAAATAACACAGATATTTTTATCCTGGTTCGTTTGAACTCAAACTAATCCAGTCCACCCTACCCAGGTGATTTGCCTTTCTCAACAAGGACTTAATCCACTATATTAAACTTGATTACAGAGTAAACCACTAAGACAACTGTCTTAGTCTTCTCAAGAAAATCTGACCACAACTTGATCTTCTCAAGGAAATCTTTTACAAAGATAAACTAACAATTTGTGTTTAATGATTTTCTTCTAATAAGCTATATCACAACAATGATGTTTACACAAAGTTAATAACAAATATGAAAACTGTTAAGCTTTGAAGAATATTTGAATGAGAGCTTGTAAGTTGATTTTCTTTCAAATGATTCGTCAATATTCGTCAACGTTGGAAATATGCTGAAGCTTGTTTAAATACTACTTCAAGTCCTTCTCTCAAAGACTGTGCATTGTTGTACATTCTACTGCTTCTGTTGCCTTTTTGTCCTCTATTGAATTTTCCTTTCCAGGAAGAGGAATGTTCAGACATGTGCTTTGTGTATGAATTCTTGTGACAAGCATAAATAAGGAATAGTGCCGTTGGAGCAGACGTTGGGATTAGCAACAGATATTTTCTTTGAGCTGACATCTTTTCAACTGAATAAACTAACATCAAATCCTCTGATGTAGTTCCTTGTTCTTCAGATCAGAGTCTTGCAGCAAAAGTGCTTAAAGCGTGAATGTTACAATCAGCGCAGAGTTGAATATCAGAGCCTCTGTACTTGCAGCGTGAAGTACTTCCAGAGTCTTCTGAAACAATGTTGTACGCTCTTTACTCAAATTCTTCTTAGCTTCACTAAGAGTCATCTGTAGTAGATCAGAGTCTTCTGAAATGTTGCTTCTGACGCTCAGAGTCTTAACGTTCTTTCCACTTGCAGATGTAGTTTTTGCTTCAAGATGAATATATAATTTAAGATCTGAAATAAAATTACTTAAACACAATTAGAGTATATATTTCCTTTATGCAAAATTTCATTTATGTTATCATCAAAATAATGAGATATATTAAACACCAATCTGTGTTCTAACAATCTCCCCCTTTTTGATGATGATAAAAACATAGGAAATTTTGTTCAATAGTAAGAGAAAAATAAATATAACTCCCCCTGAGATTGTGAATCTCCCCCTAAATTGAATACCATAAGAAAAATAAATACTTCCCTTTTTGATTAAGTATTCTTTTCAGAATCAGAGCCTAGTTTGGCTTTTCAAAATCAGAGCCTGGATCCTGAAGCCTAGTTTATTCTTTTCAGAATCAGAACCTGGTTTATTTTTCTTCAGAATTAGAACCTGGTTTGTACTTTTCAGAATCAGAGCCTGGTTTGGATCCTGATTTGGATCAGAGCCTGATTTATCTGATTTAGGAGCTTTCAGAGTAACTTTTATGAATTAAGTCAGATGTAACGTTAAAGTTTTGAAAGACTAAAATTCAATGTTAGTTATAATTTATTATGTCTGAATTCCATTTTGATAACTATTTATTTGAACAATTTTAATTTCCATTTTCTCCCCCTTTTTGTCATATCAAAAAGAAAAACTTTTTAAGACACAAAAGAATAACAGAGAAAAACGAATAAGATAAAACAGATAGAAATAGAAACCAAACAGATGCATTGGTAATCAAAATATTCAGAGATATAAACATAACAAACATAAGCAGAACAAACATATTATGCACAAACAACATAAAAACAACTAAGGTTGGCAAGAGGCTATCATCTTCAGAAGGTTTGTGATCTCAAAAGTAGATTTTTCTTGCCTAGCCATCCATGTCTTGATTTCATCTGTTGTCTGTTCTTGCTTAATCATCCAAGATCTGATCTCTGTGTTGTTGGCTTCAAGCTTAGCAAACTTTTCTTCAAGATCTGGATTCTCTTTCTTGACTTCAGAAGATGCAGGAGCAGATTCAGACGCATTCCCAATAACCATAGCAGATGCAGTCTCTTGAATCACTGAGTCAGAAACTTGATTCAGAATCATCAGAGTAGACTGATTTGACACAAGAGTTTCTTCAACAACAGATGCTTCTGGAGGAGCATCTTCAGACTTAGGTTCTTATCAGGTGCATTGTCCAGAGGAAGAATTGGAGATCTACTCATATTAAGAAGAGTTTGTCTGATAACTTCAGCAAATCTCACCTTTGCATCATCAGAGCAAATGTTGCAAAGGTTTGAAGCTACATAGTTAAATCTTGAAATGAATCTATTCCAAGTGGCTTTAGAAGCATCTGGATTCACACTAGACAAGCACTCCTTCTTTACAGAAGACATCCACATGTTCAATTCCTTTTTGAAACCATCAAATAAAGTACTAACATCCATTCTAGGTTTTGGTTTTAGAAAGTTTTCTAGAGGGTGTTTTGGTGGTTTCAGATGAGGAAGGAATGGAAAAAGAAGGAATAATGAAAAGAGGACGAGGATATGGTGTATAAGGTTTAGTAACAGTCTTTGGTACAGATGGAATGATATCAGAAGGCATGGAACAAAATTGAACAAAAGCTGTTGTAGGTTTTGAAGTTGGTTGAGAAAGGATAGGATCAGATGAAATGGATACATCTGGTTGTTTTGGTTCATAACCACGGAGTGAAGGGGGTGAGTTCACTTCTGGAGGTAAATCAGATTTAGTAGAATCAAATGATGCAGAAGAGTGACAAGATGTTGAAGAAACGTCAAACAGAATTTTTAAGGGTTGTACATCAAGAACATCAGAATCAGGTATAAATGATTCAGAAGTTTGAGGTTGTTCTAGTTGAGGATCATAGAGAATGGGTTTTTCTGGTTGTGGTTCAGATGTTTGTGTTTTTGGTGGGGGAATATCTGAAGATTATTTTTCAGATGGGTGTGGTTGAGGTACAGAAGTTTGTTTTGGTTTATGAGTAGAAGGAATAAGGTCAGATGTTTCTGGTTCAGAGGGAATGGGTTCAAGTTCATGAGGTGGAGAAGGTGAGGATATAGGTTCATAGATAGGGGGATCAGATGTTAGTACCTCTTTGACAATTTCTAAGATGGAATCTAAACTAGCAGCAGGAGGATTACCTTTTTGCTTCTTGACCCTCTTTGGTTTAACAGAAACTACTTCGCCAGAAGCTTTCCTCTTTGGTTTTGAAGATCCTTCTTCTGAAACTTTCCTCTTCTTCCTGTGTCTGTCTCCATAAAAATCTGGTTCAGGTTCACCTGCTTTCTGAATCAGATGTTTTGGTAGAGGAGTTCCATCAGCTAGACACGTTGATATATGTTTCAGAATAATTTCCCTTGGTTCATTAACGTAGAACAGAGGAAAATCATCTACTGGTATCCTTCTTTTGCTGACCTCTTCAGAGTTGATCTGTTTTGGTGCAGAAGTGATTTCTTCTACAACCTTCATCCTCTGAAGACTTTTCCCATTCAGAGGTTTGCCTACCACTGAAGCTAATTCTTCCTGCATACCAGCTTCTATCAGATGTCCAACCAAACCATTCTCAGTCAGAATGTCTGAAACGAGTCTTCCCATTGGTATCCAATTTCTCATCTTCTGATGCTTAGTTCTTACTTCTTCCCTTGATTGTTTCACGTGAGTCCACAAATGATTGAAAAGCAGATAAAGTAGATCCACTTTTGTGCTTTGACTCAGACAGTACATGAAGTACATCTGATCAGTATTTACATAATCAAGAGAGTTTGAAGACTTACTGTGATGTATACATCCCATAAAGATCTTAGCCCAAATCCTGTAGTTTGGCTTCAGATCTTTCACTTTGTTAGAAGCTTCTCCAGATGAGCAAACTTTACTGTAAACCTCTGTCATGTCAATATGCTCAGCTGGCAGATTTGTAACACCATTAGTTTCTTCATAACCAATGAGCTTCCTGATCAAATCCTCAGTTATGACGATTTCCTTACCCAGAACTGATGATACAATGAACTTAGGGTATGTAGTTGCATGAATCCAAAATTCTTTCACCAGACATGGATGAACTGGTCCCATCAGCCTATCAAAGAACTTTGTCCAACTTTGATCATCAACAATGGGACGAAGATCAAACCCATTTTCTGTAATAGATTCAAAGTTCACTATAGATTCACACAGAACTTCAAGTTTGTCAACTGGTGTGAGGAGGGTTCTAACTGGTTCTTTGAAAGCAACAGTACCCATATTTGCATAAGAGATAACAGCCATTGTTGATTGAAGTTGTTGAGATGTTGATGAAGATGTTGCCATTGATGAAGTAGAGAAAGTTTTAGGGTTACAGTGAGATTTGGGTTTTGAGGAGAAGATGAAAGAATGCAATAAGCAGAAATGCATAAGAGAGTGAACGAGAGTGAAAAGTGTGATAAGTGAAGTGGTGTGGAATTTATAGAGAAATTTAGGGCACACAAGAGTCACACGTTCAGCAAATAGCATTTAATTAAACATTAAATCACATCAAACATAATCATGACAAGAAAAAGCATTTAATGATACTGACAAGTGACAACGTGTGGGGGGAAAACGAGAATTAAAATTAGTTTGGCTTCATTATATTCCATTGAAGACTTAGGCAAAGCCTAGTACAAATTGTTCGTAAGACGGATTTGGAAGATGTCAAACTTTGGTGAGATTGTGGAAAGGATGGTCGCAAATAAAGTTGGGAGTTGTCCAATCAACACTTAGCTTTGGAAATCACTCAGACAAGAAATCAGTGGGATCAGGTGGGTTGCCACATACAAATACTTGGAGTAGAATTATTGTATATAACAAGCTTATTGGATCAAAATCTTTAGGGATTGTGTTTTTGTTAGCAGTTTGAGTGTATGCATCAACAGAGGAAATTATTGTGTGATATTTTGTTGTAATCAAAACGCTACATCAAACTTATGAAAATAGTAGAAGATCGTAATTATTTCCCAATTTTTTACTTAGATTTAGAAATGCTCTGATGAATTTGATGACATGTTATAACTATACTATCATTTTCTATACTTTTTTTTTGGTATAAATTAAACCATACAGTTGATATGATGAAAATGTCATACATAAAGTAATCAATTCAAAATACACAATGAAGTTAAAATAAAATACAACTGATGATAAATCCATAGTACAAATATTATAAACTAATGTGTATGACGGACTCGGGTACGCTTGTTCCTACGATGTCTCTTGTATTGGAATGCCTCCACCATCGTGGCATCTAGAACATCTCTTACCTCAGAGCCATACGAAAAGAGTAATTTGTCTATACCCTCCTGCCCAATCTCTATGATACGACGACATCTAGGAAACACATCAACAACATGATCTGCCATAACCTGCTCATCCTCTAGTATTTGCTCATGAGTTGGACTAGGTGGATCTCTCAGAGCATACTATATCATACAAGGACGTGACACCCTAAAAAACCACCTAATGTAGTTGTGTGCAGCACTGCAGTTGCCAGGAGCTATGGTACTATGTGCCTCATTTGGTACCATATGATTAAGATAATCATTAAACATTGTATCCATATCTCTACGTGTCATATTGGGATGAGCAAATACAGAGAGGTCTCTGGGAACAAATTACATGTAGCCGAATATGTGTGTAAAGTGTTGGAGGATCTAAGTATGAAAATGGAACATATGAATCATTAGTAACGACGTTACAAAAGTGTTATGAAAATAAAGCACAAACACTAAAAGATGTAGAGATATTACCGTCAACAATGTAATGTTGTCTGTCACCTATTTGGTCTTCCACATACAACCTTCGACTAACTTGAAGTACATGTAGACCAAACAAGCGGCCCCCTAGTTGTACTCGTGGATCCGTTTCAAGTCATCGAAGTACTGCAGGTAGATCACATCCATATAAGTGGCACTTTTGTCCACAAAAATGGACGTGTCAACCTAATACAACAGGTATGCTCTCGGAGCGTATGCTCTATGCTATACAACCTGCTAGTCATCACCCACTGCCTCCTTTACCGCCTACAACTATTGTGTATACAATCTCTCACGGAATCAAAAAAAATAGCATAGGCCTCTCGGGTGGCCTCTAACTCCTTGATGGCGTCTCTTGGGTCAACTCCCATATAGTCAACCATCATCTGCAGTGAGTCATCTCTGCTAATCTTCTCGTGGTCTAACAGTTTTCCCCTTATCAAAAGATGTAGCAGACACGAGACATTGTCCAATGTGATCGGGTGCGTGAATAGGTGAAACTTGTCTCATATGAAAGATAGAGGCGAATATGCATGAGGAGATGACACTTGTCTTTTACGGGAAGATGAAGACAGAGATGCATGAGCCTCAGAAGCTGACGCCTCAGTATCAACCGAGCTAGAAACAATATGTACCTGGGACGGTCGTGTCTTTTTTTTACGAACCGATGCATGTTGTGCAATCTTGTCGTGTCTCAATCTATTTTTCTACATATGAAATACAATGAGGTCAAACAAAAAAAAAAACATTAATAAATTTCGGATATGCATTTCCAGATTCCGAATATGCATTTCTGACGCCCTTTTTGATTAAACAATGTCTGAAGATGCATCTCCTACCTAATATGTATTTTCGTCATTTTTTTACATAGCTATAGGATCTAATTCAAGAACATATTTGATTGGCTGGGTCTGAAGACGCATCTCCAAATTCTAAAAATATTATTGAATTTTCATGATAATAGAAAAGTAATATATATGGTGTATTAAGTAATTATCTTGTTTTATAAGGAAAAAGTTACTAAAGTTCTTACAATTGTTGTGGCAAAGTAAGACTCATTATATAATAAATTAATAACTTCAAACGATGTTAAGTATTGGAGATGCTCTCAACAACTAAAACAAACATGAAGGTAGGTATCGAGACTAAAAGCTATATAATCATCATATTATTATACTATAAGGATAATTTATAACATGTGGTACTTTTGTTGGAAACCTTGAAAACTTTCCTTATATAGTTTAAATGGCATCATCTCTACAATCAGGTGTATTTATATATTGACCTTATCAACTTCCTAGTTCCTTGTGATCCCCCAGTCTTCTACCTATTGCTCTCTCATTCATTCACGTCCTTGGTATAGTCAATCATTCTTTCTAATTTAGTTGCAACTTGCCAAAGGATCACCTCTTATCCACATGGAACAGATATAAAGTCTTGTAAGACTATATACAGAGAGTTAAAAGAGACAAGACCTAAAAAGAGTTTATAAAGAGTCAAACACTTTCTTCCCATCTAAAATCCTCTTATGATTTTTTGTTGCAATGACATCCAAAAAATCCAGCATGCTTTCTTCTCCTAACTCAAGTCTACAATGGACAACCAAGAAGAACAAACTGTTTGAAAATGCATTGGCAATATATGACAAGGAAACTTCTGACCGTTGGTACAATATAGCCATGTTTGTCGGAGGGACAACTGAAGTGGATATCAAGAAGCAATATGAGATACTTCAAGAAGACATTAAAAATATTGAGTCAGGCAAAGTTCCCCTGCCTGCTTACTGGATGTAGCAAAGTAAACATCAGCAGTGAGTAGTGACCAATCTTGTTTATGATGACAATTATTAAGTATATAATCCACAATACAGTAAAAACAAGATCACTAGATAACATTTTCTGTTTGTTTTCTAGCTGTGTTCTTTTTCGTTACAAATTATATGCAGGCTAAGGAACTTGGAACTCTATTGAACACCATTTTTTTGAAAAAGCATTCAACAGTTAGAAGCATTGACCAGTAACTTTTATCTTGTAATGTAACTCTTTCATATTTGTCTGTAACTAACTTCTCTATGCATATCAGTCGTGACTCGCGAGTACGCCTCTTTTTATATAAAGAGAGATAAAAATGCTCATATAAACATTGTTGCAACTTTCTATTATGACAAATTGAGTATTCAACTTCCAACAATTCATAAGAGGACATACGTTCTACAATCGAATGAGAAATTTAATGATGAATAAGTTTACAATGGTAAGAACTACATATACAAACTCCATTTAATGACAATATAGTAAATCATGTGTTCCAAAGTTTTAGTATATATATATTATAGACTTACACAATAATCTACTAATGATTCAGAAAAGCATTCTATTTCCCTGTAGATGAATGAAGTTGTAGTGAGCTTTCACCTTCGTCTATGCTTTCGCTGTTTTTTCCAAAAACCTTTGATGCATGAAATATCTGTTTCAAACAATATATATAATACGTCACTCGTGAGCATCACAGAGGCTTATACGATCATAGTGTTATCAAATAGCGGGGATATAGTACTATAGTCTAGTGGAACTTGAACAAATTGCTATTGTTTGAACAAACTGTTATTTTCGGCAATTGACAACACTGAGTCATAGTAGAAATATACCTTTTGAATTGTGTTTCTGAAGCATCTCCTGTGTTCATCAGCAGATGCGTGAATAAATTCATGAAAGTGATCTCTTAATTTAGACACAAAACTCCCATTCCCAGACTTGTTTCTTTGGCAGAATGAGACATTTTGTGCTGGCTTGACTTGTAGGTTTTCATCAACCTGCTTGCTGTTTAAATCCATTCTTAACAAGATAACAACAACATCAACAAGAGTTAGCTTCTTGGTTAGAATTAGATGCTACACCAAAGGTGTAAATATGAAGTCCTTCAAAGTTCAAACAGACATTTTTACAAACACTTTCCATGCACTCCTTTCAAAAGCTCAAAGTTCAAATTTACCTGAATCTTACATTTAGCATAAACAAATTGTTGAGAAATATAACACTCAATTTCTCCTATTGACTACAAGAAAAAGAGAGAATCGTAAAAATCGGAGGAAAAAATGTAAGAGGAATAGTGAGAACTTACTTTGGGTGTGTGATACACGCGTACAAAAAAAAAAAAAAAAAGCAGTTGATGGGAATTTTAAACTAATAGGTCGGGTCGGGTCAATTTGGTTCGGGTCGAATTTAAATGCAAACCCACCCACATCTTGAAAGCCACAGCCACCAGAAAAATCTCAAAAACTTCCACACAGCCGTTGAGAGAGAGAGAGAGAGTGAGAGAGAGATGGCTCTGTCTCTGTCTCTGTCTCTGAGGTATCGTCGTGTTAAAGAAATTTCAAGGTGGTTTCTACAACCGCTTCTCTACTACTCAGGTCTATTCTCAATGCTTCAAATCACTCTTTACGTCTTTTTATATATTCTACTCATCTTTTATGCTGCTGTTAAACTGTTTGATCAAATGCCGAGGAGGAATATTATGTCATGTAACATCATGATCAAGGCCTATCTTGAAATGGGCAACACTGAGAATGCCAAGAAGCTGTTTGATGAAATGAAGCTGTTTATACATTCTACTCATTTTTTCAACTACGACAATGTTTAATTTAATTCAATTTCCTCAACCAATTTTCATTTTATTTTTACTTTTTCTAGGTGGTTGTTATCAGCAATATGGAAAAGGTTTAAACTCAGTTCCATTTTCTCCTGAACCAATTTCTAATGGGACTTTACTGAGAGGGTTTCATCAACATAGGTAATTGCTTTTTGAAGTTTCAGCTTTTTCATTTATTTGTTGTGGTGGTGATTGTTTAGTTCTTTCGCAGTTTCTGTGGTTGGACAACTTTTCTAAGCAAAATGAATCATAGGAAAAGCATATTTTTTATGTTTCAGGGATCATAAATGACAGGAATTTATTTAGGGACTAGTCTGAAAAAAATATATATTTTATGGTGTTGTCCATGGCAGAGAGTCACATTCCCGTCATATTGGACGCTTTGTGGTGCCGTTATAGCAGATTATGGCGGGAAAACTCGCAATATCGGCTGATATTTATCATTGAGGCGAGCCCAAAAATCACCATGTATATCTGCCTTAGCGTCGCAATTGTGGATATTTAATAACATTGATATTATAAGGATTAAAAAGTTACATTAGGTTATTAAATTTAGAGTCTATATCCATGCTGTTCATTATTTTCTTGCTGTGTTAGTTTTCCTGACTTCTGATTGACAGTCATATTCAGGTTCTCAACATTGGCTGATGTATCACATAAACATGCTCCTGAAGTTGATCTTTTGTCTTTCATAAAATCTTCTTTGGATGAACTTGAAGGTATTTGTTTTCTTATCTATTTGATTTTGGTTATATGATCTTGAATACAGCTTCACTTCATTTTACTTTATTTTTAAATCCCAAGCATGTCCCAATGCTGTCTTTGAAATGTTGGTTCTGTCTGAGGAATTTATTTTTGTGAAGTGATAAAAATAACTTGCATTTTTTTTAAAAATCTTTTTTCAGTGTGGTCAAATAGCGGCTATAGCATAGCAAAATCTTAACCACCACTATTATTCCATGATATGCAGTTTAAGACAAAGTGTACAAATATTGGTGCTATAGGGATGTAGGGTAGTAGAATTTGAACAAACCGCTATTTTCCACAATTTGTAATCGGTAACACGTTTTCAATTGAATGAGATAATTATTTGCTCAGTTACACTTCTCCGTTTTGAATTGTATGCGGCATTTTTTGTGTTACAGTTAACATGGGTCCAATTATAAGACACATTGATTACCGCATTTGGGATTTAATTAATTGAACAAGAACAATACATCATCATTACTCTATTAAATATTCCTTTTCTATTTGGAATTTCAGGCACCCATCATTATTGGTTAAACAGATCTGTTAAAAATAAACATTTTTTTGGTATTGATGGAATTCATGGAACTTTTTTGGTTCTTGCTGCAAGCAATTTCGAATGTGGTATTATGTTTCAAAAGTTGAAGGCAATTCAGGAAAGGTATATGAAGGTTATTATTTCCATTCCTCCTAAACATGATACAATTAGTGATGGACTTTTCATAATAATAATAAAATATTTTGGTTGCAGATTTCCTCATATTACTATTATGGGCTTTAAGCTAAGTAATTCTTCTGATCGTGAGAACCTAATACAGTTACTGCTGACAGAAAATGCCACATTCCCTATTTTGTTGTCTCATAGGACATTTCCTCAGGTGTGGTAAAGTTCATTGTTAAGGTTTTGAAAGATATGACTTTCGATTTGATCCATGTTTCCAATCCCGCCTAGTTGTTGTTTTTGCAGCTTTTGAAATGCATAATATATCTACCATAAAGAATGCTCTTTGTTTAGTTTGCTAAAATTTCCCCACCCCCGCTATATATGACAAAAGCCGAAGCACAAAATAAAGGGGAAAAAAAACCAAATCACTAATTATTGATGATTGATAAAATACCTTTGCAATAGCAGGATAGTGAGAATACAACTCCATTACACACAAAAAGAGTGACCTATATGTTAAGAGAAGTTATTACAAAAAAGTTCTTGGACCAAATTTATTAAAGGCGACTTGAGATATTTGAGAAGTATAAGATGAAATGATTCTGAATATGCTTCAGGGATTAGATCACTTGGCATAATTCAGATTTATATAAAACAAGATTACAAGGATAACAAATTCTAGATGCAATTTATTAGAGGAATAATTAGTGCTAAGTCAATTTCCAAAAGTGCATTGATTATATTCTATCATACAATGAATCTTAGCTAAGTAGACCATTCATTGACATTTATTATGAATATATTTCCAGTAATAGTCGATCATTTATAACAGAGTCGGTATCTGGCGTTAGAGCCTCTATGATGAGTTGCAACGAGTTCGATCCTTGTTACCTACATTCTTCTATAAAAAAAAGACTAATTTCAACACAAGGTAGAGTTAGCTTGTGTAATATTTCATGCTCCAAGTCAAAAAGTTCCTTATTAAAGAGCATGTTAGATTTAAAAGCATTTTTGAACCTTTTGCTTAAAATTGAAATAACTTAAGTTTCTACTTGAACAGTTGGTTGTCCTTAACAGTTTTCTTGTTCCGAGTAACTGTCTATCTGGTTACAAACATATATTTGGTTTTATTGCCTAAGCTTTACTTACAATAATTCTTTTGATATGAATAGATAAAGAATGGGGCATGCTACATATTATTTGAAAATTTTAAGAGCCCAATGACTTGTTATGAGAAGGACGTCAGTCTTGAAATTTTATACCAAGGTAATGGCACATTTCAACATTGTATAGAGAATGTGTCACTCGTCTGATTTTCATGTTTTTTTTTTGTATGGATGTACACTGGTTTTGACTTTGGCATCACATGTAGCTATTCAAGGGTTACAAAAGCAACCAAGTGATGATTCTAAGTTGCTCAATGTCTTGAGATCTACATCTTGGAAGCAAGATATTATCACTAAGGATCAGTATATTTGTTCTCCTCTACAGAATTTACTTCTATTTTACCCAGGTAACTAAGAGGTCAATTAACATTTTTTCTGTATTTGTTCCACCCCCAAATAGAAATGCAGACATATGAATGTTGAGTGTCTATCTCTATTTAACCCGATGATGTGGATTGAATAGCAGTCATGAGATACCAGACCACATTGCCACTCTCACTGTATTGTCTTTCTTGTAAAATTTTGAATTTTTTTGGTCATTTCTGCCACTCTCTCTGTATTGTTTTTCCTTGTAAAACTTTGAATTTTTTTTGGTCATTTCAAACTTAAATCGCATTTTTTCCTTCAACTCATAGCCGTTTTTTTTCTTTCTTGTGGACGTTTTGGCTATTTCACCCCAAAATCCCGAATGATGACAAAATTGGGCCCTCCTTTCTTGTCTTTCTCCTCTGATCTCCCCTCCCCATATTTTGCGGCTTTTCAAAAGTCCTTTTTGTAACTTTTTTGGCAGCCGTCCTCACCTTGGATATAGTGTTTCCATAAAAAGAATCACTTGTATTTATTTTGAATGCTTTTGATAATTGGATATGTCTTAATTGTTATGTATTCTTTCTTGTATTGTTTCCCCAAACTCTAACGTAGCAGTCTGTTAGACCTTTTATTCGAAATGTGTATAAGAGGTATAAGAGGAAAGGGCAGATTTGATTATATTAGTTAGTGGACATTACTCATAATTATGGGGCAGTTCCATTATAGGAGTTATGGGGCAGTTGCATCATAGTTATGGGGCAGTTTTGGGAAGTGGGATATAAGGAGAAGACTCTGAACAGGGGAGAGATCTTAGAAATTCAAAGTGGAATTTGGTAAGGGAGAGTTCCAAGGCTCTCAAAATCCTTGGCAGAACCGTGTTTTCATACTTCTTTCATTTTCTCCTATTGCTTTGTTTTCTTATACAATCTGAGTGTATATCTCTGTGAGACTGTTTTCCTCTGGAGATAATTTTATAAAAACATTGGTTATTCAATTATCAATCTATTTTGGTATCAGTTCTATCAATTGGTATCAGAGCACTACGATCCTTGTTACATTGATGGTGATTACTAGAAGCGAGATGGAGGCACAAATGAAACTGTTAGAACGTGGGTTTGAAGCATTGTTAGTTATAAAAGAAACAATGGAGAAACAACGCGAAGAAGACCGGGTGGAGGAATGGAGGTTAGACAACAAATGACGGAATTAGTTGAAAATGTTCGTCGCATGAGGCGCAAAAGGCCAGCAGGATCACAACACGTGGACCAATCTGATGGAGATGATGCGTCTGTGAATCACCGACATCCACGGTTTGGCAAAGAAAGATGGCGAAAATTGGAAATTCCAATTTTTGAAGGTACTGATGTTTACGGTTGGTTCAACCGTGTTGAACGTTATTTTGACCTAAAGCGGGTGGATGCAAGAGAGAGATTGCAGGCAACAATATTGCTGCCAGCCATGGAGGGCAAAGCACTTGCATGGTATCAATGGTCGGAGGTATCTTCATCAAACTCGACTTGGGAGGAATTCAGAACAGCCATACTTAAACGTTTTCAACCCTCAATGATCCAAAGTCCCTTTGAATTGTTGTTGAGTCTCAAACAAACAGGAACGGTGGAAGAATACAGATAGCAATTTGAGTTATATGCAGGTCCCTTGAAATGCGCAGAGCCGTCTTATTTAAAAGGAATTTTTTTGAACGGACTCAAAGATGTGATAAGGGCAGAACTAAAGCTTCATCCAGTTGAAAGATTATCAGAATTCATGGATTATGCACAAAGGGTTGATGAGAAAAACCGATTGTTAAGCAAAGGAAATGTGGGTACAAATTCGGGTAACAAATCAACATTCCGAACTTACAATAACACCCGAACTGCAACATGGGAACCGGGGACTAAAAATTAGTCCTCGATTGTATCTGCAACCAGAAGTTTTGTGGGAGAAGCTAGTAATCAGAGGCCAAATAATCCTTTTAAGGGAAGGGGTTTCAGAAAGTTATCAGATAATCAAACAAATTGGCCCTGTTGCGTTTGAATTAGCATTACCACCAGAGCAAAATACACCCCGTTTGTCATGTCTCCTTGTTAAAAAGGCTTTCGCCCCAGCAGCCCAACCTTAACCACTTCCATCTATGCTCTCCGAGGATCTAGAACTCCAAGTATTCCCGACAGAGGTTAAGGCTATCCGCAACACAACACAAGGTTCAGTTGAAGCCCTCATTCAGTGGCAAGATCTTCCAGACTTTGAACCTACTTGGGAATCAATTGATGTCATCAAAGAACACTTTCCTTCCTTTCACCTTGAGGACAAGGTGACTCTTTTGGGGGGGAGTATTGTTAGACCTCTTATATGAAATGTTTATAAGAGGAAAGGGCAGATTTGATTATATTAGTTAGTGGACATTACTCATAGTTATAGGGCAGTTCCATTATAGGAGGCATGGGGCAGTTACATCATAGTTATGGGGCAGTTTTGGGAAGTGGGATATAAGGAGAAGACTCTGAACAGGGGATGGATCTTAGAAGTTGATAGAACTGGTACCAAAATAGATTGATAATTGAATAACTAATGTTTTTATAGAATTATCTCTTGACGAAAACAGTCTCACAGAGATATACACTCAAATTGTATAAGAAAACAAAGCAATAGGAGAAAATGAAAGAAGTATGAAAACACGGTTCCGCCCCTGGAATTATCCGTTACCAAGGCTCTGAACAGGGGAGGGATCTTAGAAATTCAGAGTGGAATTTGGTAAGGGAGAGTTCCAAGGCTCTCAATCCTTGGCGGAACCGTGTTCTCATACTTCTTTCATTTTCTCCTATTGCATTGTTTTCTTATACAATCTGAGTGTATATATCTGTGAGACCGTTATCCTCAAGAGATAATTCTATAAAAACATTGATTATTCAATTATCAATCTATTTTGGTACCAGTTCTATCACAGTCATACTGATACCCGGAATTTGCTTTGACCACATAGATATATGATGTGTAGACTGTTTAATACTTTAGATACCTAGTTTTCCTCTAATCATCTCTGATTCTGTTCAATTTTTATTGCCTAGACCATTCATTCTTTCCTAACGTGGATATTGAAGTTAACAGTCTATTAGATATCAAATATCATTTGGGTTAGGACATTGAGAAATTAAATTGCAAGATATATAATAGATAATCATTATAATGTCTTAAGAAATAAATTATACTTCATGTCTTTGGTTTTTTTAACTAATTTGATATTTCTATATCATTTCTCCTATTTTACAGGCTGCGTCTCTGCAGATGAAAGCGCTAACCGCCTCTTCATTTCTGATTGCAATCATCATAGGATTATTGTATGCGATGGCAATGGGAAGATTATCGACTGTGTAAGTATACTAATTAATTATTTCCGATTCTTTATAATGATAGATTATAGTTATTGTAAAAATAACATAAAATTTGAAGGCTTAACTAATTCTTGTTAAGTTAGTTAAACTTGTACAGGTTGGGTAAAAAGGAAAATGTTATTAACAGTCATTAATCAATCTATATGAAATGTAAAGCAACTATCTGTTTCATTTCATGACATTTTATTATTGTAACAATTTATCATTCTTTCTTTCATTTGACATAATATTTAGCAGTCTTTCTTTCACCATAGTAACCATTTTGTACTGTTTTTTACATTCTATTTCACTGCTTTGCTGCTGGCCTTTTGTTTACTAACATTTAATTGAAGACATATATATATATATATATATATATATATATATATATATATATATATATGTATGTATGCATTAGTTCATGTATTTTGAAGTGTCCTTTCTTTTACAATTCGCCGTTGGACATTTTTTACCTTATATACATGTTTATTTAATATGATAAAAGACACTTACCTTTTTCATTTTTAATTATTGGTATCTACATAAAATAATGAAACTAACACAGTTACATTTGTTAAGAGTCCACGCTTCAGTTGTCCAGTCCTGAGCGTGAGGGGGTGTGTTAAGAGTCCCACATCGGACAATATATGGCATGAACATGTGTTTATTAGTGGGGACAATCCTCACTCTATAAGCCGGTTTTGTAGGGTTGAGTTAGGCCCAACCACATTTCTTAACAACATTTATACTTTCGTGTCTCTTCTTCAGATTGGCTCTACCCCAGGATTTGAGGATGATGATTTTGAATCTGTTAAATTAAGGCGTCCGGCTGGTTCATATTACAATGCTAGTGAAGATTGCTTATATTTTTTGGATTCAGAGGTATGCATTTGGATTTATACAATAATTATCATCAGATTTCAAGCCAACTGTCTCATTTGATGAGAATTTTATGTACATCAATTTTAATATCATATACCGATAAGCCTTTAAATATTTACTTCTATCTCTAGCAAGGCTGCTACTTGATTTGTTGAGCCAATTATTCCGTATTTCTATAAAATCCAATGATAACTTCTCTGCAAAGAACTGTTCATTAATTTAATACTCAGTTTGTATGCCCACCTCAAACATAGGAAACTTCTCCATTTTTTACCTTCATAATTGGTACCTAACATACAGTTTAATCTATTTGATTATAATTTGCTTATATGAATGCATTGCAATCTTATTTTTTTTAATAGTTCTCCATATCTCTTTTTCTGAGTATTTTGAGACATGCTATTTTATGATAACGTTTGACTTCTCAATTTTATGACGGAAGATGAGTTCATGAATCTAAAAGTACATGAAAGAGCGAGCAGCAAAGGCTAATAACAACTTTGTAATGTGAACAAAAAGGAAAAAAAAGTTGTAACTAATCTAAAGCTTAAATGAGTTTTTATTTTTTAGTCCTTATAATTCATCTACTATGTTGTTTTAGTCCTTGTAAGTTGTCTATTTTTGTCCCTGCTGTTAGAATTCCTCAATTAAGTGATGTAGTGCCTGACAGAAGGACTTTGAACTTGTAGTTTTTACTAGATTTTACAAAGGAGTGTGTGGATCATAATGGACACTACTTTTATCTTCACTTGTTTGTCTCTAGTAAAAAATGTTAACTATTTATTTGATTTGAGATTCCTCTTTTATTTTCTGGATTTATTTAGAAATTTATACACCGTTGTTTCTTGATAGATTTATCCCTTATCATGGATTTTATTCTCTTGCTTTTCGTAAGAACCATGCTATTAGGAGGGCAGACATGAAAGCACGTTTAGTGCAAACTCTTTATCCGACAAGCACCGTTAAAAAAGGAGGCATATGGAACAGGATCATGAGTAAGCTTGGTCTAGAAAGCAGTGTGGGCACCAATGAAGAGGAAAAACCTGAAGTATTTGATTCTAAATCATTATATTTCCCATGGTATCTATTGAAATCAGATGACGACACTCTCTATATTATAGACCGCAGGTGAGTGATTCAGTGCTTTTAACATTTTTTTGGTACATGTTTATGCCTGAGATCCTCCTTCCCCTACTTGGTATAGATCATATTTCTCAATGTACATGGTTCAAGTTGCAATCATCTGTCCCTTTGATACATATCATCTGTAATTCCAGGTTTCAAACTTTATGGACCATGGATTTAGGTTCAGGAAAAGTAGACGGAGTTTTTGAAGGTTTGATTTGTATTAGTTGAATGGTCACATAAAAAATATCCTGTATATGGCTATAGCTAATGAAATTTCTTACATTTATTATTTAAAAGCAGGTTCTCCTAATATTGTTGAGAAATGTGGCCAGCTGATCAGACAAAATTTATCCATCTTAGATAAAATTCACTGTGACCAGTTTCAACAGAAAACTAATAATGCGTGTGTGCTTGATGGCCTCCCACATTCTGTTCTTTTATCTTCGTCCACAGCCTTGCAGAATCACATGTTCATTTGTGATAAGGGTAATCCTTTTCTCCGTGCTTCAATGTTTTCTTGTGTAGATTCAATTTTAGAATTATGCACTCATACTTTTTTGTCTCACTAGTTCGACAGAGGATTCTGAAGATCGATATTGAATCTGGGGTCTGTTTGGACTTCCAGTTATCTAATTTAGGGTTACTTGGATTTCCTTATTGGTTGAATTCCCCTCCGGAAATGTTTTATGCAGGGTAGGTTTGTGGGTTCTTTTATTCCCTAACTCTTCATTTTTGTTTGTTTACATTATATGTTGAATATGTTTCCTAAGAAACATACTAACTTTTCAATCATGTTACAGTGGAAATGGACTTTCAGATACAGCAATTGATCATCTGGAACATTTTGATTTGCTACCAGGTCAGTCTATTACATTCTAAAATTGGGTACTTTTTAGTTTAAACATTCTGGAAATACTTTGCGTGGGTATGCCTCACTGGACTTAATCATCAACAATGGTCTACTTCATCGTGAACTGTTACTTCTGAAGTAGTATATGTTTTAAACTAGAACTTCCGTGTTATTTGATACAGGTAAGATTGACATAAAGTTGAGTGTGGGTGTTCCTCCGGAGTTTGAGCTTGTAGAGCCATTACAAGAATCCTGTATATGGCGCCAAGCAAGAGGTTCAGCTACTGAAATCTCTGGAATGGATGATCCACAATCCATAGAGAAGGTCCTTTTGCAAATGGAAACTTTCTTTAATTTAGTCTGGTTATTCGTTTTCACTCACTCCCAAACTTGGTACAGGTTGGGGTTGCACAACAGTGGTACGACGAATTGGACTATGTTGCAACTCTAAAACCTGAACCTGAAATGACTGAAGATGATAATAACCCGGCTAAAAATATCGTTGTGGAAGAAGATGGGACAGTTTGCATTACTAGTACTGTCCTCACTAGCCCCGGAACAAGCGAGGTATGCTCTCAATGATGGTCTTTGTTTTGTTCTTTAGGTATAAAGAGTGTTGATACTAAATACTATATTTTTAATTTGATGCAGGTTATTATTTTTGCTGTGCTGTATTGTAAACTTAGAAAAGTTCCAAACTCAAATGGTGGCAATCAAGAGAAATATGCAGCAAGGATTCTTGATTTTTTGAGCTCTAAGAGATCTGGTAAAAGAGAGAGAGATTCATGGAATACATTTCTATTGCAATCTAAAGGAGATTTAAGAGATCTTATTTTCACAAAACTGGTACACGTCAGAGTAAGATTAAATTGTTTTGATCATCTTAAGACTGATAATGAAAAGGATTTCATCTTAACAGATTCCTCAATTAAAGTGACCGTGTTGCTCAATTGACAGTTAGATTTTAGGAACACGTTAGTGTCCTGTGTTTTATTCTTTTGAATGTATAATCAAAGTTGATATTTAGCAACTTTTTGCACCATTGTTTCAAGAGTAGTAGCTTAAAAATAGTTCTTATGAAAGATCTTTTATTTGTTTTGGAATTTCTGTACCAAGGATATTTATTTGTATAAAAACTTCAGTGTCTTGTGAAACGAAATCTGAAATGGTCTCTGTAGTATTTGGAGACAAGTTGTAATATTTGGACATATACTGATATACAGTGTTATTCATCCTATCCATTTATTGATTTTTGACTTTTTCCTCTAAGGAATTAAACTATTTTTTGTATCCATAATTTCACATAAAATCTATCAGAAATGGCTTAATTATCTCATATATTACAATACGAGAAGTTGAATGAGACCTCTGGAACTGTTCGGAAAGGGAAAAGCTATATTGATTCTCATTACACCCTTTACAAATTTTATGAAACTCTGAAAAATATTACTTGCTTATCCTCTATGCTTCATTTGGTCCCACTAAATAAAAGTTGAAGTGTGTCTAAAATTTTTCCTTCGGATGCACTCATTTCTTTATTATTCAGTTAACTCTACTTAGTAAAAGTTAAAGGTGTGTGGCTGGAAGTTATCTTAAATAACATGCCAGACATATGGAGGAGCTGTGTAAAAGGAAAGAAATGCAGAAGCTGCTCGGATTAATGATTAGGGCAGTGGGGGAGAGACCTCAAGCGCAACCACTGTCATTGGGCAACTTCCCTCCATTGTAGAATCTGGATGTCTTTCACAGATATAGATATGCATTCGAGCATATGGTGCACCATCCTTACTTGATGGCATAGTCACATAATTTGTTAGGTCCTTTAGAGAACTGCAAATTGGTTTGCATAGTACTTTTGTGAACCGGTTCTTCACAATTGTCCAGTAATTTGTATAAACTTGCGAACTACTAGACTAAGTTAAAAAATTTAATGGAGTTCATGTAGCTGCAGTATCCCAAACAATTAATGATGATTAAAAAATTATTAAACTATCACTTCCTCAATTGTACAGAAGCAAGTAGAACTTAGAATTTTGAAGTTGCACTATTTTGGCTCTTAATAGGAAGAAAATATTGAGACTCAACTATATATACATTATGTTTGACAATCCTATTATCACTTACTTTATTCTAATATATTTTCAATTTGTGACTTATAAACTGGATACATTCAACTACCTTTTCCATTTCAAAATAATTACATTATTTTAACTATAACGTTCTAATTATTATATTTGAATGTTTTACAAACTTAAATAGCATATCGATTATGTATATCCTTCACCCTCATGTATCTAGTGGACGCGTACTGTACTTGAGGTAAGTATAATAAATAATACTATCATGTATGCGATGAGATGTACAAGAGGTCTTTTTGAGTTTTGATATATAAAATAGTAAATGAATGCCTCAGTTTTGTGGCTTGAGAATTTATAGATTCGATTCCTTAGTCAAGTGGTTGTTGCGAGGACCAATTCAAGCACCTATCAACCTGGCCACTCATCCCTTGACCTTGACCAGATAGTGGAAGTGAGTGGAGGAGTATTGAGTCGGACGAAATCACGTGCTCTTCCGGGATCCCTCGCTTTTGTGCCCAAGTTCTTTCCATGATTTATGGGTTAGATTATAGGTGGATCGACCTCTTTAAGGCTCGTTTGAAATTATTCTAGTTCACAATCCCCTAAGTACGAACTCTAGAAGAACGATGTGATTAATGTAGGTCTTCACAAATTAGAATATAACAATTGAAAAGTAACCAAAATCTTTATATTCATTCTGTCTAACCAAA